>JAKSZU010000016.1:82217489-82942489 GCA_026018925.1 Tupaia tana | reverse complement strand
GCCGGCGCGGTAGTGCCAGGCCTCCAGACAACTTCATCCTGTGACCTTCGGGTGTCCACGAGGGCGGAGCCCGCCAGCCGGGGTTGGGGAGGTGGGAAGAGAGAGGCCGCGCAGCGGCGAGTTTTCCCGTGGATGCGCCTGAGGCTTGGCGCAGCTCAGGCCAACCCTCCGGCGGTGCGGACTCTGGCCCCGCGTCCCCGCCCCTCGGCTGGCTCTACCGGCCGCCGCAGAGGGGACCCGACCCGACCGGGTGTACCGGCCTGCCGGAGCGAGGCCTGCCCTTTTCTAAAATGGAAGCAGTGGCATCAGGGAGGGCGGTACCAAACCGGATAAGGGCCAATGGGCTTCCGGGCTGTGCCGCCGGCCGGGCGCGGAAGACGGAAGTGCCGCGGGCCGCCGCCTCCGTCCCGGTTGCGGCCCCTGCCGGTTACATAACTCGTTGCGGGCTCCGCGAGGCCCACTTTTCAGCTCCTTGCGTCCCCGGGGTGCGCTGAGCCTCACGACGCCCTCAGCTATCACTGGCTCCCGCCCGAGGTGAAGCGAGGGGAGGGGCGTTGGGGTCGGCGCCCCTCCGAATCGGTTCCGGTGACGGCGGCGGGAGTTTGCGCCGCCGAGAGGTGGGTGCAGAAGGCCCGGGTTTCCGGCGCTCGCGGGGTCGGCGGCTGCGGGGTCGCGCCCGGGCCGGGGCGACCTGCGGGGGCGGGGAACTCGCAAGCTGGAGGGGAGGCCGGCCTGCCCGGCGGCCAGCGGGTCCCCGCCATGTCCGGCACCCGCCCAGACCCCTGCCCAGACTTTTTGCAGCCCTGTGGTTATTTGCTTCCTGCGAACTCCAAGCCAGGGGCTTTGTCTTGGTTACTTCCGCGTCCTCTCCCTCCGCAGAGCCTTTCAGTTTAAAGAGGAGTCCGGGCCTTAGTTTCTGGTTACTCACACTGGCCATCCACACCGTCCAGCACCAACGCTGACTTCCTCTTCCGAATCGGGCACTTCCCAAGGAGGAGAGGGACTCTGTAGCTTTGTGGTTTGTCCCGTTTGGAGGTGGGGGCAGGAGGGATAGCAGTGGGCACCAGCAACAAATCACCCTGTGCCCAGGAGGTGACAGAGCCCAGGGCCTGGGGCAGGCAAGGAGGTGCTTTGCAATTAACGGGGACATGGGTTGCTTAGTTGATCTGTTTTCACCCTGCTGAGTCCTTGAGCTGAAAGAAAAGGGTCAGAGTTGACCACAATCTCTGGAGTGGCAGTTAATGAGAGTGCCATACTGGAGTTAGATGTTTTCCTTTTACTAGAGCACTGAAGCCATAGTACCCCCGATAATGTTCTACCGACCGAGCTGGGAAGCTTAGGTGACTCCCTAGGATCATCTGTAGAAATGCTGCAGTCGTGTAACCCGTGGAAGCAAACATTAGGAATGGTCAGTGAGGCACGAAGAGGAGTTCCCAACGTCATTGAAAGGGTCTGGAGCACAGACATGCACACTTCAGTGAATGGCCTGAAGCTCAGCTGGAGAACGAGGGATTGACGGGAGGAAATCCGCCGCTGCAGTCGGAGTTCCTGCAGTGGAAGTCCCAGTCGTCTTTCCGGATGGACACATCAATCCCAGCAGTGGACAGGGTCCTTTCCTCCTCCTCCTGGGCCTGGGATTTGCCAGTTTCATCTCGTTGAGCTCGCAGGCAAGCTGGGCCTCTGTGGAAATGGCTAAAACTCAGGAGACAAACTGGCATGGACCAGCCAGAGTGAAACAGACACATTTTAAATATGGGGGGGAGGGGCAGCTGGTGGTATGGAGGTTAAGGCTTTGGATCCTGCATGGCCAGCTTTCCTGTTTGAATCCCAGACTTGGTGGCGTGAAAATCACACCAGGCTTGTGCGCATACCCAAAATCCCAAGACGAGAATGGAGGAGGAAGGGTCGTGGCCTGGCCATCTCCCCTAGAGGATGATTTCTCACTTGCCCTCTGTCTGTCTCTCTGGAGTACACATGCCCTACAACACAAACTAAAAACAAACAAAAACTGTGTGTGTCCTACCTCTAGCATCTCCCACTTATAACTTGAAGTGACTTTGCCAGGTTGGTTTTAACCACAGCCACTCGCAGTGTGGAGACTATCTAGATGTGACTTGTCTGAGTTGCCCAGCAACAGCGCACTTGTGACTGGCACAGGAGGGAATTCCTGGATGTTAACAGACGGGAGGGATAAGAGGTGATTACTCCTGAAAGCAGACTGGGAAGGGTGATGCCTTGTGGTTACCAACAGTGCTCTTCACCCTGGCCTGCCTCAGTGTTCCTGTGAGCAGCAGTTTGGCTTCTCCTGACACGGGTTCTTATCCTTATTTTAAAAATTTACTTATTTTAAAAATAATTGTTAATTTCATTTTACTTATTATTATTTAATTTGACGAAAGAGAGGGAAAGTGAGAAAGCAAGCCGCCAGGTCCAGGACTCGTACCACAGTTAGCCATGTAGGAGTCCAGCGCCTTAACCACCACACCACCTGCTGCACCCCCCCCCCCCCAAGGGTTTTTAGATCAGATGGGTACAGAATCATTACATTGCAGTGCAGGGAACAGATAGGGAGAAGAAGAGCTCCAGTGCTCTGGGTTCAGGGCAGTGCCTGTCTGCCGAAATGGCCCAGAGGTCCCACTCATTTGATGACAGCTCCCCAACTGGAGAAGAAAGCGTGTCAGGCAGGGTCTTCTTAAATAGGGGCTCCTCCATGTCTGCATCTCTGCCATTTCCCCTCATGGTCTTCTGGAAGGACTCCACCAATCCCTGTGGGTTTTACACCTCAGGGCCTTGCTGCAGAAAGCCAGGCTGGGGTGTGGACTCTGTCAGAGCCAATTGTGCGCCGTCCTTGAGAAGCCCTTTCAGGTAAAATGCTAATCTGCAAAATGATGCTGAAAGTTCTGGCCAGCTTCAGAAGCTGGCTTCCACTCGCAGGTAGGCAGGTAGTTCGTTGTGAGTGCCTTTGATTAGTCCGGGCAGGCTTCCTCTGCGTGGTGTTCACTTTAGCACGGCCTCTGGCGGGGGGCTGGCTGGAGGCAGGTTCAGGGTTTGCCTGAAGCCTGGACATCTGACACTTGTGATTAAAAAGAGGCCTCACATTTGAAAACCACAGGAGCAGATAGAGTGAACTCCCCGCTGAGATGGTTTGTGGAGTGCTCAAGCCCTTCCTGAGGGCGTCTAAATGGGGCACCAGGGATTCTGTGGGGAGTGCTTTGGGGCCGATGTCCACTGTTGACAGCTCCTGATGGGGCTGTAGCGCCCCAGTGCAGAGGCCAGCAGAATGTGACATCACCCCCAGTGGCCTCAACTCTGAGCTGTGTCAGGTAGGAGGGGCATATCAGCAAATGAGGGTCAGTCCCGGTCCCATCTGGACAGCATCTCGGGACCCACAGTGATGGCATGAGCCAGTGACGAATGTGACAGTATACGAGATTTTTAATGTCTCTTTAAATGATAGAGTTATTACCTACTTGCCCTAAAATAGGCTCCCTACTGTTCAACCCTGTGTACTTAGGACAGCATGGCATTTTGCGCACTTGTACCAGAAATGAGTGCTTAGACACGGACTTGGAGTTGCGGTGAAGTAAAGAGGATTTGGTGGTAGACAAGGACTCTGCAGACTTGCAAAACTAGCTGAAAGGATTTCTGTGTAACCATTCAGAAACAATTTTAGTGGCTACATATGATCCAGTATTTAAAGATACTTGGGAACAAAAAGACCTTTTTGTTTTAAAATTATAAAAGTAATTCAGATTTACAGTAAAATAATTGATGTGCAACATAAAACAAAAATTAATTCTCCTGTATCACTCCATCCCCAATATAATAACTTTTACGATTGTCAGCATCTTCTTCAGTAGAGAGGGCTTGCCTGGTAAGTGGCCCATGGATCTTTTGGGGTGGAGGTGTACAAGTATGCTCACATTGTGTCAGTTTGTCAAGCAGCACACTTTTCTTTTTTGTTCTTTGAGAGATTTTTGCTGTAGGGCATGTGAGCTCACCAGAGAGACAGATAGCAAGAAATTGCCCCCTAGGGTGATGGCCACGCTGCAGTCTCTTCTCCATTCTCCTCTCAGGATCTTGGCACACATGCCCAGTGTGAGTTTTAAATCACCAGGTCAGGGACTCCTGTGCGGGAGTCCAGCAGTGTAACCATTCCACCATCTGCTGGTCCCAAGCAGTGCACTTTTCTATGTGTATTCTTCAGTGGAAAGGTTGAAACAGAAGGCCAGGGAAGTCAAGTAATTCTAAACCAAAAGTAGAAAGAGAAGAGTGCGACCGTCTTCACTAGCAGGACGTTCTGAGTCTGAGAGACCCTGGAAAGGGCAGCTGAGTCTGAGCAAGCTGTCTTCCAAGGCACTGTCGTCCAGCATGTAGGAGAGGCACCCAGCAGCACTGCCCTGGACAGCAGGGAGCCATGGAGGTGCTGTGGCATTCACGTTTTGCAGAAAAGTCTTTTCAGACTTTACCCTAAAAATTACAAAAAAAAAAAAAGTCTTTTCAGCACCAAGGGGAAATCAACCAGGTACTATTTTATGGAATGAAATGAAATTGCTTTCTTCTAATAGTTATTTTCAAGATGAGCTTGGGTTTCAGTACTTTGTTGTTCAGATGGATCCTGTTTTAGTGAACATAAAGAGGAACACTATTTGATTTTTAGTAACAGCTACAGGACAAACAAAACTGAAGAACTCCTTTTTATACAAAGCCTATTAAAAATGATAGCACGGGGCCAGCAGGCGATGTGGTGGTTAAGGGTGCTGGACTCCCACATAGTAGACCATGGTTTGAGTCCTGGACCTGGTGGCTTGCTTTCTCTCTTACTCTTTCTCGTCAAATTAAAATAAATGAATAAAAATGAAATAAAATAATTATTTTTTAAGAAAATACTGATTAAAGAAGTATATTTTACTATCTTTTGATTCTCACCCCTCAAAATCTAGTAGTATTTACAGGTGGTTTTGTTTCTGTGGTTTTGATTTTAAACCAGACTGGTTGACCCTTTCACTCTTTCTGAACATGCTGGGCACACTCTGTCAGGTGGCCTCCTACCGAGGTCCTGGTCCACCAAGCCTCCGGGCAGAGGCACCTCCTTTGTGGCCATCCTGTTGGCCCATCTGCCCATGCCACAGTGGTCTCCAGCTGAGAGCCCTGGCTGTCCTTTCAGTGGGAAGGCGACTGTGGCTCAGCCTGCAGCCTCGTTTCCTGCTGTGGTAAGATGAGACTAGTCCCAGCTGTGGGCCAAGCAGCCCTGGTCTGCTCTTGGCGCCATGGCTTCTGGCCGCTAGCTTAGTGCTCTTTCTCCTGGGTCTTGTTCTTGCCTCTGTCCTTCCTCTTTATCCTCGGTGTTCTCCAGTGCCCACGAGGACTGAGTGAGGCACAGAAGCCAGCCGTCCATCTGCCTGTCCCCCCACAATCCAGCCTTCAGCTGTCGCAGTGGAGACGTGAGCACGGGGCTTCATCACGTCAGTGAACGGGAGAAGCGCCAGGCCGAGAGGGCACGCAGCAGCATCCAGCACCTCCTCCCCTCCTGGGCCCTGTGCCTCGTGGACGCAGTTTCAGGGAGGGCAGAGGGAGAGCATGCTGCCAGCCTGGCCGGCTTCCTCTTGCGTCCACTGACAGGCTGTGGGGCCCCGGTGACTTTGAACGCAGTGGTCTCTGAGTGCTCCAGCCAGCATGCGGGACTGGGGGTCCCCTGCACGGCTAGAGATCTCTGCCTGTGTTGCCGTGAGCCCAGAGCGGGGCCTGGACTGTCAGTATGATTTTGAGCAATCAGTGACTAAGTAGACTGTTAGTACAAATGTGGAATGTCGGACCCAAAGGAAAGGCGGGGTCCAGACCTGGACCTCGCCAGAACCACCTGTTGTTGTTTTTAAGTTAATTTCTTTCTCTCCTTATGAGACCAACACCCTCCACAGGGTCTCACCCTGTGGTCCCCACCCCTGCCTTTCGGCCAGCTGAGACAACAGGTACACACATACTGGTCAGCTCAGGAACCGAACCTCCATCTTCCCCAGGGCGTCCAGCACTGCAGGGCACTGAGCTCCTGCTGCACCCCTTTATTCGAGGTGGAACTTACCCACAGCCAAGCACGGGACGTCAGTGAGGAGACCGTGTCTGAGGACCATAAAGCGAGATGCAGCATGCTGCCGCCGCCCTGCCCAGCGCCAGCGCACTAGCCAGCTTGGCTCTCCTACAGCCGTCTGGGGTCTCAGGACCGCCACGTGGGATCCCCTCAGCGCAAGGGTTTGAGAGCGCTGTCCGCAGGAGTGGTGGGCGTCGGTTTCTTACCCCCACTGCGGTGGAGGCAGGAAGCCCAGGCCGCAGCTGCGGGGCAGCTCGCGCACCCTGGCGCTGCGCTTGATGGAGGAGCTGCAGTGCTGCGGCTCTTCTCCCCCGAGCGCGGGGCCTTTAATTCTTGGTGGGAGTAGCACTTGCCCCCCGAGGAGCCCCGAGGAGCTGGGTGCAGTGGGGAGGGTTACGGTGGTGCTTCGTCCTGGGACCAAGGGAGACAGAGTGCGAGAAGGCTCGCTGATGTGGACTGGTGGCGTGGGGAGGGGACACTGGCCACCCAGAGGCACTGCCGGAAGTCACCGTGAAGAGAACGGAGGGGACCAGCAGTTAGCGTAATGGCTATGTCGCTGGACTCCCACGTAGTCGACCACGGTTCACGTCCCGGACCTGGTGGCTTAAAACTCACGCTGGGCGCGTGTGCGTGTGTGCCCAAGATCCCGAGAGGAGAATGGAGGAGAAGGGACTGTGGTGTGGCCATACCCCCTGAGGGGTGATTTCTCGCTTTCTGTCTCTCTGTTTCTCTCTGGCGAGCGCACGCGCCCTATAGCAAAAACCTCTCCAAAAAGAGAGAGAACGGAGGTAGCCGGAGGCCTGGCCGAGGGGCGCTTGGGCAGGGAGGAAGTCGGTGTGGCTGGGCCCGGCACTGGGTGGCCTGTTGGGAGCGGCCGTCTCCTTTCACCTTGGCCATGGGCCTGCGGAGGCGGCGGCACCATCTGGAGTTGCAGGCAGAAGTGGAAGCAGACACCCCAGAGCTGTCGCGGTGCTGCCCACTGGGTGGGGATGCGGGGTGTGGGGAGAGCCGGGGAGCGGGGAGGGGGGCAGGGGCTGTCTGAGTGAGAACCCCTTGAGTTTCAAATTGAGTGTGGCCTTTCTGGCAGTGCCTCTGAAAAGGGGAAGGCCCCCCTACTAGGGGCATCAGGGCAGGGTCCACACAGGAAATAGGGTTGCTTCTGGCTTTCTTGCTGGGTACAGCAGAGTGCCCTGTGGGCATCGTGAGGGTGCCAGGAGCTCCCACGTTCTGAATTCCTCAGCACGCGGGGACTGAGCGTGCCCCTGGGGGTGCGGGGCCAGATCGTGGAAGCCCCAGGACGTGCGTGTCGGGGTGGGCTGCCAGGGAGGGTGACGAGCCCGGATTTCAGTCCCTTCCTCCTACCTGAGTCCCCAGAATAAAGCAGCCTTCAGTGTGCTGCCCCTCAGTTCAGTGACCTGAGAGGCTACTTCCACACAGAAGGAAGGTGGGGCTGCAGACAGCCCCTGGAGGACGAAGCTGGGCATGGCAGGCAGAGCGGTCCTTTGTGGGTCTTGGAAGGCCCCGTGTCTGGCACTTCTTGAATGGCTTCACTCACTCGCACCCCAGTGGCAGAGAGCAGGGGCCACAGACCAAGCACGCCAGGGAATGATGGCATGGATGGGCCTTTGGAGCGGTGCTTTCTAACTTAAAAGAATAAGCGAGCTTTGTATTTTTCTGTCCGGTGTCCTGCTTGTAAGATGTGTCCCATACCATTTTAGGAAAATGTATTGAAAGGCAGCCTCAGGTGTCTGTGACTTGGGGGTGCCCTTCCCTTTTGAGGGGCTCGGAGCAAAGAATGCCCTTCTGTCCCATGGGCTTCTGAGTTTGTCCTGCTGATCCCCTTTCTGTGGCCAGGTTGTAAGGAGTCTTGTCCCTACGTCCTGCAGGTCGCCTGGAGACGACAGGAGGTGGTACTAATGGAAGCCCTGGGTGGCCATGTGGCTGGAGAGCCAGCATTCAGTCCTGGCTCTGCCTTCAACTCGCCCAGCCTTCCAGCCTTAGCCTCCTCACCTGCTGTGCCAGCCGCAGGTGCTGTGCATTGTGGCCCAGGAGAGGTGCTGGGCCGCAGGGGCTGCCTTGGGGACTGGAAAGTTCTTTGACCAAGTGCTGTGCTGGGGGCTGGGGCCAGAGGTGGGTGTGGTTGGAACATTCTTTGCCACCTGAGGGGCTTCGCTCCTGCCGTTCTCGAGACTCCACGTGGTGGTGGGGCCGGGGGACACAGGTGCTGCCCGTGACGCTGCCCCTCCCTGCAGGTGTGAATGACAGAGGTGGTGCCGCCCAGCGCCCTCAGCGAGGTCAGCCTGCGCCTGCTCTGCCATGATGACATAGACACCGTGAAGCACCTGTGCGGAGACTGGTTCCCCATCGAGTGAGTGCAGCGGCTCAGGCCGCAGTCATGGGGTGGGGAATCCACAGCGGCTGGGCCGGCAGGGGCCTCCAGACCCCCACTCCTGACACCTCACCAGGATCCCCTATGAAGTGTTTTCCAAGTGCACTGCTGAGAAACTTCAGCTACAGAGATGTGCAGTGCCAGGCTGCTTATCACCCAGAACCGCAGGAGCAACTTTGCTACAGGGCGCGTGCCTTCCCTAGAGACAGAGAAGGAAAGTGAGAAATCACCCCCCGAGGGATGGCCACACCAGTCTTCTCCATTCTCCCCTTGGGATATTGGGCACGCACTCACACACATGTGCCCGGGGTGATTTTCAGGTCCCCGGGTCCGCGACTGGGACCATAGTCAGCTGTGTGGGAATCTAGCGCCTTAACCACCATGCCACCTGCTGGCCCTGCAACTCAAGTATCTTAATAAGGAATTGGTTAAATGCGTTGGGGTGTGTGCATACGAAAATGCAGTATAATCATCCAGGAAAGAAATCCATTGTAGAGGTGTAGTTATTGACAGGAAAAGGTGGGTTTTTGTTTTTTGTGGGGTTTTGTTTGTTTTGTTTCAGTTTGTTGGAGTGTAGATGCACTTACCAGGGTGAGGGAGAAAGCACCCCACACCCCCATGGGGAATGGTCAAGCTGCAGTCCCTTCACCATTTCCCCCTTCTTCCAGGATTTTGGGCATGTACATATATGTGCCTGGCATATTTTCTAAGCTGCTAGGTCTGGGACTCACACCTTACAATCAGCCACGTGGGATCAAACTCCCTTACCCACCAGGCCGCAGGCTGACCTGACAGAGAAAAGTTCTTCTGAGACACTGAATGAAAAAGGCAGCCTAGAATACCAGCATGTACCACATCCCGCTTGCATGCATGCATTCATTCCCGCTTTTTTTTTTCTTTTTTTTTTTTTTTTGGAGAGGTTTTTGCTATAGGGCACGTGTGCTTGCCAGACAGACAGAGACAGACAAAAGACAGAAAGCAGGAAATCACCCCCCTGGGGGGATGGCCATGCCACAATCCCTTCTCCTCCATTCTCCTCTTGGGATCTTGGGCACACGCATACACGCGCCTGGCGTGAGTTTAAACCACCAGGTCCAGGACTTGAACCGCAGTCGACTACATGGGAGTCCAGTGACATAGCCATTACGCTAACTGCTGGTCCCATTCCTGCTTTTATTTTAAAACACGTCCACAATATCAGCTGGCGAGGATCCATACCACTTAGCAGGGTCTTACGTAGTTTGAACTTGGTAGCTTACTAATGTCTATAGTTTCCTGTTTTTGCTTTTGATGTAGATAACGTATTGTTTATATTTTATGTAATATGTCCGTATAGCTTTTGTAATGAGAAAGATAGGTACCAACTTTTTGAAATTAAAAATGAGCAAGAGGAACCGAGTTCGGACAACGCTCGGGCCCTGTAGAAGCACCTTCAGAAGGGGGTTAGCAGCCTCTGCTGAGCTAGCCGTTCTCTGTGGAGTTGCCTCCTCCCGCTCTCAGTCTGAAGAAGGGTGTCCCAAGGTGACCTGTGAGGTCTCTCCAGGTTTAAGAAATGAAGGCCCGAGTTCTCTCCCTGACCACGTCTCTCTGGGGCAGTGGCTGGGTCTGTCTGTTAATGATTGTCCTGGGCCTTTTTACTAAGGATCCTCTCTCCTGCTCCCCTCAACGAGCTCTGGCCTTGTTCTTGGTGAGCAGGCCCTAGCAGTCCTGGCCACACATGGCCTTGAGGGTGGGGCCCCACCCGTCCTGAGAAGTGTCTCAGCTGGGAACTTGGCTCTTTGAATTGCTTGCTCTGGTCTTCAGTGTCAGAAAGCCTCACCACGCCCTCATGGGAGATCAGTCAATTGGCTGGGGGCTACTAAGGCCCAGGAGCCCTGGCCCACCCAGCTGGGAGCCACACTCAGACGGTCCCGCTGGCTTTCCTGTCAGCAGCGCCGGTCCTGCAGGTCACCCCCCTGCTCTGGCAGGGCAGTCATGACCAGCAGGTAGAGGCAGAGTGGAGGGCAGAGCCCTCGTCGGCTGGAGCCCCCAGGCCCTGATGTCCGGAACTGGCACTAGCTGGATTCAACCCGTGGGACTCACCTGCATGTCCTCTCTCCCAGGTACCCGGACTCCTGGTACCGCGACATCACATCCAACAAGAAGTTCTTTTCCCTTGCTGCAACCTACAGAGGTGCCATTGTGGGGATGATAGTAGCTGAGATTAAGAGCAGGACCAAGGTGCATAAAGAGGTATGTGAGCAGTGGCTCAGCTGTCATGGTCACTGGACAGGCTGACCGAATCCTGCTGCCTGCTCTGTTGCCCTTTGTCTTAGCAGCCTGTGATCTGAAGGATCCAGGGTGGCCAGTGGGCCTCATCCTCAACTGGCTTGGTGTGTGTGTGTATGTGAGTGTGTGTGTGAGAGAGAGAGAGATAGGGACAGTTACACACATGCCTTTGTTTATGCATTAAGTAACGGGCAGCCGCAGCCTTAGCAACCGCCGTCCTTTAGAAGTAGGGTTGGGTGCAGACGAAGCATTGAGAGCCACAGGGTCAGGCTGTGGTGCGGGAACGTCGGGACCACGTTGAAGCAGCGTCCTGGGGCCTGCCGAGGCCATTGGGGCTGTTGGAGGACGCGCTGGGTCCCAGGTGGAGGTGAGTGCAAGTAAAGATGGAATTTCTTCCTACCCACCCTCACAGGCCCTTCCAAGATCTCTCTAAGAACCCCCTGGGGGTCTGACCCCCCAGGTTAAGAAGTCCTGTACTGAATACAACTACAAGGCTATGGCCACGGGCGTGGTGTCCCCTGAGGTGGACAGTTTGGGTCATCTTCGCATGCAGGTGCTGTTTACCACAGAGGCATCCACCTCAGGAGGGGCAGAGCCACTGCCAACGGCTGGTGGTTCTCAGTCTTCCTGAGGGTGTTCCTTTAAGAGTGCAAGGAGGGGGACCAGCAGTTAGCGTAATGGCTATGTCGCTGGACTCCTACGTAGTCGACCGCGGTTCGCGTCCCAGACGCGGTGGCTTAAAACTCACGCCGGGCGCGTGTGCGTGCGTGCCCAAGATCCCGAGAGGAGAATGGAGGAGAAGGGATTGCGGCGTGGCCATGCCCCCCTGGGGGGTGATTTCTCGCTTTCTGTCTCTCTGTCTCTCTCTGTCTGTCTGGCGAGCGCACGCGCCCCTATAGCGAAAACCTCTCCCAAAAAAAAAAAAAAAAAAAAGAGTGCAAGGAAGGACAACTGCCCCTGTGAGGACCTAGCCCACCACGCCCTGTCTGTCTGCCATGGTTACATCTGGCACAGGTGGGGGTTTTGTTTTGTTTTTTAAGAATTATTTTATTGGGCCCAGCAGTTAGTGTAATGACTATGTCCCTGGACTCCCATGTAGTCAACCATTGTTCAAGTCCTGGACCCAGTGGCTTAAACTCAGACTGGACACGTGTGTGTGTGCTCAAGATCCCAAGAGGAGAACGGAGGAGAAGGAATTGTGGCATGGCCTTCCCCCCGGGGAGTGATTTCTCGCTTTCTGTTTCTCTGTCTCTCTCTGTCTTATTGGCAAGCGAATGCACCCTATGGCAAAAAAATAATAATAATAGTAATAATAATAATAATAATCAATTACTTATTTGTTATTATTGTTGTTTAATTTGTCATAGGGCTTGCATGCTCACCAGACGGGCAAAATGAGAAAGCAGGCCCCAAGGTTCGAGACTTGAACCGGTCAGCTATATGGGAGTCTAGTACCTTAACCACCATGCCATGCTACCTACTGGCCCCAGTTGGGCTTTTGTTTGTTTGTTTTGAGAGTTTTTTGCTCTAGGGCACGTGTACTCACCAGAAAGAAAGAGAGAGACAAAAAGTGAGGAATCATCCCCCCAGGGGGAATGGCCACATCACAATCACTTCTTCCCCATTCTCTTCTCTAGAAGAGAATGGGCACGCATGCATACGCACCCAGCGTGAGTTTGAGCCACTGGGTCTGGGACGCGAACCGCGGTCGACTACATGGGAGTCCAGCAACATAGCCATCACGCTAACTGCTGGTCCCAGCATGGTGGTAAAAACCAGAGCGGCTTTCCTATTCAGCTTTCTCTTCCCGGTTTTCAGTGCTAAGATACAGCAGAAAGCTGATGACTGGATCATCTTGTGCCCCTCTTGGACGTATTCGTTTCCTTGAGCTCAGCACAGGGACCCTGTGCTTCTACTCCCCTATCCTCACTAGAGGGGCCTCTGCACCCAGTGCTTACCTGTGCCTCGCCAGGAGGCTGCATGAATCCCAAACCAGGCAAAGTAGGGCCACTGGGGAGCAAGCCCCCATCCCTTGGGCTTCAAGGAGCAAGAGGGATGAGACTGCCCTCCTCTCTAAGACTGGCATGTCTCGGGTAACCAGAACAGGGGTGATAGTGACCCCCACCCCCAAGGAAGCAGAGCCAAGTGGCCAGTGCCCTGCCCGTATGCCAGGTGCTTTGGTTCCATATGAGCTGGAAGAACGAGGCAGTTGGGCTCTTGACTCTCTTGACTCAAGATCCATCTCTAGAGCCAGGGGACACTTGGCGGGGTTCTGTGGCCTGTTACAGCAGCGGAGGATGGTGGGTGGGATGCCCCAAATCCCTCCTCCAGGACACCTGGGGGCCGCGTGTGATCCTTGACCCAAACTTTTAACGCTCTGTTTACCCGGCCGTCCTGTCCCTCAGTATGTCAGCTGATGCGTGTGGAGGCCCAGGCCCAGTGGTTGCCCATGCAGCAGAGCTGTTCCCTGCTACCTGCCGTGATGTCACCTTAGCTGGCATCAGAGTTCTTCCTGTCCCTAGCTAGTCTACTGGCCACCCCCAAGAGCAGCTTTTCTGGGTGTGTGCACTTTTAGCAGCGTTTCGCCAGAAGGCTTGTTTCTTCTCACAGCCGTGTGCAGGTGGGGCGACTTCCTGTTCTCCTCCTTGCCCCGCCCCGCCCACTACTGGATGCCCCCAGGTAACAGGGCCAGGGAGGCCTGGGCTGTGCTCTGAAGTGAGTCCGTGTGCCTCCACATGTTAACCTCACCCCCTCTCACTTTCTCCGTAGGATGGGGACATTCTTGCCTCCAGCTTCTCTGTTGATACACAGGTCGCATACATCCTAAGTCTGGGAGTGGTGAAGGAGTTCAGAAAGCATGGCATCGGTAAGGGGCGGAGCTTGTGATTCTGGACATACACGGGGCCACCCACCACGTCCAGTCAGAGCCCTCGGCTGTGCCCTTGTCTGACACCCTAGCTCTCAGCCATCTCGGTCCCTTCATCTGCTCACGTCTTGAGCCCGACCTTCACCCCTTCCCTCCCAATTCATCTGGCCAGGGCTTTCTGCCGTAGCCACCTTCTCGAATCTGACATGACCAGATTCACACCGGCTCCCTTTGCATTCCTGCTGCCATTCCCACAGCCTGGGCCTGGTGGTGTGGTGTTCTCAATTCAGAATACAAAGCGGTGGACAAACCAGTCTGGCCACCGTC
Source organism: Tupaia tana (assembly GCA_026018925.1). Classification (NCBI taxonomy): domain Eukaryota; kingdom Metazoa; phylum Chordata; class Mammalia; order Scandentia; family Tupaiidae; genus Tupaia; species Tupaia tana. The sequence continues at coordinate 82,928,554 of JAKSZU010000016.1, read as the reverse complement.
ACTTGGTGCCAGCCATTCACCACACAGGGGAGTGCCGTCTTCACTGCTCACCCAGTCCACCTGTGCCTGCCTGGGCTCAAGTGTGCACTTTATCATAAGCTGGCCTGATTGGGTGAGTCTCCACTGGGCTCTGCCCTGGGGAGGGCACCACCAGGTCGCACCCGTGGTCCACCTGGCCCACCTGGAAGTCTGCAGCTGACGAGCTTCAAGCAGCAGCAGGCTCTGGGGACTCTGACAGTGGGTGGTTTCGAGAGGCTGGTCTTCAGCTCTGTGGGCAGGGAGGTCTCAGAGTCCCCGCAGAGACCTCACCCTTGTCTGCCGTGCGTTTCCTTTCTCGCTCCCGGTCCGTTCCCCCAGGGTCCCTTTTACTTGAGAGCTTGAAGGATCACATATCCACCACCGCCCAGGACCACTGCAAAGCCATCTACCTGCACGTGCTCACCACCAACAACACAGCCATCACCTTCTACGAGAACAGAGACTTTAAGCAGCATCATTATCTCCCCTACTACTACTCCATCCGGGGGGTCCTCAAAGATGGCTTCACCTACGTGCTCTACATCAACGGTGGCCACCCTCCGTGGACGATCTTATATCCTTCACTGTGGGGGCAGAGGGCAGCAGCCAGTGACCCAGCCGGAGCTGCGGTCTCCTTCCCATAGCCCAGCCTTTTGGTGCCCTCCTCCATGAACAGACTGTGTGGGTGAGTCTGGTGTGCGAGGTCTGGCCATGTGTATTAGAACAGGTGCTCTCCGGCATCTGGCATTCCAGACCTCAGCCTGGCATGAGTGACCTCATGGCCAAGCAGCCGTTGTCCATCCAACAGATACTGATCAAGAAGAGCCTCCTGTTCTGGGAGTGCTGGGTCACCAGGGAGAAGGCAGGCAGAGGCCCTGTCGTCCCAGAACCTGTGTGCTGGCAGGGTTCTGAGGTCCTTCCCTCCTGCCGCTCTGAGGGCTGAGGGTCTGGCTGAGAACCAGACTCACTTGCCTTTCTACAGACCCCTCCCCCAGCACCCACTCCCTGTCCTGCCCTTGGTGCAGTGTCTGCCTGCGGCCACACTGGAAGACCTTCCTGTGCCGGGTGCCACCCTTTATTTAGCCCAGTGGAGGCCCCGCACCGACTAAGCCTCTCCAGTGCTCTGCAGGGGTACCGTCCAGTCCCCTTGCTAGGCCCCGTTGATGGTGCATCTAGCAAGCATGGGCAGGTAAGGGCCCTCCGGAGTCTTCCTTAACGCAGCTCCACGGACTACATCCAGCACCTGGGCTCTGCGCTAGCCAACCTGAGCCCCTGCTCCATCCCACACAGGATCTACCGCCAGGCCCACAGCTTGCTCTGCAGCTTCCTGCCATGGTCCAGCATCTCCACCAAAGGTGGCATCGAGTACAGCCGGACCATGTGAGGCCAGCCGGGCAGCCTCTGCCAGGCCCCGCCCGACACCCCGCAGGGCCTGACTTCCCCTCTGCCTGACTCTGCTCCTCTGTGAGGAGCTGGCGGCCAGCAGCAGACCCGGTGCTACATGGGCTCGAAAGCAGAGCGTCGTGGGCATGCCCAGAGTGTACCCACCTCCTGCAGATACATGGCAGGGCAGGGATGCCTGCTATTTGCAGCCAGCAGTTCCCAGCCTTCCAGCACCAGGGACTGGCCTCCTGGAAGACAGTCTGTCCAGAGACAGGCAGGTTGGTCCCGGGATGACCCAAGCACACCTCATCCACCATGCACCCCACTACCACATCGCAGTATGTGGCCAAACAGTCATGTGATGGGGCTCCCGCTCCTGTAAGGATCCAGTACCACCGTGGTCTGCCAGGAGTTGGCGGCAGTGTGCACGATGGGGAGCAGCTGCAAAGAGACGAAGCCTTGCTCATTCACTGGCCACCTTCCACCTCCATTATGTGGCTCCTGCAGGCTGGGAGGCAGCAGGCCGTGGATCGGCACCATCTAGCAAGCCAGGGATCAAGGCCAGGGCAGCCCCTGACCAGCTCAGAAATGTCACCAAGAAGAGACACCTCAAGCCCCTAGCCAGAGTTTTGTCCACTCCCTGAACTTTTGTGGAAACAGTTGTTAAGATGACAGTCACATAATTCACAGTTGGAAAGGTTCAAAAGATCAAGGTCCTCCTACCCTTGGTCACTTGACTTTCCTTTGCAAGAGGGCCTGGCATGCCTGTGTTTTGAGTGTGCTTCTAGGAACTCTGTGGACGTGAGCTGTAACACTAGCCCCGTTCCGGCTCATCACACCGTGCTCGCAGAATCCAAAGCTTCCTACAAACGGGCTCATTGGGTGCCTCGGGGATGAGAGTTGTGCCCTGTTGCAGCTGCCCCAGCTTCTGCAAGTGTGGTGGTGAGTTGGTCTGCCAGGGCTCAGAGGACGTCAGAGCTGGACGGCGGCATGGGCACTCCAGCGTCCACCGCTATATGTACCAGCACAGCCCAGGGCGCTTCGGCTGCTTGGGTCAGGCCCGCACAAGCCCCGTGGGTCTGTGGCTGCTGGCCACACGCCCACACTTGGAGCTGTCAGTACTCTTATTTGTGCTGGGATTGAGGCGGCCGCTGTCAGAAACCATGGGCCAGACAGCCGGTGGGTAGGGTGTCACAGCACCTTCACCTGCTCTGCTCTGCTCTTCCCACAGGCGCTCTGGCTCCTTCCTACTTCTGGAAACCTCTGCCACCGCCCCAGTGGGCTCTGGGCCCCCACATACACAGCAACACCCCACAGACTGGCCAGGCAGTGACCACATCTACTGGGTGGGGCCCAGCCTACTCTGCTGCCCGTTCCTCCAGCTCCTGCCTGCAGAGCCAGTGTGACCTGCTGTGAGGGAGGAACTCAAGTGTTAGTGGCCACACTTGACTCTGAAGACACAAGAGCCTCAGTGTGAGGGGGCCCAGTAAGGGGAGTGCCTTGCCCTCATCCAGAACAGCCCGAAGAGGCCTGAGCCGGGGAGAGTAGCTTCTCCCCTCCATGAGGGGCTGGCAAGGGGTGGGCAGAGCAGAGGAGGCGTTCGTTCCACGCCAGCACGGAGCTCTGGGGCTCCACTCCCTGGCACAGATGGTTCCCCTGCTCCATGGTGGCGGCCTCGTCGTGCTTCCTCCTGTCCAGAGAGATGGCTTGTGGTGAATCGCAGGAGTCTCCAGCTGACCTGCGTTGCGAGGCGGGCTGGCGGGTGACGTCGAGGTTCCCAGGTCCTGTCCACACCCTTCATCCGCCCACCAGCTAGGTGGTGGGGAAGGAAACGGCTTGACAGCAGGCGTTGCGGCTGCCGCAGGGTTCGTGGAGCTGTCTGGGGCAGTCACGTCCCGTGGCCCCACAGCCTCTGAGGGCAGAGGCCGAGTTGGTGCTGAGTGGTGCTCGCCGCTGCATCCATCACACGCCTCTGGCACCCCCTTTGCCTGCGCCCCCCGGAAGCCACCTGCTGCCTGCCCTGTCATTCGAAGCCTCTGCGGGAGGCAGAGCTCTGCCCGGCGTCACTGTGGTGCCACACTGCAGCAGCCTAAGGGAGAGGGACAGCCTGGCCAGTGGGGCCTTGGTGACCTGAGTCCTTCCCTCACTCGGCATCAAAGCAGGGCACAGGGACTCTAGATGAAGGCCGGCCCCGGGCAGGAAGAGCACCCCCTGGACAGTGCTGGCCGGCTGGGGCCTGGGGCACACTGACTGGCCCAAGCCTCTGCTGACCTTGGCTGTGCGCTGAGGCCCCAGCTGTCGCTCCTCGGAATCAGTGGTGATCATGTGATTTTTGTTTTTGTCCCATGGTAAGGGAAGAGTTTTCTGGGAGGTTCTGCCTTGGACGCTGGTAACTGAGCTCAGAGGCCGTGCCCTGCCCTTCCCTCCCAACTGCACCAGGCACCACAGTGCCCACCTACTGCCCAGCAGATTGTAGTGTTCTGTCTCTCAAATAAACCAACTGTGGCCGCATCCTGCTTGCTGTGCACCTGGCTCTGCACGCGGCCGGTCCCGTGGGCCCCGCCGAGGGCGGTTGGAGCTGCTAGCCCCCGCCTGCCCTGTGGATGGCTTCCTGCCAGGTGGGCAGGCAGTTTGTGTGACTGGCCTGGGAAAGAGCGGCCCGGGGACGAGGGCTGGAAGATGAATGGCGAGGCTGGGTGGGAAAGGCCCTCGGCAACTGCCTGCCTGTCCAGGCCGTCTTGAATCGGGGCCTGGTCCAGGTGAGCGACTGCGGCTGCCCCTGCATTCCCGGGCTCTTTCCAGCTTAGAGAGGGCTCTGGGGGTGACTTGGCCTTGTCAGGGCCAGTGTGGCCCGTTATGGGAGCCTGAGGTAGGTGCCAGCAAGTCCTGGCTCTTGGGGGACCGGGTGCTTCCCCAGCCTCATGTGGAAACTGGACTTTGGGCCACTCCAGGGGACAGGCCCACTGGTCACCCTGTTTGATGAGGGGAGCCATCTCAGGGCTGGGAGTAGCGAAGGGCGGGTGGGGTGCAGCCCAGCTCAAGCTCGCGTCTGTCCTGTCGCTGCATGCACTGGAGACCTGCCACTGCCAGTCACAGGCAGGAAGCCCTGAGCCGCCTGGGGAGGTCAGAGCAGGGCATCTAGTGACGCGTCCCAGGCACGTGTGGACCCAGAATCCTGCCGGGTGGGCCCACAGGAACGTGCGGGCTGACGAGCCTCAGGCCAGGTTACTAAGGCGAAGAGGATTTTGCTTGTGCTGACAGCAACTAGGGAAGGGGTGACTAACAGAGTGTCAGCTTGTCCCTGTGGGGTCCAGCAGAACCCTGCCCTGAAGGTCCTGTGGCCATTAGGCTCCTCGAGCTCCCAGGTTTGGTGAAGACCCCCCCAAATCCTGCCCTCAGAGATGGGCTCCACTCGGGGCCCTGGCCTGGGACTCCCAGGGTAGGCAGGATGTCTACACAAGTCACTCCGGGACTTAATACAGACTAGCTTTGGTACAGGCCTGCCCTGGGGTGGAGGCCAAGGATGCCCCAGGCCCCCCTGCAGGGCCAGGGCTCAGAGTCCAGCGTTGGTGCAGGGGGTGTTGTATACTCCTAGGACACAGCCTCCCCGAGGAGGGGGTGGGGGTGCTGAGGCCACTCGGGTCCCAGCTGCCAGCGCACAGGGCATCCTGGGACCTCGCATCCTCAGGGCAGCTCCGTGCCCCAGCGCGGGGAGTGGGTTTGCTGCCGCATCTCCTGTTTGGAGTGCTCTTCTAGAACTGTGGGGAGGGCTGTTCCGAGGGGTTTACAGACAGCGTTCTTTGGGGCCAGGATGTGGCCTCAACAGATGTGTTGGGGAAGGAGCCAGGGCGGTGTAGCCACCCTGAAACTTGGTGGCCCGAGCAGCAGCTGTTTGCTGTCAGTCTCACAGTGAAGCAGCGGGGAGCAGGCGTTGGGGGTGACCTGCGCACAGAGCCGCTGGCTACCATCATGGCTGTGCCTGTGGCCTCGCTCCCTCCCTGGCGAGGCCAGTTCCTCTCCATGAGGCCAGCACCGTCCCCTGCGGCACACATTGGAAGCAGCCAGGCTTCCCGACCATCCGGAAGTGACACCATGTGTCTCTCACTACATTCTGCTGAGAAGCAAGACCGAGCGCCAGTCTTGATTTGAGAGGAGACTGTGAGAGCCAAAATGCCAGGACGTGGCTCTTAGGGTCACCGAAGAGGTGCTCTGGCCTCAGCTCTTTATCAGAAAGTGAGGGGATGGCCCCTAACAGTCTCTGAGGGCTCCGTGTGGCCGGGCCTGGTCTCGCCCAGTGCCCTGTCCTTGCCTGGCAGCTGGGGCCAGTGACCATGTGCCCTTGGCAGCCTCCTGACTGACGCCTGTCTTGAGTAGTGGTCTCAAGTTTCCTGGTGTGAGTTTCAGGGGAATGAGTGTGGCGGGAAAGGGAGATGGCAGCTGCTCGCTCAAGCTCCCCCTCCTAGGGCCGCTGTCACGCTGCAAGCTCCGGCTTCCACCCAGGGCCATCCACATGACCGTTGAACGACCTAGAGACCAGCCAAGAGCAGAACACTTGAACTGATCTCTGCTGCCCAGGGACTAGGAAATGCGCAGCGGTGAAGCCAGGGTGTGGGGCAGAGAAGGGCCTGTCATGCACGGTCTGGCCAGTGCCTGTGGTGTGGGCAGCAGCAGCCCTAGCCAGACGAGGCCTCAGGCAAGTCTGGGTCCCCCATCTTCTGACAGTGCTGAGATCCAGTGGCATAGAGCGGGGCTTCTCCGGTGGAGTGATTGTGTCCTCAGGGGATACTGGACAGTATCTGAGACACTTGTGCTGTCACATCTGGGAGGGGGGCACTGCTGGCGTCCATGGGTACAGCCAGGGGTGCTGCTCAGGATCCTGCCGTGCACACAGCAGCCCATAAGTCCACAGCAAAGGATGACCCTGCCTGAGGTCCTCCCAGCCGAGGCTATGGGCCGGCCGCAGGAGTCGCTGCGCCTGCCTGCCTGGGCCAGGCTGGGCGAGTGTGGGGAGGGCATGCTCACCTGCGACGTCCCACGCATCCCAAGGAGCAGCCCGCTGAGCCCAGCTCATGGCGGAAGCCCAGGAGACAGCCCTGCCGTGGCTGCTTCCCTTCCCGGCGTCCTCCCTAAACCAGGCCTGTCTGTCTTCATCCTCTGCTCCTTGGCCTGGAGCCCCACGCCCCAAGTTTACACCTGTTGAGACCCTGCCCATCTGCAGAGCTGGCTATGACACTCGGGGAAGCTCTCCCAGCCTTTCCCGTGATCCATCAGCCCCTGCCCTGGCTCGTGACTCTTCTCACACGGGCTGGGCGCACGGCAGACCTGTCCCTGGGATCGGCGTGTGTGGCTTTCCTGACCAGGCTGGCCTAATGACAAGAGGGCAAGGGAGTGCAGGCCTTGGCTTTTATTGAATCAGACCTGAGGACTCCCCAGCCTCTAGGGAACCCACTCTTCGCCTGGCCTGGCTCCCAGATACGAGTGGCTGACTGAAGGGCACAGCCACACCTCTGTTCCTCCTGTCCCTCACGGGACCTCTCTTCCCTCCTCCCTGCCTGTCCCCACGGCTGGCCCCGGCTGGGTACTGGGCAGCTCCAATGTGAGGGCACTAATGCTGGGGGCTGCACCTTCGTCGTTGGACCTGCCACCTCCTCCGCAGTCCTTCCCCTGCTGTCCCTAGTCATGGCACTTGAGTTCCTATGGCCTCTCTAGCACCCCAGAGCGAGTTCTTTTGCACAAGGGACAGGTGGCCTCCTCTGAGGCCCCCCAGGACCTCTTGGGCCTGAGCCCTAAGCCCTCAGGGCCAGCAGGCTGGGAAAGGTCATCCTTGTCAAGGTCCATGCTGGGACTGGAAGCTGCGGGAGGAGAGAGAGGGGTCACACGGAGGGACTCAGGAAGCTGGCAGCCCACCCTGGGGTCCCCAGATCCTGACATCCTTCTGAACAGAAGGGGGGGTGGGTAGGCTTCATCCTTACGGGAACCCTTGGAGGAAGAGGAAGTGAATAGGAGGGGTGTTTTCCTTTTAGAAGCGGGGAAGTGGAGGCCTACCCAGGGAGAGAGTTGTCCAAGTTTCTTGCCTGAGTTGCGGGCTGAGGCAGGAACCACGGCCCCCCACCCTGCCCAGATGTGCACTGCCACCACAAGACAACGTGGGCCATGTCCTGGGGACATCATGGTCTGGACCCAGCAGTGGGTCCCAGGGATGGGACAGACTCCTCAAGGTCTTGATTCCCCTGGGGTGTGATGTCACTGTGGGGTGTCCTGGCCACTCATCACCTGAGAAGGGCCCATGTGAGTCCATTTGAGTCCCCACCCCCCCATTCCCTGGGACCTGCCCCTCATGTCCCCATCCCTGCCTGGGCAGAGCTCACCTGAGTTTCTCAGGCTGTCCCTGGGCAGTTGAGCTCCCAGAAGGGCCGAGTAGAGGCCGTTACCCGGCAGGTCCAGGGGCTGTGGTAGGCTGCCCCCAGCCAGGAGCTGGCCCAGCCAGTTGCCCTCGTGCTCGCTGGTGGGTGGCAGGCCACCCGGCAGATAGAGAGCCAGGCCCCGGAGGTGGCGCAGCCGGAAGTTCTTGGGTGGGCCCCCCTGCATGCTGGGACACTGCTGCTGGGTGCCCAGCCCCCCCTCGTAGATGTCAGGTGGCATGTCGAGGCAGCTGGGGCGTCCTCGGGCCCAGCTCACTGCGTCTGCAGAGGGGAGAGCAGGAGGGTGGTGACCGCCAACTGCAGTGGCCTACAGGGGAGAGTAAGCCATGTGCCTCTAAGGCCAGCTCGTACATGGGCTCTGCCAGCCTGCCCAGCCTCTGCTTACCTGTTTGCCAAATGAGCTCAGCCCTTGCCTAGCCTTTAAGCCCCCTTCCTTCTCCCAGCCAACAAGAAGATCCACGAAGCCTGGGGCCTTGGCCCTAGATCTCTTTCAGGACTTCAAGTGCTTCATTCCACCACCTTGTGTCCCCCTACCCTAAAAAATGTGTTCTCCCGGAACAGAAATTGCACAGTGGGTCCAGGAAGCAGTGACCAGCCCAGGGTCATCTGGCCTGGACCAGGGGCCATTCCCCTCTCCCAAGCATGCATGTCTACCCTGGCGGCTTTGGGTCCAGGTTGGGATGGGAGGGCGTCTCTCTTCATACACGCCTTCCTGTAGCCTGGCACCTTCTCTTATACGCAGCTCAGAGAACGCACAGACCAAGGCTTCCATAGGGAGCCTGTATGGGGTATGGAGCAGCCAGGCCCTGTGTGCAGCAGGCTCTCCTCTCCCTGGCAAGGGGGTGGGTCTGCAGGTCTCCTGGCAACTGGCTCTTATGATGTCACAGGGAATACTCCCTGTCTTTCTGCTCCCCTAATTTGAGGAAGGGTGATGTTCTGGGCAGGGGAAGAGTAGGATGAGGGCAAGGGAAGGGGCCAGAATTCTAGAGAAGGCCTGTGGTACCTCTGGCTTGAGACAGGCCACATAAGACAGTCTTGTCTCTGGCAGGCTGTAGAGCCACTCCCTGAGGTGGCTTCCTCATCTTGGGGTGGAAAAATGAGGGTCTCAGGGTGCAGACCCACAGATCCCATGAGACCTGGGTGTCTTGAACATGCTGAAAAGGTGGTTTGGGGTGACTGGCCAAGTCACTTAACTTTCTTAAATATCCGTGTTTTTTTTTTTTTTCCATGAGTGAATTACTGGATATTATGTGGCTCACACCAACTGTTTGTAAGGATGTGGAGGAACCAAAATTCTCATATACTGCTAATGGAAATGTAAAATGATTCAATCACTTTGAAAAAAATGGTTTAGCAGAACCTTAAGTCAAGCATTCAATTTTCTTTATTCAAGGATGACATAATCTTGGATACAGAAACAAACTACTTCTGTATCCTTCTCTCCATCTTTCTGTCTCTCTCTGTCTCTGTGTCCCTCTGTATCTTTTTTTTTTCTTTTTTTGGAGAGGTTCTTGCTTTAGGGTGTGTGCGCTCACCAGACAGACAGAGACAGAGAGACAGAAAGCAGGAAATCACCCCCCAGGGGGGAGGGCCACGCCGCAATCCCTTCTCCTTCATTCTCCTCTTAGGATCTTGGGCATGCACGCACACGCGCCGGCGTGAGTTTAAACCACCGGGTCCGGGACTCGAGCCGCAGTCAACTACGTGGGAGTCCAGTGACATAGCCATTATGCTAACTGCTGGTCCCTCTTTTCATTTTTATTTATTATTTATTTATTTATTATTTTTTTGGAGAGGTTTTTTGCTATAGGGCGTGTGCGCTCACCAGACAGACAGAGACATAGAGACAGAAAGCGAGAAATCACCCCCCAGGGGGGATGGCCACCCCACAGTCCCTTCTCCTCCATTCTCCTCTCGGGATCTTGGGCACGCACGCACATACGCCCGGCATGAGTTTTAAGCCACCGCGTCCGGGATGCAAACCGCGGTCAACTATGTGGGAGTCCAGCAACATAGCCATTACGCTAACTGCTGGTTCCCTGTCTTTTCATTTTTAAAAAAAATCCTAAGGTAAAGTATTCTCTGGGCTCTCAAACCCCTCCTTTATCATGTTAATTTGTACCTTTCCCTCTTCCACTTAGGAAAGGCATAAACCCAGGACCATCCTGAGATGGCTAATGAACTTGAGCTGTGAAATGCATGCCGTGTGATTTTGTCTGCATTTTAAAATTAAAATATAAATTTTTTAATTATATTTTTTCCTTCCTTTTTTCTTTCTTTTTCTTCTTGTTTCCTCTTCTCTAATTCTTTTCCTTTTTCCTTTAACTTCATTCCTTGGCTACTCAGCCTCCATGCATTGAGTGTTTAGACAGGCCGATGTGAACTGTATCCAAACATCTGATTACTATTAGGGTCAGAATATTCCTTACTTCCCACTGAAATTGATGCACAAAGAGTGAAACATGAAACAGAAGAGAGATTGCAGATCACCTCCTCCTGCACACCTCTGAATGCTCTGATTGAACTTCAAGATTTAGGAAGAAATACGCAATCCATCAGATGACCAGAAATCACCTCAGGGTCACAAGAAATTTGAGAAAGCAAGAAAATACCTCTCTTCCAAGGGAAAAGAATAACTCATCTTCATCCTCAGACAGTACAATGAAACTCACAGAAATGTCAGATAAAGAATTTAGAATATTCTTAGTGACAAAGCTAACAGAGATGGAAGAGAAGAGAGACAATGAACTGCAGAAGAGGCAGGAGAAAGGAGCCTATAAGTTCCAGGAGGTGAGGAAGTCCTTGCAAGATGTGAAAGAGGAAATATACACCATAAAAAAGAATCAGATGGAAATGTTAAGAGATGAAGGCTATAATACAGGAAGTCAAAACCTCCCTTAAAAGTATTAAAAGCAGACTGATCATACAGAAAATCAAATCTCAGATGCAGAAAATAGATTCACCGGCCTAGAAAAATCCACCATGAAGACTGAGAAAATTTCCCCCCAAATGAGAATAATATACAAGAAATAATAGACACCATCAAACGTCCAAACATCTGGATAATTGGTATTCCAGAAGGCAAAGAGACTCATAAGGACATTGATAATCTATTCCATGAAATCCTGGAAGAAAATTTTCCAAACCTAGGGAGGCATTCAAAGATCTAGTCCCAAGAAATACAAAGGATCCCAGATATAATCAACCCAAGAAGATCTTCAGGACACATTACAGCCAGATTGCCCAAAACTACAAAGACAAGATAGTAAGATTGGTGAGAGAGAAACATCAAGTCACCTACAAAGGATATCCCATCAGGCTAACAGCAGACCTCTCATCAGAAACAATGTGAGTAAGGAAAGAATGGTAAAATATATTCGAAGTGTTAAGAGAAAAAGCAATTTTAACCAAGAGTACTGTACCCGGTAAGATTATTCTTCATATGGGAAGAAAAGGCAAGGACATTCTCAGATATACAAAACCTGAAAGAATTTATCAACACCAGACCAGATCTCCAAGAAGTTCTGAAGGGAGTGCTATACCAGGAGAACTGAATATAGACACACAGAAATGAGAGTTCAAAAACAACTAAGAAAATGGCGAACTTTGGAGGTTGGCAGGTGGCTTGGTGGTTAAGGGTGCTGGACTCCCACATGGCCGACTGTGGTTTGAGTCCTGGACCTGGAGGTTTTCTCTTTCTCTCTCTATCCCTCTCTGGTCAAATTGAAATAAATAAATGAATAAATAAATAAAGTTAAATAAAATAATTTTAAAAAAAGAAAATGTCCAACTTAATGGTAGGGACAAGTCTGGAGTTGAATATTATATTCCCAGTTAATTAATCTGTTGTGTAAGATTGGACTACAACATAATATAGATTAAGTACATGAGACTGGACTGGTGAATTTATGACTTTTGACTAAAACATTACTGATTTTCTTTGAGGTTTTGTTTTCCAGATTTAAGGATTTTTGTCTTGAGCTTTTGGTAGCTACCTACTATTTGAACAGAATCCTAACCTGTTTCCTGGCTTTAAGTTTTAAGCAAAGCTCACTTAGCATTTCTTTGATTTTGATTTATTAAAGTTAAAACTGCTTTTCTTGAAATTAAAAAATATATTTTAAAAAACCTACTGAATGACTGCAGTAAGCTATATAGCATCAGCTAGGTGCTACTTTATAGTATATTCATTTTACTCATAGTTTCACACCTAAAGTCAGACATGCATTCACAGATATGTATATATCAGCTGACCTTGCTATTAAAAGTAGCTAGAGGGACCAGCAGTTAGCATAATGGCTATGTCGCTGGACTCCCATGTAGACGACTGCGGTTCGTGTCCCGGACTTTCACACCGGGCGCATGTGCGTACCCAGAATCCTGAGAGAAGATTGGAGGAGAAGGGATTCAAGTATGGCCATCTCTCCTGGAAGGTGATGTATCTCTTTCTCTCTCATACTCTGTCTCTCTTTGGAGGGTGTATAAAACCTACAGGAAAAAACTAAAAAACAAACAAGAGTCACACGTATGAATTCACTTATATTAAACACCCATGGAGACAGAAGACAGATTAGTGATTACCAGGGTTCTGGGAAGCAGGGATGAAAGCAACTGCTTAATTGGGATAAGGTCTCTTTTGGGGGTGATTAAAGTGTTTTGAACCTAGATAGAGGTGATGGTTGAACAACATTGTGAATGTATTTAATGCCACTGAATTGTACACTTACAAGGATAAATTTTATGTTTATGTATTCTACCACGATTTTTAAAAGTAACTGGGCCACCCATAATGGTACACAGGAAGTATCACTGTTTAGGAGGCTGGAAACTGCATGGAAGGCCTGGGTTTGGTTCCTGGGCCAACCTGAAAACACTGGACACAGTTGTATATGCCTGCAGTCTTAGCTAATTGGGACCCTGGGGCAGAGTTGGAGCACAGCAAGACTGTGGAAATACTTCCCTCTCTCTCTTCTTCTCTCTCATAAAGGAAAAAGCAAACAAAAACCAAACAAGCAAGCGAGCAACTGACCAGTACTACTCAAAAGAGTCAAGGTCATCAAAAACAAGGAAAGTTTGAGAAATTGTCATAGTTAGAGGAATCTATGGAGAAAGGCATCAAAGTGGTAACGCAGTCTAGAAAAGAACCCTGGCGCCCTCTTTGTGGAAGAAGCGGATGCAGATGGCGCGGAGCTCTGGTCACCCCGCCCTGCTCCGGTCACCCCGCTCTGCTCTGGTCACCCCGCTCTGCTCTGGTCATCCTGCTCTGCTCCTGACTCACTGCTGTTCGCTCTCACCGAGGAACGAGTCCATCAGGAAGCCACGCCACAGCCATGGCTTTTAAAGATCCTGGAAAAACACCCATGGAGCCAGAGGTGGCCATTCACCTAAGTAGAATGACTTTAACCAGCCGCAACATCAAGTCCCTGGAGAAAGTGTGTGCTGACTTAATCAGAGGTGCAAAGGAAAAGAATCTCCAGGTGAAAGGACCAGGATGCCTACCAAGACTTTGGGAATGACTACAAGAAAAACACCTTGCCGGGAAGGTTCTAAGACTTGGCGTCATTCCCAGAGGACACTCCACAAGCGACTCAGTGATCTGCGCCGTCGTTCTGGGATTGTTCAACAGATTACTTCCAGCTGTATCGAACCAGGAGTTGAGGGGGAAGTCACCATCGCAGGACCTAAGTCAACTATTTTAATGAACTGATTATCATCTATTTAAAAAATAGAATAGAATCCTGGCACAGAAAAAGAGATTAGATAAAAAACTGGGAACTCTGACAGACTTTTGTTTTTTGTGGTTTTTTTGGAGAGGTTTTTGCTATAGGGCACGTGTGCTCGCCAGACAGAGAGAGACAGAGAGACAGAAAGCGAGAAATCACCCCCCGGGGGGGTGGCCACACCTCAATCCCTTCTCCTCCATTTTCCTCTCAGGATCTTGGGCACACACGCACACGCGCCCGGCATGAGTTTTAAGCCACCAGATCTGGGACTCGAACCGCGTTCGACTACGTGGGAGTCCAGCAACATAGCCATTTCATTAACTGCTGGTCCCCAGACTTTTGTTAATAGCAGTGTGTTGGTATTGGTTCCTTATTCGTGACAAATGTTTCATCATCAAAATGTTAGCAGCAGGGTAAGCTGGGAAAGGGGACAGATGAAGTACAGGAACTCTGCTGTCTTTGCAACTTTTTTATACATCTAAAACTATTTTTAAATTATGTTTATCTCAAAAAGAAATATTAAATAGTCACTTGCCTATGACTCTAACATGCTTTCCCTAGAAAGAGAATATATGTCCGTACGAGAATTTCTATGAGAATACTCCTACCAGCTGTATTTGGGCATTGGGTAAGTGAACCGTAGTGCATCCATATAATGGATAAGCTACCAAACAGTGGAAAGGAGTGAATTACTGATACATGCTACAGCATGGATGAATCTTAAAATAATTATGCCAAGTGAAAAGAAGCCAGACAAAAAAAAAAAAAAAAAAAGAGCATGGGTTGTGTGATTGCATTCACGTAAAGCTCTAGAGATATGAAAATCTTCCTGAGGCTGGTGGAAGGATCACAACACAGCAATGCTCTGTAAGGCTGGGCTCACATGGGAAGGTCCTGGTCATGTATCCCGGGGCCGCTCGGCACACACATGCCTGTGACCCCGGCTGGCTAAAGCTGGGGTGGGTCATGGTGTTAAGACCTTGTCGGAGCGGCTGTCTCTGTTTCTCTTGAAATAAATAAACCCAGAAAAAACGACTGAAGGAGGAGGACCGACTCCTCAATGCGCCCTGTGAGCTCTGCCAACCTGAATGTAAAAGCCTAGGTATTTGTTAGAGCCTTTTTCCATGGGAAGCAATCTTAAAACTGTGAACACAACTGAAAACAGTGATAACAGACAAATTGGTTGTTTTAACTGTTCATAGTATTTAAAGAAAATTATCTGACTTGTGACTAATGGCATTATATAAGTACAATTCATTTGATTTATTATTTATCATTACTTGTTACTATTTTTTATTACTATTATTAATTTACTTATTTAGAATTATTTTATTTAATTTTATTTATTCATTCATTTTTTTTTTTTTTTTGGGGGGGAGAGGTTTTTTCGCTATAGGGCGCATGCGCTCGCCAGACAGACAGAGAGAGACATAGAGACAGAAAGCGAGAAATCACCCCCCAGGGGGGATGGTCACGCCGCAATCCCTTCTCCTCCATTCTCCTCTCGGGATCTTGGGCACGCACGCACACGCGCCCAGCGTGAGTTGTAAGCCACCGGGTCCGAGACGCGAACCGCGGTCGACTACGTGGGAGTCCAGCGACATAGCCATTACGCTAACTGCTGGTTCCCTCATTCATTTATTTTGATTTGACCAGAGAGAGACACAGAGAGAGAGAGAGAAAGTAAGAAAACAAGCCACCAGGTCTTGGACTCGGGCTGTGGTCAGCCATGTGGGAGCGTCTAGCGCCTTAATCACCATGCCACCTACTGGGCCTTATTTTATTTATTAAAAAGCCTTAATTTTATTAATTTCTGTAACTGTTTTTTAGATTCTTTTAACATAACTCAAACCTTAAACAACATGCTTTAGTCTTTTTAGTTTTTAGCCCTTCTTTTCTTTTGTTCGGAGATTGTCTAGCCATTTTACCTTAAGACAAAAACTTTTCTATATAAAATTCCTTTTATACTCAATATTTTTTCCAGCCTGGGGCGTTTGACACCTCTGGAAAGGCCATTAAGGTTGTAACTTTGTATGTAGGACTATGCATATTTACCAGAATAAACTCTTAGCAAATTTAGCTTTTAGTACATATCAGCAGCTTATGAATATGTGGTTTATAAACAAATGAAAACTGTTTAACTAATTTTTTCAATGTCCTGACAAAGTCTAATATAACCAGCCACTGTCTACCCCCCCCCCCCCATTTTTGGTATGAGGTAATAACTGCTCTGTAAGAGTCATTAGCATTTTCAAAGGTCAATCGTTTCAACAAAATTTGTCCCACATCTGGATATGGCTTGCATCAAGTGGGAAATAAAATCTTGCTATAGCTTACTAGGTCCCTGCTGCACACTGATCAAACTCCCTGTCCTTTGATCCGTACCAGGAAGCCTCCTCCAGCATCTCCAGCATATCATGTTAATCTGTTGATATGCCTGCAGTGTATATCCAATTTGTGCACCAGTATTGGCAAAATTCCCTGTTCCAGTCAACATTTTTTATGTGCTAGGTATTCCAGGCTGTTGATTCCTATTTGCCTGTTCTTGGGCTTCCTTAGACCAATCTGACTTCCACAAAAGATAATCTCCTCCCAACAAGCACGCCTTGCCTATCACTTGCCAATCATTAGGTGGAAGTGCTGATTGAGTAGCCATCTCTTTTTTTTTTTTTTTTTTTTTTTGAGAGTTTTTTTTGGCTATAGGGCGCGTGCGCTCGCCAGACAGACAGACAGACAGAGAGACAGAAAGCAAGAAATCACCCCCTGGGGGATGACCACACCATAATCCCTTCTCCTCCATTCGGGATCTTGGGCACGCACGCATACACGCCCAGCGTGAGTTTAAGCCACCGGGTCCGGGACTCGAACCGTGGTCGACGATGTGGGAGTCCAGCGACATAGTCATTATGCTAACTGCTGGTCCCCGAGTAGCCATCTCTAATACCGCCATTGTATACATGCCGCAGGGCCATATTGTATGCAGGTCGTTTTTAGTTCTTTTAGAGTTTTAAAGGATATCAGCTCATGCTGATGCTGAATTTGTCCCAGGTTGTTAGGGTTGGGAGCCTCTATAACTGGACGTAATTTAAATCCTAAAATGCCTTCCCCACTCATGCAATGTAAAGTTCTCTAGAGTGGGGTTAAAGTGGGGGATGTCCTTTCACTCCTAGCACTGTTTGATATGCAAGCAGGTTTTGACTGGGAAGCAGCGGTCTGCAGTAGGGGAGCACTAGGCCAAAAGGCAGTGACTCCCTTCTGCCCCTTATGGCTGCTTTGATCTGCAATGTTAAGTCTGCCTAGCTCTAGGAGATTGTCTCTTTCTTTTCCAGGCACTACCTCTCTGTCCTTGTCTTTAGTTACAAACTCTGATTTCTTAGGTATTAGGAAGGTTTTTTTTGGTGGAGTTACCAAACCAGCTCTGGTTCTTCTGGAGGGTTTTGCCTCAAGTACTTCTTAATTAAATTCCACAGGGAGAAGGCAAAAAAAGGGAATTCTGTTTGTTCTCTCTGACATATATCACTCCCTGATTTGTTCTCCAACCTTGTCCCAGGTCTCCTCATTAACTGTTTCCTGCTCCAGGACCGAGGGGCATGTTTCCTGCACAAAATACAGGAAATGATGTAACTGCTTGATCCTAACTTTACTGCCTCTAGCTTTTAACATATAAAACAAAGTTTGAACATAGAAATCTCTGTCTTTAGACAATAATTGTGTCCCCACATTTTACACCCGACTCTAACTGAATCCACTTCTTCTCTCGCTTCGTTAGTTCCTTCTTTTACTCTATGTAGTCCTTACTTTACTGTATTATCTCCAACTGGATTCAAGGAGTATCCACTCACCTGATTCTTTGAAGCTCCTCTGTTACTCAGGCCCCACGTTGGGCACCACTTGCTGTGTCCCTTATGGCTGAACACATGCACTGAGTGGAGCAGTCATGGGTTAGAGAATAAACATAAAAATAAACACACAAAGACATACAAGTAGAGAAAAGTGGGGATCAGGTGGTCCTTACTCCTCTGATAGAGGCAGCAGCAGCCATTCTCAGGTTTATTCTTTTAAAGGGCAAAAAAGGCAGGAAGGGGAAGTGGAATGCAAAGACAGTTTTTTTCAGATGTTAATTGGCTGAAGATGTGATGACCTCTGGTGCCATGTAGTTCTATGTGAGTTTTATCTTCTCTGGCCTTTTCTGATTAACACATATGGCTTCCTTTAACTGATACTACTCTGCAGTTTTGACACAGAGACAGCTTGCATATTCATTTAATGGCATGCATTTGGCTTTGCAAATGGCAGCCCAAAGAACCACACTTCTGCATGTGCTTAAAGGTCACCATATGTTGCCTGGATTTGCTGCCCTGTACATATATCCATTCAGTTTGTCAGTCCTTTGGGTAACAAATGAGTCTTGAAGACCCATGTGGTGCCAGGTGCTATTGTAGAGGGTACGGTAGAGAATAGAACAGGAAAGATCTCCTTTGCAAGCTCAAATGTCCAGATCAGAGACACAGAATGTAAGCAAACTACAGGAAGTAGGTTGAGAAGACCAGAGGGTCTCTGCCGTGCAGGGTCTGCTTTAGTGAAGGTGGCCAGTGAAGTCTCTTTGATGCAGAATCATTTGGTGAGATCTGAATGTGACCAAGAAGCCAGCCACACAAGGACCTGGACAAATTGAGAGAAGTGTCCCAGGCAAGGAACTGCACGTGCATCCTAGGGCATGAAGGAGGGCAGTTGAAGAGAGCTGAGGTTTTTTTTTTTTTTTTTTTTTTTTTTTAACAGATGATAATCGATTTATTAAAATAGTTGATTTAGGCATCTGCAATGGTGACTTCAACCTCAACTCCTGGTTCGATACTGATGGAAGTAATCTGTTTAACAATCTCAGAAGGACTGTGCAAATCAATGAGTCACTTGTGAATTCTCATCTGGAAACAATCCCACGTCTTAGAACCTTCACCACAAGGTGTTTTTCTTGTAGTGATTCTCAAAGTCTTGGTAGGCATCTGAACTGGTCCCTTTCACCTGGAGATTCTTTTCCTTTGCACCTCTGATTAAGTCAGCACACACTTTCTCCAGGGACTTGACGTTGCGGCTGGTTAAAGTCGTTCTAATTCGGTGAATGGCCACCTTTCGCCCCACAGGTGTTTTTCCAGTATCTTTAAAAGCCATGGCTGCGGCGCGGCTTCCTGACCGACCTGTTCCTTGGCAAGAGCGAACAGCGGTGAGTCAGGAGCAGAGCGGGCTGCGGAGCTCCGCGCCACCTGCGTCAGCTTCCGCAAAGAGCTGAGGTTTGTTTTTTTTAGTTTATTCATGCTAGCGCATGTGTGTGAGAGAGACAGAGAGAAGCACCCTCAACAAGGTCTGGTCATGCTACAATCCCCTCTCCCCAGTCCTCCAGCTTGACAGGATCTTGAGTGTGCAGCGTTTTTCAGGTTGAGGTTAAATTCATGGCAGGCCATGTGGCTTCCAGAGCTGTAGCCAAATGTGCTATGCTATGCCACCTCAGCTGGGCCGGGTGAGTTATTTTAACTACAATGAAAAGTCATTGGACAGTTTTATTATTTTAAGACTTTTGTGTGTTTTTAGTCATGTTTATTAAGATAAATTTTTATTTAGTTACTTATATTTATGTATTAATTTTTACGTTTTTGCCATGGAGCACATGCACTTACAGAGAAAGACGAAAGGTGAGAAATCACCCTCCGGGGGGATGGCCACCCCACAATCCCTTCTCCTCCACTCTTTTCTCAGGATTTTGGGCATACATGCACACATGCGCGGTGTGAGTTTAAGCCACTGGGTGTGGGACTTGAACTGCAGTTGACCACATGGGAGTCCAGCGACATAGTCATTATACGACCTGCTAGTCCCTATCCCATTTTAATTTGTATCACAAGTTACATGCGAATTTAAATAAGCCGTCTTCAGCTGCAAACATCAACATTACTCGAGTTGGTTTTCTGTTTTCTTTCTAAACTGCATTTTTTTTCCTTTGAAGGTTTTTGCCACAGGGTGCATGCATTTGCCAGAAAGGGGAGAGGGGAGAGACAGAGAGAGACAGTGAGAGGGAAAGTGAGAAATTACCCCCCCCAAGGGGGATGACCACACTGCAATCTCTTCTCTTCCAGTCTCCTGAGATTTGGGGCACTCATGCACATGTGCCCAGAGTGATTTTCACCATTAGGTCCGGGACTAAAACTGTGGTTGCCATGTGGAAGTCCAACACCTTAACTATTATGTCACCTGCTCGCCCCATAAGCTGCATAGTTTTAATACATATTTTTAAACTGTGGGATGAGAAGTATAAAATGCCATAAAAATAAATCAAGTATGTATTCTCTACACACAATAGCATTATTTTACCAGGTATCAGAATATGCATTTAAGGTATTTTCTCAAAATATAATGATGTTCTTGAAGACATTTATTTAAAAAATTTTAAAGAATTATTTATTTTTATGGGACCAGCAGTTAGTGTAATGGCTATGTCGCTGGACTCCCATGTAGTCAACTGCGATTCGAGTCCCAGACCCGGTGGCTTAAAACTCACGTCGGGCGCGTGTGCGTGCGTGCCCAAGATCCCGAGAGGAGAGTGGAGGAGAAGGGATTGCGGTGTGGCCATCCCCTCTGGGGGGTGATTTCTCGCTTTCTATCTCTCTGTCTCTGTCTGTCTGGCGAGCGCACGCGCTCTATAGCAAAAACCTCTCCAAAAAAAAAAAAAAAAAAGAATTATTTATTTTTATTTATTTATTTTAATTTGAGCAGAGAGAGGGAGAGAGACAGACAGAGAGAGAGACGCACACATAAAGTGAGAAAGCAAGCCACCAGGTCCGGAACTTGAACTGCAGTTGACCATGTGGGAGTCCAGTGCCCTTAACCACCATGCCACCTGCTGGCTCTGAAGGCATTTATTTTGTCTTACCTGCTTCTTGTATAACACCAGTACAGTACTAGGCAGTTGTTAGTCAGATATATATTGGACTTTAGAAAGTAAATACTGCTTCTTAGTATAGTCCAGTGCCTGGATTTCTCTGATCAAAAGGCAGAAACTGCAAAACTGTTGTAATTTCAAAACAAAAACAAAATGTGTAAATCAAGGTATTAAAGTTCAGGAGTGGAAAGGGACAGGGGTTGGGAAGAAAAGCGGTCACCAGGCACATTAACTTGCAGGCACACTGACTCGGAGGCTGTCCCCAGACCTGTGTTTTCTGATGTGTCTCAGGAGCGAGACATGCCCTTCCGCGGTTGGCGCTGCTTTTCGAAGGCAGTCAGAAGTAGTCTCCAGAGGCGCAATTCTGGAGGGCTGTTCAGTTTCTATCAGGTCCTGGGCAGTGTCTGGGTGGCCAGGCAGTGCAAAAACATCGGAGTTGGTGAGAACAGTCAGTAGCCAAGATTCCAGGCAGGAGTCAGAGCCCAGCAGTTTGGAGCTGGGGAGTTATTTGTGAAACAAATTCACTGCACCCTGGTTCACTCAGAACCCCACACACTGGGGTCCAGGCTAGGCTAGTGTTTATCCATTCCTGCTGAAGGCCTGCTTCAGGGTCCACCAAGTCCTTCTCCTGAGCCAAGAGGGGGATCTCTCTCTTGATGTAGGGGACTACCCACTGTTCTGCTGCCCCCACTGGAGCAACTGGTTAGAAATGTCACCTTCAGGGTGTCATTCAAGAATCTGGCCTCAAAGAAACTCATGTATGAGAGGCTGCCTGGCAGAACCAGCAGGTGGTGTAATGGCTACATCCTGGACTCCCATGTAGTCGACCATGGTTCAAGTCCCGGACCCAGTAGCTTAAACTCATGCCAGGCACATGTGTGTGTGTGCCCAAGATCCCAAGAGAATGGAAGAGAAGGGATTGTGATGTGGCCATCCCCCCATGGGGTGAGGTGATTTCTCATTTTCTATCTCTCTGTCTCTCTCTTTCTGTCTTTTTTTAAAAAGAATTATTTTACTTAACTTTATTTTATCATTATCATTTTCCAGTTTGATCAGAGAGAGACAGAGAGAGAAAGTGAGAAAGCAAGCCACCAGGTCCGAGACTTGAACCATGGTCGGCCATGTGGGAGTCCAGCAACTTTAACCCACCATGCTACTTGCCAGCCCCTGTCTTTCTGTCTTTCTGACGAGTACACATATCCAATAGCAAAAACCTCTCCAAAAAAAAAAAAAAAAAAAAAAAAAAGAGGCTGCCTTCTGGATCAAGAAGTCAGGAAGCTGGACAGGGTCTTCGCTAAAGGCTTTGGGAAGGGCCACTGGGCAGGCGGCTGGATGACCTGGGCCAGCAGGTTGGCGTTCTCGCAGAGCAGCCACCACACCTTGTCCACGAGCTCTGTTTCCCCTGTGTAGGGCATGGTTCTGGGTCAGGAGGTCCTGCAGCACAAGAGCCAGCCTCCACCCCTGCAGCACACCACTGCCCTCATCCCGTGGCCAGGAGTTATAGACTATTTTTTTTTATTATTTTATTTTTAATAATTCTTTTTTTAAAAAAGAATTATTTTATTTAACTTTATTAATTCATTTATTTCATTTTTTAAAAATTTGTCCAGAGAGGGACAGAGCGAGAAAGAGAGAGAGGGAAAGTGAGAGAGCAAGCCTCCAGGTCCAGGACTTGAACCGTGGTCGGCCATGTGGGAGTCCAGCGTCCTTAACCACCACACCACCTGCCAGCCCCGAGTTACAGATTCTTTACAGACATGTAAAAGGGGTGGATATCGCTCACTAACCAGACCATAAAGGGATAACACAGAGACGTCATTAAAAAGAAACACCAGTGACTTCCTTCCAGGGTCCTTACCCTATCTGCTTGTAAGTGGGTCTAACTCCTATCTCACCACCAATTGTTTTCCAAAGTGGCTGTATTGGTTTACACCAATACAATTGGTTACTCTCATCAATAATACATGAAAATTCGAGTCATTTGACATCCTTTTTTTGAAGAGATTTTTGCCATAGGGTGTGTGCGCTCACTAGAGAGAGACATAGACAGTGAGAGGGAAAGTGAGAAGTCACTCCCCAGGGGGAATGGCCACACCGCAATCCCTTCTCCATTCTCCTCCTGGAATCTTGGGTATGAATGTAAACGTGCCTGGCGTGATTTTCAAGTCACCAGGCCCAGGACTTGAACTGTATCCATTCATGTGGAAGTGCAGCAACATAACCACTATGCCATCTGCTGGCTTGAAAGGGAAATGAACTCAATGCTGTAATCCTCCAGCTCCCAGCAGGTTGAGTTATCATTTACCTAATTATCAATAATAGGTGTCTATATATGTTTAAATTATTGAATGCTTTATTCATCAAAATTTTTTCAGCAGCAGCAATGGAAGCATTCATAAACAGGTAAAATGTAAGATGAAACAAATTATTTCCATTTCTTACACATGTAGACAATTAATTTGATAGTGGCCTTCTACCCCCCCCCAAAAAAAAGTAATTAATAAACATTTAGTCTTGAGCATGAATCTTTACCAATAGCCCAAAAACTGTCATTCCACTAGAAAAAGTATAAAGATTTCATTAACCAACGTTTCCATTTGAATGGTTTAATAGATAAACTATAATCAAACCATAAACATAGTTTATATGTGTTGCATAATTTGTCATGTAGTTTAAAGTAAGGTTACATACTATAAATGATTAAGAAGAAGCATGTTCTCTTCCTTGATCACCTGGTGTTTGTTGTTGTGTATAAAATGAATCACAGTCAGCAGGACAGAAATCGCTTTGAGTTTCATGAATGACATCCAAGAGATGGGAAGGGGTTAGTTCCCAGTTGCTGCCAGTCACGACGCCAGGTGGCTTCTTCTGCAGTGAAGGTGTTACCACTAATCCCATTACACTGGTACTAAATCTTGCAGACATCAAAATGATCACCGAGGTTCCTTTTCATCCCATCCTTCCCAAACGACTGGAAGGAAGTCGCTTCACCAGGGACCTCATGTTGGTCTCCTCTTCCAAAAAGGCAGCAGGTTCTGCTGTCTATCCTGAAATGTTATTTTTTAAACAGTCCTTTTAAAGAGCATACGGCTTCTATTTGGGTGAAGTCCATTTACCCCAGACAAATTTTTTTTTTCTTTTTAGGTACTGCGCTTTCGGTATATTGAAGAAATCTTGCCTAACCCAGTCACGAAGCTTTTCCCTAAGTTTTCTTCTAGAAATCTTGAGATTGTGCGTTGAGGTTGCGAACCACTTTAATTTTTGTATGTAGGGTCGGGAGATTTATTCCCACGCATTCCCGGTCGTTCCGAACCTTTCGTGGAGGCGCCCGGCCACCGCGGTCGGACACACAGGAGGTGGGACTCTATTCCGGGGTCCCTCCACGGCCCGCACACCGGAGCGTCTGTGCCTCGCCCACGCCACCCACCCGGACGGCCGCCCAGCGCCGTGCTCGCACCCTGAGCCTCCGGTCCGGGCTCCGCCCATCACCGAAGAGCGCGCGGCCGAGCCCCGAGTCCTGCCAGGCGCGAAGCCCCGCCTGCTGCGCGTGCGCGGGCCCCGGCGGGGGGCGGGGGGGTGTGTGTGGCCCTCGGGGGAGTGGCCCCGGGGGGAAGTCCTCTCAATGAGGGAGTCTTCTTGGGGTGCCGCGGTGCAGCCGGCCTGCAGCGGCGGGCGAAGCCTCCGTTCACGTGCGCTGCATAGGACCGGGGGCTCCTGCTCAGTGACACCGCAGTCACTCTCCCCAGAGACGCCGAGCGTAGCGCCGGGCCCACAGCGGGCACTCGGAACCCGTCGCCAGGGCCCCGCCTCCGCAGCGCGTAAAGGGCCGGCGTCGCCACGCCCGCAGCCCTCGGCGTCTCGGAGCTCCCGGGCCCTCTATGGTGCGCAGGCGCGCGCCCGCGCTGCTCCGCCTCCCGTGCAGTTTGGCCGCTACCGTGAGCCGTCCAGGGCTCGCTTGGTTGCTACAGAGACGGGCGAGCGCCGATCCGTGAACGCTGGGGGCCGGCGGCGGTACCTGGGCTACGGGGGACCCGAGCGCCATGTCTTTCCGGGACCTCCGCAGTAAGGCTGCCCCGCCCCAGACTTAGAGGTTGTCCAGACACGGGGACTCGGCTGCAGTGCCCTTTCAGCCCCCTGGGGTCCTGGGCTGCGGGGACCGCCCCGACTCTGCAACAAGGCGGCCAGAGCGCTGCAGGCCCGTCTCGTAGCGCTTTCCGCGACATCGGAAGGCCCTAGTGCGGACGGGAACAAGAGTGTTAATTTCACCTCATTTTAACCCATTAAATGTCGTTACATGGGACTGCTCGCTGCCGTGTGGGAAAATGCACGGAAAACGCGGAGATTTGGGAGTTGGGTGAGCCTGGAGTCTAGAGAAACGAAAAACACCGCGGCAGACGGGGTCGGTGCTGGATGGCGGCACGTGCGACTGCCGGGAGAGGTAGAGGGAGGCCGCGGCTGGAGGTGGTAGCCGTGTGCCGGTACTGTTCCGAGCGCCCGGGACGACTCTGCCCTGCATTTAGAGGGCACAGACGACCCGTAATTTGGGCAAGTGGCACAGTGGTAAGGGGTGCACGGGAGTTTGAACTCAGGTTGTCTGAACTCTGACGCCTGCCTCCTTCCCGAAGGGCTGGTGAGGAGAAGGGAACTGGGTGCCTTTGCTGGGGCGGTGGGGAGTGGAAGGACGGGAGTTAGCGACTTCTCCCCGGGGGACACCTGTTAGACGCCAGGCTTTTTACATTCGTCCCACTTTCCTTCTCACTTTAGCAGCGAAGTGGGTGCTTCACAGGTGTGGATGAAGTGCTTAGAGGCACAGAAACGTAAAGTAGCTTGCTTTAGGTCGCCCAGCTAGAACTGGGGGAACCAAGGATTAAGATTACGTGAGTCTGGGACCAGCAGTTAGCGTAATGGCTATGTCGCTGGACCCCCACGTAGTCGACCGCGATTCGAGTCCCGGACCCGGTGGCTTAAACTCAACGCCAGGCGCGTGTGCGTGCGTGCCCAAGATCCCGAGAGGAGAATGGAGGAGAAGGGATTGCGGCGTGGCCATCCCCTCTGGGGGAGGGTGATTTGTCGCTTTCTGTCTCTCTGTCTCTCTCTGGCGAGCCCACGCGCCCTATAGCAAAACCTCTACAAAAAAAAAAAAAAAAAAGATTACCTGAGTCACAGGACCGGCAGATGGCGTAGTGGTTACATCTGGACTCCCAAGACTTCTGCCTTCCGCGGTGTTTCGAGTTCCGGTCCCAGTGGCTTGAAACTCATGCCGGATGCGTGAGTTTCCTGAGAGGATGGTAAAGAAGGGGTTGCAATGTGGCCATCCCCCTTGGGAGGTGATTTCTCTCTGTCTCTCCTGCAGGTGCACGTGTCCTATAACAAAAATCTCTCTTAAAAAAAAGGACTATGACTCAAAATTTTCTTGCCTTTTTACAGTGTTATTTTCTGAGTCCAAAGCAGTTCGGCTAACTGGCTCCGCATGCCTAGGAGGTGATTGCTATTTGGTGTGATCTGAGGGGCTTCTTTAAGGCCAGTTTTCTCACCAAATTGCTGGTGCCTGAAACTTCAGCCTGAGAGATTACGCCTTTCACTTACAAATTGCTCTTTTTTATAATTTTTTTCCTTTTTTTTTTTTTTTTTTTTTTTAAGTTTTTGCCATCGGACATGCACTTGCCAGAGAGAGAGAAGGAGAGACAGAAAGTGACATCTACCCCCAGAGGGATCGCCCCGCGGCAATCCCTGCTTTTCCATTCTCCTCTCTGGATTTTGGGCGCACACACACGTGCCCAAGTGTTTCTCTCTTTTTTTCTTAAAATAAATTTTTTTCTCATTTTTTATTTATTTTTACATTTTCCCGCTAACATTTACTTTACATATCAAGTTTTTGCTCATACTCCATAGTTCCTGGCAGTTAGTAAACAACCTTCAAAATTTCAAACTACTGAATTTTAAAGATAATATTAAAACTATTTCTTATAATTTTGTATAAGTTTGTTTGTGACTATAACAATGGAGACAATATGGTTTTAAATATATATATTTTTAAATTTTTATTTATTCATTCATTTATTTTAATTTGACCAGAGAGAGAGAGAGAGAGGGAGAGAAAGTGGGAATGTAAGCCACCAGGTCCAGGACTTGAACCATGGTCGGCCATGTGGGAGTGTCCAGCACCTTAACCACCACGCCACCTGCTGGTCCCCTGGTTTTAAATATTTTTGAGAAAATGTTTACATGTCAGCTACTCAAATTGTTGAAAAGCAAATGCCTAGCATACAAGTTAATCTTCAGGTATGACATTCCAATCAAAGCCCTGTCCAATAATGAGTATTTCCAATTTCTGATTCAATGCAACAGTCATTATTGAACTAATGCAAATAACTCTTCTGCTAAAAAATAAGAATACTTCCAAATATTTCCAATTCAAGAGGGATCAGGAAGGAAGAAAAGTTTGTTTCCATTTAAAGAAACAAACAAGAAAAATATTTTAACAAATTGCTGAACCTATCAACAACTCAAAAGAAAGTAAAATGTTTAAATTAGGAAAACAAAGCATAATAAAAAAAATCAGTATTGTTCTCCTCAAAAGTCATAAAATTCTATTTTGCAATTTCGGTCTTATGTTCAAACTCTTCTTCTGTTGAATATGCAGTGTTACTGTGGTCCAATCTTTCCGTTTAAATCCTGGAAGTTAACATTCAATGTTATTATTGATATTTCTTGTCCCTAGCATTAAATTGGTCATTTTCTTGGTTGCTCTTTGTTCTCTCCTTTCTGTATGTGTCTTTAGTTTTCCTGGGAGAGCACTCCTTTCAGAACTTCTTGAAGAGTGGGTCTGCTATTGGCGAATTCTTTCAGGTCTTGTTTGTCTGAGAATGTTTTATCCTTCCTTTCCATATGAAAGATAATCTTGCCTGGTGTAGTATTCTTGGTTGAAACTTTTTCACTTAACACTTTGAATGTATTTTCTCATTCTTTCCTTGCATTGTTTCGGATGAGAGGTCTGAGGCTAGCTGATTGGATAACCTTTTAAGTAACCTGACGTTTCTCTCTTGCCAGTTTTAGTATCTTGTCTTTGTAGATTTGGCCAATCTGGCTGTAATGTGCCTTGGAGAAGATCTTCTTGGGTTGATTCTATTAGGGGTCCTTTGCATTTCTTGGGTCTGGATATTTAATGCCTCTCTAGATTTGGAAATTTTTCTTCCAGGATTTCATGGAATAGATTATCAATGCCCTTATTAGTTTCCTCACCTTCTGGGATACTGATTATCTGGATGTTTGGGCACTTAATGGGATCTAGTTTTTCTCATATAGTATTTTCATTTTGGGGGGTTATTTTCTCAGTTTTTTTGGTTGTTTTTTCTAGATCAGAGGTTTTGCCTTCCACATCCGAGATTGGATTTTCTGCATGGGCTAATCTGCTTTCAGTACTTTGGAGGGAGGTTTTGATTTCCTGAATGGCAGCCTTGGTCTCTCGTAGCTCCATTGGATTCTTTTTTATGGGGTGTATTTCCTCTTTCAGGTCATGGAAGAGCTTCCTCACCTGGAACTCGTTGTCTCTTTTCTCCTGCATCTTCTGGAGCTCCTTGTCTCTCAGCTCTTGCATCTCGTTTAGTTCTGTCACTTCCAATATCCTGAATCCTCTGTCAGCCATTTCCAGGAGTTCTACTGTACCTCTGTGGGTGACGAGGGGTTGTTCTTTGCCCTCAGGGAAGAGGTATTTTCTTGATTTCTCATGTTTCTTGTGGCTCTGCAGTGGTTTCTGGTCGTTCTGTGACAAAAATCTATCCTCCACTGTGCTTTGCAATGTGGTATCCACAGAAAGATTAGAAGTTCAGATTTATAAAAAGAAATTTCTTCATTAAAACAGGAGGTTCGGGACCAGCAGGTGGCATGGTGGTTAAGATGCTGGACACTCCCACATGGCCAACCATAGTTTGAGTCCCGGAACTGGTGGCTTCCTTTCTCACTTTCCCTCTCTTTCTCTGTGTCTCTCTCTGGCTAAATTAAAATAAATGAATGAATAAATCAAATTAAATAAGTAATTCTTTAAAAAAACAAAAACCAAAACCAGGAGGTTCAATAAGAGGTCCCCGAACATGCCAGGACACACCTCAGCTTTAAAACGGCTTCTTGTCTGAATATTTTGGGAGTCAAGGAGATGGAGGCTCAGGTGTTTTTCAAGCCATCAGGTCCAGGAGTCGAACCTTGGCCAGCCATGTGAGAATCCAGAACCTTAACAGTGATGCCATCTGCTGGCTCTGCCCTTTTTTACAATGTTAGTTTCTAGGAAGGTGCATCCTGCCTTTCTGATGCAGCTCCTAGCACCTTCGCATGAGCCTCACTGCCTGGGCTCTGAGGCTTGGTGGGTGTACGCTGTGCGGGACTGTCTGCTGGGGCAGGTTGAAGGGGTTGTGCTGGGAAGAGGGTACTAGGAGGGGATTGCAGATTGTTTTGGACATACTGCGGTGCAGTTGTACAGTGTGTGCTGGAATCTTTCTTGAACTAGTCTTGATTTTGACAATAATACTGCAGAATTGACCAAACTTGAGTACTATTAGGAAGAATTCAGTGATCCTGAGGGGAGGCAGCTGCTTTGTTTTCTCTCTCTCTGGTCAAACCTCCTGAAAACAGCTACAGAGTTCCTTTGCGACTTTGCTGCTGGCTGTGCTCGCGCCTTCTCGTCCATTGCCTGGCGAAGTCCAGCCTAGCCCCCAGGAACCCCCAGCACCACGTAGGTTATCTGTGATGTCGGCGGGACGTTTTGAAGTCCATCTTCAAGAAGGGTAAGGACAGAAATAGTCAGGAAGCACAGCAGATACCAATCTGGGCACATCCTGAGAACTCAGAACATGTTTGTTGTGTTCGCTTCCAAGTCTTTTTCTTTTTCTATGTTTTTTGATTTTAGTTTGCTATAGGGCACATGCAGCTGCCAGAGAGAGGTTGAGAGGGAAAGTGAGATCACTCTCCAGTGGAGATGACCGTGCTACAGTCCCCTCTCCTCCATTCTCCTCTGGGGATTCTGGGCATGCACATACGTGTGCCTGGCATACCTTTTTTTTTGGAGAGGTTTTTTGCTATAGGGCATGTGTGCTGGCCAGGAAGACAGAGAGAGACAGAGAGGCAGAAAGCAAGAAATCACTTCCCTGAGGGGATGGCCGCACCGCAATCCCTTCTCCATTCTCCTCTCGGGATCTTGGGCGCACACGCACAGGCGCCTGGCGTGAGTTTAAGCTGCCAGGTCTAGGACTGAAACCACAGTCAACTACATGGGAATCTAGCAACATAGCCATTAGGCTAACTGCTGGTCCCAACCTGGCATTCTTTTTAAGATGTTGGGTCTGGGACTTGAACCATGCAATGGGCCATGTGGGATCCAGCTGCCTTAACCTCCAGGCCACCTGCTGGCCCCTTGTTCATGATATTTTTAAGGCCAAGTATTTCTCATTTCAAGTATATATAGAAGTTAAACTCATCACTAGTCCCTAAACCCACTTTGCTGTATGCATCTCCTTCTCCCATTTCACTTACACATACATATCCAGGTGCAGGTGAGATACTTGAGTTGTATCTCATTTAACATCCACCCTTAGACAGTTGGTAAGTGGTCCTGCACCCTGGCATTAGGCTGGGGGAGAGAAGAGAAAGCAAAGACAGCCACTACCTGCGTACATAGCTGCTGTCTGGTGAGGATCTGACTAGATGGTGTTATGCCTTGGACAGACTTCACGGAGATGATGAGAGCCCTGGGATACCCTCGACACATCTCGATGGAAAACTTCTGCACGCCCAACTTTGGACTTGTGTCTGAAGTGCTGCTCTGGCTTGTGAAAAGGTTAGAACTGTCTTTTATTGCAGTCTGATTCATTAGCCACCTAGAAACAGGATGCAGTTGTGATGCAAAGGGAAGAGATCAGTGAAATTTGACAGGTGGACTCCATTGTAGCTCTTGAACTTCAGCTGAGTTTAAAGAATGCTGTGGGAGGGGTCAGCAGGTGGCATAGCAGTTACATCACTGGACTCCCATATGGCCGAGTGTGGTTTGAGTCCTGGACCTGGTGTCTTGAAACTCACATGGGGCACATGTGTGTGCATGCCCAAAATTCCAGGAGGAGAATGAAGGAGAAGGGATGGTGGCATGGCCATGCCCCCTGGGGGCTATTTTTTACTTTCTGTCTCTCCAGTGAGTGCATGCACCTAATAGCAAAAAAACCTTATACATTAAAAAAAAAAAAAAAAAAGAAAAATTGTGGGAGAGAGAAATTTTGGAGGCTGTGTGAAAGGACTGGAGTCTGCTGGACGGTGCTGGCCCAGTCTCTTCATCCCCTCAGCTCCGGGTGACAGGGACCTTCTTGCACAATTTAATCAGTACACAGGACTGGGAATCATGTGGACTTCCCTAATATGATTCAGCGTTGGCAACTTTTTTTTTTTAATTTGTAATAGGATGCAAGCACTCACCAGAGAGAGACAGGGAAAGTGAGAAACCACCCCCGTGGGGGTGGGGGGAGCATGCTGCTCTCCTTTCTCCTCTTAGGATTTTGGAAATGCATACACACATGTCTGACATGTTTTTCTTTCAAGCCGCCAGATCCAGGATTCGAACTGTGCCCGCGGCTGTGTGGGGTCCATCCACTTTGACCACCATACCACTGACTGGCCTGGCAACGTTTTCTGTTAAGAGCCAGACAGCAAATACTTGACTCGTTGCTACACATAAAATTCAGACTGCGTGTGCTCTCTGCAGCGTGTTCTCCTTTGTTCTTAAAACTCCATTCTTAGCTTTCAGGCTGTACAGAAGCAAGTCAGGGGCTGCTGACTGCTGGCCGCTGATGAATTATCCAGAGCTAGAAGGAGGACTTCAACAGCTCTGCTGCTTCTCAAAGCTAGCTAGCCCTGGTGTTTTTCTCTGGGCTAAAAACCGTTAGCGGGAGTAACAGTTCTGATTTTCAAGAAACTTTGAAAGCTGAGATAGACTTAATTTTTTAGAGAGATTTTTGCTCACCGGAGAGAAGAGAAAGACAGAAAGCAAGAAATCACCCCCAGGGGTATGGCCACACTGCAATTCCTTCTCCTCCATTCTCCTCTCAGGATTTTGAGCGTGCACACACCTGTGAGTTTTAAGCCACCGGGTCTGGGACTTGAACTGTAGTCAACTATGTGGGAGTCCAGCGATGCAACCATTACGCTATTTCCTGGTCCCAAGATAGACTCAATTTTGTAAGCTCAGCCCCACATTTGATTTTTGAAATCAATTAAACCTGTTCTTAGGTGGAGATGGCACTCTTGGCATTTTGTATTGCACTTAAAGTTTTTCTTTTTTAAAAAAGAATGACTTAATTTTAGTTGCCATTATTATTTTTTAATCTGACCAGAGAGAGACAGAGAGGAGGAAAGTGAGAAAGCAAGCCACCAGGTCTGGGATCTGAACCATGGTGGGAGTCCAGAGCCTTAATCACCATCCCACCTGCCGACCCCAGCATTTGAAGTTTTCTTTTTAAAGAATTATTTAATTTAAAAAAATTGTTATTATTTTTTAATTTAACCAGAGAGAGAGAGGGAAAATGAGAAAGCGAGCTGCCAGGTCTGGGACTCAAACCCCGGTTGGCCATGTGAAGTGCACTTTAACCACCATGCCACCTGCCGGCCCCCGAGTTTTTCTTAGTTGTACTACACTTAGCCGGGAATGTGGATAGCCTCGCGTTGTAGACCCACTTGCTGCTTGAGTAACTTGTGTTCGTCCTGTCTTTCTCTAACAGGTATGAACCTCAGACTGACATTCCTTCTGATGTTGAGACTGAACAAGACCGAGTTTTCTTCATTAAGGCGATTGCCCAGTTCATGGTTAGTTGATGGTGCTTCTCTGCACTTGTAAAATTAAACGAATTAGGAAGGATGAGTCCAGTTTGCTTTCAGACTGAGAAACCGAGCTCACTTTCTAAAAGCATTCCATTGTCAGGTTTCTGTGGAACCATTTTACCAGCAGAGATTTTTAGTCTCTTGTTTTTCCATTCATTATTTGTTAAGAATTTCGTTTACATATTTTTGAATGGGTAATATATTTCCATGGATGAAAATTTTTTTAAATCACCAAATGATAAAGGGTAAGATGACCTCCTACACTGGCTGCCATTGGCCTGGTGCCATCCCCAACACCCACTATTTCACATTTCTTCCAGAGCTTGTTTAACATGTGCAAAAAAATACGCATTCTTTGTTTCCCTCCTTTTACGCCAGTGGTAACAGACTGCACTGCCAGTTAGCATCGTGCTTTGTCTCAGTGGTATATTTTCGAGAACTTTCTAAATGCTCATAGATCATCCTCACTCTCCTCTGTTCTACGTAGTATGGTGAGTGTGGGTATACCACAGACTGTGTAATGACACATGTAGGCATTGGGGTTGTTTCCAACTTCGGTTCTTTGAAACGATGCTGGAATGGATAACCTGTATTTATCATTTTGTCTCTATGTTACAATATCCCTAGAGGTACCAGTAGATGGCGTAATAGTTATGCTGCTGGACTCCCACACAGCACCTGGTGGCTTGAAACTCATGCCAGGCACGTGCGTGTAGGTCCCCAAAATCCTGAGAGGAGAATGAAGGAGAAGTGAGCTCATGTGCCCTATAACAAAAATCGCTCTCTCTAAAAATAAGAATATCCCTAGAATAAGTTTTAGGATTGGAATTGCAGGATCAAAAGATATGTGCATTTGTAATTTGGAGGTCTTTTATCAAATTGCTCTCCATCGAGACTGTACCAGTTTACCCTCCTGCTCACAGCATGTGCATCGCTTGAATACTCTGTTCTTAGTATTAAGTTATATCCCAACTGTTGGTAGAGACATATTCACATTGCTTACATAGGACTTGGTTTGGACGTTATATGGAAAAGGCCTTCATTGTGTGTGTATGTGTGTGTGTGTGAAAACAGGCCACCAAAGCACATATAAAACTCAATACTAAGAAGCTTTACCAAGCAGATGGGCATGCAGTAAAAGAACTTCTGAAGATCACGTCTGTCCTTTACCACGCTATGAAGACCAAAGGGATGCAGGGCGCTGACGTAGGAGAAGATGTCAGCAAGTTCAAGTTTGACCTTGGCTCCAAGGTGAGGAAGATGCCAGGCTGGTGGTAGGGGCAGGGCGTTTCTCTCTCAGGCCCCAAAAGGGAGGTCATCAGGGAGCTGCTGCTTTCCTCCCTCCTTGGCTGAGGGAGTTGGTCAGTCTTGTGCTCAGTGCATTTGGGTTAAGGCAGAGTCACAGTAAATTCACTGTCTGCTGAAAGCCCGGTATTTTCCAGACAGCGTTCAAGTGCGGGGGAGACAGGAGTGAACAAAAGGGGCAGAAGCCGTGAATTCTGGTGCTTGGTTGGGGCAGACAGCCTGGAGGACAGTGTGAAAGGTGTGGAAGGTTGGACAGTGAGTGCAGGTGGGGGAATCTTAAATAGGGTGACTGGAAGGGCTCATGGGTTGGGGGTGCTTTCAGCAGGAATCCGAGGGAGAGATGGACAAGGCACACAGGTGCACATGTTGCAGGG
The DNA here is from genome assembly GCA_026018925.1 of Tupaia tana. Lineage (NCBI taxonomy): Eukaryota > Metazoa > Chordata > Mammalia > Scandentia > Tupaiidae > Tupaia > Tupaia tana. The sequence goes on along the minus strand of JAKSZU010000016.1, from coordinate 82,894,548 downwards.
GGCATGTCACATGATGAGAATTTGCTTCATATGTTTGAGGCAGAGCAAGGAGGCCATGTGGCACAAGCGACAGACCCTCTCTCCCCTGGAGAGCTAGGATGGAAAACATTGGGTTTTGAGCAGAGGTGTATGTGCTTAGGATTTCCTACTAAAAGCCTCACTCTGGCCATGAGGCAGTCATCAGACTGCGGGTGGGACCAAGAGTGGAAGCAGTGTGCCAGTCGGGAAGCAGGGGATGGCTGGGGCTGCGAGCCGTGTGTCCACGGAGAGGCACTGTCGGAACTGGCTGGCCTGTTGGGTGAAGGAGCCAATTCGAGCAGAAGGCAAGGTGAAAGGCCAGCCTTTCATCCCTTCCAGTGATGGCAAGCAGGACTCACACCTGAGAGGAGTGCGGACTCCCAGGGTCCCCTTCCCTGGCCAGAACCCTCCCTCTGGTTGAGGGTCAGGAGCATTTGTGCAGACCTGGAGGCATCTCAGTGTTGGAGGGGCTCCCACAAAGGGCTCGGGCAGTTGTATGGGCTCTGAGATAGAGGAAGGGCGAAGGGGAAGGGCTGGGGTGGAGAAACCCTGGGTGCTAAGTCAGAGCGGGAACGGTCTTTGAGGTCCCTCAGCCCCATAAGGTGGCTTCGGCAGAGGGATCTGAAGAGGACCTTGGGCCATGGCCTCGTGTGTGGAGACTTAGGCATGACCAGGCCAGGGGCCCTGGGCCTTGACCGCAGCTCCCTTCAGAGTCTGTAGGGCATTGGTTGTGCCCCAAGTCTGTAGGAGGGCAGCTTCCGCCGTGAAGCCTGCTGGGTAAAACCTTGTTGCCTGTGGTCAGGCCTGAAAAATCCCACATTGTTTTTGAGCCAGGAGCCAAACTCCTCAGTGAAGAGAAACGGCTACAGGTTAGGACCTGTTGGGAAGTCGCTCTTACAGGACTGGATGCGGGCTGAGGGTAGGTCAGGCCCGGGAGTGGCTCAGGGCAGCACCTGCGGTAGAGCTGCAGCCCTGGAGGACGTGCCCTGAGCCTGTGCCGTACAGGATGGCAGCCGCTGGCCAGGGTGGCCCACACCTCTGAGGAGCTGGCTTCTGAGTGTATTTCATTTAAATAACGGCGAGGAGGCCCGCGCGTCACAGAGGTCGCTCGCGAGATGTGTGGCTTTGGCAGTGTCGTTCCGATCCCCGAGAGGATGAAGCTGCTGTTGATGGGGCGGAGGTGGGTCTGGAGGCTTGGGCAGGTGGGTCGGAGTTCAGCTCTGCCACCGTTTACACTGGGTGCTGCCGGCCGCTGATGGAGAGCGGGACGGGTGGTGGCAAGGCAGGAGTCGGGGGGGCCTCGGCGGGCCCAGGGTCTGGGAGGATCAGCATGATGGTCAGGAGCCATGCCTGGGCGACAGGGAGGAGTCCAGGATTGGGACCCGGGCACACTCCAGCTCGGGACGCTCCTCCAGTGGGAGGCGGGGAGAGGTGGGGAGGACTGGAGCTGGAGGAGCGTGTCCTGGAGGACTGGGTTGGAGGAAGGGGAAGTGGAGGGTGGACCGAGAGGGACAGTTGCTGCTGGGCTGCGAACCAGGGAGAAGGTGGGAGTCAGTTGTTGGGGCGAGGGCGGGGCCTGTCCAGGCCTTTGGGAAAGGTCACGTGTTTGTGGAAGAGGGAGTAACATGCGCGCCCTGAGGAAGAAGGCTGTGCAGAGGGCTCGGGGTGGGTCGTCCCCAGGGCGGCATTCTCGGCTTCTCGGCAGTGGCTGTCCCGCTGGGAAGCCCAGCTTGTCAGTCAGTGGGTGAGCCTCGTGGCATCCCGGGGAGGAAAGGCTCAGTGGGGACAGGGAGATGGACCGCAGGCCCCCAGGGTGCTTGGTGGGCCGCGCAGTACTGGCGGGTGCTGCTGTGACCTAGCTCCGTAGAAGCCCTGACTCCACGTTAGGTTTTCAGAGACCCGGGGTTCCGGGGGTCGGCCTCGTTTGCACTTAGATCAACACTTCCTTACCAGGGGTCGTGGGTCAGCTGTGGCTGGGGAGAATGTGCCGTGCAGCCCAGTCTCCCAATGGAAGGCAGTAGTCGAGACGGGGTATCAGGTGCCTAAAATCGTGTCACCAAGGTTTCTGTGTCTGCTATTTGCCTTCCAGATTGCCGATCTGAAAGCAGCCAGGCAGCTTGCTTCCGAGATCACCTCCAGAGGAGCGTCCCTGTACGACTTGCTGGGCAAGGAGGTGGAGCTGAGGGTGAGCCGGACCGGACGGCATTCACTTCCCTGGCTCAGCCGTTTCTCCTCAGGCTTTCCCTTTCCAGTTCTGTGTCTCTCGTTCTTTCCGTTTTATTAACCGAAGCTGCCTAAGTGCAGTGCTGTGTGGGAAGTGGTCTGGGACAGTAGCTGCTCTTCCTGCTCCTGTGGGCTTCAGCGCCTGTAGCTCCTGGCCCAGGAATGGCGCGGCGCGGCGTGGCGTGTGCCAGTGTTCCCAATGCCCTGGGTGGACGTGCCGTGTTGCTTGGTCCCGTGAACTCAGCCTCAGTGTCCTTCTCTACGCTCCTCTGAGCCGGTGCTTCCCAAGCCTCGCTGTCTGGTGGCATTACCAAGCCTCCGAAAGGCCCCTGGAGCCAGGCTTCCGTTCTGATGTCCTTGTTATGGAACGTGACTTAGGCGCGAGGAGCGTCGGCGCGTCGGCCGTCTCCAGGGTGTTCTGACGCTCGGGGTCCGGGCCAGCGTCCGCGACAGTCACTCCCAGTCAGTGAGGTTGAGGATTCCCCTGAACTCACTTGGATTCCTTACTGTAGCCAGCTCCAGCCAGGGAGCCCACCTTTAAGCAACTGTTTAAGTGTGTATGCTAAAGCCAGCAGGTGGCATAGTGAGTATGGTGCTGGACTCCCAAATGGCTGACTGAAGTTCGAATCCTGTACCTGGAAAATCCAGGCATATGTGTGTGTGCCCAAAATCCCAGGAGGAGAATGGAGGAGAAGGGATTGCAGCGTGGCCATTCCCCTGGGGGTGATTTCTCACTTTCCCTTTCACTGCCTATTTCTCTCTGGCAAATCATGCACCCTGTGGCCAAAACCTAAAGTAGAAGGGGAAAAAAAAGAGTGTGTTTGTGTTTCCTGGGTGGGCCCCACAGTACAGTAGGCATCAGATCCCACATAGGCAAGCACTTTTCGAATCCCAGCCCAGGCACCTTAAAATTCAGGGCCAGGCACATATGTGATTGTGCCCCAAATCCAGATGGGATGGAGAAATGGAGGAAAAAGGATTGTAGCATGTCCGTGCCCCATCGGGGTGCTTTCTCCCTCTCTCTGATGAGCACACATACCCTCTGGCATTGTGGGGGAAAGTGTGTTTTCTTTTTTTTTTTTTTTGGAGAGGTTTTTGCTATAGGGCACGTGCGCTCACCAGACAGACAGAGAGAGACAGAGAGACAGAAAGCGAGATATCACCCCCCAGGGGGGATGGCCATGCTGCAATCCTCTCTCCTCCATTCTCCTCTCGGGATCTTGGGCACGCACGCACACGCGCCCGGCGTGAGTTTTAAGCCACTGGGTCCGGGACGCGAACCACGGTCGACTACGTGGGAGTCCAGCGACATAGCCATTACGCTAACTGCTGGTCCCGGAAAGTGTGTTTTCTAAACTTTGGTGAAGTCGGACTCATTGATGTGAGTCCAATACAGACGAATCCGATTCCCATACTGATGAATCAGAATGTCTGCGGCTGAGAACCGGGCATTGGCTTTAGAAAGGCTCCGGGTGATTTCAGTGAGCAGCCGGGTTTGGAAGCCACTAGTTCAAGAAGACACGGAGTACTGCTCCATCCTTACCTGCAAGGGTCATGGGCATGAGCCGTGTATGCTGTGTAGTGTCTAAATGAAAGTCTCTCACTCAGTTCCCGTCAGACATGTCTGCCAGGACCCTCGCTCACTGCCCTGCCTGCGTTCAGGCATCGCTGCTACCGTGTGATGGTTTTTTCTGCCTCCTTTTTGTTTCTGTCTTAGGAGCAACCTGGAGGGGGAGGTATGAGGAAGACGGGCTCGGGTGCCAGGTCACCATTTTTGCTATCCTTACGTTGGGCGAGTATTGCCACCTGATGGAATGTGGTTGGCAGAGAAAAACTGCCACTTGCATCTTTGATAGAGGACAGATAGGTACATGTTCCTAGGAGACTCAGGGGCAGGAGCTGAGCGCTTGCTAATTGCCAGTGAAGTTGTGGAAGCATTGGAAGGCTTCCCCTGCATTCCACTGGCGGCTCCTCGACACACCCTGTAGGGAATGATGATGCAGTCAGTGGCCAGCTGTCCCCAAGGAGACCACAAGGCCCCAGATACAGCACTTACCAGATTCTCTATCTACTGACCTGAGGACGATCCCTGTGTGATACCTATTTCTCATGCACTCAGTAAACCCAAAATGGGTGGCTGATAAATAGCAGAAACTTACTTCTCACAGTTCTGGAGACTGGGAAGTCCTAGATCCAAGTGCCAGCAGATTTGTGTCTGGTGAGGGGCCATTTCTTCTATGTGGTTGCTTCTTGCCACATAGTAAAATGGCAAAAGAGTGAGGGAGCTCTTGGGGTCTCTCTTTTAAGGTGCCAATCCTATTCATAAGTGCACCACCCTCGTAACCTGATCATCTGCTGGAGGTCTCCCCTGCTAATAGTTACATTGTGGGTTAGGAATTCAACATAGGAATTTGCAGAGAGACACATTCAGTCTATAGCAAAACTCCTAACTATGTCCATATTAAAATCCTATGTTCTGAAAGATTCCAGTATTGATATGATAGTCACAGAAGCCTCCTTTGATGGGTTAATGGTTAACACTGGAGGCGGGGCCAAGCTAACCATTCTCACCAATGGTATGTGATGACAATGTAGAGAAAGGTGGTAGAGGCCCGCAGGGAATGCAGACATCAGCTTGTGCTGTGCTCTGTTTGGGCGTCACCTGAAGGGAATGTAGGTAATGAAGCGAACCTGGGAGAAAAGGTCATGGATGCTAAGTCTAGTTTTGCCCACAGAGCTAGAGGCACAGGGGTCTGCCTGAATGGAAGAGAGGTCAGCCAGGAAGGTGGAAAGATTCCGGAAGATCTTTGTAGGAGGTGATGATGGTATGGCTTTATATCATTAATCCGCATTGTAGTGAAGCTTTCGAGAGTCAGTCCATAAGCCGTGTCTGAATCAAAGGATATTGGTTTTAAGGACTCCTTTTCTAAAATACATGCAAATCGTCTTATTATTTCCTCTAGGAACTGAGAACAGAAGCCATTGCCAGACCTCTGGAAATAAACGAGACTGAAAAAGTGATGAGAATTGCAATAAAAGAGATTTTGGTAAGATTACTTTGCTTTTGTTAATGTTTTTATGCCTGGGACTCAAAAATACCAGTTGCCTGCCTGCAGTGACAGAGTAAGCCAGTCCTAGTGACAAGGGATATGTTAGTAGGGAAATGGGACTTAGAGAACAATCTAGAATGTATGGTTATTTCCTATGGTTGTTTCCCCTCATTATAAATAAGGACAGTATATCATGTTACTAAAAATTTGTCAGTTTATAATGAGTCCTCAGTAATTGTAGTACATAATGTCCATTTTATATTATTCAACTACTCTTTGCTGCTGGGCACCTCAGTGATTTCGGTCTCCGTAGTTCTCAGCAGCACTGTGATAATTAGAGTGATTGCCTCCTTCACTGCTTACCCACTGCCACATACGATTTGCTCCTCTCATCTAAAGCACTCATTTGGAAGACCAATAAAGAGGGGGACTCGAGACTCAGACTGCTTGGGTTTGAATCCCAGTGTGTGATCTTAGGCAAGTTATATAACCTCTCTCTGCCTCACTTCCCTCACCTGTAAATTAGGGAGAATGGCAGGACCAATTGCATGAGGTTTTTTTTTTTTTTTTTTTAATAACTAGAATTTTTTTTTTTAATGACTAGAACATTTTACTCAGTTTTGGCTGATACTATTCTTTTTTCTTTTATCATTTATTTATTTCTTTTTATGTTTCCCCACAAGCATTTACTTAACATATCAAAAAAATTTTTGCTCATATTCCACAGTTCTTTTTTTTTTTGGAGAGGTTTTTTTTTTGCTATAGGGCGCGTGCGCTCGCCAGACAGACAGAGAGAGACAGAGAGACAGAAAGCGAGAAATCACCCCCCAGGGGGGATGGTCACGCCGCAATCCCTTCTCCTCCATTCTCCTCTGCGCCCGGCGTGAGTTTTAAGCCACCGGGTCCGGGACTCGAACCACGGTTGACTGTGTGGGAGTCCAGCGACATAGCCATTATGCTAACTACTGGTTCCCTTATTCCATAGTTCTTGACAGTTAATAAATAACTTTCGGGACCAGCAGTTAGCGTAATGGCTATGTTGCTGGACTCCCACACAGTCAACCGTGGTTCGCGTCCCGGACCCGGTGGCTTAAAACTCACACCGGGCGCGTGTGCGTGTGTGCCCAAAATCCCAAGAGGAGAAGGGATTGCGGCGTGGCCATCCCCCCTGGGGAGTGATTTCTCGCTTTCTGTCTCTCTGTCTCTCTCTGTCTGTCTGGTGAGCACACGCGCCCTATAGCAAAAACCTCTCAAAAAAAAAAACAAGACTAAAGAAAAAAAAACTTTCAAAATTTCAAGAAACTTAATTTTAAAGATAATGTTTGAAATATTTGTTATAATTTTGTTTGTAACTCTTTAACAACAGAGACAGTATGGTTTTAGGTATTTTTTTCTTTTTTCTTTTTTTTTTTTTTTTTTTAGAGGTTTTTGCTATAGGACATGTGCGCTCGCCAGACAGACAGAGAGAGACAGAGAGACAGAAAGCGAGAAATCACCCCCCAGGGGGGATGGCCACCCCGCAGTCCCTTCTCCTCCATTCTCCTCTCAGGATCTTGGGCACACACACACACGCACCAGGCATGAGTTTTAAGCCACCAGGTCCAGGACACAAACTGCGGTTGACTATGTGGGAGTCCAGCGACATAGCCATTACACTAACTGCTGGTCCCTGGTTTTAAATATTTTTGAGAAGGTATTTACATGTCAACTACTCAAACTGTTGAAAAACAAACACCCAGCACACAATTCACACCTGAACCTTCCCAATTCAGCCCTGCCTACCAAGTATTTTGGGATATATCATCTGCTAGCAAAGATCAGTCTCTTTTTCTTTCTTCCAATTCTTCCTCAAGGTAATCCTCTGGTTGTGATTGCTCTTTTGCAATCTCTGCTGATTACAATGCTGAGCTGGAAAAGTCCAGGTTGTTTTATGGTACGAATTCTTTCATATAGCTTCTCTAATCCTCTCTGCCAGGCAGAACTGTTTACGGTGTCAGGCCAGCTTTCCAGAAGCTTCTGTTGGCTTACTTAACATCTACCTTAGTTCCGTACTTCTCTAGTTTAATCTTCAGATATGACATTCCAGTCAAAGCTCTGTCCAATGAGTATTTCCAATTTCTGATTCAAGGCAACAGGTATTATTGAACTTATGCAAATAACCATTCTGCCACAAAATAAGAATACTCCCAAATATTTTCCAGAGGTGTCAGGGAGGGAGAAAAGTTTTTCATTTAAAGAAACAAACAAACAAGAAAAAACCTTTATTTTTTTGGAGAGGTTTTTTTTTCGCTATAGGGCGCGTGCGCTTGCCAGACAGACGGAGAGAGACATAGAGACAGAAAGCGAGAAATCACCCCCCAGGGGACATGGCCACGCCGCAATCCCTTCTCCATTCTCCTCTCGGGATCTTGGGCACGCACGCACACGCGCCTGGCGTGAGTTTTAAGCCACCGGGTCCGGGACGCGAACCGCGGTCGACTACGTGGGAGTCCAGCGACACAGCCATTATGCTAACTGCTGGTTCCCTCAAGAAAAAGTATTTTAACAAATTGCTAAACCTATCAATAGCTCAAAAGAAGGCAAAATCCTTAAACTGGGAAGGCAAAGTATTAGTAAAAAAAAAAAAAAAAATCAGTAGTGTTTTACTCAAAAGTCATAAAATTTTATTTCACCAGTTCAGTCTTATGTAATTAATCTCTCTTCTGTTGAATTTGCAGTGTTACTGTGGTCTGATCTTTTCTTTTAAATCCTGGGAGTTAACATTCAGTGTTGTTATTGATATTTCTTTTTTTTTAAAATTTATTCATTTGTTTATTTTTAGTTTGACCAGAGAGAGAGACAGAGTGAGAAAGAGGGAAAGTAAGAAAGCAAGCCACCAGGTCCAGGACTTGAACCATCGTCGGCCATGTGGGAGTGTCCAGCACCTTAACCACCACACCACCTGCTGGTCCCTGTTATTGATATTTCTTGTCCCTAGCATTAAGTTGGTCACTTTCTTGGTTGCTCTTTGTTCTCTCATTTCTGTGTGTGTCTTCAGTTTTCCTGGTAGAGCACTCCTTTCAGAACTTCTTGAAGAGCTGGTCTGGTGTTGGTCAATTCTTTCAGGTTTAATTTATCTGAGAATGTTGTCATTTCTTCCCATATGAAGGGTAATCTTGCCGGGTACAGTATTCTTGGTTGAAACTATTTTTCACTTAATACTTTTAATATATTTTCCCATTCTTTCCTTGCTAGCATTGTTTCTGATGAGAGGTCTGATGTTAGCCTGATTGGATAACCTTTATAAGTAACATGTCATTTCTCTCTTGCCAATTTTAGTATCTTGTCTTTGTCTGTAGATTTGGACAGTCTGGCTATGATGTGCCTTCGAGAAGATCTTGGGTTGATTCTGTTAAGGGTCCTTTGTATTTCTTGGGTCTGGATATTTAATGCCTCTCTAGGTTTGGAAAGTTTTCTTCCAGGATTTCATGGAATAGACTATCAATGCCCTTATTAGTTTCCTCACTTTCTGGGATACCGATTATCTGGATGTTTGAGCGCTTAATGGTATCTAGTTTTGCTTGTATAGTATACTCTCTCTCTCTCTCTCTCTTTTTTTTTTTTTTTTTGGTTATTTTCTCTGTTTTTGGTTGTTTTTTTTTTCTAGGTCAGAGGTTTTGCTTTCAACATCTTGAGATTTGATTTTTTGCATGGACTAATCTGCTTTCAATACTTTCAAGGGATGTTTTGATTTCCTGCATTTCAGCCTTCATCTCTAACAGCTCCTTTTGATTCCTTTTTATCATGTGTATTTCCTCTTTCAGGTCATGGAAGAGCTTCCTCACCTCCTGGAACTCATTCTCTTTTCTCCTGCATCTTCTGGAGTTCATCATCTCTCAGCTCTTGCATCTTATTTAGTTCTGTCACTATGAATATTCTGAATTCTCTATCAGACATTTCCACGAGTTCCACTGTACTGTCTGTGAGTGATGAAGGATTGTTCTTTCCCCTCAGGGGAGAGATATTTTCTTGGTTTCTCATATTTCTTGTGCCTTTGCAGTGGTTTCTGGTCATTCTGTGACGAAATCTTTCCTCTGCTTGTCTGAGTGTTCTGGGGGTCTAGAAAATGGGGTTTAGCGCACAACTTTAGTCGCCTTGGTCCCTGAACATGCCAGGAGACACCTCAGATTTAAAATGGCTTCTTGTCTGAGTGTTCTGGGGGTCTAGGAGATGGGGTTTAGAGCACAGCTTCAGTCGCCTTGGTCCCTCCCAATTACATGAGAGCCTTTCTAGCCTTAATTACGACAGTGCATGTTAAGTCTGGTCTTTGGTACTTAGTAGTTAATCAGTGATTAATTAGAAATTCCTTTAAAGAAAATTTTTTTTCAGTTTGCTAGAGGGTGTATGGACTTGACAGAGGGGAAGAGTGAGAAAGCGCCCCCTCCTCGCAGTGGGACATGGTCATGCTGCAGCCCCTTCTCCATTCCTTCACCAGAATTTCAGGCATGCACACACACATGCCTGGTGTTTTTTTTTTTTATGCTGCCAGGTCTGGAATTCGAACCTTGCAGGCGGTCACATGAGATCTGACTCCCTTTACCACTAGGCCATGGGGCTGGCCTGTTTAGTGACTCATTTTATTCAGTAAATGCAGGCAGTGAGCCTTATATAAATAGGAATAGGCCTAAAATAAGAATCTGTTGTGAGTTGTATAAAATTGTAAGGATCCCTGGCCTTCTTCAGTTCCCTTTTCATTAACTGCTAAAGCTCAAGGCAGCCTAGCACAGGGAGTCAGGGCCTCCCAAGGCAAGAAGGGCAGGCAGTGGGCATGGGCGGTGGGTACAGGCAGAGTCATCCAGTCAGTAAACACATTGAGGAGAACAGAGCCAAGCTCCTCACACATGTGGAAATTAGAATGAACCCTGGAATTGGAAATGTTGCTTAAATGCATAATTTTCCATTTACAGTTAGGTAGAGGAATATGTTTTGATATACATGTATGTACATGTAGAGAGTGTATGTATATATGTACGTATGTCATGTATACATACACACAAACATGCCCACACACATATGTTTTGAATTCTAAGCCCCCAAGGCACCTGGATCTTGGCTTCTAAATGCCATTCTCCACTAAAAGCTATTAGGAAACTATGTCTGATTCTAGAGCTAAGGCAGGAAAACAGAAAGGTCTTATACCAGAGGCCCAGCCATAGTGTACTGCAGTAAGCAGTCTACGCTTAGCAATGCTGGAAGCCACATGGAAGGTTGGGGATCAGCTCCCAGGATGACTTGGACGGACTGGGCACTCGCGTACGTACCCATGACCTTGACCAGCTGGGGCTAGGAAGGTCGCAACATGAGTCTCTGGGGGGGTTGCCGGTCTCCCTCTCTAAGGAAAGAAAGAAACAAACTTTAGAAAAAAAAAAAGATCTTGTACCAGAAAGTAAAGAAGTAAAAGGGTAAAAGGGATCTATTGAGGGGCCAGCAGATGGTGTGATAGTTTTATTGCTGAACTCTCACATAGTCAACCGTGGTTGGAGTCCCGGACCCAGCAGCTTAATCTCACGCCGGGCGTGTACGCATGCGTGCTCAAGATCCCGAGAGGAGAATGGAAAAGAAGGGATTACGGTGTGGCCATCCTTCTGGCGGTGATTTCTAGCTTTCGGTCTTTCTCATTCTGCAGTGAGCACATATACTCTGTAGCAAAAATCTCTCCAAAAAAAAGGGATCTATTGAAAGGACACAGAAACCAACTCAAGTGGGCTCCCCCGGCCAAGTCAGGTACAGTTTAAGCATCAACATAAATCGCTGAGTGAGGTAATAAACTGAGTTCTCACTATGATTAAAAAAGAATATATTGAAGGTTGAGGAGGAGCAGGTTATTCATTTGACTTCAAGAAGCTCCCCACAGAAAACTCAGTAATTGCAAAGGAGACGAGTAACTTCATGTGCAGAGGCCTTGCATCACCCTCTATCAGTGACCAAGTTGGAGTCACCAGTGCCAGGACAAGCCAGAGCTGTGTGTGCCGGAAGGGGGCAGTCCCTTCTGTGTCCTTGCCAGAGGTGCATGGTCTGTTTCTAACCAGACCACGCCAATCGAGGGGCATCCTGTAAGTTACCTGCCCTGTACCCTTCCGAAGCGGAAAATCCTGGAAGTCAAGAGAAGCCAGGTGGCATTCCAGACTGCCGTGGGCTGGAGACACGGCTCCTGTTTGCTGTTGGGGATCTCACTGGGGCAGGTGAAGAGCCGGTCTGAGGGTTAGGTAGGGTTGGTCTGGCAGTGCTGATTTACTGGGGTGTTCTGTTTTGTTTATTGTCAGAGGACATGTACACTCACCGGAGGGGAGGGGAGCACCTCCCAATGGAATGTCATACCTCAAGTTCTTCTCTCTCTCTTTCTTTCTTTTTTGGAGAGTTTTTTTTGCTATAGGGTACATGCGCTCTCCAGAAAGACAGAGAGAGAGAACAGAAAGCGAGAAATCACCCCCCCAGGGGGGACGGCCATGCTGCAATTTCTTCTCCTCCATTCTCTTTTCGGGATTTTGGGCATGCACGCACACACTCCCGGCATGAATTTAAGCCACCAGGTCTGGGACTCGAACCGCAGTCAACTACCTGGGAGTCCAGCGACATAGCCATTACGCCATCTGCTGGTCCCAAGCTCTTCTCTATTTTTCTATCCTCTCTGGATTTTGCACACACACATCTGATATGTTTTTCAGACCAGTGGGGTGAGGATTTGAACTATGGGATCTGGCTCCCTTAACCACTAGGCTATGGGGTGGGCTGCCACAATCCATCTCCATTTCTCCCTCCAGTTGGGATCTTCGGCACACACGCACATGCACCCAGCATATTTTCCAAGCCATGGGATCCAGGACTTGAACCCTGCTGTCAGCCATAGGAGATCCAGCTGCCTTTACCACCACATCACCAGTTTGTCCGTTTTTCTTTTTTTAACTTATGTAGGTTGGGAAAAATGCTTTTCTGTATGTTGGTGATTGTTTCTAAAATTTTAAGACAAGGTCTCAGTGTGTCATGATCTTCCTGCCTCAGTTTCCCAAGTAGCTATAACCAAGGCCCACATTACCATGTCCCCCATGCCCAACTTTTAATGTAGGCTGGGAATTGAACCAGGCCTCACATGTGGTCCCAGCCTGGTGAATAGCACCATCAGCCAGAGTGTGCTGCTGTAGCTGGGAATGAAAACATGTTAAATTCTTACACTCTTGGGCTGACCGAATCAAGGGAACCTCCCATGACTGTGCTCTGAGCACTAGCGTATTTTAAAAAGAACACAGTCCATTTCCTGGTAGACATCTCTTTCCAATATTAGAAAATATCTATAATTGGGCCAGCAGGCGGCATGGAGGTTAAAGTGCCGGATCCCACATGGCTGCCTACATGGTTGAGTCCAGACCCAACAGCTTGGAAAAATGTGGGGCCTGTGTTTTTGTGTGCCCAAGATCCTGAGAGGAGAAGAGATTGTGGTGGGGCCATCCCCCGGGGGGTGATTTCTCACCTTCTCCCTGTCCCTAATGAACGCACGTACTCTATAGCAAAAACTAAAAGAAAAGATCTATGATGTTCACAATTCCAAAAACAAAACCGAAGCATCAATATGGATACTTAAAAAGGGTTATGAAGTGTAGGTCATTTATTTAAAATCAGGGAAAACTGTTCAAGTTACACACATTCACGTTTATTTTATTCATGAGAGGGAATAAACGTGTGCAAAAGAGAACGAGAGAGAGGTGCCCTCGATGGGGTTTTGTCCTGCCGTGACACCCCCCCCCCCGCCCCGCCCTCTCACTTGTCAAGCTCTTGAGCACATGCACACAGGACGCTCCAGGTCACCAGAGATCTGAGCCTGTGGTCAGCCATATGGCTTCAGCATTGCAGCTGGACCGCTGCTCCCTGTGCCACTGAAGCCGGGTTATGTTTACACATTGACTTCTCTTTTTTTATTTTTTAAATCATATTGTTTTTTCTTTTTTTTTCCTTCTTTTTTTAAAATTAATTAATTTATTTACATTTAATCACATCTTTACAGTGTACAACATTTCTTTTTCCAACACAAATACTATGCATGTCAGTCAAACCAAATATATTACTCTATAACTTATCAAATAGCTTCTCATTTTTTGGTCACTTAAGCATTCCCCTTCTCTCCCTTCCATACTAAACTTTTTTCTATATTTTATTGATTTACAAAATATGTTAAACTAAAAATGTGGACAAAGCTAGAATCTAATTACAAGTGTCCTGTAATTTACTTCTGAAATTTTTTTTCTAGTTTCATATATATATATACATATATATATATATATATATATATATATATGTATATATATACACATACACACCCCTATTTCAGACCCTCTGTCCTTTCTCACCCTCTTCTCACACTATCTCTGGTGTCTACAGTTGTCTTCCATACCTATCCCCCTTACATTGTATTGATCACACAATTGCTTAAATATTCTAACTACATTCAATAGCAAGGTCACTTGGTAATTTCAAGAAAAGCAGTTTGAACTTAAAGAATGCTTAAAACCGGACAACAAAGCCTAGAAGAAAATCAGCAATGTTTTAGTCAAAAGTCATAAAATGCTATTTCACCAAATCAGTCTCATGTACTTTATCTTCTGTTGTCGTTCGATTTTCCCAATTAAATTCTGGGATATAATATTTAACTCCAGACTTGTCCCTATGATTAAGTTGGCCATTTTCTTAGTTTTTGAACTCTTATTTCAGTGTGACTGTATACAGCACCCCTTGAGAACTTCTTAGAGATCTGGTCTGGTGTTGGTAAATTCTTTCAGGTTTTGTTTATCTGAGAATGTTCTTGTCTTTTCTTCCCACATGAACAATAATCTTTCCGGGTACAGTATTCTTGATTGAAATTGCTTTTTCTCTTAACACTTTGAATATATTTTCCCATTCTTTCCTTGCTCGCATTGTTTCTGATGAGAGGTCTGCTATTAGCCTGATGGGATATCCTTTGTAGGTAACTTGATGTTTCTCTCTCACCAATCTTAGTATCTTGTCTTTGTAGTTTTGGTCAATCTGGCTATAATGTATCTTGGAGATCTTCTTGGTTGATTCTGTTTGGGGTCCTTTGTATTTCTTGGGACTGGATCTTTGAGTGCCTCTAGGTTTGGAAAGTTTTCTTGCAGGATTTCATGGAATAGATTACCAGTGCCCTTATGAGTCTCTTCACCTTTTGGAATACCAACTATCCAGATGTTTGGACATTTGATGGTATCTAGTATTTCTCATGTATTAGTCTCACTTTTTGGGCCATTTTCTCAGTCTTCGTGGTGGATTTTTCTAGGCCAGCAATTTTCTACGTCTCAGATTTTATTTTCTGTATGATCTAGTCTTTTAATATTTTCAAGGGAGATTTTGACTTCCTGTATCATAGCCTGCATCTCTAACAGTTCCATTCGATTCTTTTGTAAAGTGAGTAATTCCTCTTTCAGATCTCAGGAGCCATGAGGAACCTTCTGATGGCCTGCCTCTTCCCTCTCCTGCCACTCAAGCTTGTGGGCTGGAGGCTGAATTATCAATAGGAAATCTTCATTTCTCTTTTACCCTGGAATCACTAGTTCTCAGGACCCATGAGGAATCTTCTTCTGATGACCTGCCTCTTGTCTCTCCTGCCTGGGTGGAAGGAGGAGAGAGGATTATTAACAAGACAAAGGCAGGGCTGAAAGCAAGAGAATACTTTACCTTAAAAAAATTTTTAAAGGAAAAATTACCAAAAACTGAGAAGACAGAAGCAGACAGACAGAGACACAGAGACAGAGATAGAAGGCTAGAAGAGCTCCCTACCACTCAAACTTGTGGGCTGGAGGCTGAATTATCAGTAGGAAATCTTCATTTCTCTTTTACCCTGAAATCACTAGTCCTCAGGAGCCATGAGGAATCCACATTGACTTTTCTAACTTGAGAAACAAATAGCTTTTACTAGGACCAGCAGGTGGCGGAATGGTTACGCCACTGGACTCCCACTAGTCAACTGTAGTTTGGCCCTCCTGTTTCCTGTTGAATGCAGGCGCAGGTTCAGAAGACCAAAGACCTGCTCAATAACGTGGCCTCTGACGAAGCTAATTTAGAAGCCAAAATTGAGAAGAGAAAGCTAGAACTGGAAAGAAACCGGAAGCGGCTGCAGACTCTGCAGAGCGTCAGGTAGGTGCGAGTGCCAGGCGCCACGGAGTCGGGGAGCGATGGCTCGGGAAGGTGGCAGGGCCCGAGCGAGGCCGAGTGTGGCGGGAGCAGGACTGGCTGCCTGCAGCGGAAGGACACCGGGCCGGTGGACCTCCCGGCGCGCATGTGCTCCTGGCCTGCCACAGCGTGGAGCCAGTCTTCACTGCCCTCCGTGTGTGTCGCCAGGCGCCCCAGCTTCCCCGCCAGCTTCTGTAGCCTCTGGAATGCAGGCAGGCGGTCGCCTCGGGGAGGTGGAGACAAACACTCCCATCTCCGTCTGAGCAACTCTTAGGCTAGATGATCCTCACTGGTCAGAAATTCATCTGACTCCGCCTCATTGGAAATACATCCCCAGGGAACACAGGTGCTAATAGTGACACGCCTTCGGGACCACGGGGCCTTTGCAGTGTGTCCTCACATTTCCCCTCCCTCTCGTCCTGCCTCTCCCCTGTCTCTCCCTCCCTCTCGCCCTCTCTCTCTCTCTCTCTCTCTCTCCCCCCCATTCTCTCACTCTCTGCCCCTCTTTCCCTCTCTTTCCCCGCTCCTCTGTGCTGCTCTTTCTCATTTGTCTGTCTTTCCCCTCCTTTTGCCAGCCCTGGCATCTACTCTGAATGTATTCTGCCTTTTTGGGGGCTGGCTCCTGGCCCGCACCCTGGCTCCTGTTCTGGGTCTGTGGAGAGGCAGCAGCAGGCTTCTTCCACCCAGGGCAAAGCTGTGCTCCTGCCTCTTCTGAAATCATGCCACCAGTTAGACTGACCCTCATGGACAAATTCTGCCTTCCAAGTATAAATTATTTGTTGTTAAGCTCCAAATCCGTGTTTTTTTTTTGTTTGTTTGTTTGTTTTTTTAATGGTAGATTTTTGCTATAGGGCACATGTACTTGCTGGAGAGTGACAGACAGCAAGGAAGAAATCACCTCCCCGGGGGATGGCTATGCTGCATTCCCTTCCCCTCCATTCTCCTCTCGGGGTCTTGGGCATGCACGCACATGCACCCAGCATGAGTTTAAACCAGCGGGGTCCAGGACTCGAATGCAGTCAACTACATGGGAGTCCGGCAACATAACCATTATGCCACCCGCTGGTCCCAAGCTCCAAATTCTTTTAATAGAGAAGTTTGTTTGATTCTAGTCTAAAAGCTTATAAATTACCTTTTTGCTTATGTTTTATATTTTTTAAGCAGTTTTTCCCTTTAAGATCGATAATAAGGGAACCAGCAGTTGGCGTAATGGCTATGTCGCTGGACTCCCACGTAGTCAACCGCGGTTCGTGTCCCAGACCCAGTGGCTTAAAACTCACGCTGAGCGCGTGTGCATGGGTGTCAAAGATCCCGAGAGGAGAATGGAAGAGAAGGGATTGCGGCATGACCATCCCCCCGGGGGATGATTTCTTGCTTTCTGTCTCTATGTCTCTCTCTGTCTGGTGAGCGCACACGCCCTATAGCAAAAACCTCTCCAAAAAAAAGATCGATAATAAGAAAGAAAAACAAGTTTAGCAAACCAGTGTGTGTGGGTGTGTCAGTTTGCTAAAGTACATAGGCACTGACTAGAGAGAGGAAGAGTGAGAAAGCAGCCCCAAAGGATGGGCCTGTTGGAGTCCCTTCTCCTCCATTCTCCTTTTGGGATTCTGGGCATGCACACACATGTGCCTGGCATATTTTTCAAGCCACCAAGTCCAGGACATGATCTGTGCCTTTGGCCATGTGGGATCCAGCTGGCCTGGCCACCATGCTGCCAGCTGGATCATGTGTTACATTTTTTTATTGTCTAGCAGGGCTGGCCCGTAGCCTATGGGTTAAGGGAGCTGGATCCGTGTGTGCCAGCTGAGGCTTAAATCATGGCCCCGGCGGCTTGAGAAACACACTGAGCCCATATGTGTGTGTGTGCCCCAGATCCTGACAGGTTGGAGAAATAGAGGAAAAGGGATTATGACTGACCACACCCCATGGGGATGCTTTCTCTCTCTCTCTCTCTCTCTCTCTCTCTCTCTTTCCCTCTCTCCCCTCTCCCCCCACCACAAGCAGATATGTCCTCTGACAATTAAAAAGATTTTGAAAGATGTGAACGATCTATTATTTAACTTTCAAGATCTATGGTATATTGAAGTGAAAAAATGAAAGAGACAACAGACTTCATTTATGGCAATATATTTATCTTTTGTTAAAAAAAAAAACAAACCTATTGCTGGCCCAGTTGCGGTGACACAGGTGGTAGGCACTGTCACACGAGGTGGAGTTATGTGGCTGCCCACGTCCAGATTGACCCAAGCAGGTCAGGTGCAGTGGCACGCTCCTGTAACCCCAGCTAGCTGGGAGTCTGGAGCAGGTGGGCTCTGCGTGGAGACCTGTATCTCCTTCTCCCTCTTCTTCCTCTCTTTCCCCACGTTAAAGAAATGTATTTCTGTCTCTTTCTATTGGTAGGAAAGTCTAGAAGATGTATATCAAATATTAAGTGCTTATACCTAGTGATGGGATTATGAATAATTTTTATATCAGTCTTCATATTTTAAGGATTATTTCAAGTTTTATGAAGAACACTTTTTTTTTTCAATTAGCAATAATCGCGCCTCGGATAAACCTCATTGGCTACGATACTGCCACTGCGCAAAGCTAGAATACATCCTATTTATGATTGAAAAGGAGTAGTTTGGGCTGACTCTGGCTGGTAGATAAAGCAGCCAGATCCTACATGGCTGACCACACAGTTTGAGAAACACAGAACATTCTGTGCCTAGGTACACAAATCCCCAAAGGGGCGATGGAGGAGAAAGGGTCACGGCCTGGCGGTTCCCCATGGCAGACGCTTTCTGCTCTCCCCCTCTTTCTCTCCAGCAAGAGCACATTCCCTCTGGCCAAAAAAAAAAGTAGGGGGTGGGTATGATGATGTGAAGGGAGCGGGGAAAGGAAGCCTGAATGCCACTTTCAGGTGACTGTATGTGGACTCACCTTTCTCCTCTTACTTCCCGATAGGCCAGCCTTTATGGACGAGTACGAGAAGATCGAGGAAGAACTCCAAAAACAGTACGACATTTACCTGGAGAAGTTCCAAAACCTGGCCTACCTGGAGCAGCAGCTCGAGGACCATCATCGGATGGAGCAGGAGAGGTTTGAGGTG
Organism: Tupaia tana; assembly: GCA_026018925.1. Classification (NCBI taxonomy): domain Eukaryota; kingdom Metazoa; phylum Chordata; class Mammalia; order Scandentia; family Tupaiidae; genus Tupaia; species Tupaia tana. Next base: position 82,875,951 of record JAKSZU010000016.1, on the reverse strand, counting down.
AGGCTGGCTGGCTTTCCGCAGGCCATTCCTCCGGGCGTGGTGGTTTGTCACTCCGTAAGTGCCATGGTGGGAAAAGTATCGGCGTTTTCTCTCCCGGGCCAGTCTGAGGATTGCCCGTGTGAGGCTTCTGCTTTGCTGGCAAGGCAGCCTGGGCTCCGGGGCTGTCAGATCTTTGATATTGTGTTTCACTGGAGTTTGGTCAGTGAGGAGTACAGGCAGGGCCAACCTGTGACCTGTGCCCCCAGACTCTGCGCTTAGGAGCGCCCATGCTTGTGTTCATGCCCTCTTCTGCCACAGGCTCGAAATCCGTAATGATTTCAGAAGCAGGTCAGGGGCCTGGCCTCTGTCCAGCTGCAGATCCCACGTGAGAGCGTTGCCGAGCTACCCTGTCTGGAGGTGGGCCGCAGGCAAAGCCTGGGCCAGGGGTCTAGGATGCTGACCACCCCTTCCCAGTCTGTCCTGGCCCCCACGCACAGCAGTGGGCATAGCGTGGTACCCTTGAACAGGGCAGAGGTCTTATGGATTGGATTCGACTGACCACAAGTGGGAAGGGCCTAGCAGGATTAAAGGGCAGGTCAATTGAGTTACTGAGGAAGAACTTAAAAATACAACAAGAAAGACGATTGTTGGGTTTACATAAAAGGGTTCCAGTGTACTGTCAGCCCGTGTATGGAGCACTGTCCCGGGGAGAAGCTGAGCTCTCGAACAGGACTGGATGGTGCTGACCTTGGATCAGGTGAACCGTCGGGTCAGTTAGTAATCCATGCTGAGAGAATGGATGGTTGACAGATTGGTCGTTAAACTTACCATTACCAAAGACAGTTGTGAGGAAAAGAAAGTCTTAAAGGTGCACTTCCCCAGAGCCATGACAGACGCACTTGACAAAGGAGGTCTTAGTTCCACAAGCTGTGACTGGTTTCCAGCAGTCTCTGGTCACCATCGACGTATGTACTAAACACAAGGATATCGATTTAGCCTCAGGATAATTCCTCTGGAGCAGAAGCAGTTATCAAGGATTATTCATACCTAATACATGTAGGATAAGCCATCAGCTTCAATAAGATTTTTCTGTGTGGGTTATAGAGAATGTGAAAAAAAATATTGTTCTAAAGAAAAAAGAGAATATTTCTTGGAAATGTCTTGATCATCTCCTGGAGAATCTTAATTCACTTACTCCAAAGAAAGATAGGCTTGTACTGCAGAAAGTGCTGGTTAAGGGACCAGCAGTTAGCGTAATGGCTATGTCGCTGGACTCCCACGTAGTCGACCGCGGTTCGCTTCCCGGACCGGTGGCTTAAAACTCACGCCGGGCGCGTGTGCGTGCGTGCCCAAGATCCCAAGAGGAGAATGGAGGAGAAGGGATTGTGGTGTGGCCATCCCTCGTGGGGGGTGATTTCTCACTTTCTGTCTCTCTGTCTGTCTCTCTCTGTCTGGCGAGCGCACGCGCCCTATAGCAAAAACCTCTCCAAAAAAAAAGAAAGTGCTGGTTAATTTCCAAAGAAGATGTTACTCCTGATATGAAGCTGCCACCGAGCACTGGTCTCCAGTGTCAGTTGGCAACATGTTTACCTCAGGCTTGCTATTCAGGTGCAGAAAGAGGAAAGCCAGATATACCTGTGTCTGATCCCGTACTCTTCAGGACACCAGGAACCGGGTTCTTCCCCACGAGAAATACATTTATTTTGGAAGCAAAGTCTGTCCTGCTGGACTCTTCACCCCAGAGCCAGACCGTCTTCAGACTGGAGATTTTGTTTCTGTAAGCAGTCCTGGGGGCAATTTTGAAATCTCCAAGTTTCAAGAGTTAAAGGAAAAGGGAACCAGCAGTTTAGTGTCATGGCTATGTTGCTGGACTCCCACGTAGTTGACTGCAGTTCGTGTCCCGGACCCCGGTGGCTTAAAACTCATGCCGGGGCGCGTGGGTGCGTGCGTGCCCCAAGATCCTGAGAGGAGAATGTAGGAGAAGGGATTGCGGTGTGACCATCCCCCCTGGGGGGGGGGGTGATTTCTCGCTTTCTGGCAAGCAACACGTTGCCCTATAGCAAAAACCTCTCCAAAAAAAAAAAAAAAGAAAGGGAAAAAAAAAAGATCTCTGTTGTCTGCTAGAACAGGCTTCATACCAGTGGTTAAAATATTGAATTATACTTCAACTAATATATCCAGGTTCAGGAAAGGGAGCTGAATATTTTCAATACAACAGAGGAGGATATAATTTAGAGAAACCAGTTGGAGAAATTAGAATTTGAAGATAAAAGATTAATGTTGGACAGCAGCACCGAATGAACGACCACCAGAGCCAGATGAAGGTTAAAGGGAGTCTATGAGCTGGGCCAGCGACTGCCAGCCTGAGGTTCGGGGCCGAGAGTCAGAACCGCAGCCGCAGCCAAAGTCTGGGGTAGCCTCTTAGAGGGGCTGGCTGCCAGGTGTGCAGGGTTCCCATGTGAGGCAGTGACAGAAGCTGAGTCAAGCAGGTTGATGCTTTCTGAGGGGCGTGGGGGTTTCCACGCAGGCGGTTCCACTGCTAAACGAAGGGGTCTCGGCTAGTCGGCAAAGACGGTGGCAGGTACGGGATGGCATCCCGGATGCGGTTTTCTGTATGGCTAGCACGAGCTGTTTTCTCATGGGAAGAGCAAGCAGGAATATAGAAGCAGGCAGCCATGTTTAGGGGAAGGGTACAAAATGGACGAACATTTGCTCATGTGCAAAATCTAGTGTGTGACCTTTCGCAATTAACTGTTGAGTTTGTGCCCCTCAGTGCCTACTTATGAATGGAATTGCAAACAAGGACATATCTCAGCAGCTCTTCTTTCTGAATTTTTTAAAAGAAATTTGACAAATTTGGGGCCAGCAGGTGGTGGTTAAGGTGCTGGATTGCCATATGGCTGACTGTGGTTTGAGTTCCTGACCTGGCGGCTTGCGTTTTCTCTCTCTCTAGTAAGCACAGGTGCCCTATAGAAAATTTAAAAATAACTGGTGACCCAGCAGTTAGTGTAATGGCTATGTTGCTGAACTCCCATGTAGTCGACGGTTCAAGTCCTGGACCCGGTGGCTTAAACTCACACTGGGCGCGTGTGCGCCAGGATCCTAAGAGGAGAATGGAGGAGAAGAGATTGCAGCGTGGCCATCCCCCCCGGGGGGGTGGTGATTTTCTCACTTTCTGTCTCTCTGTGTCTTTCTGGTGAGTGCACACACACTATAGCAAAAACCTCCCCCCCCCAAAAAAAAAAAGAAAAGAAAATGAACATTTATGTCCTTGTTATTAATATTAAAACATGGAATGGTAATAACTTATTAAGTCATCCACACATTTCTATATGTTTACATAACATTGATGCAGAATAGAGTAAAATTATGCTTAAGTACTTTTTTTTTTTTTTTTTTTGGAGAGGTTTTTGCTATAGGGTGCATGCGCTCACCAGACGGACAGAGACAGAGGCAGAAAGCAGGAAATCACCCCCCAGGGGGGATGGCCACAGCCGCAATCCCTTCTCCTCCATTCTCCTCTTGGGGATCTTGGGCACGCACGCACACGTGCCCGGTGCGTGAGTTTAAGCCACCGCGTCCGGGACTCGAACCGCGGTCCGACTACGTGGGAGTCCAGCGACATAGCCATTACGCTAACTGCTGGTCCTAATTAAGTACTTTTTTTTTTTAAGAATTTTTTTTGGGGGGCTGGCAGGTGGCATGGTGGTTAGAGGGCGCTGAATTCCCCGTATGGCCAACCACGGTTCAAGTCCTTGGACCTGGCAGCTTGCTTTCTCCCTTTCCCTTTTCTCTTTTCATTCTCTCTCTCTCTCTCTCTCTGATCAAATTAAAAAAATAATAATGGCAAATGGAATTAAATAAATAAATAGTTCTTTTTTTTTTTTTTTTGAAGAGGTTTTTGCTATAGGGCGCGTGCACTCACCAGACAGACAGAGAGAGACAGAGAGACAGAAAGCGAGAAATCACCCCCCCAGGGAGGGATGGCCATGCCGCAGTCCCTTCTCCTCCATTCTCTTCTTGGGATCTTGGGCACGCACGCACATGCGCCCGGCGTGAGTTTTAAGCCACCGGATCCAGGACTCGAACTGCAGTCGACTACATAGGAGTCCAGTGACATAGCCATTACGCTAACTGCTGGTCCCAATAGTTCTTTTTTTTTTTTTTTTTTAAAAAGGATTTTTTTAGCCTTAAGGTGTGTGCACGTGCCAGAGACAGACAGATAGACAGTGAGAGGGAAAGTAATAAATCACCCGCTAGGGAGGATGGCCATGCTACAGTCCTTTTTATTCCATTCTTCTCCCAGGATTTTGGGCACCTACACACACATGTCTGGTGTGATTTTTAAGCTACCGGGTCCAGGACCTGAACTGTGCGAGTCCAGTGATGTAACCACTACACCATCTGCTGGCCCCTATACTTAAGTACTGTAATAAAAGAAAAAGATGAGACCAGCAGTTGGCATAATGGCTGTATCACTAGACTCCCATGTAGTAGACTGCGGTTCGAGTCCCGGACCCGGTAATGCCTTATAGCAAAAACCTCTCCAAAAGAAAAAGAAAAGAAAGAAGAAAATTTGTAGTGATCTCAGTGCATTTTATTCTGTGCTGATTGCTGCAGATTCTGTCCCTGCTTCTGAGTGCTGATCTCAAAGACTGTCTGCCCCGTTCTCTTGCAGGTTTGCAAGCCCAGCTATTGGGTCCCCCACAGACTGCTTTCTGGCAGAATGGTGGTGGGTTGGTTGACTGTGGGAGGTTCTGTGTGGTCCAGAACCTACCTGGTGAACTAACAGGTTCCTCTCACCCTAGAGGTAAGGCCACTTAGGAGAGAAGATTTCCGAGTTGAGAAATATGGGATTTGGAACAAAGGAAAATGGACAAACTTGCAATCACTGCTTTTTGTAGGGAGAGAGTGTGCATGTATGTGCAGGAGAGAGACAGAGAGCTCTTGAGCAGGCCCTACCGTCTTGCAGCCCAGCCTTCCTGGTAACCAGGAGCACAGGTGTGCACAGTGGTTCCTGGCTTGTCTCGGTTGGGGTGAGGACCAAACGCGGGCCTCCTGTGTGGTCTCAGCGTTGGGGAAGCAGTGCTCCTCTGCCAGTGGCTAGGCATGATCGCTTTCGAGTCGGTCTTTTCCCTTAGGGATGTTTCTGCTTAACCCGAGGACAGCCATGTTCTGTGTGCATGGTGAAATTGGTCTGCAGTCTCCCTTTGTCACGTCGTTCTCAACAGCTTTTGGTACGAAGGTTATGCCCGCCTTGTTACCAGTCCAGGGCATTTGGATTAGGTCAGCCCGCTTGTCCTCAGGTACGCTGACCGGGAGTAACTAAGTGGTGCACATGGACACCGTTAGCTTGAGGACTGACTCGTTGCCACACTTGTCACAGCAGAGGCAGGTCATGGCGGAGTAGGGGATAGGACAAGCATGTCCTGCGGGCAGTGAGAGAGCTGGAGTCTAGAACATTTTCAACATTAGGTACTTGGGGAAGATCAGTAAATGGTCAGAAAAGAAACTGACCGTTTGGGCGTCATCTGGGGCCACCTCTGAGTTCAGGGCATGTACCCAGGATGGCCGTTAGGGTGGTGAGTAGGTGGCCACACTGCTGCTGGGAGCCCCTCTACCCCCACTTCCTTCTTTTTCTCCTACACTCATTTGTGTTCTCTGTGCCTGTAATGCTTCCTCCCCCAAAACGCCCCATGCCTAAGACACGAGGCTTTCTTTTCAGTGTGTAGAACAACCACAGCATTTGGAAACAGGTGTCCTTCCCATTCTCTCTGGACAAGAATCAGGCCCACTTCAGTAACCTGACTATTCCTAGAGTATTGCCTCCCCTAGGAATTAAGACTAAGATCCCCCCCGCCCTGCCCCTGCGAAGGCAGGGCAGGGCAGAACGGTGAAATGCACGCTTGCTTTCCATGGCGAGAGGCCTGCACCAGTCCCGGTCTGCCCCGTGTCCGCCGCCCTGCGGGCACATGCGCTGGGCGTCGGCTGCCCCTGCAGTTCTGTTCAGGTAGCGAAGTGTGGGCCGAGGGGCGTGGATGGGGCTGCTCCTTCCCCTTCCTGCGGTCCAGGCATCTGTGGTTCTGTCTCAGACTCGGCGGCGCGCACGAGGGTAAAGGGGGACGAAGCAGTTGGCAGCGGTCGCCTCTGCTGAATCTGGGCTTTCCCCTTCCACAGGAAGCAGAAAACACCCTCCGGCTGATGCAGAGCAAGCTGAGGGAGGAAGAAAAGCGACTGCTCAAGAGTGGAGGTGAGGCTCTCCTTTTTAGACAGAGGAGTTTATCCTGGACTAGCGTTTCAGTCTTGAAAATATTTATGTATTTATATATTTTTAACATTTAAATTTTTTATTTCAGTAATTTTTTTATGTACTGTGGTAAGAACACTTAACATGAGATCTCCCAGGTAAAATTTTAAACGCATAATATATTGCTGTTACTACAGGTACGGAATTACTTCCAAAGGCAGTTTTCTCCGAACTTTTACACTAGGAACCATTGCAATTCACGCAAGAGACTGGTATAAATGACTTAGCCCTGAAAGCACACTTGTTTCTTTTGTCAGTTAAAACAGTGTCCCCCAATCAAGTGACTCGTCAGTTTGAATTGTATGTAACACGTCAGAAGAGACTCGCACCCAGGGTCTGCGGGGTCCAGGCCCGGGGCCGTGGGAAGCGACCTTGGCACACAGTGCGGGTGAAGGGGCCGCTTCTGCAGTGACAGTCCTGCGCGCGTGCCCTGGTGTGTCGTGCAGAGCCCAGCATTGCTCGGCAAGGCCCTCACCTTTGGGCAGTGGGCTCATGCAAGGCCCCGGTTCTGGGAAGGCGTGCCCCCAGCTGTTGGCGCTGGCCCAGCGGGAGCAGTGCTCGCCTTCCACCTGAGAGGCTTTGCCGCAAAGTGCCGTCTCTGCACGCCAGGGCTCTCTCCATCAGGAGCGCACCTCTCGGACTGAGGACAGCGAGACTGGCACGTGTGCACGCTCGCGCACTCCTCTCTCTCCATCGCGGGTGCTCCTCTCGGACTGAGGACAGCGAGCCTGGCACGTGTGCACGCTCGCGCACTCCTCTCTCTCCATCGCGGGTGCTCCTCTCGGACTGAGGACAGCGAGACTGGCACGTGTGCACGCTCGCGCACTCCTCTCTCTCCATCGCGGGTGCTCCTCTCGGACTGAGGACAGCGAGCCTGGCACGTGTGCACGCTCGCGCACTCCTCTCTCTCCATCGCGGGTGCTCCTCTCGGACTGAGGACAGCGAGACTGGCACGTGTGCACGCTTGCGCACTCCTCTCTCTCCATCGCGGGTGCTCCTCTCAGACTGAGGACAGCGAGCCTGGCACGTGTGCACGCTCGCACGCTTCTCTTGCTTTCCCTTTGTGTCTCTCCTTCCGCTCCTGTTCTGTGATTCTCTCTTCTGAGTATCAGGAAACTGGAAGAAAATAGGGACTGCTGGGAAGTCCTCTAAGGGCAAGTGTAGGATGCTGGAAGGGCCTCTCTAGCCAAAGCAGCACCACACGTTTTTAGTTCCAGGTCAGCCGGGAGAGCCCGAAGCGGCCCTAAGCGATAAGCCTGCATGGAATTTTGCCCCTCACGGGAGGCCTGGCACAGGTAAGAGCCCTGGGTGGGGGCGGCACCGTTCGCCCAGGCCGGAGGGTAAGACCTTTCACACCTACCGTGCTTAGTCTTCTAAGTGCAGGCGACCTCTCGAAGGGCAGGTTTTTAGAATCACGTGTGGTTTCGTTGTTTTCGAAAGCTCATTTCCAGTCTAAGCCAGCGTAATGAAGAGTAGCACTTACGTAGCTCGGGAGGGTACTGTGAAGGACCACTTTCAGTCCGGCCCATTCTCGAGTCCCCAGCCTGCCTGTCTTTGCTCTTCTGATGTGTGGGAGTCTTGCCCAGAGTGAGGCACACCTCAGAGTTAGTGCAGGGTCAGCTCAGACCCCCAGGAAAGCAAGTCACACTACTTTGTGATTTCCCAGTGCGTGTAAGAGTTACATCAACATTACATTGTACTCTATTAGGTGTGGGATGGAACTATGTATGCAAAAATGTACATACCTTAATTTTATCTTGTTTTTTTTTTTTTTTTTAAGAGAGGTTTTTGCTATAGGGTACGTGTGCTCGCCCAAAAGACAGAAAGTGAGAAATCACCTCCCAGCGGGGGTGGCCACACTGCCACAATCCCTTTTCCTCTATTCTTCTCTTGGGATTTTGGGTACACACATACATGTGCCCGTCGTGAGTTTCAAGGCTCTGGGTCTGGGACTCAAACTGCAGTCGACTACATGGGAGTCCAGTGACGTAACCGTTACGCCATATGCTGGTCCCCATACCTTAATTTTATATTTTATTACTGGGTTGACCATGTGGTTAAGGGAGTTGCATCCTACATGGCCAATTGCATAATTTAAATCTCAGACCTGGAGGCTTGAAAAACACGTCAAGCGTATGCACATGTGCACCCCAGACCCTGGCCGGACGATGGAGCAGAAGGGATTGTAACATGACCATGCCTCATGGGGGTGGTGCTTTCTCCATCTCCAACTCCGTCTGTTTCTAGCAAGTACACAGCCCCTCTGGAAAATTAAAAAACAAACAAACAAAAATTTAAAAGAAACTTTATTGCCAAAAAAATGCTAACAATCATCTAGTGAGTTTTAATCTTTTTGTCAGTGGATGGGCTTGCTTTAATATCAGACTATTGACTGATCAGCATGGCAGTTGCTGGAGGTTGGAGTGGCTATCACAATTTATTTTATTTGTTGTTATTATTTTTTAAAATTTGACCAGACAGAGAAAGGGAATATGAGAAAGCAAGCCATCAGGTCCAGGACTTGAACCGTGGTCAGCCGTATAGGAGTCCAGCATCCTAACCAGCATGCCACCTCCTGGCCCCACAATTTTTAAAAATAAGATCATAGTGCAGTTTGCTGCATCAATGAACTCTTTTCATGAGCGATTTCTCTGTAACCTGAAAATGCTGTTTGATAGTATTTTACCCACAGTAAAGCTTCAAGATTGGAGTCAGGCCTCTCAAACCCTGATGCTGTAAGTTTATGCAGTATTCAAAATCCTTATTATCATTTCAGCTATGTCCCAGCATCTCCACGAGGAGTAGCTTCCATCTCTAGAAACCACTTTCTTGGGTCATCAGCCAGTCACTTCTCATCCATTGAAGTTTTATCATGAGATTATAACAATTCAGTCATACCTTCAGGCTCTGCTTCTAATTCCGGGTCTCTAGTTGTTTGCATAGCATCTGCAGTCACTTCCTCCACTGAAGTCCTGAACCCCAAGTCATCTGTGAGCATTGGCCCTCACAGAATCAGCTTCCCCCAAACTTCTGTTGTTGTTAGCATTTTCACTTCTTCCTATGAGTCAGAAATGTTCTTAATGGAATCTGTTGGAGAACAGTGAATCTTTTCCAGCAAGTGTTTTATTTACTTTGCCCAGATCCACCAGAGGACTCATTATCTATGGTAGCTATAGCCTTTAAAAAAATTTATTACTGGAGGGAACCAGCAGGTGGCATGGTGGTTAAGGCGCTGGACGCTCCCACATGGCCAACCATGGTTCGAGTCTCAGACCTGGTGTCTACCTTTCCCTCCCTCCCTCCTTCTCTCTCTCTCTCTCTCTCTCTCTCTCTCTCTCTCTCTCTCTCTCTCTGTGTGTGTGTGGTCAAATTAAAATGAATGAATGAATGAATAAATAAAATTAAATTTTAAAATTCTTTGAAAAAGAATTATTACTGGGGCCCGCAGGTGGTGTGGTGGTTAAGGGCACAGGACTCCCATGTGGCTGCCTGTGGTTTGAGTTTCAGACCTGGCGGCTTGCTTTCTCACTTTTCCTCTCAATCTCTCACTCTATCCCTCTAGTCAAATTGAAATGGATAATTAAGTAAAGTTAAATAAAATATTCTTTAAAAAATGTATTACTTTAAGGGCCAGCAGGTGGTGTGGAGGTTAGGGTGCTAGGTCCCACATGATTCACTTTGTGGTTCGAGTCCTGGACCTGGTGCCTTGAAAATCATACTGAGTATATGTGTGTGCATGCCCAAAATCCCAAGAGGAGAATGGAGAAGGGTTTGCAGCATATCCAGGCACCCAGGAGGTGATTTCTCACCTTTCCTTTCTGTCTCTGTGTTTCTGTCTCCCTGCAAGCACATGCACCCTTTAGCAAAACTAAAACAATAATAATCATACTTGAGAGTGGAAGCGACCCCTCGGCCTGTGGGCTGTAGCATGGACGTTGTATGAGGCCGCGTGGGAACAGTCATTTCCGGGCACCTCTCCAGGAACCCTGACAGTGAGCTGTCATATTTTGAAAATGATCTTTTTTTTTTTTTTTTTCTCTGAGCCATAGGTTTCAACAATGGTTTTAAAATAGTCAGTAAGCTGGTGGCCGGCAGGTGGCGTGGTGGTTAAGAGCCCTGGACTCCCACATGGCCAACCATGGTTCAAGTACCAGATCTGGCAGCTTGCTTTCTCGCTTCCCCCCACTCCTCTCTGTCCCTCTCTGGTCAAATTAAAATAAATAAATAAAGTTAAATAATTCTTGGGGGGGGAAAGTTCACTAAACCATGCTACAAACAGTAAACCGTGCTACAGCCATGCTTTGTTATTCTATTTGTAGAGCACATGAGTAGATTTAGCGAATTTTTTTTTTTTAAGTTCATCCATGTGATGGGAAGTGGGAGAGAAAGAGAGAGACAGTTGCCTCCAACAGGGTCGTCATGCCACAGTCCACCCCCAGCCTCAGCCCGCAAGGATCAGATCTCCCATGTGGTACACAGAGGTTTCTTTGTTTGTGTGTTCGTTCACCAGAGGGTGCATGTGCTCACCAGGGAGAGGCAGAGAGAAAGGGGGAGAAAGCACCCCGCAGTGGGGCATGGTCATGCCACAATTCCTGTTCCCCCATTTCTCTACCCTGTCAGGATTTGGGGTATATCCAGCATATTTTTTTTTAAGAATTATTTATTGGGGGCCAACAGGTGGTGTGGTAGTTGGAGCACTGAACTGACTGCAGTTCAAGTCCCGCAGCTTACATTCATACTTTCCCTTTCTCTTTCTGTCTGTCTCTCTCTGGTCAAATTAAAAATAATAGTAATAATAACAACAAATGGAATTAAATAAATAAATATTTTAAAAGGAATTATTTATTTAGTTTTATCCATTATCTTTTTTGGGGTGGGGTGGAGAGGTTTTTGCTATAGGGCGCATGCGCTTGCCAGACAGAGAGAGACAGACAGCGAGAAATCACCCCCCAGGGAGGATGGCCACACTGCAATCCCTTCTCATCCATTCTCCTCTTGGGATCTTGGGCACACACGCACACACGCCCGGCTTGCTTTCTCACTTTCTCTCTCTGTGTCTCTCTCTGGTCAAATTAATATAAATGAATGAATAAATAAATCGGTAATTATTTTTTTAAAAAAAGAAAAGAAATTAATACAACAGGCTATTGATCGAGAATGGCATTTTAAAATATATATATTTCTTGAGACCAGCAGTTGGCGTAATGGTTATGTCACTAGACTCTCATGTAGTAGACTGTGGTTCAAGTCCCAGACCTGGTGGCTTAAACTCACACAGGGCACATATGCATGCATGCCCAAGATCCCAAGAGGAAAATGGAGGAGAAGGGATTGCTGCGTGGCCATCCCCCCGGGGGGCGATTTCTCACTTTCTGTCTCTCTGTCTCTCTCTGTCTTTCTGGTGAACGCACATGCCCTATAGCAAAAACCTCTCCAAAATATATAGTTTTTTTCATATATATATATATATATATATATATATATATATATATATATATTTATATGTGTGTGTGTGTGTATATATATATATATTTCTTTATCCTGGAACTTTCCTCTGTGAAGAATATCCTGTGCACCAATTTACATGGCTGTCTTTCTTTTTTTTTGGGGGGGGGGAGAGATTTTCGCTACAGGGCACGTGCGCTCGCCAAATAGAGAGAGACATAGAGACAGAAAGCGAGAAATCACCCCCCAGGGGCGATGGTCACGCCGCAATCCCTTCTCCTCCATTCTCCTCTCGGGATCTTGGGCACGCATGCACACGCGCCCAGCGTGAGTTTTAAGCCACCGGGTCCGGGATGCGAACCGCGGGCGACTACGTGGGAGTCCAGTGAAATAGCCATTACACCAACTGCTGGTTCCCATGGCTGTCTTGCTGAGAATAGCCCCGCTCCCAGCCAGGCTGCTCCCGCCTGGCCTCCTGCAGCCTCCAGTCTTTTTACCTTCCAGCAGCTCCTCCCCTTTGGGAAGACCAGTGGCAACACAGCCTGACCTTGAACAGAACGTGCTTTTCCCCTGAACTTGTCAGGAACTCCCAACAGCCTTCACGCTGGCTGTTTGAAAATGTCATGGACCATAACCATGTTTCTAACCACGTCTGCTGCTCGTTGCTTGCTTTGGGAAGTTGTTAAAAGCAGCAGCCCATCATTGTCTGCATTAGCCCTCCCTGAGATCCACGGCAGGTCGAGCGCCTCCTGGCATCTAAGGCATCAGAAGGCAGGCCGGGGTGCGGACGTTTGCCACGAGCCTCGCTGTGCAGAAGGGTTCCGGTGCAGTGACGGAGCCGCTCTCTTGTTTTGCCCGCTTGTGTCCCTGGCAGGTAACGAGGACTCGGACATAGACATCCAGGAGGACGACGAGTCCGACAGCGAGCTGGAAGAGAGGCGGCTGTCCAAGCCGCGGACAGCCATGGAGGTGCTCATGCAAGGTACCGCAGCTTCTCACACCTGCCTGCTCCTCGGGCCCAGGTTCGGGACACCAGCCAGGACTGGGTCAGGCCCTCTGGGATTGGGGCTGCGAACCCTCGGTGAAGCTGTTGATCAGGATGTGGCTCGGGAGCTGCTCAGTGCACGTCTTTGCTGCCGATGCTCCTCCCGCGGTCTGAGTGACCTGTTTCTGTGGCTTAGTGTCTCACAGAGGTCATGGGGCACACTGCCTCAGCCCCAGGGCGACAGCCCCCCTTTGTGCACCGGAAACTGTCCTCTGCAGGTAGAGCCCGAAGAGTGAATGCACAGAGAAGGCACGTGGGTGGCGTTCCTGCCTCTTAACATTCTGGTCATTTCTTCTTTCTCGCTGCAGACGATTTGAGCAGCACAATTTGTGGAGTGGAAGTAGAAGTGCCCCTGAGGTTTTCCTTGTGCCCTACTCTAAGGGGTCGTGGCCATTGGTAGGGAGTATGTCCTTGCAGATTGCCTTTCCACGCATGCACATGCGAATACACACATGCTCACATGTGAGCATACACACAAAGTCATATAGATGCAGTCACCTGAAAGGTTTTTAACCTGAGTGGGGCCAGCGTATATGTGTAGGTAACTTGCTTTTACTTTATTATTTTTTTTTTTTGAGAGGTTTTTGCTACAGGGCGTGTGTGCTCACCAGAAAGAGAGAGACAGAGAGACAGAAAGTGATCCCCAGAGGGGATGGCCACACCGCAATCCCTTCTCCTCCATTCTCCTCGGGATCTTGGGCACACACGCACATGCACCCGGCGTGAGTTTAAGCCACCGGGTCCAGGACTTGAACTGCAGTCAACTACGTGGGAGTCCAGCGACATAGCCATTATGCCATCTGCTGGACTTGCTTTTACTTTTTAAAATGAAATATGTTAGCAGTCTTCCCATGTCAGTGAATTACAGAAGCCCCATGTACACCTCTCTGTGTATCTGCAGGGTTTCTTCAGGTTGCATTAAGAGTGGAATTCTAAGGTCAAAGGTTCTGTAAATGTTTACTTTGAGAAACATCACTAATTTGCCATATAATTTGCCTTAAAGAGGGACCAGCAGATAGTGTAATGATTACATTGCTGGACTCCCATTGTAGACGGCTATGGCTCAAGGCCTGGACCCAGTGGCTTAACACTCACACTGGACACATGTGTGTGCATGCCCAAACCCCAAGAGGAGACTGGAGAAGGGATTGTGATGTGACCATCCCCTCTGTGGGTAACTTCTCACTTTCCGTCTCCCTATTTCTCTATCTGGCAAATGTACGTGCCCTATGGCAAAAATCCCTCTAAACAACAACAAAATAATTTTGCCTTTAATGTATTTCTTTTTTAAAAAATAAGTGTTTATTTAATTTTTAAAAGCATTATTATTGGGTTGGGGCTAGCAGGTGGCGTGGTGGTTAAGACACTGGAATTACCACATGGCTGACCACGGTGCGAGTCCTGGACCTGGCAGCTTGCTTCCTCACCCTCTCTCTTTCTCTGGCAAAAACTCATGAAAAAAATAATAATAAATAAATAATTTTTAAAAGTTATTATTGAGACCAGCAGATGTCATCATGGTTATGTCGCTGGACTCCCACAAACCACTCAAACTGTGGTTTGAGTCCCAGACCGGCAGCTTGAAACTCAGGCTGAGTGTGTGCATGTGCAGGCCCAAAATCCAAAGAGGAGAATAAAGGAGAAGGGATTGTGGCATGGCCAACCCCGTCAGGGGTGATTTCTTGCTTTCTGTCTGGCGAGCTCACATGCTGTATAGCAAAAACCTCTCTTAAAAAAGAAGTTAGAAAAATTATTATTATTTGTTCATTTGACCTGAGGTGGGGGTATGGGAAAAAGCAAGCTGCCAGGTCTAGGACTCAAACCACCTTTAGCCATGTGGGAGTCTAGCACCTTAACCACCATGCCACCTGCTGGCCCCAACCTTTAAGATATTTTTTATTTCCTTCTCTTTTTTTTTTTTTTTTAAAGAGAGATTTTTGCTATAGGGTACATGTACTCACCAGAGACACAGAGAGAGACAGAAAGCAAGAAATCACCCCCCGGGGGGATAGCCACAACGTAATCCCTTCTCCATTTCCCTCTTGGGATTTTGGGCATGCGTGCACACGTGCCTGGCATGGGTTTTAACCAGGTCTGGGACTCAAACTGTGTTTGGCTACATGGGAGCCCAGTAATGTAACCTTTATGCCATCGCTGGTCCCCTTATTCCATCCTGTTAAAGTTTGGAGCATTCACTTTTTATATGTATATCCACGCTACGAGGTAAGACCCTCTTGGTCTCGTCCTTGGGCATTGACCTCGTGCTGTTACCTGCGGCTGCTGTCAGCTCAGCCTTCGTTGTCCAGTCCCCTCTGTCCACAGGTAACTGCGCACTCTGGTTTCCTTTTCTTCCTTTTGTTTTTCAGCAGCTTGGTGACGTAGATAGAGGTTAGCAATTATGACTCCCATTTGGCAGATGGGCGCCAAGGCTGTCAAAAGGTCCCCACAGGCCGGGGCCACATGGAGGCCTGGGTTGCGACCCCCCCACGACCCAGGAGGCTGGGGCATGAGGATGTGAGCTCGAGACCGGCCCGGGTGGCACAACGAGGCCAGGCCTGATTAGCGGGGTGTGGTGGCTCTCACCTGTGGTCCCAGCTACACGGGAGGCTGAGGCAGGAGGGTCACAACGCAGCAAGATCCCATCCTTTAGTTTAAAAGCGAGTGTGCCAGGAACCAGCAGTTAGCGTAATGGCTATGTCACTGGACTCCCATGTAGTAGACCGCAGTTTGCGTCCCGGACCGGGTAGATTAAAACTCACACCGAGCGCGTGTATGTGCGTGCCCAAGATCCCGAGAGGAGAATGGAGGAGAAGGGATTGCGGCGTGGCCATCCCCCCTGGGGGGTGATGTCTCGCTTTCTGTCTCTCTGTCTCTCTCTCTCTGTCTGGTGAGCGCACGCGCCCTATAGCAAAAACCTCTCCAAAAAAAAAAAAAAAAAAAAAAAAAGCGAGCATGCCTGGCTCAGTATAACCTAGTGGAGATGCCTTTTCCCGATCATGGCACAGACCTGTGAACCCTCTGTCGCCGTCTCCAGGCCTGGCCTGGGCCGCTGCCGTGGGGCTCTTTTCCCTGTCCCCTAGAGGCGGCCTCTGCGCTTCTGCAGAAGGCACATCGGGGTGGCCTTGACGTCTGAGGGAGGAACAGAGCACCCCTCAGCTGAGTCCGCCCGCACAGGCGAGTGGAATGTGGGCTGCCCTTCCTTTCCAGAAGCTCAGGCATAAGTCAGTGTAAGTGACTTTGGTGCCGTATAGAAGGAGAGTAGATACAGGCCAATTCCACTGCGTATAGACCAACAGGGCTCAAGATAGCCTCTGAAACCTTCACAGGATGCGTGTTTACATTTTAATTCTGAGTCACGCTTCTCTTCTATTGCCCTTTTCCTTTCCTCCAAAGGAAAATGCAGAAGGCCCCTTCCCCTTTCTGGACAGTCTGCTAAGTGGGACACTACTTACCTAATTTATTAGTGTGGTGCTGGGTCCTCAGGGAAAGTAGACCCTGACTGCCATCCCTGCCGCATTTCCCGAGGTCTTCACAGTGTCCCATGCCTTGTTGTCCTCAGGAAGACCCACCAAGCGCGTCGTGGGCACCATGCAGGGTGGAGACTCGGATGACGAAGTGAGTGCCACAGCCCCCGTCCGGCTCTGCTTCCTGGCGTGGGCTGTCCTCGTAGACCGGGCCCGCCCAGCAGAGCACGCGTGCCGAGGAGCGGGCTCTCCCGCGTGCTTGTTGAGGGCTCGCCTCTTCGGGAGCACATGTGCTTGTCGTTTTCTCCTTCTCACTGTTCTTTCCATTCCCGCTTTCCAAAGATGGAAGCAGCGCCAGCTCTCTCAGGTAAATGCAGGACTTCCGGCTCCAGGAGGAAGGTTGGTTTCCTTCTTTGCCTTGTCTGTGTGTGTCAGCCCTCAGGCCTGCAGAGAGGGACCCCAGGAGGGATGGCCTCTGTCTCCGGCACCAGGCCCTTCAAGATGGTTCCCTCAGTGACGTGGGCCACTAACAGTCCCTCCGTAAGGAAGCAGGAAGTGCTGTGAGACAAGGAGGTGGCGGGGAGTCACCTCCTTCGAGCTGTAACCTAGAAGTGGAGGGACCGTGGCAGGACCAGCATCGTTAGCCAGCCAGGGCCTCAGGCTGCCAGCACCTTGGATTTCTGAGTGGGCAGCTGACCAGAGGACTTAGCAGAGGACTTAGAGGGGTCCTCAGCAGTGCCAGGACACTAGGGTACACCACCATTGCTCTGCCGTCGCTCTCGGCTGTGGTCCCTGCAGACGGATGCGCCTCCATTGGTAGCCACGTGGTCTGGGCCTGCCACTAGTGGCTGCCCAGAAGCCAAAGCAGGGCCTTACGTGCTGTGCAGAGATTCATTTACCAGCTACCAACAGGCTACCTGCCGAAATCCCCAGGAGGGAGAGCCACCAGGGTTGCTGGTAGGACCCCACAGAGGTCAGGCCTTGAGTTCATGAGAGACCGTCTGTAGAAAGCGAGAAACCACCTTGACCATCATTTGTAATAAGGAAAGGTGTGGCCGGCTGAGAGCCATCTGGGACAAGAGCAGGGAGTCTGGCCTGGGGCCGGTCAGCCCTGGGGGCACTGTGGGGCCTCCCCTGGCAGATGCGACCCCCCCTCCCAGGACACGCGGCCAGCGGCAGTTCGTCTGGGTCTGTCACTACTTATGCGTGTCTGGGAGCCTGTGTCCACCCACCCCCAGCACGGGGCCCCAGCCTTCCCGTGCCGCTCAGTCTGGTGCCTGATAGAGCCAGGCGGCTTGGGAGGGCCAGCGGGGCAGAGGCAGGCAAACCAGTACGTTAGGGGCTCAGGGTATGGGAACGAAGCAGGTTCAGGAGACCCAGAATGGGGCTCCTGCAGTGAGGAGCCGGGATGGCCACGTAACTGGGGTGCAGTGAACTGGGGTGCCAGAGAGGCAGCAGGCCACGGTGAGGACTCGGCTTCGCTCCAAGGGCCCCGAGAAGGTGCCAGAGGTCACGAGCTCAGGCGTGCCATGAGCCGACTGCTGAGAACTGGGGGTGCCCGCCGCTGTAGGTCAGAGGCAGTGGCCGTACCTCAGCAGGGCAGACGCCAGGTCTGGAAGGTCAGCGCCCTCAGGCTTTGCTGATTGTCTGGACACGGGGTTTTAGAGACAGAAGGACCCTTTGGTTGTGGTCTGAGCCCTGGAAGCCCAGAGTGTTCGTTTCCGAGATGCGGCTGACGCACAGGCGAAGGGGCGGGAGCACAGAGCGGGCCTTCGGCTCAGCATCCCCGGGAGCCCCTGCCAGACGTGCGTGCCAGGGCCGAGGGCTGAAGTCCCAGTCTGTGTGAAGGGACGGGGGGGCTGGAGTCGTGTCTGGGGAGCCCTCCTACCCTGGTGTGTTTAGCAGCAGTAGGGGTGATTGTTCTGGGTGAAAGGAGAGGGGGGCCACGGCCCTGCACACCCCAGCATGCAGTCGGGAGGCTGAGCACAGGCTGGGAGGCGGGGCGGCCCTGGGCCAGAGATGGTGGATTTCTAGGAAGAGGGGATGATCCTGTGCGGGGCCCAGGTCGAGCCAGGTGAGGGCTGCGAAGTGCCCGCCGTAAGAGCGGGTCGGGGTGAGCCTGACTGGGGTGTACTTGAGAGTGGTGAGGGGATGCCGGGCACAGGGCCAGCAGCCGCTCGGGGTTCTGAGAGGCAGCAGAGAGCGCGACAGGCGGCGGGGCCGTCTTGTTTAAAGCAGGCGATCCCAGCGTCCCGTCGGCTGGGGCAGGGTCTGGAAAGGGCGGCCAGCCGTCCTGGTGCGTGCGGGCGTGGAGCCTGCGTAAAGCCGGGCTGCGCTGGCCCCAGACCTGGAAGGTGAAGGTGGAGGGAGTGTCTTCGCGTTGTTCTGGCCGCCCAGCCGCTGTTCCCCGTCTCCAAGGCCTGCCGCCCGTGTCCGCTACTAAGTCGGCGCCTCCGGCAGCAAAGCGGCGTCTGGTGACTCTTGGTGTGGCCCCAGGGTGCTCCCGAGACATCCATGGGAAAGCCAGCCGTGGCGGTGGCAGCTTGGCTGCGCACAGGTGTCCGAGGCCACAGAGGAGGCGGGGCGTTGCACGTGCGTGTCCTGCCCGCAGCGAGGGCGCTGGCCGGCCCACGCCCCAGCCTGGCTGCCGCTTCCTGCGCTGCTGCCGCGTGTTCTCGTGCCTCCTGCGCTCCTAGGGAGAAGTGAGGCTGGCTCTGGGGGCGAGGTGGCAATAATGAGAGGGGCCTGGCTGTACGTGCTGTCCTCTTCCTACAGGAAGACTCAGAGGACAGTGAAATCGACATGGAAGACGACGAGGAAGATGACGATGATTTAGAAGACGAGAGCATTGCTCTGTCACCAGCAAAGCCCAGCCACAGGGTCCGGAGACCCGAGCCCCTGGACGAGAGTGACAATGACTTCTGACCTCCTGGCCAGGAGTCCTGGGCGGATGGAATCCTCAGGTTTGTAGGTAACGGGGAAGGAGGAGGTGGGAAGGTAGCCTGTGTTTGATCCGCGCTGCCAGCTGGACCATTATCACTGAAGCAGTACCTATTTCTTGTTTTAGCGTCCGTGGAATTTAAATACGAATCGAATCGAAGCAAGCTGTAGATATTTTTTTCTTTTTCCTGTTTCTTTCCTGAACTTGGGAAATGCGTGTGTTCTTAGTGACACATCCATGGGATAGACACTCAGGGAGAACGAGGTGATACCATGCAAGTCCTGGCTGGCTTCCTGCTGCTCCCTCTAAGACAAGCAGACCTGGGGCTCCAGCCTGGCTTGGGGGACTCATTCGCGGGTCCGCAGCAGACTGTCTGCTGGACGGTCACTTGCCAGTCCCGACACCGACCGCACACCGGCCTTCAGCTCCAGCCTCCAGTCCCTGGCAGTCACGTTCTTTCTCCTGTGTGCTCGGAGCACCAGGCAGCACTAGGGTGCCAGTCACTAGGATTTTCTGCAGGAAGTCGAGCTCAGCTAGATGGAAACCAGACAGAGAGGCTCCACATGAACATTCCGGGCCCCGTAGGCTAGCGTTCCTCTGGGAGTCGGGTTTCACGTAGGACTGAAGCCACCTTCTTGTTTCTGTGGCTCGTACTCAGTGTGGAAACCGCCGACCCTCCTAGCGCCTGTGCAGCAACAGTGACAGCGGGCCCTCTCCCTCCCACCAGCACGTGTCTCTGAAGAGAGGTGTCCCGAAGTGGAGGCAGCAGCCCACCACCCACCACCGGGGCATCTCCAAGGGGGGAGCCGTTAAGGGAAAGGGCTAGAGCACACCCTCCTCCTGATTCACAAAGAAGCCAGAGTAGACGAGGCAGGGCAGCACTGGAAGCTTCCCGAGTGCTGAAAAGTGACAGGGTTGGGCCTTGGTTTTCCTTGTTTCTTTCACCATGAAAAGCTCAGAGCAATGTTCATTCATTTTACAGTGATAAAGTCAGAAGACTTCTAAAGTTACTTGTCTTTTAATACATGTATTTAATACCTTATTTTTACATTATCAAACGAGTTTTACTTGAAAGTGTAATTATTTTGTGTTCATAACATTAAATACTTGCTCAAGAGAAGCTCACAGGTTAATGTGTGTCATGTAAACAATTACTTGTCATCTCTGCGTTTTTCTCTCCCTTCTCCTAAATTTGATGTACGTGACCTTTGCTTTTAAACACTCCACACGCATCAGCTCCCTAGCCATCCTAGCTGCGCCGAGCCGTCAGGGCAGGCCCTAGCGGGCAGCTGTGCCACCTCCAACGTCTCGGCCCAGAGATGCAGGGACTCGCTGCGTCGCCTCTCGGTCTTTCAGGTTTGGGCTGACTGTGACTTGACTGAATACTTGGAAACGGACCGATACCGCCATTCTCTGTACATGGTGTTTTTTTGATAGGCGTCAGCACAGAAGTCTCGCTGGAGCTATAGCGAACGTGTCCACAGAGAGGCTGCAGCTGCAAGGGCACTTCCTCTGGCCACCTGCTCAGCCACCCCGCCTGCTGGGTGGCCGGCTGGCCAGGTCTCACCGTGGGGTGGCCTTTCCTTGCTTGAGCAGTTGGCCAACAGGGAGCTTCTAGAACTGAGTTGTCGTTAATGATGTATTTCAGTCCTCATAACCGATCAGTCAGACATGTACAAGTGCCTGTTACCTGGCGCCGTTCGGTTTTGGCCAAGCAGCCAAGCAGACCTCAGGCCCTAAAGAAGACTGTGCTTAGGTCAGTGAAAAACTAGCATTTAGGTCGTTGCTGACAATTTTTTTACTGTAGTATTAAAGATCCTCTTATAGTGCTTCTATTATTATTATTATTATTATTATTATTATTATTATTTTTGCTATAGGGCTCTCCAGAAAGACAGAAAGAGACAGAGACAGAAAGCAAGAAATCAACCCCCAAGGGGGATGGCCATGCCACAGTCCCTTCTCCTCCATTCCCCTCTCGGGATCTTGGGCACGCACTCACATGTGCCCGGCGTGAGTTTAAACCATCGGGTCTGGGACTCAAACCGTGGTTGACTACACGGGAGTTTAGCAGCATAGCCATTATGCCAACTGCTGCTCCCAATATAGTGCTTCTTTTTAAAGTGACTTTTCTTCCTTTATTCACGGTAGAGCATGTGCACGTGAGAGAGAAGGAGGTACCTCCATGGGGTGTAGTCACATAGTGATCTCCCTCCGGTCCTCCAGCCCACTGGATCTGGGGCACTTGTGTGTGTACCTGCCATGTTTCAGGCTGACCAGGCCAGGGATTTGAACCGCAGCTGCCATGTAGGATCTGGCTTCTCTTGAGCAGAGCTTTATTACTGTGCCATGGAGCAGCCCACCGTTTTTTGAAATATGTTCCCTTATGAGAGAGAGGCACTGTCAGGGTCTCCCCGTGCCACTGTCCTCAGAACTGTCCAGCCAACCAGGATCACGGGCACACCTGATGTGATCAGGATCTGAACCTGAGTCCTGCGTGGCTCCGGTGTGATGCAGCCACACACCCCTGCCTATACCACTGTAGCTGGGTGGGACTTTGTTTTTCTTTCTAGATTTACTTAATTTTATCTATTGTTATTATATAATTTGCTATAGGGCACCAGAGAGAGAGAGAAGGAAAGAGAAAGCAAGCTGCCAGGTCCAGGACTTAAACCGTAGTTGGCCATGTGAGGGTCCAGCACCCTAACCTCCACACAATCTGCTGGCCCCAAGTGGCACTTTAAAACATGTGTATTGAGGGACCAGCAGTTGGCATAATGGGTACGTCGCTGGACTCCCATGTAGTCGACCACAGTTCAAGTCCCTGCGTGCCCACGATTCCGAGAGGAGAGTGGAGGAGAAGGGATTGCTGCGTGGCCATCCCCCCGGGGGGTGATTTCTCGGTTTATGTCTCTCTGTTAAAAAGTTGTGTATTGACAGAAAATATAGAGGAGTTATTTTGAATCTTCAATTTTTACTGGCAATAGCTATTAAAAACAAAATCCATGGAATTTAATTGGGAAATCCTTTGAGCAGGGAAAAGAAGTAAAAGATCTCTCCCATCAGCTTTCAGACTAACGCCTGTCAGACGCTTGGAGGGCAGGCGTAACCATTCAGGTTAGCAGCTCACTGTGTAAGTGTCAGACAGGCCCAGGAGCTCTCGGGAACCTCCGCCTCCTGTGAGGAACGGCTGTCTCTTCTATTTGGCTATGAATTGAATTCTCATTTCTGCTGTGCCCAATGGGATCTCTGTGACCAGCTAGCTTCGGTGGCTCTGTGACTGCAGAGTGGCTTCCGCGGCTGTCCCAGCCCGAAGGTGTGTGATCACTGAAGACAGAAGACTAAGAACGAAGTGGTCAGATGGGGCCGGCTTGTGGTGCGGCAGTCAAATACAGCACTGCCGGGCCAACCTCCTGGAGAGGTTCCAGATTCGTGTCTGGAGACCTCTGAGGACACTAGGGCACGTGTGTGCCCGTGCTCCAGGGCTGACTGAGCCTGGGGGTGGCTCACAGCATCAAGACCCATTTGAGGGTGCAGCCCCCACTCATCCCCCTCATGGAAAAAAAAATTCATACATTTTAAAATTGTACATCATTTCGGGGTTGGCAGGTGGCGTGGTGGTTGGGGCGGCTAGAGTCCCACGTGACTGCCACAGCTCAAGTCCTGGCCCTGGCAGCTCGGTTTCTCACTTTCCTTCTGTCTCTCTATGGTCAACTTCAAGGACATAAAATAATGACAATGACTAAAATTAATTCTTTTATAAGAAGTATACGTAATTTTTGAAAAGGGTCCTGATAGGCAGTGAGTTGATGTAGACTAATGACATTGAAAAGGACAGCCACAAAGTAGCCATGTAGGAGCCCCGAGGCTGTCTGGCCTCGGCTGTGGGTCACTTGCTGCAGACGTGCTCCTGGGGCTGTTTTATTTATTTTGAATTTGCTGGGGTATGTGTAGCTGTCAGGGAACGAGAGAGAGTACCCTCCGGGGGGTGGCCACACCACAGTCCCTTGTTCTCTCGTATGCTTATGTGCCTGATGTCTTTCAGGCTGCTGGGTCTGGGACTCCAGCTGCGCCGTCGGCTCTGTGGGATCAGCTGCCCCAGCAACCACACCACTGGCTGGCCTGATGCGTATGCATTTACCAGACACTGAGCACCCACTGTATCCAGCTACTGGGCGAAACATAGGAGCTATCAAAGAGAAATAAGTCTTGCATCTAGCCTTGGTAAGGTGACAACCTAGGAAGGAAGAGTTCGCCAGTGTGGTCCATTCAGCGCCAAGGACGTTGTAAAGCATCGTGGGAGCTCGGAGTAGGGAGCAGCTCGCTGCCTGCCTGGGACGCTCAGGGAGATGCCTGTGAAAGTCAGGTTTGAGCAGAACCTGAGTCGCGTAAGAGACCTGAGCAGGGAAAATTAAGCATGGCGTCATGGTGGGCCTGATCATACGAAAGCACAGGACTGCCAAAGTGTGCGGTCCATTTGGAAGGTGACAGGTGTCACAGTCAGGCTGAATGTTGAGTATATGGTAGAGGAGTAACAGAAGGGACTTATTTGTCATGCTAAGGATTTGACTGGGTTTATCCGATAGGCAGATAACAACCTCCAGAGGTCAGAAGGCCTTTGCAGAAAAATCATTCTGACAAAAATGGAAGATAGTGAGAAGATGGGAAGGCCAGGTGTAGGGGGAAGGTGGGAAGGCCAGGTGTAGGGAGAAGGTGGGAAGGCCAGGTGTAGGGGGAAGGTGGGAAGGCCAGGTGTAGGGGGAAGGTGGGAAGGCCAGGTGTAGGGGGAAGGTGGGAAGGCCAGGTGTAGGGGGAAGGTGGGAAGGCCAGGTGTAGGGAGAAGAAAGATGGGAAGGCCAGGTGTAGGGAGAAGGTGGGAAGGCCAGGTGTAGGGAGAAGGTGGGAAGGCCAGGTGTAGGGGGAAGGTGGGAAGGCCAGGTGTAGGGGGAAGGTGGGAAGGCCAGGTGTAGGGGGAAGGTGGGAAGGCTAGGTGTAGGGAGAAGGTGGGAAGGCCAAGTGTAGGGAGAACGTGGGAAGGCCAGGTGTAGGGGGAAGGTGGGAAGGCCAGGTGTAGGGGGAAGGTGGGAAGGCCAGGTGTAGGGGGAAGGTGGGAAGGCCAGGTGTAGGGGGAAGGTGGGAAGGCCAGGTGTAGGGGGAAGGTGGGAAGGCCAGGTGTAGGGGGAAGGTGGGAAGGCCAGGTGTAGGGGGAAGGTGGGAAGGCCAGGTGTAGGGGGAAGGTGGGAAGGCTAGGTGTAGGGAGAAGGTGGGAAGGCCAGGTGTAGGGGGAAGGTGGGAAGGCCAAGTGTAGGGAGAACGTGGGAAGGCCAGGTGTAGGGGGAAGGTGGGAAGGCCAGGTGTAGGGGGGAAGGTGGGAAGGCCAGGTGTAGGGGAAGGTGGGAAGGCCAGGTGTAGGGGGGAAGGTGGGAAGGCTAGGTGTAGGGAGAAGGTGGGAAGGCCAGGTGTAGGGGAAGGTGGGAAGGCCAGGTGTAGGGGAAGGTGGGAAGGCCAGCTGTAGGGGGGAAGGTGGGAAGGCCAGGTGTAGGGGGAAGGTGGGGAAGGCCAGGTGTAGGGGGAAGGTGGGAAGGCCAGGTGTAGGGGGGAAGGTGGGGAAGGCCAGGTGTAGGGGAAGGTGGGAAGGCCAGGTGTAGGGGAAGGTGGGAAGGCCAGGTGTAGGGGGAAGGTGGGAAGGCCAGGTGTAGGGGGAAGGTGGGAAGGCCAGGTGTAGGGGAAGGTGGGAAGGCCAGGTGTAGGGGAAGGTGGGAAGGCCAGGTGTAGGGGGAAGGTGGGAAGGCCAGGTGTAGGGGGAAGGTGGGAAGGCCAGGTGTAGGGGAAGGTGGGAAGGCCAGGTGTAGGGGGAAGGTGGGAAGGCCAGGTGTAGGGGGAAGGTGGGAAGGCCAGGTGTAGGGGAAGGTGGGAAGGCCAGGTGTAGGGGGAAGGTGGGAAGGCCAGGTGTAGGGGGAAGGTGGGAAGGCCAGGTGTAGGGGGAAGGTGGGAAGGCCAGGTGTAGGGGAAGGTGTGTAGGGAAGGTGGGAAGGCCAGGTGTAGGGGAAGGTGGGAAGGCCAGGTGTAGTGGGAAGGCCAGGTAGGGGAAGGTGGGAACCAGTGTAGGGAGAAGGTGGGAAGGCCAGGTGTAGGGGAAGGTGGGAAGGCCAGGTGTAGGGGAAGGTGGGAAGGCCAGGTGTAGGGGGAAGGTGTGTAGGGGAAGGTGGGAAGGCCAGGTGTAGGGGAAGGTGGGAAGGCCAGGTGTAGGGGGAAGGTGGGAAGGCCAGGTGTAGGGGGAAGGTGGGAAGGCTAGTTGGGAAGCTCTTTTGGTGTTTCAGGAGGATCTTACAGTGATGGTGTGGAGCCCAGATTGAGCGTTCAGGAGAGACACTCAGGACAGTAAGACGGGGCTGCTCCACGGGGAGGTGTGGTGAGAAGGTGAAGGTGAGAGTCTAGTTACAGAGGAGAGCAAGTAGGGAGAGGGAGGGAAGGGCTTCAGGTGCAGTCAGACACGTGGGTGGCCATTATCCAACGTCACTTGGAAATACACAAAAAGGGCAGACTTCCAGGTAAGCCTGTGGACAGCATTAATTTATCTTTGTCTTCTCCTAAAGTTCTGCTAAAATGAGAGAAAAGGAATAATTTCAAAGGGAGTAAACCCATACGGGGGGACCAGCAGTTAGCATAATGGCTATGTCGCTGGACACCCATGTAGTCGACCGCGGTTCGCGTCCTGGACCTGGTGGCTTAAAACTCATGCCGGGCGCGTGTGCGTGCGTGCCCAAGATCCCAAGAGGAGAATAGAGGAGAAGGGATTGCGGCATGACCATCCCCCCTGGGGGGTGATTTCTCGCTTTCTGTCTCTCTGTCTCTCTGGCGAGCGCACGTGCCCTGTAGTAAAAAACCTCTCAAAAAAAAAAAAAAAAAAAACAAGAAAAAAAAAACGTAAAAAAAAGGGAGTAAACCCACATGGGCAAGAGAACCTGAGTGAAAATGAGTAGATGAGATAGCAACAGTTTTTTAGGAACATGAAAAATGAAGGAATTAGCTGAGATCCAAGAGTTTCTTTTCTCTCTCTCTCTCTCTTTTTTTTTTTTTTTTTGAGAGGCTTTTGCTATAGGGTGTGTGTGCCTACCAGAAAGACAGAGAGAGACAGAGAGACAGAAAGCGAGAAATTACCCCCCCAGAACGGATGGCCACACCGCAATCCCTTCTCCATTCTCCTCTTGAGATCTTGGGCGCACATGCATCTGGCATGAGTTTAAGGCACTGGGTCCAGGACTCGAACCACGGTCGGCTACATGGGAGTCCAGCAACATAGCCATTATGCCAACTGCTGGTCCCGAGATCCAAGAGTTTCTAGAGGAAGATGTGAATTCATATTGCCAACCCTGGAAGGATGCAGAAATGAGAAACAAGGTCCTATGGGAAGTAGAGAGGAGACCTGAAGCCATGGAAGTTGGTCAAAGTTCATATAATGGCAAGGAGGGCCCCCCCAGGGGGGAGGTAAATTATTTCCTAAGCAGCCAGATAAATAAGGGGCTCCTCCCCACCAGGTGGGAGGCTGGAATGAAGTGGCTCTGGGGACCTTTGATGAAAATTGGGGGTTAAATAAGAATCCACTGGTTTAATGTTAAGACCCAGCTACTTGTGCCGCTCAGCTCCAAAAATGTGGGCAATAAGGTGTGGGAGTAAAGGATTCTTTTCTGGGGAAGACCCAGTTGGGTGAGGACAGGATGGAGAGACAAAATTGTAGACACTAACAATGGAGAGTTCAAAACTGCTGGCCACTACCCGATCATAGGTGGGTCTACCCGGTTTCAGAGCTTCATGTTACCTATTTAGTGCTTCATGGCTGAATAAGAAAGGATAGCCAAGAATCACCTGATATTTGAGAAAAGTGTCCATTTTGAAAGGAGAACCACAGTAAATTAACAGAATCAAGGAAATAGAAATGGAAATCAAAATAATTTTAGAAAAGTTTTAGTGTTCTTAGAGATGTTAGAAGATGTTCTGTAAGTCCCTGCATCCTTCTCTTTTTTTGGAGTGGTTTTTGCTATAGGTCACGTGTGCTTGCCAGAAAGAGAGAGGCAGAAAGCAAGAAATCACCCCCCGGGGTGATGGCCACACCGCAGTCCCTTCTCCTCCATTCTCCTCTTGGGATCTTGGGCACGCACGCACACGTGCCTGGGACTCGAACCACGATTGACTGCATGAGAGTCCAGTGACAGCCATTATGCCAACTGCTGGTCCCTGCATCCTTCTTTTGAGAGTTGTCTGTTCAGCTTCTTTGCCCATTTTAAAATTGGGTTATTTTTCTGCAGGTGAGCTCTGCTCGAGTTCTCTGTATATTCTAGCTATCAGTCTATTACCTGAAGCATAGTTTATATTTTTTCCTATTCTATGGGTTGTCTCTTCATTGGGTGTGAATAGTGGGGGTGGATGGGAGGGGCTCAAGAGAAAAGCATTTAACAGTCACAAGAATGTACTCTGTTGAAAATGATGTATATGCGGGGACCAGCAGGTGGCATGGTGGTTGGGGCACTGGACACTCTCACATAGCCAACCACAGTTCGAGTCCTGGACGACCTGGTGGCTTGCTTTCTCTCTCTCTCTCTCTCTCTCTCTCTCTCTCTCTTCTCTCTCTCTGGTCAAATTAAAATATGTAGTAATGTCCTTGATTTGATTATCACACACTGCATGCATGCTTTGAATAACCATGTTGTATGCCATAAAGATCTACAACAATGAAATGTAAATAAGAAATCATAAAAACAAGAAAAAAATATAAGATTAAAGAAAATAGTGCTGGGGCCAGCAGGTGGTATGATGGTTTAGGTGCTAGATTCCTACATGGCCAACCACAGTTTGAGTCCCAGGCCTGGTGGCTTGCTTTATCTCTTTTCCCCTCTCTCATGAGCACATGTGTTTTATAGCAAATAAAATAAACAAACAAATAAATAAATAAATAAATACAGTTAAATAATTCCTTAAGAGAAAAAAAAGGGGACCAGCAGGTGGCGTGGTTTAGGTGCTGGACACTCCCACATGACTGACCAAAGTTCAAGTCCTGAATCTGGTGGCTTGTTTTCTCACTTCCTCTCTCCCACTCTCACTCTCTGTTTCTCTCTGGTCAAATTAAAAAATAAATAAATGAATAAATAAAATAAATTTAAAAAGAGAGAGAAAATAGTGCAAGGCCAGCTGGTGGCATGGTGGTTGAGGTAGCTGGATCTCATGTGGTCCACTGCACAGTTCAAGCCCTGGAGCCATTGGCTTGGGGGGGAACCCGTTGTGGGGGGAACCCACCCTGGGCATGTGTGTGTGCACATGTCCAAAATCCTAAGAAGAAAATGGAGGAGAAGGGATTGCAACATAGCCATCACTGCCCGCCCCCTTGGAGAGGATAATTTCTCTCTCTCTCTCTCCTCTGTCCTCTCTCCTCTCTCCGCTCTCTCCTCTCTCTTTCTCATGAGCACACATGTCCTATAGCAAAACTAGAAGGAAGGGATAAAGGGAGAGCTTGAGATAGGGAAGAAAGAAGGAAGGAAGATAGTGCATACATTAAACAAGGGCTGGGTAGTACTGAAGAGATTAAAAAAAGAAAGAAAGAAAAGATCTTGCAAATTAAAATATACTAGCCAAAATTAAAAGGAAGGGGGAGTATGAAGTTGAAAAAAACTCAGAAGAAGAGTACAAAGAAAAAATGGAAAAGATATGAAACTTGAAGTATATTCTCAGGAGACAGATATTCTGATAGTATTTAAAGGGTGCAAAAAAACCCCACCAAACCGCCCCACACATACACATACACAAAACAGAGAGATAAGGAAGCTAACAGAAAAATACAAAGATTTCCCAGAACGGGAAGATACTTACCTACAGGTTGAAGGGGCTCATCAAATGCCCAGCACGATGCATGAAGAAAGATACATCCCATGACATGTCATCCTGGCATTTTGGAACACAAAAGACTCCAAAAGCTTTTGGAGAGGAAAAGCAGGTCATGTACAAAGAACCAAGACTCAGAATAATGAATATTTTGGAGTAGAAGAGGGCTTTATATATATATAAACAAGCATGCTTTTTACTTGAAGGGGATTAGTGAGTGGGAATGG
Source organism: Tupaia tana (assembly GCA_026018925.1). Lineage (NCBI taxonomy): Eukaryota > Metazoa > Chordata > Mammalia > Scandentia > Tupaiidae > Tupaia > Tupaia tana. The sequence continues at coordinate 82,846,670 of JAKSZU010000016.1, read as the reverse complement.
GATGACTCAGATCAGAGAGAGAGATATTTTAATTCTAGAGATTTTTGAAGGTTCTGAATCCCCGAATCCCCACACAGCTGACAACTATTCCAGTCCTGGATCTGGTGGCTTGCTTTTTCACTCACTCACCCTCCCTCCCTTCCTCTGTGCTCAAATTGAAATAAACTAATAAATAAGGTAATTCTTTAAAAAAATATATATGGTAGTTGGAATTAATGGGTGTTAGATAATGCAGAAGAAAATATTGCTGACCTTGAAGACACAGTGATAGAAAATCAAACAGCAACTGTGCAAAATTGGAAACAAAAAATACACCCACCAAACCAATTATTCCAGTGATCAATTTATTGCCTCAATTCCTTTTTGGCCTGCCTTGAGATAAAGGAGCTAGACCTTATATTTCTTCTTTGCTAGCCACCAAGATATTAAGCCTTGTCTGTAGTTTGCTGGAAAGACTTCAGAGGGAAAGGAACTTTCCTTCTTAATTCTGGTGGGACTTGTTCTCTAAGTCCCTGGAGAGCACTCTTTTTCTCTCCCTTACTTCAACCTCTGAGGTTTCTCTAGTGCTAGGTATCTGCAGGGCATGACTTGCTCCAGTATTTTTCTACTGCAAGTCTCTTTTTTGTTCTGCTGAGCTCCCAACTCTGTCAGAACAGTGCAAACCAGAAGGCAGTAGAGCAACATCTTAGACGTACTGAAAGAAAAAGTTATCAATCTGGAATTCTATACCCAGCAATAGTATCTTTCAAAAAATAGTGATAAATGCTGTTAAAAACCATATTCAAATGTTTCCAATTTCCAAGTAATTTTTGAGGGGAGAGAGGTTTTTGCTATATTGCGCATGTGTTCGCCAGAAAGAGACAGAAGGCAAGAAATCACCTCCCAGAGGGGATGGCCACGCTACAACCCCTTCTCCTACATTCTCCTCTTGGAGTCCTGGGCGCGCACACACACACACACACACGCGCCCGGCGTGAGTTTAAGCCACTGGGTCCAGGACTCAAACTGCGGTCAACTACATGGGAGTTCAGCAACATAGCCATTATGCTAACTGCTAGTCCCCTAAATAAAGTTTTTTTATAGCTACTTTTCCCCTCCAGTCTAAGAGCCAAAGATCTTGCATTAAATTGTTACCTCACTTTACTCTTTCATTTGAAACCGTGCCCTTTGGTGTTTTTCCTGACACATTTTTTTTTTAAGATTTATCTATTTATTTATTCATTCATTCATTCATTTTAATTTGACCAGAGAGAGACACAGAGAGAGAGAGAGAGGAAAGTGAGAAAGTAAGCCACCAGGTCCAGGACTCAAACCGTGGTTGGCCATGTGGGAGTGTCCAGCACCTTAACCACCACGCCACCTGCTGGTCCCGACACTGACATTTTTAAAATGATCTGGCTAGGTCTTTTGCAGGATGCCTCTCAATTTGGATTTTGTCAAATATCCCTTCATGATTATGAATTCAGGTAAATGTTACTAGCAAGAATACCTCATCAGTGACGCGTCCTTAGTGCATCTCCTTAGGGCACATGATGACCATTGGTCATCCCGTCTTTGTGATGATAAGTTGGATCACCATGGTTAAGGCAGCGTTTGCCAGATACCAGTCTTGTGAGGTGCCTCTTTTCTCTTTGTGAATATGGATGTCATCTTTTTGAGACTATTTGGGTATCTTGATCCCCAGCAAATTTTCATCAGTGATTTTAGCATCCATAATGATTCTCGGTGAATACTTATCTTTTAAAAAGCTTTTTCCCGGGAACCAGCAGTTAGTGTAATGGCTATGTCGCTGGACTCCCACGTAGTCGACCGCGGTTCACATCCCGGACCCGGTGGCTTAGAACTCACACCGGGCGCGTGTGCGTGCGTGCCCAAGATCCCGAGAGGAGAATGGAGGAGAAGGGATTGCGGCGTGACCATCCCCTCTGGGGGGTGATTTCTCGCTTTCTGTCTCTATGTCTCTCTGTCTGGCGAGCGCGCCCTATAGCAAAAAACCTCTCAAAAAAAAAAAAAAAAAAAAAAAAAGAAACCACTTTTTCCCAGAGGCTGTATATACTTGCCAGAGAGAGATGAGGAGAAGGAAAGCAGCAACTCTTAATGGGGCATGGCTATGCCCCAATCCCCTCTCCCCAACTTCTCACTCATTTCAGGGTTTTGGACATGCCCAAACATGTGCCTGGTTTGTTTTTCAAGCTACTGGGCCAGGATTTGAACTACACAGTCAGTCATGTGGGATCCATCTCCTCTAACCATCAAGTATAGGGACAGCCCTGAGTACTTTTTTTTTAAAGATTTTGCCATAAGGGTATATGAGCTTGCCAGAGAGAGAGAAACAGAGACAGAGAGAAAGTGAAAAATCACCCTGCAAGAAGGATGGCCACAGCATAGTCCCTTCTCCATTCTCTTCTCAGGATTTTGGGCCTATATACACATGTCTGGTGTGATTTACAAGCTGCTGGGTCTGGGACTCGAACCATGGATGACTATGTGGAAATCCTTAACCGCTATGCCACTTGCTGGCCCTTGAATGCTCATTTTTAAAGAAATGTTTCAAACAGTGATCTCTCTTAGAATTTGAAAGTGATCATTATATTGTCTCCATAAGCATTTTCCTTGATTATTTATTTGATGAGAGTTATGATATATGTTTGGATTTTTTTTTTTCAACCTAAGACAACTGAGGGAATTTGTGCCACATAGAAGCTCAGCTTGGTTGTTTTCTTAGGCAAGCTGAAGCCATAGTCGTGGTTTTGGAAGCCTAATGCAAAATAACGTCAAGGCATCCACGTCAAATGTGCTGTTGATAACCAGCGTGGTGGACTCCAGATCCACACATAGACATTGATGTCTGAGACACGAATTTTCATAGCAGTGGCAAAGCACTGGGAGGCTTTTGTCTGCAGAATCTGGACTTAAAGTCTTTATTTATTGGGACCAACAGATGGCGTTGAGTTACTTCACTGGACTCCCACGTAGCCAACGAGGTTCGAGTCCTGGACCCGGTAGCTTAAAACTCATGCTGGGCACGTGAGCATGTGTGCTCCAAATTCTAAGAGAATGGAGGAGAAGGGAGTGAGACGTGGCCATCCCCCCTTGCAGTTCATTTCTTGTACATGTGCCCTATAGCAAAAAATAAAATAAGATCTTCATTTATCTTCATAAATTCCCTAGTATTTTTCCGAATATCCCTAAGGATCACAACCCTAAAACATTTTCTTAAGAAAACAAGGAAAGGGGAACCAGCAGTTGGCGTAATGGTTGTGTCGCTGGACTCCCACGTAGTCGACCGCGGTTCGCGTCCCGGACCCGGTGGCTTGGAACTCACGCTGGGCGCATGTGTGTGCGTGCCCGGGATCCCGGGAGGAGAATGGAGGAGAAGGGATTGCGGCGTGATCATCCCCCCTGGGAGGTGATTTCTTGCTTTCTGTCTCTATGTCTGTCTCTCTCTCTCTCTCTGGCGAGCGCACGCGCCCTATAGCGAAAATCTCTCCAAAAAAAAAAAAAAATTAAGAAAACAAGGAAAGGACCCCTCTGTCACCTTTGCCAAACTGATGCTCTTACAGGCTTCTCATTTCAGAGTGAGGAATGATTTTGACCAGGTGAGTGGAAAGGGATACGCGTCATTTTTCGTAAGTTGGGGCCATGGGAAGCCCTCAGGGTGTACGTCAGCCAGAGCTCGCGTCCTGCACTGCCGAGCTTTCGGGCCTGCGTTCCCGAGTCCCTCGGTGCAGCCCTTCCCTTCTCTGGGTAGCAGAGCACCCATCTACTCCTGCCTGGGCTGGGCCGCGAAGAGCTCGTGCCCCCTTTGGTGAGGCCTTTGCTTCCTCCGTGCAGGACACCAGCTCTTGTGCTGGGCCAGTGTGCCCAGATCCCAGGATTCCCAGACGCAGGAAGTGCCCCGGAAACCAGTCCTTCCATTTCGAAACTTCTAGCAGAGTCTCTGCCCATCCTGCCTGGTCCTTCAGGAACTCGCTCTGCTCACATTTCCACAGTGAGCGTGGGGGCATTTGCCGTGATGGCCTCCGAGATCATGCGGGCTCCAGACTCTGCAATGTGATTTCCCTGGAGACTGGAAGAGAAGGTGGCCGGGACCCTCACCAAGCTGCCGGGGCCTGGGCCACGGTGGGAGGCAGGGCCTGTCTGGGGGCTGTTCTAACAGGAAGGGCTGAGGCCGCCGCCCCCACTCACTTGATGTGCTGGAGCCCGTGGTTTCCAGACAGCGCGGTAGCGATGCACAGCGCCCCGTCCAAACCCAGGGAATTCTCTTGAAGACTAGCGAGAAAAGGTGGAGACACCATGGTGAGCTGTCAGGCAAGAAAACACCCAAGGGAGTAGTCCTGCCTCAGCTTGTGGGGGCGGTAGAGGGGTTAGAGTCCTGGGGCGGTTTGTCATCCGCAGGTGGCTTTCGGCTCCAGACTGTTATCTGAGCAGCCGGCAGGGTAGCCTGGCGCCCCGCCCAGTGGGGGATGTAAGACGAAGCGTTGAGTGACCGACTTGCGACAGGCCAGGCGGAGTGAGCAAACCCCAGCAGTGGGATGTGGGGCGTGATAAAACCATCTGGGGCGCCACGGTCTCCGCAACCACTTACTTGAGTCTTCGAAGGCTCGAGTTTACCTTCAGGGCATTCGCCAGGGCCTTGGCTCCAGCCACCCCAATGGCGTTTCCTCGCAAGCTGTTGAGGAAAAAGAAACCTCGGGACTGGGACAGACTGAGGGGTGACCGTGACACCGCTTCAAAGGGATGGGAGGAGTTTGGTAAAGGGGTGAGCAAAGGAGGTCAGGGTTGCCCCTTCCTCACTCCGCAGGCTACAGGACAAAGTGGGGCTCCAGGCAGGGGAGAGGCTGCCCACTTGTGGGTGGTGTCTTCGCCCTCCCCCTGCATCCCAAAGACCTGGGCTGGGACTGAGGAGGAAACCATCCAGCCCCACACAGGGCCCTGGACATGACCAGCCTGGGCCACAGGCCCGGAGAGCAGGGCCATAGGAAAAGGGAGCCGGTGGCTGGGGTGCTGACCCTCCCTCCCATTTCACTTTGAGCCAAGAGCTTGGTTTCTTTGGGCAAAAGCCTGTAACGACAGGAATACTTACTCGAGAATCTCCAAGGTTCTGTTCACAGCCAGTGCCTCCCCCAGCGCCTGGGCCCCCGCGACACCAATGGAAGCCACCTGGAGGCTGAGGGGAGGGCACGCACTGTCGGGCTGACCCTCTCCCCCACACACTGCCTTCATTGCTGCCACCCCTTGACCGAGGGCCAAAAGCCCAGAGAGCCCCAGAAGCTGTTGCCATGCCTGAGTTGGGTCTGGATGCCACGGAGCGGGGAGCAGAGGGAGTCGCCTGGATGGCCATCCTTCTCACCCCTAGATGTTTGATTTTCTTTCTTTTTCAGAAGTTTGCTATAGGGACCAGCAGTTAGCATAATGGCTATGTCGCTGGACTCCCATGTAGTGGACCGTGGTTCGAGTCCCGGACCCGGTGGCTTAAACTCACGCGGGGTATGTGTGTGTGCGTGCCCAAGATCATGAGAGGAGAATGGAGGAGAAGGGATTGCGGCATGGCCATACCCTCTGGGGGGTGATTTCTCGCTTTCTGTCTCTCTGTCTCTCTCTCTGTCTGGCGGGCACACGCGCCTTATAGCAAAAACTTCTCAAAAAAAAAAAAAGTTTGCTATAAAGCATGTATGCTTGCTGGAGAGAGGGCAAAGGTGAGTAAGCACCCCCCAGCAGGGCATGGCCATGCTGGAATCCCTCCTCCACGCTTCTCCCAGGATTCTGGGCACACACGCACATAGGCCTGGTATGTCTTTCAAGCCACCAGGTCCGGAACTTGAACCATGTAGTCAACCTCGTGAAATCCAGCCACCATCTGGCCTGGTTTTTTAAATACGGATATTAGAGGTAGATACGCGATTCACGTAGTATGTATGTGGACATATATGATACAGGGAAATCCAACACCGTCCACGCCTGTAGACAGTGCCGCTTAGCGGACAGGATGTGAGGGCCGGCTTCCGGACTTACTAGAGAGCCGTAAGGGCTGTGTTCGTCTTCAGTGCGCTGGCTACCGCTGTCGCGCCTTCGTCCCCTATGGCATTCTCCTGTAAACTGAACGCAGCGCGTGACCCTTGGGTGCAGGGCACACAGGCCAGCTCCTGTGCGTGGGGCTTCCCGATTTAATTCGGATCACCGCATGGAGGCACACGCTCCCGGGCTGCCCTTCCTGCACCGCCGCCACGGCTGCGCTTCATAACTGCCACCAGAGGGTCTGGGGATGGCAGGTGTCTGACCGTCAGTAAGAGAAGGGACGCACGGGGCCTGCAGGTGGTATGGTGGTTAAAGTGCTGCATCCACATGGCTGACTCAGCAGTTCGTCTCAGACCTGGCGGCTTGAAAATCACATGTGCACATGTGTGTCCGTGTCCAGAATCCTGGAAAAGGGATTGCGGCATGGCCATACCCCAGGGGACGGTTTCTCACTGGAGACATCAGCTAGCACACGCACCCCATAGCAAACACAGACACAGAGAAGAAGAAAAAGTAAGAGGGGGATGGGGAAATTACTGTCAACAAAGGTTTGGAACAAAAAAACTGGAATGTCCTCCAAGCCAAACCGGAAAGCCCAGCCCTCAGTATCCCTGGGCGTCTTGCTCGTCAGGGTTCCAAATTGCAGGGGAAGGCAGGCTGGGAGCGCTAAACGGGCTTGGCTCTAGTGGCACTGGCCTGGCTAAGGAGCAGTTCACGGCCATGACTTTAGGACCGTTCGAGTGGGGCCAGCAGGTGGCAAGATGGTTAAACCGCTGGGTCCCGCTGACTGCGGTTGGAGCTCTGGACTGACAGCCTGAACAACATGCAGGTGCGTGTGCATGCGTGCCCAAACTCCCAAGAGGAGAATGGAGAAGGGACTGCAGCGTGGCCCGGCCCCTGCGGGGAGATTTCTCACTTTGACTCTCTCGGGAGAGCACACTATCCTATAACAACAACAAAAAAATTCAGGGACCAGCAGATGGTGTAATGGTTACATCACTGGACTCCCACATAATCCACTGCGGGTCACGTTCCTGACCCAGTGGCTTAAAACACGCAGGGTGCATGTCCGTGTGTGCTCAAAATCCCAAGGGGAGGATGGAGAAGAGATTGCGGCAGGGCCATCCCCCGGCGGGGAGAGTGATTTCTCTCTTCCTGTCTCTCTGTCTCACTCTGTCTTTCCGGCGAGCACACATGCCCTATAGCAAAAACCTCCTTAAAACAAAAATAAATATTCGAGTTTGTCTTGTGCATTAGGCATTGTCAGGAAGCAGGCGTGGCCCACCCTGCTGTCCTCAGGCAGGAGGACAGAACGGAATGACAGTTACGCAGGCCCCGGGCCTGCTGCAGCGGACCCCTCTGCTCTCGGGCCCACACGTCCCAGCAGGCTGCCCAAGGACCTCGGCCTAAGCCGTGAGAGGCAGAGGGCCTGGTGCATCTGAGGAGCCCAGAGGCACTTTAAAAATAGGTAACCAGAGGGAGTGCTCACGAGAGAGAGAGACAGAGAGAGAGAGAGCGCGCACCCCAGTGGGGCGTGGTCTACGCCGCAATCCTTTCTCCAGTTCCCCTCCGGTTGGGGTTTTGAGCACACACCCAGCGTGTATTTTGCCAGGGCTGGGACCGAATAAACAGCCGGCCATGTGGACCCAGCTCCCAGCGCGAGGCCCGTAGCCACTGCACTGTGAAGCGGTGACGCGGGACTGAATCCCTGGAGTGAGGGGTGAGGCTCGGGAGGTGCACGGGGACATCTGTAGGGCCTGGAAGCCTCGGAGGGGCTGCGGTCGCTGGCAGCACTGGGCAGCGGCACGGCGCTCCTGCAGGATGGCAGCAGACTCGTTTTAGGGAGCTTTCCGGCCGGCAAGAGGGGCTGGCTGATGTGGGCTGACCAGGCGGCAGGTCCAGGGAAGCGGGTGCGGTGCGGGTGGCCCGGAGGGTGGTGACGCAGCAGAGGCGAGAAGGCGGGGCGCTGGCAGACGAGTCAGACATGAGAGGGGAGCAAGGTGACGTTTCCAGCCTGCACGGTTAGTTGGTTATTTCCAGTCAAATGGGCCGCCAAGAAGCAGGCCACGGGGTGCAAATGTAGGCGCTCCTCGGGGCCGGAGACGCTGAGGGGTCGGGGCAGAGACGTGGGAGCAGTCAGAGCTCCAGAGAGGGGAGATCCCGGAAAGAGGCCGTCACAGGGGACGCAGCATTTAAGTCAAACTGAAGGGAAGAGTGAGCGAGGCCAGCCAGGGCCGTAGCCTCGAAGCTGAGGGAGAAGAAACAGGGTGAAAGCAGCGGAGGCTCGAAGGGCTGAACGCGGTTACCGCATGGCCCAGCAGCTCCTCTCCCGGGTGTGTACCGGAGAACTGGAAGCACACGTCACACTCAGACTTGCACACAGAGGTTCGTAGCAGCACTATTTTTTTTCTGAGAGGTTTTTGCTATAGGGCACGTGTGCTCGCCAGAAAGACAGAGAGAGAAATCACCCCCCAGGGGGATGGCCACGCCGCAATCTCTTCTCCTCCTTTCTCCTCTCGTGATCTCAAGCATGCACGCACACACTCCTGGTGTGAGTTTAAGCCACCAGGTCTGGGACTCGAACTGTGGTCAGCTACGTGGGAGTCCAGCGACATAGCCATTAGCTAACTGCTGGTCCCCATAGCAGCACTATTCATACAGGCAAAAAGTGGAAATGACCCAGATGCTCCCCGACTGATGAAGGGGAAGCAACATGTGTGTAGCCGCAGATGGAATAGTATGTATACAGCCATGAAAAAGAGAAAGGGTTGCCATGTGCCACAGTGAGGATGAACCTTGAAAACCTTATACTAAGGGACCAGCAGTTAGCGTAATGGCTATGTCGCTGGACTCCCACGTTGTCGACTGCGGTTCGTGTCCAGGACCCGGTGGCTTAGATTCACGCTAGACGCGTGTGCGTGCGTGCCCAAGATCCCGAGAGGAGAATGGAGGAGAAGGGATTGCGGCGTGGCCATCCCCCTGGGGGGTGATTTCTCGCTTTCTGTCTCTCTGTTTCTCTCTTTCTGGCGAGCGCACACGCCCTATAGCGAAAAACCTCTCAAAAAAAAAAAACAAACAAACAAACAAAAACCAACTTTATACTAAGTGAACGGTGTCAGCCACAAAAGGCCACGCGCTGTATGAAATGTCCAAAACAGGCGGCCCCGGCAGACGGCAGATCGGGGTTGCAGGGGAGAATGGAGAGTGACTGCAGTGGGTATGGGGTTTCTGTTTGGGGTGATAGAAACGTTCTAAAATGGATTCTGGAACTCAGAATATGCTAGAAGCCAGTGAACTGCACGTTTCAAATGTGATGCCAAGCATGGGGAAGGTCACTCAGAGCTGATGTGAGGCCATGCCCCCAGGAGCGAGGGCAGACTTCGTGCTTTGCGGCTCAGGCCGCTGTAAAACTGTCGTGTACTTGCATTCTTTAACAGCTGGCGAAGGCTACACCGTGCCGTCTTAGGGTGGAGGAAGCTGTGTGCCGAGGGCCAGCGTCGGAGGCCTGCACCCAGCGTGCACTGAGACCCAGGTCCCCGTCCCGCCCTCCACGGCCCGCGGAAGCCGCACTCACTCCAGGCTGGTCAGGTTCTCGTTGCGCTGCAGTGCTTGTCCCAGGGCTATGGCGGCGCTGGCCTGGAGGAAGTTCCACTGCAGGCTGGGCAGACAGACACGTGGCTGGGTGCCCAGGGGCAGAGCCCGTGCAGGGTGCAGTAGTAGGGTTCCTGCCCACCCCTACTCTCCTGCTCTCCGGCTAGCCCCAGGGAAGCCCCCAAGTGCCACTGCCAATGCACCAGACCCCCGCCTCCTGCCACTGGTCGGGCGCAGCCCTGGGACCGTAAGGGTGCCTCGGAGCCACAGTGGGCTCAGGTGTGTCCTGGGGCTCTGCGAAGGGGACGCGGAGGGCGTGGACTCACTGCAGCGACAAAAGTGTGTGGTTTTCTCCCACTGCCCCCGCGATGGCCTGGGCTCCCTGGTCATGCAGGAGGTTGGCCGTCAGGCTGCGGGGGAGAGCAGCTGCCGTGAGCAGAGCTGGGGGAGCCCGTCCCTGGCCACCTGGGATCCAGGCCCACAGGGCTACGGTGGAGGCTGGTCTGGCTGGGACTAGTGGGTCCGGACCCTGGTCCTGAGCCTGAACAGCCCCACGGTGAGGGGCAGGCCCGGCCCAGCTCAGTGGGCTGACAGGTGGCTGGGCAGGACGGGGACCCTCGCTCCTGGTGGCTTGGCGCCACATCAGCTCCGAGTGTCTCCCCACGCCCCGCGTCACTGTCCTTCACCCTGGGCACTTTCATTGCTGGAGTATGGGGACTCGCCTGCCACCTCCCCCCACCAGGTCCTCTCAGCCTGGCGACGTGGCAAGGGCGCGGAGGGCCCACCCGCCTCCCCAGCTTGGCGCGGCTGCCAGGAAGCCGGGTCCGGCTCGCCACCCGCCACCTACTCCAGGCTCCTCAAGGTGCTGTTGGTGCGGAGCGCCCCCGCCAGGACCTGGGCTCCCTCCGGGCTGATGGAGTTCTCACGCAGGCTGCGGGGAGAGAGCAGGCCCTGAGCCTGAGCTGCACGCCAGGCCTCTGGTGAGACTTGAGCCCCGTGCAGGCGTCCGGCAGCACAGGACACCTCGCGGGCTGGGCCCCGGGCACTCTGGGCTTGTGCATGGCGTCCACTGAGCAGGGCGCCAGCGTCCTGTTGTAGGACCGTGAGCAGTGTGGGGCAAGCAGGACAGGGTGGCGGGACCCGGGGACATGAGGGCAGGGGCAGCCGTGTTGTTGGGGGCTTAGCAGAAGGCGCGGCAGGACAGGCTCCCTCAGAGAGGCGGGCGCAGGCGCAGGTTCTGGACAGACTCCCCACCCCAGGCTTCCCCTGCCCCTTTCCTCCCATGTTCCAGGCCCCTGCAGACCCCTGGTCGGAGGGAGGCCAGGACTTACTTGAGGCTGAGGAGGGTCTGGTTGGTACAGAGGGCGTGGGTCAGTGCTGCCACCCCTGGGTCACTGATGGAATTGCTCTGCAGGCTGAGGACGGATGGTGCCGTGGGCCTGGCTGTACTAGGGCTCAGCTCAGCTGCCTGGGCCAGCCTGGCATGTGGGGCACTGGGAGGCCCCCCAGACACTGCCTCCTCCTCGCCCCTCCTTCGTCTCCCGTCCCTCCCCTCCCTAGCTCCTGCAGGGCAGGGCAGGGCAGGGCAGGGCAGGGCAAGGCGGGGCAGGTGGGTTTAGTGCAAATGCAAAGTGGAGACTCCACCTGATGTGGGTGGCTCCAGACAGCCGGGGGTGGAGGGTGGGGCGGAGGGGGTGACACAGCAGCCCCAAGAGAAAGCCACAGCAGACTCTGCTCAGGGCAGCACTGGGCCACCCCCCACCAAAGCCACTGGGGTTGCTCCCTCTTCAGCCACCTGCACCAGCTTCTCAGGGCACGTGGAGCTTGTCATCTGAACACTCCAGCCAACCCCGCCCTACCATCCAGGGAAATGCAGCTGGTGGGGACAGAGCAGGAGAGGCAGATCACAGCATGTCCGGGGCTGCTGTTGGTCAGATTCTGGCCGGGAGGTGGTCCTGGCTGGCAGCCCTGTGCAGGGCTGTGGCCTGCCATCTGCCAGGCAGAGACCCAGGGGAGCCAGCACCCTTGGAGGGTGGGCAGGCAGACTTACTCCAGGCTCTCCAGGCCCTGGTTCACCTTCAGGGCCTCGGCCAGGGCCGCAGCACCCCCATCAGCAATGCCGTTGCTGGAGAACCTGGAAGAGAAGAGATGAGGACAGGCCAGCCTCCGAGAGCAGCCAGGCAGGGCTGTACCTGGGGGTCAGAGCCCAGAGGAGCCCTCAGTGAGGGGAGGGGGCCTCGGCTGTCTCAAAGGTGCCCAGTGCACAGCGTGTTCTGCCCAGGGCCTGTTGGCCTAAGTCTGCAGTTGACCACCTGCTGCCTATAGGAGACCCAGGTATCCAAGTCCTCCTTGACTCCTTGGAAGGGGCTGGGGGCAATGGACAGGGTCAACCTTTTAGTGAGAGAAAGTTGTACTTTTTGCAAGGATGGCCAGGAAATGCTGCTTTTTTCTGCTATCTGGGAAGATGGTAAACATGAGGCTAAGAAAGTTGGGTCCTACTCAGTCATGGGAATCTGGTCTCTGTTCTCCTGGCTCAGTGCTTTGGAGTTCAAATCCAGCTATCTTGCATCTCTACATCCATCCACCCATTCATCCACCCGTCCTTCCATCCAACCATCCATCCACCTACATCCACCCATCCATCTATCTACATCCAACCATCCATCCATCCACCCATCCATCCACCCATCCTTCCATCCATCCACCCATCCATCCACCCATCCTTCCATCCAACCATCCATCCAGCTACATCCAACCATCCATCCATCTACATCCAACCATCCATCCATCTATATCCAACCATCCATCCATCCACCCATCAACCCATCCACACATCCACCCATCCATCCACCCACCCATCCACCCACCCATCCATCCATCCACACATCCATCCATCCATCTACCCATCCATTCATCCACCTATCCATCCATCTACCCATCCATTCACCCATCCATCCATCCACCCATCCATCCATCCAACCATCCATCCATCTACCCATCCATCCACACACCCATCCATCCATCCATCCACCCATCAACCCATCCACACATCCACCCATCCATCCACCCACCCATCCATCCACACATCCATCCATCCATCTACCCATCCATTCATCCACCTATCCATCCATCTACCCATCCGTTCACCCATCCATCCATCCATCCACCCATCCATCCATCCACCCATCCATCCATCCAACCATCCATCCATCTACCCATCCATCCACACACCCATCCATCCATCCATCCACCCATCAACCCATCCATCCAACTATCCATTCATCCATCTACCCACCTATCCATCCATCCATCTACCCATCCACCCACCCGCCTATCTATCTGTTCGTCCAACCATCCATCCATCTGTCCAACCATCTATCCATCCATCCATCCACCCATCTATCCATCCATCCAACTATTCACCCATTCATCCATCCATCTATCCATCCATCTGTCCATCCATCCATCTAACCATTCACCCATCCATCCATCCATTTATCCATCCATCCATCCACCCGTCCATCTTTTCTATCCACTCATCCATCCACCTAAGTATACATCCATCTACCCACCTACACATCACTCTCCATCCATCCCATCCATCTTTCCACCTACCTATCCAACCATCCATCCACACACCCACAAATCCATCCACCTACCCACACACCCACACACCCATCCATCCAGCCATCCATTTATTCCCATGCTCACAAATGTTTACGAGGGGCTGGGCATCATGCTGGGCACTGAGGGTACCAATTCTGCCCTTCTGTGTATCTCACATGAGCTCCTTCAGACTCCTGTTCTGCTTTAGGGTATCTGCCATCCACTGGGCACCCATAGGCCCGATGGTGTTCTTCTGCAGGCTGTGGGGGACAAAAGGGGTTCTTTAGCAAAGCTGGCCACAGTTACTCCTAGGCCAAGAACAGTTGAATTCAAGGTGAGGGGTCAGAGACAATCAGGGTACCCTCCCATTCCTCACAGTAATGGGGAGAGGGCTCCAGGGAGGGTCTGCAGATTGTCACCAAAGCGATGTGTATAGACCAACATTCTCATGTGGGACAGTAAGAGGCCAGGGCAGCTGGAGCTGCCCTGTCAAGGATCTGGAGATCTCCTGAGTGGGGACTTCATGTACAAGTCCCGCAGTCCCTCATGGGAAGTCCTCCTCTCAGCTGGGCCAGCCAGCAGCCTGCCTCCCACAGGAGAACTTGCCCAGGAAGATCCTCTGCTTAGACACCCCTTCTCAAAAGGCTGCTTCTTACACTAACTCTGGTGGAGGGAGATGGGACAGAAGAATCCCATCCTCATCCTAGCTGTGAGGAGAAATGTGAATCTAAAATAATGGATTTTTTCTTGGTTCCAAAAAGGAAAGAGGTGGGATGGTGTAATGGTTACATCTCTGGACTCCCACATAGTTGACCGTGTTCAAGTCCCAGACCTGACAGCTTACAACTGCCGGATGCATGACTAGGCATGCCCAACAGCTCGAGATGAGAAGGGATTGCCACGTGGCCATCCTCCCTGGGGGGTGGTGTCTCGCTTTCTGTCTCTGTCTCTCCAGTGAGCACATAGGCCCTGTAGCAAGAATCTCTCAAAAAAAAGGCGTCATCTCCCAGCCATCTCCCTCCCTGCCCCCACAGGCTGTTCTTGAATATTTCCTTAAGAAAAGTTGAGATTGCAAATTTTTTGAGATAAATGTAAATTTTTAAAAAAAATTTGCTAGAGGGTGCATGTTCTCACCAGAGAGAGGGAGAGAGCGCACCCCCGATGGGGCATGGTCGCTGCATCCCCTCTCCTCGATTTCTCCTTCCTCTGGGATTTGGGACACACATACGTGCCTGGCATGTTTTTGAAACTGCCAGGGTTAGAATTTGAACTGAGGTTGGCCACATAGAGCCCAGTTTCTTTAACCCCCAGGCCATAGCCCATACGTGTCAATCTTTTTATTTTTACTTCTTTTTTGTACTTCTTATTTTTATTTTTACTTCTTTTTAAGATATTATTTTTAGGGAACCAGCAGTTAGCATAATGGCTATGTCGCTGGACTCCCACGTAGACGACCGCGGTTCGCGTCCCGGACCCGGTGGCTTAAAACTCACGCCGGGCGCGTGTGCGTGCGTGCCCAAGATCCCGAGAGGAGAATGGAGGAGAAGGGATTGTGGCGTGACCATCCCCCCTGGGGGGTTATTTCTCGCTTTCTGTCTCTATGTCTCTCTCTGTCTGTCTGGCGAGCGCACGCGCCCTATAGCGAAAACCTCTCCAAAAAAAAAAAATTATTTTTAATATATTAAATCACTGTATATCATTACAGCTTGCAAAATGAATTTCCCAGCATGAATACACTGTATATTAGTCCAGTTGAAGATATTATCATTCACGCTATCATCAACAGGTAATTTTCCTTTTTTTAAAAAGAGAATTTTACTAGGGGCCAGCAGATGGCATGGTGGTTAAGGGCATTGGACTCCCACATGGTCAACCGTGGTTCGAGTTCTGGACCTGGTGGCTTGCTCTCTCACTCTCTCTCCCACCCACTGACTCTGTCCCTCTCTGGTCAAATTTATAAAAATAAAATTTTTTTTAAATTGAAAAAAAAAAAAGATTTTGACTATAGGGAGTCTATGCTCACTGGAGAGACACAGAGAGACAGAGAGACAGAAAGTAAGAAATTAGCCCCCAGGGGGGATGGCCATGCCTCAATCCATTCTTCTCCATTCTCCTCTTAGAATTTTGAGCACGCATGATGCCTGCACACACATCAGTTTCAAGCTGCTGGGTCTGGGAATCAAACCACAGTCAGCCATGTGGGAGTCCAGCGATGTAACCATTACGCCATCTGCTGGTCCTAGGAAGTTTTCTTTTTAATTATTTTCTCAATGTTTGTTTTCTGGAAAAACGGTGAACATTCTGTTTTCCAGGGGCCATCCAGACAGGTGAGAAAGCCTTAGGGACCTCCCTCATCTACTCCTTCTTGCAGGAAACAGGCAGGGAGCCCTTGAGGAGAAGGGGAGGGGAGGGCGGGAGGAGGGGGCAGGGGCAAGCCCACTCACTGCAGCACGGAGAGGGTCTGGTTGGAGGCCAAGGCCTCAGCCATGGCCCTGGCACCATCATCCCTGATCCCGTTGCCCTGGAGGCTGCGGAGGAAGAAGAGTGCGGAGTGGGCGCCTCCATGCTCTGACAGCTGCGTGCCCACGGCCTTGCAGGAGCAACCATGAGCCTTCCAGCGTTGCTCTGGGGTCTCCGAGCACCTGCCCTCAGCCTAGGAGCCGAGTCTGATGGCCGTCAGCGACAGTCCTCAGCCCAGCAGTGTGGGTGAGCATCCGGAGACGCCGCTGCCCTCCACTGCTGGTGGGGACGGAGAGGCTGGCAGGCCTGGCTCTGAGGCTCACAAGGCGCTTCGAGACCCGGCAAGCGCAGCCTGGGCACAGCCCTGAAAGGGCCACAGCTAGCACTGTGCGTTCCCGGCAGCGCCACTCACACCGCTAAGGGTGGAAGCCACCGAACGGCTGTTGGCGGGGGACAGGTCAGCAAGGCGGTCTCACCGCCCCTGGGATACTGCTCGGTCCCAAGAAGGAAGAAGCTCTGACATGCCAGGACCTGGGTGGTCACCAGAACGTGTCCGAATGGGTAGCTCCAAGGAGACGGGAAACAGGTGGGAGGTGACTGCTAAAGTGCCCGAGGTCTCCTGGGGGTGACAGGAATGTCTAGGAACTCCCCCGGGTGATGGTGACTCACTTTACAAAGTACCAGACTGAGCTGTGCACTTTGAAACAGCGAGTTTCATGCTTCAGAGAAAATAAACACGTGGAGAAACAAGCAGGATGGAACAGCGGGCCCTGCCCGGGGCTGGGCACACCCACGGCTCGCACAGCACAGCGCGTCAAACTTACGGCGCCTCCTGGAAGGTGGGCTCTGGGCTCCTTCTGCCCCCATGGCCGTCCGTGGAGGACCAGAGGTCCCCACAGATGACTGCCCTTGTAGCACTGCCTGCCCCGCCCCCATGCCTTCTGTGTCCCCTATTCAGCCCAGAAATACAAGTACAAATACTAGGTGGCAGCTGGGACCTGGACATGGCCCAGAGGGCACGGTCCCTGGTGTGCCTGTACGGAGCCCGTATCCCCCACATGCCACAGGAGCCAGCTCCCGCTCCATTTGTGGGCACCGTGGGCACCCCTGGGAAAGCGGGCAGGGAGCAGGTGGCACACACACCTTAGGGCGGTCAGGGTGCGGTTGATCCTCAGAGCATCTGCCAGTGCCTTGGCCCCTAGCGGTCCGATGGAGTTAGCGCGGAGGCTGGCAGAAGGAAGAGACAGAACTGTTCTTTGACCCGACTCCTAGGGAGGCAGGGAGAACAGGGCGCGGAGCTTGAAGTACGCCGCTCAGGAGAACAAGTCAGGCGTAGGAGTTCTCGTGTGGCGGGACGGAGGCAGAGCCTCATGTGGGTGGCCCACACGGTGGGAGAATGTGGGGTCTGGGCCATGTGCAATGGGAGACCGCAACCCTAGGGCCAGGCCAGCCATCTGTGCTCCCCCAGGTGCAGCTCAGCTGCCGAGGAGGGGCCTTGACTCCTTGCACAGCCACGGTCTGGGGAGGTCTGGGGTGTGGTCTGGGATGTGACCTGGCTGTGATCTGTGACCTGGCTGAGACCTGGGTGCAATCAGCTCTGACCTGGCTGTGACCTGGGTGTGATCAGCTGTGACCTGGCTGTGATCAGTTATGATCAGCTGTGACCTGGGTCTGACCTCGGTGTGATCAGCTCTGACCTGGCTGTGACCTGGCTGTGAACTGTGGTCTGGGTGTGCTGTGAGGTGAGACCCTGTGTGACCTGTGGTCTGGGTGTGGCCTCTCATCTCTCACTCCTACAGGAGCTGAAAGACTTGCAGCTCTGCTCTAATGAAGCAGGGAGTCGTCCCCAGAGACCACCTCTGGGTCAAATCTGGGGACTCGTGGAAGGATGAATCAGACCCTGGGCATTGCACAGGAGCAGAGGGGACTCACAAGATAGCTCACAAGGCCTCCTGCCCCACAGGCAGAAGCGTAGCCTTGGGTGCCCACTTACTCCAGGGAAGTCAGACTTCTGTTGACCAGGAGGGATCTGGCCAGGGCCTTGGCCCCTTTGTTGCTGATCTGGTTCTCAGCCAAGCTGCCGAGGAAAGGAGAGGACTGGTTATTTCAGGGGTAGGACTCCCGCGGCCTCTTCCACCACGCCGCCTGTGAGTCCAGCCCCTGGCCTCCCCGGCATCCCGGCCCTGACAGGTAATGCGGTCAGACCCGGAGCGGAATGCCAGGCCTGGCCAAGCCCTGAGCCTGGACACCGTGGGGCCAGCGTGGGCAGACACACTGTCCCGCGGGCAGGCTCGGGCAGTCTAGCCGGCTCTGCCACAGCAGCTTCCGCACGGAGCAGAGCGGGTGGCGGGGGTTGCGGGGCGCTACCTGAGCTCCTGGGTGCGGCAGTCCTTCCCGCTCAGCACACTGCCCAGCAGCTCCATCACGGCGTCCTGGAACTGGTTGGTGTCCAGCCTGGCCAAGGGTGGGAGTGACAGTGAGCGGGCGGGAGGGCCTGCGCTGCCTCCTCTGCCCCACAGAGCTCGCAGAGCCACACTCAGCACACCCTCCCCGTTACGGTCAGGACCCGGCTGCTCCCCGTTCCATGTGCTGCGAACTGCAGTTGGGAGGGGTGAGGCTGGGGTGATCAGATCGGGCATCACCAAGCAACACTCATGAAGAGATCAACAATGTCTTCGAGACCCAGTGAGTTCTAGCTCTCACAAGAAGGGGTTAGCGCTTCTGAGAGCTGTTTGTTTTTTGAGGGATTTTTACTATAAGGCACATGCGCTCACCAGAGAGACAGAGACAGAAAGCGAGAAATCACCCCCCGGGGGGATGGCCACACCACAATCCCTTCTCCATTCTCCTCAGGATTTTGGGCACGTAAGCACACACACCAGTGTTTTTATTTGTTTGTTTTTTGTTTCTTTTCCCCCTCAAAGAATTATTTATTTAATTTAAATTATTTATTTATATTTAATTTGCTATAGGGCACACGTGCTCACTAGAGAGAGAGAGAGAATGAGAAAGCAAGCCACCAAGTCTAGGACTCAAACTGTGGTCAGCCATATGGGAATCCAGCACTTTAACCACTGCACATCCTGCTGGCCTTGCACTGGCGATTTTAAGCCACTGGGTCCGGGACTTGAACCACAGTTGACTACGTGGGAGTCCAGGGATGTAGCCATTATACCATCTGCTGGTCTGAGAGCTGGTTGTTAAAAGAGCAGCTCATGGGGCTGGCAGGTGGCATGATGGTTATGGCTAGGCATGGTTCGAGCCCCAGACCTGGTGGCTTGTCTTCTCACCTGCCAGGTACATGTGTGTGTGTGTACCCAAAATCCCGAGAGGAAAGTGAAATCGAGAGGACTGAGGCATGGCCATCCCCAGGAGAGATTTCTCACTTTCCTTCTGTTTCTCTGCCTACAGCGAGTACACGCACCCTACAGCAAAAAACTGACTAAAATGGAAATCACCCAGTCTCGTCTCCTGTGTTTCCGTTAGCAACACAAGAACGGACTAAGTCCCCTGCCGTGCTCAGGCCTTTCCCGCGACAGACAGCGAGGGGAGCCCCAAGTGCCTTTGTGGGGCCCGTTTCTTCCCACCCCTGCTTTGAGGATGGCCCTGCTCTGCAGCCTCCCCTGGCTGGCCAGGACTGAGCACAGAGGGAGGCCGAGTACAGGGTGGGGTGTGGTATCTGAGGGCACCCGGGGTTCAGATGGGGGTAGGCTGGACTGAGCCCCCCAACGGGGAGGTGAATCTCCAGCCCCGGGCCTCAGGAAAGCCAGCCCATTCGGAAACGGTTGTAGCTGACAGAACTAGTTCTGAGGTGATCAGGCTTGGGGCCAGTGGCCTGTAGTCCAGCGGGAGGGTGTCACGTAAGAGGGGAGACACCATGTGGAGACACACCCAGGGAGGAGACGGCCCTGTGACCAAAGACAGAGACTGGGCAACGCAGCTGCCAGCCCAGGAGCAACCAGAAGCTAGGAGGCAAAGAGGGTCCCTCCCTTGCAGCTTTCCGGAGGCGGGTGGCCCAGTGGAGACCCAGATTTCAGTCTGGCCAGGCTGAATCAGCTTCTGTCTCTCACCCCCAAGACGGTGTTGGGGGAGGGACCCGCAGGCGCCCCGCCCCATCCTGCCCCGCCTACCAGTACCCACCTGAGGCTGCGGCAGTAGAGCAGCTGTGGCAGCAGGCTGCGGAGGACGCCCTGCCCGAGGCACGCGGACAGGTTGACCTCCTGGGCGCAGGTGTCCGACACCTGCAGGAGGTAGGCCAGGGCAGCGCGGTGGCAGGGGCTGCTCAGCCCGGCCAGGGCCCCGCTGCCCACGGCCTCCTGCACGCCGCGGGCCAGCTGCGTGTGCTGCAGCTCCTGCAGGCAGTGCAGGACGTTGACGGCGCGGGCACACACGGCAGCGTCTGGCCGCAGGCAGCCCTGCAGCAGCTCAGCAGCCTGGGCCCGGTAGCCCTCGTGCTCTCCCTGGGCCAGCAGGGTGCCCGCCAGCAGGGCATTGACCCTGGGAGACAAGAGGCCCGAGAGGAAGCGCAGGAACACGTCCAGCCTCCCGTCCTCGGCCTGCATGGCCCGCTGGGCTGCGCTCCGGAAGTGTGTGAGGAAGCCCAGCCTGGGCCAGGACACGCCGCTCTCCGTAAAGAGGTCGAAAATGGCCCTCTTAGAGGCCCCGTAGTAATACGCGGCCGCCAGGAACTCCTGCAGGGACAGGTGGGCGAAGCAGTAGGCGGCCGCGGCAGCTGGCATCTCCTCCCGCTGCAGGAAGCAGCTGCCCGGGGAGCCATGCAGCAGAGCCAGGTCCACCCCGAACGCCTTCAGGTCCTGCTCGTAAAACACGTACTTCTTCTTGACCAGGCCCTGGAAGGCCAGCCGACCCAGTGTCCCCACCATCTTGCGGCTGCTCAGGGCCACCTGCTCAATCCTCAGGCTCGCCTTGCCCTTCTCCCCATCCCTGCTCAGGGCCATCCGCAGATACCAGGCATAGAGTTCACTCAGCGTCCTCGGTGGCCACAGCTGCAGGGGCTGGGGCCCTGACCTAGTGCGGCCCAAGTGGCCCAGTGCCAGCCCCGCGAGCCTGCAGAAGGCTGGCACGGTGCACATCAGGTAGAGGGCCCTGTCAGCCTGCACCTGGCCCAGGACCCAGCCCAGGAGGGCCTGGTCCTCAGCGAACATCTGCCCCAAACACGCCTTGACCTCCTCCTCCTCAAAGCCCCTGAGCTCAGTCATCCTGTCCACCAGGCCCCCTGGGACCTGGCCAGCTGCACCAGGACGAGAAGTAACCCACACAGAAACTTCCGGAAAGAGGTTACCCCGGATGATGTTGGTGACCAGGCGGTCCACCTGGAGCTCCTTCTTGGGGTCTGTGCAGGCCACGGTGTTGGAGAAGTCCAGCGGCGTCTTACACTCGTCCAGGCCGTCCA
This sequence comes from Tupaia tana, assembly GCA_026018925.1. Taxonomy (NCBI): domain Eukaryota; kingdom Metazoa; phylum Chordata; class Mammalia; order Scandentia; family Tupaiidae; genus Tupaia; species Tupaia tana. The sequence continues at coordinate 82,825,582 of JAKSZU010000016.1, read as the reverse complement.
GGATCAGCAGGACCCTGGACAGGGCAGCCGGGGCCAGGCCAGGCTCTCCCAGGTGTGGGAAGGCGGTGTGGACAAGCCGGTCGGCGGACAGCTTCTCGTGGGCGTTGAGGTCACGGAAGGTCAGGGGCAGCACCAGGGCAAAGTCCGAGCCGACCTGGCCCTGGGCCCAGAGGCGGACGAAGTGCCTCACCAAGGTGGTCTTGCCCATGCCGGCCACCCCAACGGTGACGGAGACACGGGGTGGGATGGACACCCGCGAGAGAGGCAGGAAGAGCCTGTCCAGGGCCACGGTCCTGGCGGGGCGCCAGCCCCCACGGGTGGCCTCCACCTGCGTGAAGTCGTGCTCCCTGAGCTGCAGGTCCGTCAGGCCCTCCACCAGCAGGAGGCCTCCCAGCCTGCGTGCAGTGCCGCGCAGCTCGGGGCCGCTACCCACCCTGGTCAACAGGGCCTCGCGGTGCTTCTGGATCTTCGCATCTGTGGACCAAGGCCGGTGGGGGGAGGTGAGGGCAGGGGGACGGAGACGGGTCCGGTGTTCTCCTGCCGCCTCCGAGGCTGAACCTACCATTGCCGCAGGGCCCCAGTGGGCTGTCTGGCGTGCTCTCAGGGGCCTGCAGGGCCGGGCAGCCCTGACTCCCCTTCCCAGCCAGCAAGTCCACCAGGGCTTTCACCTGCTCAGCAGGGGAGCCGGCCTCCCCGCCTGGCCGCACCTCCTGCCTCCTCATGGAGTCCGGGATCATAGCCAGGAGCTGGGGAGAGAGGTCCAAGCCTGCTGCACCCTGGCCCAGCGGCTGGGCAGGTGAGCGAGCCCCGGGAGCAACCCCTGCATCCTCTCCAGCCTGAGGTGCACAGATCCAGCCTCCAAGAGGGGGCTGGAGGACCGTGTGCTTGTGTGAGGCTGATCACATGGGCCAGGGGGCGAGCGCTGGGGCTGGGGTCCAGACCAGCTGTGCCACTCACCAGCAGGGCGACCCTGGGTGGGCTGCCTCGGTGTCCTCATTTGTGACCTGCAGAGGTGATGAGGTCTGAGCAGGTTTGCTCGAGGAGGGAGGAACGGACGATGCCAGCCCAGTGAGGCTACTTCGGGTGCCTCCAGCTGACCTGGAAAGGTGGACGTTTGGAGACGGTGACGAGCCCAGGTGGAGAAGGGCGACCGGCAGAGCAGAGGGGCGACGGGCAGCCGCATTGCTTCTGTGACTTGGGCGGGGTGTCGGTATGCACCTGTCCACGCCTGGGTGATTGACGCTGAGAGTCTTCGTCAGGCCGCGGGCTTGGGCGATGGTGACGTGTCAGTGCAGGTGCAGCGACTAGCAGGGACTGATTGGGAGTCTGGGGGTGGGCAGACAGGCACAGGGAACGTTCTTTACGCTCCCGCTATGTTTTCTGTCAGCCTAGACTGCTTTGTAGTATGGGGGGCTGGCAGGTGGTGTGGAGGTTAAGGCACTGGAGCCTATAGGCTCTACAGCATGGTTCAAGTCCCTGACCTGGTGGCTTGAAAATCATGCCCAAAATCCCGAGAGAAGAATGGAGAGAGGGCTGTGGCGTGGCCATCCCCCTGGGGGATGATTTCTCACTTTCCCTCTCTCTGTCTCCGCCTCTGTCCAGCGAACACACTGTCGCCACAGCAAGAACAGAACAAAAAGTGAAGCCTAAAGCAGGTCTGTGGCCTTGTGGTCAGGTAGGTGGACCCCATATGGCCAACCTTGCAGTTCGAGTCCCTGACTCAGTAGCTTGAGAAACACACCAGGCGTGTGCAGGCGTACCCGCAATCCCAAAGGAGGGAGAGATAGAGAAGGGGGTGCAGCGAGGCCATGCCTGTGGAGTGCTTTCTCACTTCTCCCTCTCTGTGAGTCTCTCTCCAGTGAACTCACGCACCCTCTGGCAGATTTTAAAATATAATAAAGTCGGGGCCAGCAGGTGGTTAAGCTGCTGTACTTCCACGTGGCCGACCATGGTTTGAGTCCCAGACCTGGCAACTTGCTTTCTCACTTTCCCTCTCTCTCTCTCCCTGTCTCTCTCTAGTCAAATTGAAAATAAAAAAATAAATGAAATAAATAAAGTCTACTAATTTTAAAAATAAAGACAGATGGGGCCAGCAGGTGGCATGGTGGTTAAGAGCACTGGACTCCCACATGGCCAACCACAGTTCGAGTCCCAGACCTGGTGACTTGCTTTCTCACTCTTATTCTCTCTCTCTCTGTCCTTTTCTGGTCAAATTAAAATAAGTAAAGTTAAATTTTTAAAAAATCTTTAAAAAGATAAGTAAAGACAAAAAGGGAAAGAGGGGAGCCGCGGAGGGAAAGCGAGGAAGCGTGTGGGCAGAGCAGCTGTGGCTCTTGCTGTTCGTGGTCCTGGCACAGGAGTGGTTCCTGCTCGGGCTGGTGACGCAGGGCTGAGGCAAACCCTTGGCTGGGCCTACCTGCTCTCTTCCTCTCTCTCCTGCAACAGCCCTCCCCCGTCAAGATGGGCACTGAGGACCCCGAGCCACCCCGACCTCCTCCCGTCCTCACCGGCCCTGGGCCTTGGCAGTGCCTCCGCAAGGCCCAGCAGCTCAGGAGGCGGGGGTCAGCCATCTGCTGCCCACAGTTCTGGGAGGGAAAACACGTGGGGGACCAGCAGGGACCATGACCCAGGGCTGCTGCTCTGTGTGAAGACATGGGGCGGGCTCCAGTGGTTAAGGGAACTGGAGCCCACACGGCCAACCGCGTGGTCTGAATCCCAGTCCTGGTGGCGGAGGGGTGCTGGGTGCGTGTGCCTGTGAGCCCGACAGGATGAGGGCACGGAGAAGGGGCCGCGACTGCTGGGGGTGCTTTCGCCCTCTCCCTGCTCCTCTCTCTCTGGCCCTCTGGCAAAATGAAAAAGAAAGGAAAAAGAAATGACTCCGAGCTGTCAGCGCCCAGGGATGCAGGCGAGGCCTGTGCTGTCCGGCCCAGCACTCGGGCTCAGAGCTTCATTTCAGGGGCACACTGTCCATCGCCCCGGGATGCGACAGGCTCCAGCCTTGAATTCGCACTGGGGATCCCCGACATTTTAACTCAGAGAGGACTTTTCCACGTGGAAAATGAAAGCAGCTCGGCCACAGGTGGATGGTTTCCGGCCCTCCAGGTCATAGCAGAGCTGAGTCACGAGTACAGGGGATGCAGGGAGCTGCGATCCACGCCTACCGGGAGCGTTAGAAATGGGCCAGGGGAGGCCGCGCTCTGACTTCTTCAAAACCCCGTTCACTTGTCTCATTCTTTTATTCTATTTATTTAATTTATTTGTTTATTAATTCATTCATTAAGTTTCCTTTTTATATATTTTTTTAATTTTTATTTTATCATCATTTGATTTTTAAAAATTTGCTACAAGGCACATGCACTCACCAGAGAGAAACCTGCCAGAGAGAGGGAAAGTGAGAAAGCAAGCCACTCAGTCCTGGACTCAAACCGGGGTCGGCCGTGTAGGAGTCTAGCGCCTTATCCACCACACCACCTGCTGGCCCCAATTCATTCACTTTTAATTGCCAGCGGGTGCACACACTTGCCAGAGACAGACAGGGCGGAGGGAACACACCCTGACAGGGTGTGGCCGTGCAGCTACCCTCTCTCCCCCACCGCCCCACCCTGTTGGGACTTGGGCACAACGCACGTTCAGTGTGTTCTTCAAGCCATCAGGGCTGGGTTTTGAACCACACAGTTGGCATATAGGATCTAGTCGCCTTAACCACCGTGCCAGCAGCTGGCCCGGAACTATATCATATTTTGTGAATTTTAGTTGCTTAAATTTTGCTGCTGTGAATTGCTTCTCCCACATTTAAATAGATTGTTCACAGAATTAGAAAAGTAACACATGCTCATTAAAAACATTTGAGCAGGGTTGGCCCATGACCTACTGGTTAAGGGAGCCAGATCCTACATGGCTGATTGGACAGTTCAAGTCCCAGCCTTGGCAGCTTGAGAAAACATGCTGGGTGCGTGTGCACACATGACCAAATCCTGACGGGATGGAGAAACGAGGAAGGGTTGTGAGTGACCACGCCCTCCTGGCGGGCGCCTTCTCCCTCTTTGTCTCTTTCTGGTGAGTGCACATGCCCTCTGGCAATTAAAAAAGTACATACATAAATAAAACATTTAAGTACTGCAAAAGTAAATATAAACTTCATTTCCATTTTCTAGGAATGCGCTCTTTTGGTTGATGATTTTTTTTTTTATTTAATAAACTCGGGGGCTGGCAAGTGGCATAGTGGTTAAGGGTGCTCACTTTCTCTGCCCCTCTCTGGTCAAATCAGAATAAATAAATGAATAAATAAAAGTTAAAAAATGAAATAATTCTTTTAAAATAAATAAATAAATGCATAAACGTGAATGCCAGTACCATAGGACAAATTAAAAAGTAGAAGATATTGGGGCCAGCAGATAGCATGGTGGTCAGGGTGCTGGATCCCAAATGGCTGAACTTGATTCGAGTTCCAGACCTGGCAGCTTGCTCTCTCGCTTCCCCCTCTACCTCTCTCTCCAGCCAAATTAACAATAATAATGATAATGATGAGAAGTAAAATAAAATATAATAAAATAATAATTATTAAAAAAAGTAGAAGATATCAAGACTGGGAAAGAACCAATCAAACTGTCACTATTCACAGTGGGTATGATTGTGTTTATAGAAAATTATAGAAAATACAAAAGAATTGAAAACCATTTGGAGGTCCAGCAAGTGGCATGGTGGTTAAAATGCTGGATTCCCACATAGTCAACTGCATTTCAAGTCCTAGACCCAGTGGCTTGAAAATCACAACAAAGAAATGGATAAATAAATAAATGGAAAAAAAAAAAAAAAAGTTAAACTAAAATTTCTGGAGCCAAGATCAATACATACAAAAAATTAGTTATGTTTCTACTTACAAGTAACCATCGAATTGAAACTGAAATCTAAAATATCATAAAAAATCAAGTATCTAGGCTATCTAGGAATAAATCTAGCAAAAAAATGTGCAAGACTTCTATATTGAAACCTACTAAAACGTTACCGAGGGAAGCGAAAATGAAAGAACATCTACAGCAGGGATTGACCTTGATGTATACGGGTGGAAGGCTCAATAGTATTAAGATGTCATTTCTCCCCAAACTTACCTATCGATTCAGTGATAGCCCATGCAAAATCCCAGCAGACTTTTTTTGGGAGGGAAGAGCAGAAATATGGAAATATGAAGGACCCTAGAATAGCAAAAACATTTTTTTAAGAGAGAGATTTTTGCTATAGAGCATGTGTGCTCACCAGAGAGACAGAAAGCAAAAAATCACCCCTCCAGGGGATGGCCACGTTGCAATCTCGTCTCCTCTGTTCTCCTCTTTGGATTTTGGGCACGTACGCACACCTGGCATGAGTTTGAAGCTGCCGGGTCTGGGTTCTAACCATGGTCGATTATGTGTGAGTCCAGTGACGTAACCATCAGGCCATCTGCTGGTCCCAAGCACCCCTCCTCTACCCAGATTTTGGGCATGGACACACATGTGCCCAGCATCTGCTGAAACAATTTTGAAAAAGAAGAGCAAAGGGGCCAGCAGGTGATGTGGTGGTAATGTTGCTGGACTCCCATATGGCCAACCATGGTTCAAGTCCCAGACCTGGTGATCTGAAACTCTTTTTTTTTTTTTTTTTTAAAGTTTTTGCTATAGGGCGCATGTACTCGTCAGAAAGAGAGAGAGAGAGAGAGAGAGAGAGAGACAGACAGACAGACAGAAAGCGAAAAATCAACCCCAGGGGGGATGGCTACGCCACAATCCCTTTTCCTCCATTCTCTTCTCAGGATCTTGGGCATGCACGCACACGTGTCTGGCATGAGTTTAGGCCACTGGGTCCGGGATTCAAACCACAGTCGACTACGTGGGAGTTCAGCAACATAGTCATTATGCCAACTGCTGGTCCCTAGTGGTCTGAAACTCATGCCAGGTACGTGTACATGCGTGCCTGAGATCCTGGGAGGAGAAAGGAAGAGAAGGGACTGTGGTGTGGCCATCCCACCTGGGGGGGCGGTGATTTCTCACTTTCTTCTCACTGTCTCTCTCTAGCAAGTGTACGCACTCAAGGCAAAAACCTCTACAAAAAGAACAAAGCTGGAGGATTCACACTAGACAATATTAAGACTAAAGCAGGACTGACAGGTGGTGTGGTGGTTGAGGGCTCTGGATTCCCACATGGATGACCATGGTTCGAGTCCCAGACTTGGTGGCTTGTTTTATCATTTTCTCTCTCTGTTTCTCTCCTCTCTCTTTCACTCTGTCCCTCTCTGGTCAAATTTAAATAAATAAATAAAGTTTAATAAAATAATTCTTAAAAGAAAAATACTTACTATAAAGCTATCATATTGACACGAAGGTGACAGGTAGGCCAGTTCAATAGAGTGACTGTCCAGAAGCAGACCCCCATGGGTAGGCCCGGGTTTACAGTAACGGCCCTGCAACAGTCCAGGGGCAAGATGGCCTTCACAGTAAACTGTGCTAAGTAATGAGATAAAGTAGATCTCGATTCTTACCTCACACTTACATACAGATTAATCTGAGCTAGATTATAGACCTAAATGTGAACGCTAACACAACCTTTAGGGGAAAAAATGGGAGAATATCTTTATGATTTGGGCTAGGTGTAAACAAAACACAAAAAGCACTATTACAAAATGGGTTGCTGGACTGGCCCTGCAGCCTGCTTGCTGGCTAAGGAAACTAGATGGCACCCAGCCGACCATGATTCGAATTCTGGCCCAGGCAGCTTGAAAAGCATGCTGGGAGCACGTTGCTTATGCACCCAAATCTCAGCAGGATGGAGAAACGGAGGAGAGACTGTGGTGTGGTCATGCCCCATTGCTGAGGTGGGGGCTTTTCCCTCTCTCTCTCTCTGCCTCTCTGGCAAGTGCATGTGCCCTCTCATCATTGAAAAGAATGCAAGACCTGTAGATGGCGTAATGGTTATGTCACTGGACTTCCACGTAGTTGACCATGGTTCAAGTCCTGGATTTGAGGGCTTAAAACTCATGCCAGGTGCATGTGAGTGTGTGCCCAAAATCCCAAGAGGAGAATGGAGGAGAGGGGCTTGTGGCATGGCCACGCCCCTGGGGGATAATTTCTCACTTTTTGTCTCTCTGTCTCTCTGGTGAGCACATGTGCCCCATAGCAAAAATCTCTTTTTAAAAAAATGCTATATTAGGATTCATTACAATTTGGAATGTCTATTAATTAAAAGGCAGTGTTACGAGGGTGAAAAAGAAAACCAAGGCTAGGAGAGTTCTGATATTTAAGGGACTTCAAAAAGTTCATGGAAGAGATGAAATTTAAGTACAAGTTTAGAAGCCAGCAGGTGGCATAGTGGTTAAGTCACTGGGCTCCTACACGGCTAACTGCGGTTTAAGTCCTGGATTCAGTGGCTTGAAATTTATGCTAGGAGTGTGTGAATACATGCCCCAAATCCCAGGAACCAGGAAGAGAATGGAGGAGATGAGATAGTGGCATGGCCATTCCCCCAGGGGTGATTTCTCGCTTTCCTCCCACTGTCTCTCTGTCTCTCCAGCATGTGCACATGCCCTACGGCAAAACCCGAAAGAGAAAATGAACTAAAACATTGGTCAAGTATGTCACAAAAAGAATTTAGTTAGTGGGCTGTGGCAGGTAGCATGGTGTTGAGGGTGCTGGACCTCCCACATGGCTGACCGTGGTTCAAGTCCCGGACCTCACAGCTTGCTTTCTCACTTTTCCTCTCTCACTCTGTCTCTGTCTTGTCAAAATAAATAAATGAAGTTAAATAAAAAATAATTCTTTAGGGACCAGCAGTTAGCATAATGGCTATGTCACTGGACTCCCACATAGTCGACCGCGGTTTGAGTCCCAGACCCGGTGGCTTAAACTCGCGCTGGGCGCATGTGCATGCATGCCCAAGATCCCTAGAAGAGAATGGAGAAGGGATTGTGGCATGGCCACCCTCCCTGGGGGGTGATTTCTTGCTTTCTGTCTCTCTGTCTCTCTCTGTCTGGCGAGCACACGCGCCCTATAGCAAAAACCTCTCAAAAAAAAAATTCTTTACAAAAACAAAAATGACAAATACACACTTGGGAAACTTGGTCATCAAGCTAAATGTGCATATCTCTGTGACCCAATAATTTATCTCTTGAACCCCAAAAGAAATGAGTGTTTATGCCCATGTATGAGTACCAGAACGTCCACAGCGGCTTTATCCCTAACGTCCAGCAATGGGGCTAACCACGTCCATCGACAGCAGAAGGTTGGTGCTCCTACGGTCAGGCCCACACCACCATGAGAGAGGAAACCACCGGCAGCCAGGGCAGCTGCACAGACCCACGCTCTGGGGGGCTGACCCACGCGGGGAGAATTCACGCCCAAGGCCTCCCTGAGCACACCAGGCACACACGTGCCCATGGCAGGGCATGGCGCTGAGACCACGTCGGGATGCCCTCTCTCTTCCTCAGTCTTTGTCACTTCTCTCATAGAACTAAACAAGCTTTTTAAATGATGACTGATGAGAAGGCTGGCAGGTGGCGTGGTGGTTAAAGGCGCTGAATTTCCACATGGCTGATGGCTGTTCAAGTCCTGGACCTGGCAGCTTGCTTTCTCCCTTTCCTTTTCCCTGTCTCTGGTCAAATAATAATAATAATGACAAATGGAAATAAATCAATATATAATTTTTTTTTGAATGACTGTTGGGAACAGCAGATGGCATAATGGTTACGTCACCGCACTCCCATGTGGTTGACTGTGCTTTGAGTCCCAGACCCGGTAGCTTGAAAATCACACTGGGCACATGCACATGCATGTCCAAGGTCCCGAGAGGAGAACAGAGGAGAAGGGATCACCACAGGGTGATTTCTTTCTTTCTCTCTGTCTCTCTGGAGAGCACACATGCCCTATAGCAAAAATCTCTCTTAAAAAAGAAATGACTGATGTGCTCAGCAATATGGATAATGTCAAGTGAAAGAACTTGACACAAGAGAACACGCTTTATGATTCCACTTAGAAGAGGGTCAAATCAGGCCAAAACGATCTGAAGCGAAGGACGTGAAGGTGGTGGTGGCCCCTTGAGGTGGCTCTGACCACAAGAGGGCATGCAGGGGTTTGCCAGGGTGCAGGACGTGTCTGCGTGCTGGCCTGGGGTGCCTACATGGCCAGGGAGCTCACATCACCACACCTAAGCTGTCCCTCGGTTTATCAAGAGGAGCTGGCAGGGCCGCCGGCCGGGGCCGTGGTGAGGCGACGCTGAGGCTGCGCCCACGCTGGAGCCCGAGGTTCTCTGCCTGAGGCCTGTCCAGCACACTGGAGGCGGGTGCGCACCATGCCTGTGCCCCTGGGCTGCAGCCGGGGTGGGTCATAGCATGAGACCCGGCTGAGGGTGCCTGTCTCTGTCGCCTGTCTCTGTCTCTCCCTCTCCTCCTCTTTCTCTCTGTATCTCTCATGGAAGAAATAAATTAACGTTAAAAAAAAAGTTAATCTTGGGCTGGCCCTGTAGTGACGTGGTTAAGCCAGATGCCACATGGCTGTCCATAGTTTAGGTCCTGACCTTGGGCCAACAGGTGACATGGCCGACCACAGTTCAAGGCCAGGACCTGGCAGCTTGAAAATCATGCCAGGTGTGTGTATATGCATGCCCAAACCTCAGGAGGAAAACAGCATTTTACGGATTTGGGAATATAGCACATACATGGTGAGAAATGGGAGGACGAGACCCACACCGAAAGGTGAAATGGTGTTTCACCGATGCCTCCCACCCATGACCTGAAGATAATCCTCTCTGCTATTTCATGACCGTGACCAGTCTCAGGAGGCAGGTGAGGTTCCACTGGTAGCGCCATGCCAATGCTCAGAATGTTTGGGCTTCAGAGCGTTTGGGATTCCAGATTTAGGGTTAGGAATGCACAAGCCGTAGACTCCAAAGTGGAACTGCCACATGTCAGTCACTTTGTGGAGCACGTCTTGTTTTTCTTTTTTTAGAGAGGTTTTTGCTATAGGGCACGTGCATTCGCCAGGGAGACAGAGACAGAAAGTGAGAAATCACCCCTCAGGGGGGAGGGCCAGGCTGCAACCCCTTCTCCTCCATCCTCTTGGGATTTGGGGCAAGCACGCACATGCACCTGGCATAAATTTTATTTTAAAGTAACTATTTTATTTAACTTTTCCTTTATTTACTCATTTATTTTATTTTAATTTGACCAGAGACAGAGCAAGAGAGAGGGAGAAAGAGGGAAAGTGAGAAAGTAAGCCGCCAGGTCTGGGACTCGAACCATGTTTGGCCATGTGGGAGTCCAGAGCCCTTAACCACCACACCACCTGCTGGCCCCCAGTGAATTTGAAGCCACCATTCCTGGGACTTGAACCACGGTCAGCCGTGTGAGAGTCTGACGACATAACCGCTATGCCATCTGCTGGTCCCATGGCTTGGCCTGACCACCCAGTGATATTGCATCGGGGTGGGGTAGGACCTCCAAGTGGATTTATTTAAGCCCCCCTTGTGACTCCACCTGGAGCTGAGAGCCCCTGGGCACCTGGGAGAGGAGCAGAGGCGGGCAGTGTGGGCAGCGGTGGGTGAGGAGGGGAGCCCCTCTGCTCTGCAGCACATCAGCCTCCCCGGGTGTCAAGGCCCCTCAGACCAGACCCCATCTCTCCTGCCCACTGACCTGGGGCCTGTAGTCGCCAGAGTTAGCAACTGGAAACCCGCCCTGTGAGATCTGAATCTGAATAAACACACTTTTATTTCTATTTACCGGAAATCCCCATGTCCTGTGCAATTTTAGTTTAGCTAGAATATCTGAAATTCGCGAGTGTCCTGGACTTTATCTGACATCCCTGCTTGGGCCCCGCTCGGACTAGATCCCACGGCCTCACCCTGGCTGACACCTTGACACCTTCTCCGAGGCCGAGGGGGGTGGACCAGGAGTCCCTGTCACCGCCATCTCCTTGGGCCAGCCTGAGAGCCACTCAGCTGCCCCTGCTGCAGCCCTGGCCTGCAGGCCGCCGAGCCGGGTGAGGCCTGGGGACCACAGACGCCACCAGGGCCAGCGGGTGGCCTGCCCAGTGCGCGGCCTCCAGGAGAGCGCCTCAGCCCGGTTAGAGAGGAAGACTGAGCACTGAGGTCCTCCAGTCGCCTGGGGGCTCTGCCAGCCAGAGGTCAGTCCACAGAGGGTCTGAGCTGGGGCAGGCAGGCAAGACCAGAGGCATGAGTGGGTGCTACCCTGGTGTCCCCAGGGCCTGTCCTCAGAGAGCCTCACCTGTGGGGAGGGACTGCCCCGGGTCCCTGCGTCTCTGCCTGGTCCCTGAGAAGCCCCAGGCCCCAGCTGACCTGTTGCTGCCCCAGCCGACCTGTCGCTCCACCAGCGGCCACACCTTGTCTTAGGCTTCCTTCCTGGGGCCTCCATCCCCACGGAGGCTGCTGGGCCCTCTGGTGGCGACCTCCGCTCTGCCACTTGCTGCTTGGTGGCCGGCCGGCCAGTGCTGCCTGCCCACAGCTCAGGCCACGGCCCCTTTGATCTTACCGACTCCCTGCCTGCTCCCTCCCAGGACTGGGGGATTCCGTCCCGGCATTGAGGTGGCCGCAGGAAGGAGGACATGGGGCCTACACTTCGATGCCGCCCCAAACCTTGCAGATCCCTGTAGCCCAAGTAGGAGCCCAGCCCCAGAACAGAAGAGCGGGTGCCCCATTTGCAGCCTGTGGGGGCCACAAGTGAGCCCCAGGCTGGGAGAAGCACCTGCCCCAGGAGTCCAGTCACCAGGAGGTCACAGCCAGCCATGCACCCTCTGTGCTGACCAGCTCTCTGGCGGGCAAGCCTCGTCTCCCCGAGGGAGGCCTGGGCTGCCCACTGACAGGGGGTGAGCAGGCCCTGCCCTGGACCTGGGGCTCCACAGCTTCCTCGGGCAGGTCCTGGTGTCTGTCACTGTGCAGGTGGGGACTGAGGCACAGAGCAATGGTCGCCTCCTGGTTCTGCAGCCAGGGAGGTCCCTCAGTGGGGCCTGCAGTGGGGCCCACACTGCTCTGGGTCTGCTGCCTGCCCAACTGCGGTGCCTTCCGGGCTTCCTGCCCTGCTGAGCCACCATTGGTCCCAGGAGCCCGGTTGTCCCCAGGGCCTGTACTGGGCCACTGCATGCTACGAGCCAGTCCGTCCAGCAGCCCGGCTCCCGGGGACCCCTTCCCAGGGTCCCAGTCCTCCTCCCCAGGCTGCTCCTGTCCCGAGGGTCTCCATCCTTCCTGCCGCTGCGCCCACTTCCTCCCCTGGCCTCGACTTACCTCCCAGGCCTCGATGGTGGTCCGGGCCTGCCGAGACTAGGGGTGCAGGAGGTCTCCATCTGTGCCCTGGGCTCAGCCCTGCTCCAGCCGTGGAGGCGGGTGGAAGCCCGGGGGTCTCTGGCCGGTCCGAAGGGGCCGGGCCTTACCACGCTGTGCGGAGGGAGGGCGCTGCTGCCACCGCAGCCGGCTCACCTCTTCCTGCGCTGGCCCTCCTCAGCCTTCCTTCCTGTCTGATTTCAAACGCCAGCAGCCTCGCAGCGCATCGATGAGCAGAGCAGCCGCGGCCCGGCTGTCTGGCTTTGTCACCATCCTGTGTGTGTGTGTGGGGGGGGGAGGTGCCCTGCAGAGCTGGCGCACCAAAGCTGTGACCCCTCACCACCAGGCGCCGGAAAGAGCCTCACCTGCGGAGGATGCTGGCTCCCAGGCAGGGGTCAGGATGGGAGGCCCAGTGACCCTGAGGTCACCCAGCTGACAATGGTCTCGCCAGGCAGACTGCCCCCCACCTCTGGCGCCGATGCCCCGCGACCTCCCTTCCTGTACCTGTCACCCAGCTGTACCCCAGTGTCTCCCTGTGAGTTGCGGACCCCCCAAAGGCAGCTCACTGCTCCAAGAGGAGCCAGCAACGTGGCTGTTCTCGGCGGGAGATAACGGGGCTACCAAGGGACGGAGGCAACAGGACGGGCCAAGTGACGGGGCCTGGGGTCTGCACTGCCAGTGGTGGTTCCAGAGTGGTGGGTTCAGATGCACATGGCGGCCCGTGTACACGGCGGGGAGGCGTGAGTGGGTGTTACCAACCCCTTCTCCATCACGTGTGAGCAGACAAGTGCTGGCGCAACCATCTGACACCCGAACAGCCAGGTGCTGGGAGGGCAGGACGGGCCCCACAAAGCCAGCCGAGGCTCCAGGCAGGCTGAGCACAGAACAGCGGCTGTGGCCTGGGCGTGGGGTGCAGTGCAGGCCTGAAACTGGCCCACCACAGGATGCTGGGACCCACAGGGCCTGGAGGTCTGTTACCAAGGAGGCCAAGAGGCTCGCTCTGCGCCCCCGTCGGTTCACAGGGACGAATCCTGGGGGCACTTGAGCTACTCCCCCACAAGAGGCCCCTCAGCCCAGGCAGGCTGGTCCGTGCCCTCGAGTCCCCCTGGACTGCTCCTGGTGGGGGTGGGGTGTGTGGGGAGTTCTGAGTCGTCCTCACTTCCTGTCCACCCAGAGCTGGGGCCACCTAGACAGGCAGCAGCCTCGCCCTTCCTGACTCAGCCTGCAGGGGTGGGGGCCCTCCTCTGCGAGCCCCCGTGCCTGGGCCCAAGTTGTATCTGTGATTGCCTGCGTGGCTGTGTCCACGCCAGGGCAGGACTGGGGCCACGGGAAGTGAGGCAGGCCAGGGGCCTCATCACACAATAGACAAGTGTGGACTCTCACCCACCACGGCGCCTGCCACAGCCACTAAATTCTTCTAGTGACACATTTGACGAATATTTTAGTTCATTTTGAGTTTTTTTTCTTACTGACTTGTAAGCACTTTTTATATGTTTAAGATATGTATGAGAGGTCTTCAAAAAGTTCATGGAAAACACACTTAAAAAAAAAAAAAAAGAAAAACAAAAACGTGGATTGCTATTGTTTTTGTACCAAAATAAACTTGTACTTTTTTCTCTCTTTTTAATTTTTATTTTGGTATCGTGTGTGTGCGCTTGCCAAAGACAGAGAGGGAGAATTAGAAATCACCCCAAGGGGGGTGGCCATGCTGCAATCCCCTTGCCTCCCTCCACAGAGATGCTGGGCATGCACGCACATGTGCCCAGTGTTTTTCTAGTGGCTGGGTCTGGGACTTGAACCACGCAGTGACCGTATGGGATCTAGCTGCCTGAACCTCCAGGCCACCTGCTGGTCCGTGCCTTGTTTGAGTTCATGAAAGCAGGGATGGAGGGAGGGGGAGAAGTACTCTCCACAGGGCCTGCTCAAGGCTCGACCCCTCCTCCTGCCCTCCTGCAGGACCTTGGCCAAGTGTAAGAACCTGGTTTCCCTGGCTGGGATCTGAACCCGTCAGCCATGTGGCTTCCAGCGCTGCAGTCCAGCATGCTCTGGGCTCCGGACAGCGCCGCCAGCCGGACCAAGGCCTTCTAGTACTAACCTCCCACCTTGTTGGGGGCCTCTCGCAGCAGCTCCTCCGCCCCACCGTGGTCACAGAGCAGATGGCCGTGCCACCATGTTCCCTGCCCACAGGCCAGGCCTGACCCCGCCTGTACTCTGAGGCACCTCAGCGGCCTCTAAGGGACCTTCCCTGCCCCAGTGTGTGGCCAGCCTGGAGGGCCTGAGCGTCTGCGGGGTAGACCCCTCTGGAGGGCAGTGCTCCCAGGGAAAGCACACAGGCTACCAGCTCACACAGGACCCTGGGACCAAAGACCTTGAGTCTCTGCCTTTATAAATGTCTCCCTCCTTTAGAGAGATCAAGCATGCACAGATCACGTGGCACCTTCTAAAGCAATCCCCCTGTGGCCAGGATCACAGCTTCGAGCCGTTTCCCTCTGTCTGTCTGTCCTGGGTGGGCAGCGTGGGCTGGAGCGTGGGTCAGGGCCTGTGATATGTGCTCAAGAAACCCGCTTCACCTCCCTAAGTATGGCTCGCCCCTAAGCCCCAGCTCAGGGAGCCGTCCCTGATACACACTGCTAGGCAGAGAGCCCGGTTCTGTCTCCCTAGCCGAGAGGCACCAAGGGCTGGTTCCTGACTGACCACCCGCCCACGCACAGGCTGGGGCGCCCTGCGGATTCCTGTAAAGGCAGTCTGGCTCCGTGGCCAGGGCAGGTGGAACTTGCCTTTGTGATGACCTGGCCAGGCGAGGCCCCGGGTTCACCGTATGGCATGGGCTGGAGCTTCAGGCAGGTGCAGGGCCAAAGAACACATGTACCTGCTTACCGAGGGCACAGGCCAGCAGGCCAGGCTAGCAGGCTCCGGGAGGGCTGCTGCAGACAGGGCCCGGGCAGGGACAGTGCAGGCGTGCAGAGTTCAGGTTTTTATAGAGCTGCTTACTGCACATCACGTGATGCTGACTGCACTGTTCACAACGGACAAGGACGTCCCACGGACCGCAGCCCCGGGTCTTCCTGTTCTAGCCTGAGCCCGTGCCCCATGCCATTTTGGGGCGGGAGGCAGTTCAACCCTGAATGGAACTGGTCAGAAGGAGCAAGGTCACGCTGGGCTCAGAGCTGCGCTGGGGCCAGGCCAGACTGCGGGGGGCAGTGGCATGTGTCTCAGAGGACAGCAGCCCTGGTGTGGTGGCACAGGGAGCCTGCTGGTGTTGGCCACGACCGGTCTGAGTGCTGAAGAGGACAGGCCCAGGCCGGTTGCGGTGGGCTGGACCTGGAGTGCAGCTCAGGACGCACTCAGGCATCGTTCTTGGGACTAGTGGACAGAGCAGCAGAGGAGGCAGCCCAGGGCTTTGTTCTGGCCACCTGGCAGCAGCCACCACCCTCTGGAACACAGGGGACCTAACTGAGGCCCGAACCTGGGGCGATGTGCCCCAAGCACCACTGGGCAGCGGCACTGTCAGGACGGCTGGTCGGTGCTGCCGCGTATTTGTAGATGTGGTCCCGAGGCCCTGAGTGCCCGGAGGCCCGACTTGAGCCGGTGTCCCAGTGCCCCCATGCTCCGTAGACCGTCGGCCGACTTGAGCCGGTGTCCCAGTGCCCCCATGCTCCGTAGACCGTCGGGGGGGACAGCGGGTGTGACAGAGACCCACAGCTGCAGCTGGGGAGTGGGGCCGTCAGTCGCGCTCCCCTTTCTTCTTGCCTGGGAGCCGCCGCCTCTTGCCCTCGAGCCTCTCCTTCCGGGCGGCGGCCGTGGTGAAGGTGATGCCCTGGGCGTCCAGCAAGTCCAGTAGCGGGCCCGCGGCCACGCGGATGCCGTTCTGCCTCAGCTCGGCCTGCAGCTCCGCCAGCTCCAAGGGCTGGTACCGCAGCACCTTGCGGTACAGCGCCGGCCGCGAGCGGATGTAGCGCTGCACCGCCTCCTGCGTGTCAGCTGCTGCGGTGGCCGCCTGCGACGCGCTGACACCCTGCTCGCCCGCGTCGTCCTCGCTGGCAGACTCGAAGGCTGCTCCAAACTCACAGGAGGAAGAACTAGAGGAAGCAGAAAATGCCGTTTTGTGACTCCAGGACCCCCAAGACCAGGAGTGGGGTGTCGCAGAATGGCGTTTCCTGCTCGTCTGCGGGGCTGTGGCCTGCGGTCCGGCCCGGGGCCTGGGTGGGAAGGCAGCAGGTGCTCGCTGCAGTGCCCTACAGGCTACCCGCCCGAGCTGGGCCGGGCAGTCCCAGCCCAGCTGAGAGGTCCAGGCGTGTGGGGAGAGGGCCAGGAGTTTTCAAGGGGCGCTTTCACCCCACCTGCGTCCCCACAGCTCAGGCCACACCACCCCTTAGGCCCGCGGGCAGCTGACGCCCAGCGTTCACGTGGTTACCTCTGGGAGCTGAAGGAGCTGTCGCTGCCATCCGGACAGGCTGCAGGCTCTCGGGAAGCTGCGTGCTGAGTGTCATCGTCAGGGCCCAGAGGGGCCTCCTCCACTGGGGACCTGCTCCGGGGAGGGAGGCCTCCGCCAGGGTGCTGCTGCCTTCGACGCTGGTCGTCCTTGGTCACAGCATGCTCCTGAGCCTTCTGGGACCCAGGGCCCACAGTGGCCGCCAGCTGGGCGCAGCCTCCGGCCCTGGGAGGCCTGCAGGTCTCGGTGTGGCTTTGGCTGCCAGGTGCCTCCAGGGGCATCTGTGAGGGCGGGATCTCCTCGTCGGAGCCCGAGTCCAGGGTCTGGTGGGTATACTGGAAGATCTCTTTCAGCTTCAGAACCATCTGGCGCTTCGGCAGAGGGCGGACGCCAAACCTGCGAGGAGTCCGGGAGCTGAGACTCGGGCCTCGGGCCTCGTCAGCACACCCCACGCTGTGCTCAAGGAGCAGCTGCCAAGCCCAACGCCTCCGTGTGCCCACGATTCCCCAGGCCTGACTTCTACGCGTGTGCCAGGTTTGTGAGTATCCTCCTTGCCAGCCTACTCTAAAAAACAGTCTTACAGAGACGCCCCCACCATGCTGTGTGGCGGTGGCGGCGACCCCTCCCTGGGTGCCCGAGCGAAGAGCAGCACTCCCGGGTAGGACTGCTCTGATGTTCTTTTTTGAAAACCAGGCCTCTGGGGCCGGCAGGCAAGACCCCACTGCCATCAACCCGGGACATGAACGCCTGTCCCCAACAGTACCCAGGGACTTTCACTGTCAGTTCCTCGGGCCCAGGCGATCTGGGGACACCCAACCCAGGACCACACGGTGGAGCCTTTGCTCCTAGGCCCGCGGGGCCTGTCCACACACGGGAGGGCAGAGAGCGCTTCTGAGCAGGCCTTGAGGAACGCACCAACCTGTCCAATTCCTTCTTCAGCACCGGGGTCTCCATGATGGAATACCTCGGCATTGGAGTTATGGGCACTTTGGGGAGCAAGTTTTTCTTCAAATCAGCACTTTCTGGGTAAAACAAAAGCAGCACACGTTTCAGCACAAGGTTGCACAGACTCACCATTTCTGACCCTGTGGTGTCACCAAGAGACAAGAGCCCCCACTTTAGCAATGGCCTCCCCTCGCCACTGGGGATCCTGGCTTCCCACTGCAAAGTGGCAGGTGACACGCGCCTTGTGTATTAGTGCACGCTTGGTGCCACATACGCGGGGCTCCCACAGCTCAGCACGTGCCTGAATCTTCAGAAGACACAAAAACGCTGATCCCCAGGAACAGCCTGAGATGGGCGCAAGACCAATCACCTTCAAGGAGGCTTAAACATCAGAATTTGTCTTAAAACTCAAAAACAAACACATAAATAACCCAGCTAGAAAATGGGCAAAGGAGCCAAATACCACATGGCTGACCATGGCTGAAACCTGACCTCCGGGCCAGCAGGTGGCATGGTGATTAAGGCTCTATACTTGGGAACCAGCAGTTAGCGTAATGGCTATGTCGCTGGACTCCCATGTAGTCGATCGCGGTTCGGGTCCCGGACCCGGTGGCTTAAAATCCACGCTGGGGGAACCAGCAGTTAGCGTAATGGCTATGTCGCTGGACTCCCAAGAAGTCGACCGCAGTTCGCGTCCCAGACCCGGTGGCTTAAAACTCATGCCGGGCGTGTGTGTGTGCGTGCCCAAGATCCTGAGAGCAGAATGGAGGAGAAGGGATTGCGGCGTGGCCATACCCCCGGGGGTGATTTCTCGCTTTCTGTCTCTCTCTGTCTGTCTGGTGAGCACACGCGCACTATAGTGAAAAACCTCTAAAAAAAAAAAAAAAAAAGGCTCTATACTCTACATGGCTGACTGTGGTTCGAGTCCTGGACCTGAGAGCTTGAAAACCCTGCCAGGCATCCGTGCTGTGGCTCCATGCTGAAGGCACTGTGGTGTGGCCCTCCCTCCAGAGGCTGATTTCTCATCCCTTTGTCTTTCCCCAGGTGTGCACACCCCCGATGGCAAAAACCTAAGATAAAAGGCAAAGGACCCACACAGACGACCCGTGGAGAGACCCGACAGCCCCGCCAGGCCCACACACCGAGACTGCAGAGATGCCACTGCTCGCCCATGCTGTACCGACAGCACGCGGCGTTGGCGAGGAGGGGGACGCTGAACCTCGCACACTGCCCGTGGGAAGTAAATCGTGTGGCCACTTCAGACACCAGGCTGGCAATCCCTCGCAATGTTGCTCAGTCACCACGTGGCCCGGGGACTCTGCTCCATGTGTGCACCCAAGAGAAAGAGAGCCCTGTGTCCACACAACACGCACACGTGTGACCTGTGTCCACACAACATGCACACGTGGATGTTCACAATCACCACACGGTAATGGAGAGCTGTGTCCACACCACACACACACAGATGTTCACAATCACCGAACGGTAATGGAGCCCTGTGTCCACACCACACATACACATGACCTGGGTCTACACCACACACACGGATGTTCACAATCACCGAACGGTAATGGAGATCTGTGTCCACACCACATGCACACACATGACCTGGGTCTACACCACACACACAGATGTTCACAATCACCAAACGGTAATGGAGCCCTGTGTCCACAACACACACACAGGTGAAGGGTCACATGCAGATGCCCACAATAACCAGTGGGACCAGCCCAGGTGCCTGCTGGTAGGTGAGTGGGTGAGAGGAATATGGTCTGCCCACGCAGCGGGATGCTGCCGAAACGTGAGAAGGAATGAAGCCTGACGTGCTGCGGCACGGACGGATCTTGGAAACCTCACGCTCAGGGAAGGCACCAGACACGAAAGGCCGCAGCGCCGTCACACTTCTCAGAACCCCCAGGACAGACAGCCCAAAGACAAGGGTGAGTGGCTGCCCGGGGCTCGGGGGGAGCGTGGAGGCGGCTCGCGGGCACACGATTATTTCGTCTAGGTTAGACAGTGATGGCTGCGGTGAACCCCCTCGACGTACGCTTTGAAAGAGTGAGCTCTGGGCCAGCAGGTGGCATGGAGGGTGAGGTGCTGGATTCCTGCGTGGCCAATAGCACGGTTCGAGTCCGCCATGCTTGAGGATCATGCTGGGCTTGTGCGTGTGCCCAAAACCCCGAGGGGAGTAGAGAAGGGAGCGCGGCGTGGCTAACTCCCTGGGGTGATTTCTCTCTCTTGGCAAATGCATGGGCCCTATAACAAAAACTAGGAAAAATACATTTCTTCTATGAGGGAGACAGAGGAGACAGAGGAGACAGGGCGCCCCTGACAGGGCCTTGCCGCTGTGATCCTTCCCGCCCTCCCAAGCCACCTGCCGGCCCTGGACGCAGGCACGCGTATGCCCAGACGGGAACCTCCTTCATGGATCAGCTCTTGACCCACCGCAACGCTGCCCGGCCCCCACACTGAATCCATCCGCTCACCACAGACAATGTGGGCTGTCTCACATGGAGCAGAATTGCCGGGCCGTGGCCACGCCACGTCTGACCTTTGCCCCATCATAAGGAGCACCTGAGTCCCCTGATGGACAGTCTAGGCCTCTCACCCAGGAGGTGTCGGGTTCGGGCTCTAGAGAAGGGCCACAGACAGGTTTTTCTCCAGCGCCCAGGGGGACTCTGGGGTTAGAAGCTGAGGAGGGCTGGTCCACGTGCGGCAGCCCGCCATCCTCCGGCCGTCCTCCCGCTGCTGCAGGCAGGGACATGGAGAGACGGCGGGCTCTTGCTGCAGGTCAGCGGCCCTTTGGCATCCCCGGCCCCTGGGTTTTCATTCCCGATCTGCACATCTCCATGGCGTTGAGACAGCGCCCGAGCCCCCGCCCCGCCCCCTGGCTACTCACTCGGTGTCTCAGGCCCTCCTGCCCCATGAGCTCCTGGGGCGCTGAGCGTCTGGGCCCGAAGAACGGCCTCCGGCGACTCCTGCTCTCCTCCATCCCAGTCGTCCCACAGAGCCGAGTTCAGGAAGCTTGGCCTGTGGCTCCCGGGGGAGCCGGCCCTGGGAGACTTCTCTCGAGATCTGCTTCTGCGAACGGGGGAGGTGCAGGGGAGCTCTGGGGAGCAGCAGTCGCTGTGGCCCAGCGCTTCCTTGGCCCCGCTGCTGGGACTGCTGGCACTCAGGGGGCCCGTCCGCGCCAGGTTCAGGTGGTCAATTGGAATGGGCGAGAGGGGCTCGGTGTTCCAGTAGCAGACCTCGACTGGAACTGGGGGGTCACTGTCCAGCAGGAGGCTGCTGCTTGCCTGGCGGGCAGTCACATCCTGCTCATCGTCACTGTCCTGGACTTCCACCACGTCACTCACTGTGGCCACATTCCGTGAGCTTGGCCAGGGCAGCGAGCATTTCGGGAACCCCCTGGTGAGATCCGAGAGGCCCCCTGAGACCCTGGACCTGGGAGCCAGTGGGGAGGAGGGCGTGTGGTGTCCAGGGCGGGGCCTGGAAGGACTCCGATAGCCAAAAGGTCTTGGGGACACAGGAGCGCAGCCCGCTGTCAAGGTCTGGGGTGTGACCGCTGAAACCTGTGCGGCTTTCTCCACTTCCCTGTTTCCTATGCAGGCCTTGGCTGGGAGATCAGTCACCTCCTCGCTGAAGGCCCTGGCCCTGAGGCTTGTGATCTGGGTCTGGGATGAAGAGTCACGGCTCCTGCAGGCCAGTGGCGTGGCGGGCACCAGCCAGGAGCTGTCTGTGGTGCTGCCTTCGTCGGGGCTGCTCTCACGGTCCCAGAACAGCCAAGGGGCCCCTCTGCCACCCAGAGAGCCCCGCGTCTCCGGCTGTCCTGCCCCCTCGGGCTGCAGCTCGCCTCCTTTTCCTGGAGGGCTCTGGGAGCGCTCATGGCCGGCATCAACGTCGATGACTGGAAACAACTCAGCCGAACTGGGGCTTGCTTCCTCAACCTTCCTTTCATCTGGGGGACCATTAAAAGGGGAGCACAGTTTGGTCTGTTCCAGCTCCAGCTCTTCATCGGAATCCAGTAAGAGGATAACTCCCTCCTCCTGGTCCACTTGCAGTGGAGCACGCAGCGCCCCGGGACTTGGAAGGCTAGGCTTGCACTGCGTTAGGTCGATGGGTGGGGACTTTTCTGGGGAAATCAGAAAAGCCTCACTCTCTTTGCCTTTCTGCTGGCCTGGCCCCGTGAGTCTCGTGAGCGTGCTGCTGGCCCTCTGCCGTGATGGCCGGACTGGAGAAGGCAGCTTTGGGGAGGCTACCTTGGAAATGCCACCGGGTAGCTGGGGCCCCCACAGGGACAAATCAGTGGCATTATGAGAAGGATGATGTGACCAGTCGGGGCTCCTGTCACCAAGGGGCTGGGATAGGAAGCAGCATGGGTGTGGACAGGGGGCCTGCAGCCCCCTCTCCCTGGCACTGCCACTTAGCTCCTCAGGGTCACTTGTCACTTGGGACGAGTCAGAGAATTCTCGAGTTGCTGAAAAGAGCCGACCATGGTCGTGGACATCGACTGTATGCACAGAGGGGCCTGCCCTCCTCTCTGCCCGGCAGCCCCCAGGTGGGCTAAGGGAGCTGGGACGGCCAGGAGCCTCCCCTGGTGTCCCCTGCCCACGGCTCTCTGCTTCCCCGCCCTGACCCGAACAGCAGCTCTGGAGAGACAGGAAGGCGCACGGCCCCTCCTTCCCCTCATCTCCCGCCAGGCCAGGTGACTCCGTTCTCCCTGCCTTCTCCCACTGTTCACTAGCCTGGACTCTGGCCAGGCTGTGCCCAGAACCTGGACTGTCCTCCCCGGGCTGGTCCGTGTCCTCGTCCAGGTCTGCTCTTTCCTGCTGGAGCAGCTTTCGCTGAGTAGCTGCGAATTCATAAATTTCATCCATTTCTGCTTCATTCACCTTTTCTCTGTCTTCTTCCTGGTCCTCGGGTTTCAGCGGAGTCTCTGCCTCCTCCTCGTCTGCCCACATTGACCTCAAGAGTTCCTGGAAGTTCTCTGCTCTGTTTGCGCAATCCTCACCTTCCTCCTCCTGAGCTCTGCCCTTGGGTGCCTGCTCACAGAGGTGGACCAGCTCGCTGACGCCGAACCTGCAGTGGGAGAGTCATGCCTCTGGGGGCGGCTGCGGGGTCTGAGCAGCACCTTTGCGAGAAGGATGCCTGGCTCGGCCCAGCCTCGGCCCCGCGCTCCTTCAACTCAGCGAACCCCCACCAGGAACCCCAGGCTGTGGAGTGCTAGAAACCAGAGATCCTTCATGCTCAGAGCAGGTTCACTAGCTTCTCTGCCCCAGATGGTGCACCGGGCTGGGCCTGCGACTGCAGCCGATGCTGAGGCTGCGACCCTGGAGGCCAGGGCCTACCTCGAGGCCCTGAGACGTGGCCCAGAGCCACTCACCGCAGACCAAACCTGCAGGCGGGGGCTGCAACCGGCACCTGCTTGGGTTTACCTCGGCCCAAGGCTGGGCCGGTCCTTTCCTCAGAAGCCGCCTACCAGGTGATCCAGCGTCAGGGAAAGAGGCTTTAACCCAGAAGCCCTCCAGCCTTTTCCTGCTGAGCTACCTGCAGCCACCACCTCGCGTCAGGTACTGCACGCACAGGCCGGTATGCGCCGGCAGTGTGACCGAGCATCCTGCCACCATTTTCTGGTCTAGGGCCAGGGCTCCCACTGCTTGGCAGTCATGGGGGTCAACCCAGGAGCCGCAGGGGGTGCAATGAGGCCAGGGCCAGTCTCTCACCACACCTGGGAGCTAGGCCCACAGAGTGAGGAGAACGCTCCCCACCCAGTATCCAGTACCCCACAAGTGTCCACCTGGCCTGACTTTCAACAGGTATGCCCCGTGGGGTCACTGCTGGCCCCAGACTCGGAACTCAAGGGTCTGAGGAGGACTGAAGCCCCGGTGGCCTCAGCCCAGCCCTCTGCGGCACACCTCTCCCAAGCCATCGACCGGCCAACCCTTGCCAGTTCACCGCGAAGGCTGTGGAGTACACAGAACAGACAGCCAGACCTGAGGGCCAGGGAGCTCAGACCAGGGGTCCGGCAGGGCGGGAGGCCGGGGTCTGCAGTGTAGAGGTAGCGCAGGAAGGCACAGGTGGCCTCGGCGCTCACGTCGCTCAGCAGGACACGCAGAGCCAGGTCCCCATCTTCCTCGGCAGAGAAGCCCTCGTTGCTGACCTGAGGGCAGAGCAAACGCCGTGTCAGCTGGACAGCCCTAACCGTCAGCAACACCGACACGTCTGGGGTGTCCGGTCGTGCTCCCCTGTAGATGCCGCCCAGGGAGAGCTCGGGCCTGCAGGGAGTGCCGCCCGCTGGGAGCCTGGGGGCCAGGCCGTACCACCTCCCCGTTTCTGAAGCTGTATTTGGGACAGTCGAGAGCCCAGTTAGTTTCCCCCACTGAACATCAAGGGCTCTGAGACTGACAGGGCCTGGGCGCAGTTCGCTGCATTTTCAGGTCAAATGCACCCCACCGTGAAAAAGCAGGTATCTCGGACGCCTGTCAGCAGCTCAGTCTTACGGAGGGTGCTTTTGAGACTTCAAGCAAACAGAGGAAAAGGAAAACAGTTCTGGGGAAACGGCATTTTCACCCAGTGGAACAAGAAAGCGCGACGTTCCCCAGTCCTAAGGCCGTCCCTCACCCCTGCCTAACTTCCGATGGGCAGGCTCCCTCTTCTCCACGAAGTGAAGCGGCGTGGCGGGCGTACTTACATACCGCATGAGGAGCGGGCACCGGGCGTAGAGCACAAACTTATGGGCGTAAAGCACCTCCCCGCTGTCCATTTGGAACTGGACGTCGCTCAGGTGTGGGTTGTTGACCATGGCACCAAACTCGGCGGCCAGCAGCCTGAGGCGGAGCTGGGAAGGCAGGAGGAGAATGGCACCCCGGCACTTGCTGCTTCTTCCCCTGCACCGAGTGGAGAGTGGCACCCCAGCGCTTGGCTGCCTGTTCCCCTGCGCGGAATGCGGCCGGCCCAGCACGAGGCAGCCAGAGTCACCGCTCTGTCCTGCCCCACTCCTAACGGCCCCTGTAGACACCTGCAGTACCGAACAGCAAACGAGCTTCCTCTCCCCACCTCTCTATTGCAGGGAGCGGGAGCAACAGGGACAGCAGGGAGAGGTGCACTGAGTCCGTACCCCTGCCCCTGTGCGTGCCGGGCTGTGTTCAGACTGCTGGCCCCTGGCTCACAGCAGCCCCTCGGGGAAAGACACCAGCCCAAAGTGAGGATGAGAACATAGGCTGAGCCTTACAGGGATCGGACCAAGATGACGCCCACTCTAAAGAAAGCCCAGCTCTAGCCATGTCGTCACCAGCCAGAACACGCTGTTAGCTGAGGGCAGGCCCGGCACCCACAGGACAGTGGGCCCTCCACGAACGAATGAAACTGTGGAGAAGGGCTGCAGATCACGTGCCTGAATGGGGCAGCACCTGGAGCAGCAGGGACCCCTCGAGACTCCCAGGGCAAGCAGGTGCAGGGGCTTGCACACTGAGGAGGCCCAGAGTTCAGACAGAGGAACAAAAGCCTTATGGCAGAGCCAAGAGGGGACGCAAGGGCCCCACAGTCTCTGCTCTGCTCAAAGAGCTGTCGAGGTTGACAGACGTGCCCCTCAGGAAAGCAGCAGATTCATGAAAGGTCGGCAGCTAGCAGGGAGCTGACCTCACCCAGCACCTGCCAGCAGGAGTGGCCGAGACCACAGGAGGGCAGAACTGAGCTCGGCCGGTGGCAGGAGCAGGCCCCAGTCCTCACCGAAGCATGGCTGCCGCTGTCCAGACACTGCTCCTCGGGTGGCAGGACAAACCCGGTCAGTGGCAGGCCGCTGGGCGCCAGGTCCGACCCTGAGAGGAGGGGCCGTAGGTTAGGAGACTGTCGCCCCAAGAAGACAGCACCACCCAGCCGAGCAGCACCCAGAGGCACCTGGAGAGGTGCTGACGTCCGAGGGCATCTTCGTTCAAGGCAAACCCCTGCAAACCACCTCTGCCACCCTCCCAACAGGAGGTAACAGACATGACTACCCGAAGGCCCGCATGGGCAGTGGCCCGTCACGGTGAAGTCTGAGGAAAGTGGGGCAGGCTCTCTGGTATGACATTCGCCCTGAGAAGGTTCCTTCTCTGGTCACTTGCCCGGGATGAGCTGGCAACCTTGGGTCTACAGCCTCCCGGAAGCACGAGTTTGGGGCCAGCCTGGCCTCATCACAGCGAGGGCAGGCCTTGGGGAGTGGGCATCCCGCCAGCGTCTCACCTGCAGCCGCTCCCGAGCAAGCCAGGCCACCACTGCCCGGCCCTGGGCTGGTGCTCAGGCCCTCCCGTGCCAGGTCCATGAGGTCCTGCAGGGCCTGCCGCTCCCTCTGGCTGGCAGATGGCGACGGGTCCCCAGGGCTGTGGTCTGCGGGGGTGGTGCTATGGAGAACAGCTGGCCTTTGTACACCTGGACCCACCTGCTCCTGCCACACCACGGACAGTGTGGGCTCCTGCGTGAGGTCCTAAAAGGTGAGGTAGAGTGACCACATGGCCGTTGTCACCGCACACGCGTGACAGAGGCCCCCAAACACAGTACAGGTGTAGAACTGCAGAGCAGGACGAGGGTATCAACCACCACCTACGGCAACCTGGGAGCCTGTCTATCCCACGTG
Organism: Tupaia tana; assembly: GCA_026018925.1. Lineage (NCBI taxonomy): Eukaryota > Metazoa > Chordata > Mammalia > Scandentia > Tupaiidae > Tupaia > Tupaia tana. Next base: position 82,799,303 of record JAKSZU010000016.1, on the reverse strand, counting down.
CCAGTGGCTTCCTGGCACGGCCGGGACGGACCAGTGGCACCTGTTTGCAGGCAAGTTCACAGCTGAGCTGCAGGGCCCTGCGGCCGCACCCTCCCCAACGGCCTCAGGCAGGTGGGCCCCAGCTCCAGGACCATCCGTACAGGACTGTCTGGAGCATGTCCAGAATGCAGTCCCAGGCCCACCACAGATGGATTGTATTAGCCGCCCTGTGGTGGCCTGGGACTCTGTATTTTTTTTTGGAGAGGTTTTTTTTTTTTTTTTTTTTTTTTTCCTATAGGGCGTGTGCGCTCACCAAAAAGACAGAGAGAGAGAGACAGACAGACAGAAAACAAGAATGGCCACACCACAACCTCTTTTCCTCCATTCTCCTCTCAGGATCTTGGGCATGCACGCACACGAGCCCGGTGTGAGTTTAAGCCACCAGGTCCGGGACTCGAACTGCAGTTAACTACATGGGAGTTCAGTGACATAGCCATTACGCCAACTGCTGGTCTCCGGGACTCTGTATTTTAAACAAACTCTAGGAACCCACTAATCTGAGGGGTCCAACGGTCCTCCCAGTCCTCACCAGGACAATTATTTGGTTGCTGCAAAGAGAAACAGGCTTTGGTGACACCCCTTGGGCTCCATCCCTCCCCCGACGCCCTCTTGGACATTCTGTCACCCAGCTGCTGTTCTCCAGCTGTTGGTGCCCAGCTGTTGATACCCAGGGCTGCAGTGTGGAACCGCCCACCTCTCCCCAAAGCCCACCCACGTGTTTTAGAGAGCAGGGCTCACCTTGGCGGGTTGCCAAGGCACGATGGGCGGCACTAGGCTGGCCGAGTAGAAGGACTCCGGGGCCCAGGCTGCAGTCAGGGCACTGCCCTCCCACAGTGGGTTCTGCTCTCCTTCAGGCCGTGGCCGTCGCCAGCCTGCCTGTCCCACCTCCTCCTTGAAAATCCGGCTGGCAGGGAGCGGGGGCGTGCGGGGCAGTTCGGCCCCCTCGGAAAGCAGCAGGGCCACGCGATCCTCTATCTGTCTCCCTGTGGTCGCGGGGTCCTGGACTAACAGCTGCGGGGGAGAGACCGGGCGCTTCTTCCTGTGGCCTTTCTTCTCTAGAGTTAAACAGAAGAGGCAGGGTCACTAGTGGGGTCTGCCCCGCACCCCAGAATGTGCGATCTTCTCTGGGGCCACTGTACCTGCTCCGGGTCGCGTCCTCTTGGAAAACGCACTTTCCAGCCTGAGCGCCGGCACAGCTGGGCACTGCTCCATCTCAGACCGTGACAGGGCCATGGCCACCAGCAGGTCCTCGGACGGCGCCTCGGGAGGGCCAACCTTCCGCCTCTTCTGTGGCTCCTTCATGTTGGTGGCTCCTTTCCGCTTCAAACCTCCGACGTGATCACTGAGGCTGAAAGGCAGCCCAGGGGAAAGTTGGTGAGGGCCAGAGGTGCTGCCTTCACCCTCCCACGCTGGCTCCACCAGGACAAGGAGGCCTCACGTGAGCTCAGGAGCTCCCAGGTCAACAGCTCAGCACTATCTGGACCCAGGAGGGCCTGGGTTCCATATGCAATGTGGCTTGGTCAGGCTCTTGGCGCCGGTACAAAGCTGCCGGCGGCCCCAGCACTCCCAGATGCGGCCAGCTTCTCCAGAGGGGTCAACACTAGCTGAGTCCGTGTGGGCTCCAGGCCTACCCATTCGCACTTCAGCTGTCTCTGAAGACACGGTGCACACACCCTTAGTCCCAGCTGCCTGGGAGGCCGAGGCAGGAGGACCATGAGTGTGAAGCCATCCAGATGCCCGCAGGGTGGCTCGTGTCATCTGGCACAAAAGCATGCCTCCCTTGCTGCAGGCCCCAGGGCAGCACCTCTGCCCAAGGCCTGAAGGAGGGCCCCAGCTTTTTAGGAGTCACTGAGTGGCAGTCATGAGGCCTGAAGGTGATTAAGTCCAAGAAGCCTCTGGTTGGGGAGAACAGGGACAGCCACGGTGCACCCCAAGGGGCTGGCGAGGAGGAGAGTAAAGGTAAGAAAGAACTTCGAAAGCCAGGCCGCCACCCTCCGTGCAGCAGTCACTCCTCTGGTTTTTGCAAAGCTCTGTTCTGTGCAGGCCCCAGGAAGCACCGCCAAGTCCAGGTGGGCCCTCCTGCTGCTCCACTGCCCCCTGGAGGAGAGTAGCGGCCCCAGCAGCCCAGGTCCTCGGCTCCTGCGGGCCCAGCAGGCAGGGCTGCTGGGTGAGGGTGAGTGCAGGTGCCTGGGTGGCATGCACTCTGCGGGGATCCTGACCACCCACGTTCTGAAGGCCCAGGCTTGGCCTTAGGGGAGGGAGCTCCCAAGCACCCACGGGGTGGCCAATTCCTGGAGCACTCTGCTCCAACAGCCTTCAAGAAGGATCCACATGCATCTAGTCTACTTGGAGGCATGCAAAAAGGAGACATGTTTATGTGAGCAGGTAATTTCAGTGCAGCCCTGCCAAGAGGTGACATGGCTTAGACCATGTCTGTTCTACCTCCAGGCCCCTAGCCCTGCGACATGAGGGCTGGAGGTGCCCAATGTGGACAGATCTCAGCTAAGAAAACCCGCCCATGGGACCAGCAGTTAGCGTAATGGCTATGTCGCTGGACTCCCATGTAGTCGACCGCGGTTCAAGTCCCAGACCCGGCGGCTTAAACTCACGCTGGGCGCATGTGCGTGCGTGCCCGAGATCCCGAGAGGAGAATGGAGGAGAAGGGATTGCGGTGTGGCCATCCGCCCTGGGGGGTGATTTCTCGCTTTCTGTCTCTCTGTCTCTGTCTTTTTGGCGAGCGCACGTGCCCTATAGCAAAAACCTTTTCAAAAAAATAGGAAAACGTGCCCGTCCTCTCCCATCTCAGCCCTGGCCCCACACAGCTGCCCAGTGGGCAGGGAAGTAGCCACTACCAGCGCTGGCCTTCCCTTCATGCCCCAACCCAGAGAGGTCCAGGGTCCATGCTGCCTTAGTGTCCTATGAACCTAGGGTTGACTCTGGTGTCCTCAGAGGGTCAGCGCTCACCTCCTGCCGCTGCATGCCTGTGGTTTGCATGCCAAGGACTTATTTCCTGGCTTCCAGAGGGGCATCTTATTTTAACATTTAAGCAATAATTCATGCAAAAAAATTTGTAATAAGGTCCTGTGCTTTTTTTTTTTTTTTTTTTTTTTTTGCTATAGGGTGCATACACTCACTGGAGAGACAGAGACAAAGAAACAGAAAGAGAAATCACTTCCTAGGGGGGATGGCCACACCACAATCCCTTCTCCTCCATTCTCCTCTCAGGATCTTGGGCATAAGCGTACATGTGCCTTGGGAACCAGCAGTTAGCGTAATGGCTATGTCGCTGGACTCCCACGTAGACGACCGTGGTTCACGTCCCGGACCCGGTGGCTTAAAACTCACGCCGGGCACGTGTGCGTGCGTGCCCAAGATCCCGAGAGGAGAATGGAGGAGAAGGGATTGCGGTGTGACCATCCCTTCTGGGAGGTGATTTCTCACTTTCTGTCTCTATGTCTCTCTCTGTCTGTCTGGCGAGTGCACGTGCTCTATAGTGAAAACCTCTCCAAAAAAAAAAAAACGTACATGTGCCTGGAGCGAGTTTTAAGCCTTTAAGCTGCTGGTCCGGGATTCAACCCATGGTTGAATCTGTGGGAGTCCAGCAACGTAACCATTAGCCGCCTGCTGGTCCCAAGGTCCTGTGGTTCTGTCTGACCACGTCTCTGCACTCTGCTGAACAGCCTCACGTTAGCAGGCTGAGCCCGACGTCAGGTGGAAACCAAGCCACACAGCGAGCTAATGGCTGCAGTGAAGCACTGCCTCGGCTGCAGATCTGACAGGCTTCAAGGAAACCAGTCTCTGCGTCCCCGGTGGGCAACATCCTCGCTTCTGGGGGAGCAGAATCTATCCTCGGTCCCTCCCAGCCTGACAGATTTCCTCCCCAAAGCTTTCATTTCCAGAATCAGAGGGCCCTTTTATTGTCCAAAACTGTAACAGCTTTCTTTTTCCCAACCAAACTGAGTATGAACTCGGTCACTTGGCGTCTTTGCTTCCCTTCTGTGGACTCACCTGGGCCCGCGTAGGCCCCCGCCCTCCTGGGGCTGGGCTGCCTGCACCCTCACGGCCTGCAGCAGCAGCTGGGGGCCCACCTCCATCCTCGCCGCACACTGCTTCAAGTGGCCGATTCTGCTCTTCAAGGTGAGGAACGGCTTGCCACAAATCGGGCATTCAGGGATCCGAGGCACGGAAGGTCTCAGGGGTTTCTCAGCCTCATCCAAGCACCTGAAGGAAGAAAACTACCGGAGCACCACCCCACAGTACATGCAGAACACGTGGATCCCCATCATCACGGACGTGCTGCGGTCAAAGCATGCCCCCGAAAGCCAAGTGCTTCCACCAGCCACACGTCTCCTGGCAGACGCTAAACTGGTGCCTGTCAGCAAAGGTGGCTGCAGAGTGATGACAGGCTGAGCACGTGACCGCAGGGCCTGGCCATTCCACTCGGAGTGGAGAGCCACCCAGAACTGCCAACAGGCACTCAGGAAGCGTGTGGAACCCACGTTCACGGCGGCTCTGTGTGGGTGCGCAGCACAGTCGGCCACCCAAGAGGCACGGTCCAGCACGACAAGGACTCAGGGCTGACAGCGCCACAGTGTGGGTAACGCCAGACTGCACTGAAGGGGCCAAGTGACACACGAACACGAGGGGTGTGGCACCTGTCCTTCCCGGGCAGGAAGCTGATGAGGGGCTGTCAGGGGAGGGAGTGACCACTGAGGGGTATGAGGCTTCTTTGGCAAGAGATGAAAATTACCAGGAATCGACAGCGGTGACACTGCCGACCCTGCGGATGCACCAAAAGCCAGTGACTCACCATTTACATGGGTCAACCGGGAGGTATGAGAATTCCATCTCAATAACGTTCTTACATTTTTGCTTTTTTTTTAAAGGGTAGGTTCACGACAAAACCGAGGTGCTGCTGCCTGGGCAGGTGTCCCGAGAGCCCAGCACAGCCCCGGTGCCCTGGGATCTGGTCTCACACGGGAGAGGTGGCAAGCCCAGCGGCCCCTACCTATTCACGTGCTGCTCCCTTTGCACCAGATTCATGGCCGAGAGGTCCTTCTGACAGATCTGGCAGAAGAACAGCCCCCTCTCCTCCAGGCTGTCATCACCGGCTGCGCCTTCCAGTGCAAACTCCTGCTGCAGGGCCAGGGCGGCCACGGCGTCGCTCTCTGTGGCAGGGTGCGCGGGCACACAAGCTGCAGAGAAGCACGAAGCCAGAGGGTTAATTCCTGAGACATGCGCACCCTCGGACCTCTGGCTGATGAGGGCACTCGCAGAGCACGGACGCTGGGCAGAGCACAAAGAACCAAAGCCCAGCCAGCCCTGCGGCCTGGACGGCCCGGAATGGCACTTCTCAACCATCCCATCCATATGTGGACAGACCACCCAGGAAGTGTGCTAACTGCAGGCTGAGATTCGGGGTCCAGATCACTCTCTGAGGACCGGGGATCTAGAGAACTTGCCTTTCACGCCCCCCTCCCACCCCCACAGCGGCCAGCCACCTAGGCGCCGCCGGCTCCCACGGCTCCTACCCGCCAGTCGGGTTCCTCCTTGGGCCCCTTTCCCGCTGCTGCCTTCCACCTCCAGGGACAGAACAGCTGGGGCTGACTGGTTCAGGTCAGGCCCAAGTGTGGGTTGATGCTGCTCCTGAGGTGGATCTCATGGGGGCCCCCGATACTGTGGAAGTATCCACAAATCCCCAAGTTTTCAGATATTACTAGGGCCTACCACACCTGCCACAGCACCAGAAAAGCAGCACACCTCCACTTCAGTGCTCTGGTTGTTGGTTTTTGTTGTTTTTTTTTTTAAAACAAAGAAGTCGTTTATCTTTTCCGGAGCATCTGCTGGGCAGATGTGAATCTGCAGCAGAAATGAGGGTCCAAATTGCTTAGGGATAAAGAACAGGATGATCCCTAGAGGTGCTGCACCTACTGGGTAGTGCAGAGTAGGCGGTACACAGCACCTGTGAGGCACGGCTAGCAAACCGTTTAAGCTGCTGACAACACAAGGGTTAAAGGAAGGGCTTAGATGGCACCATGAAGAAATGATCGCATGAAGCCAGAAAGTGCAAGATCCTGTAAGACAGGCTGGGGCTTCAACAGTGAGTGTGGGGGCTGGCTCTGTGCACAGTGGTGACGTGCTGCTCATAAGAAGCCGCATCCACGTGGGGAGCGAGGTTCGGACCCAGCCTTCGGGCTGTAAAATGCTCCAGGCATGTGTGCGAGTACCCAGGATCCCACCAGCTGGAGACTGGGGAGGGGGAGCGCAGCGTGAGCAGACCCTGTGGAGGTGCACCTCTCTCTCGCTCTCTCACTCCCTCTCACTCCCGCACATGCATGTGCTCTGTCATGATAAAGAAAAAAGTTAGTATCATGAAAAGAAAAAAAAGATGTGGGAGTGTTCCAGAATCCTCTCTGGTCAAATTAAACGAATAAAATTTTTAAAAAAGGTTAAATAATTCTTTAAAAAAAAAAAAAAGATATCCTTGGGACAGTTGTGGAAATTTAAGTATGAATTGTATAACGGGCAACATTATGGAATTAGGTGTGACAATGACATTGTAGTTTTACAGGGGAAGCTAGGGGCGGCTAAGTGTCGTGATGTCTATAACTACTTTCAAATGATATGGAAAAAATATTCATGTATGAGAGGACTTCAAAAAGACCATGGGGGGAAAAAAGAGACCAGGGGGCCCACTCTACCCTAGTGTTAAGGATCATACCAAACATGGGTTCAAATCCCAACCCCAGTTGAGAAAAAACACACCGGGTGGGCCAGCAGATGGTGTGGAGGTTAAGGTGGCTAGATCTCACATGGGTGACTGCACTGTTCGAGTCCTGGATCTGGCAGCTTGAAAAACACACTGGGTGCCTTTGCGTGCATGCCCAAAATCCCAAGAAGAGAACAGAGGAGAAGAGGTTACGGTGTGGCCGTGCTCACAGGGCGCTGGTTTCTCACTTTCCCTCTCTCTACCTCTCTCTGGTAAACAGACATGTCCTGTGGCAAACTTAAGAAGAAAAAGAAAAAAAGAAAATCAGGGTCGGCAGGTGGCATAATGGTTAATGCATTGGATTCCCACATGGCTGACCACGGCTCAAGCTCTGGACCCAGCGGCTTAAAAATCACAAGGGACCAGCAGATAGTATAATGGTTGTGTCGCTAGATTCCCCCCGTAGTTGATCGTAGTTCAAGTCCCAGACCTAGCAGCTTAAAATTCACACTGGGCGTGTGTGCATGTGTGTCCCAAATCCTGAGAGGAGTAGGGATTGCAGTGTGGCCATCCTGCCTGGGGCGGGGGTTGATTTTTCACTTTCTGTTTCTCTGTCTCTCCGGCAAGCACACATACTCTATAGCAAAAATCTCTTAAAAAAAAAAAAAAAAACAGATAAATACATAAATAAGTAAATGTAAACACACACACCAGGTATGTGTGCTGTGTGGCCAAAATCTTCAAAAGACAGAGAAATGGAGAAGGGAATGCAGCGTGACCACACTTCCACGCCCCACTGCAGGGCAAGTTCTTCCTCTCTTTCAGTCTCTTTGTCTGTCTCTCTGGTGAAGACATGTACCCTCTAGCAACTAAATAAAAAAAAAAAAAAGTTCCCACCCGCAGGTGGCATGGTGGTTAAAGGCACCAGATTCCTACAGGGCCAACTATAGTTTGAGTCCCAGACCTTCTCACCTTCCCTTTCTCTCTCTGTGTCTCTGGTCAAATTTAAAAAATAATAACAACATGGGACCAGCAGTTAGCATATTGACTATGTCACTGGACTCTCATGTAGTCAACCATGGTTCGAGTCCCAGACCCAGTGGCTTAAACTCACGCGTGTGCATGCATGCCCAAGATCTTGAGAGGAGAATGGAGAAGAAGGGATTGTGGTGTGGCCATCCTCCCTGAGGGGTGATTTCTTGCTTTCTGTCTCTCTGTCTCTGTCTTTCTGGTGAGAGCACATGCCCTATAGCAAAAAAAAAAAAAAACCTCTCCAAAAAAAAATAATAACAAATGGAAATAAATAACTTTTTAAGAATTATTTTATTTAACTTTATTTATTTATTTATTTATTTAAATTTGATCAGAGAGGAACCGAGAGAGACATACAGAAAGCGAGAAGGCAAGTCACCAGGTCTGGGACACGAACTCTGGTCAGTCATGTGGGAGTCCAGTGCCATCTGCTGGTCCTGCTGGTCCCTCTTTTAAATATTTTTATAAATAAGGGGTCTGAAAAAAGTTCGTGGGAATGTGTGTTATAAAAAATCTGTGCAGGGACCAGCAGTTAGCGTAATGGCTATGTCGCTGGACTCCCATGTAGTCGACCGCGGTTCGAGTCCCGGACCCGGCAGCTTAAACTCACGCCGGGCGCGTGTGCGTGTGTGCCCAAGATCCCGAGAGGAGAATGGAGGAGAAGGGATTGCGGCGTGGCCATCCCCCCTGGGGGGTGATTTCCTGCTTTCTATCTCTCTGTCTCTCTCTGTCTGTCTGGCAAGCGCACGCGCCCTATAGCAAAAACCTCTCCAAAAAGAAAAAAAAAAAAAAAAAAAAAATCTGTGCATAGGGAACCAGCAGTTAGCGTAATGGCTATGTCGCTGGACTCCCACGTAGTCGACCGCGGTTCACGTCCCGGACCCGGTGGCTTAGAACTCACGCTGGGCGCGTGTGCGTGCGTGCCCAGGATCCCGAGAGGAGAATGGAGGAGAAGGGATTGCGGCGTGACCATCCCCCCTGGGGGGTGATTTCTCGCTTTCTGTCTCTATGTCTCTCTCTGTCTGTCTGGCGAGCGCACGCGCCCTGTAGCAAAAAACTCTCAAAAAAAAAAAAAAAATCTGTGCATAGATTTCAGAATTTTTTACACTAAGATAAACTCATACTTTAATTCCTTTTTGTCATGAACTTTTTTTTTTTTTTAAAGAATTATTTGGGGACTGGCAGGTAACATGGTGGTTAAGAGCTCTGGACTCCAGGACCAGCAGTTGGCGTAATGGCTATGTTGCTGGACTCCCATGTAGCTGACCGCGATTCGAGTCCCGGGCCTGGTGGTTAGACTCACACCGGGCGCGTGTGCGTGTGTGCCCAAGATCCCTAGAGGAGAATGGAGGAGAGGAGATTGCAGCATGGCCATCCCCTCTGGGGGTGATTTCTTGCCTTCTGTCTCTCTGTCTCTGTCTATCTTTCTGGCAAGCACATGTACCCTATAGAGAAAACCTCTCCAGTAAGTAAGTAAAGAAATAAGACGTGGGAAAATGTTAGCAATTATTAAATCTAGGTTGAAAACATAAGGGATCCACTGTAATTCTTCCTTAACTTTTCTGTGAGCAGAAATTTTATAACAAAAAGTCAAAAATGAGAAAAAGAGCTACCCTGCCAAAGAAGCTAAGTGACAAGTATCCCAGAGCCCCTTTGTTCCCTGGGCGGCTCGAGACGGCCAAGGTGAAACACGGGCGAGCACCTGCCCACAGTAGCAATGCCTGAATGCAGGTCCTGCCCGCCTCCCTTCCACCCCAGCCAGGACTCCTGTCTGAAAGTAGAAACGCGCTCCTCATACCGGTCCCCTCTACCCTCTCCTCCAGAGGGCCCTCTGGGACACCGTCACCCAGCGCAGCCCTGAGGGTGCACTCCTCCGTGGCATGCTTCAGACGCTCAGGGTCAGCTCTTTTGAACTGCTGCATTCGCTGCAGGACCAGCTCTGCCGTGCGGGATTTGGAGGGACTTGGCACCACTGCTGTCGTCAAACAGGAAGGAGGGGAGGTCCTGGAGCGGCTGTTGGGAGCACTCTCTGGCAAGAAGGAGAACATTCACTAGTATCTGGAGAAAGGGAAACAAAGGACCTTTCTTCCAGACAGAGGTTAACCTAAGCTTTAAGGGCTCTTGCGTGTACTAGTTTACATCGGCCTTGAAAGTGAACAGGACAGGGACCGGTAGATGGTGTAATGGTTACGTCGCTGGACTTTCATGTAGTCAACCACGGTTCGTGTCCCTGATATGGTGGCTTAAATTCACACCAGGCACGTGTGCATGCATGCCCAAGATCCCAAGAGGAGAATGGAGGAGAAGGGATTGTGGTGTGGTCATCCCCCTTGGGGGGTGATTTTTTGCTTTCTGTCTCTGTCTTTCTGGTGAGCGTACGCACCCTATAGCAAAAACCTCTCCAAAAAAGAGCTGAGTTGTTGCAACAGAGGCTGTATAGCCTACACTGCTAGATTACTATCCAGGCTTCTTCAAAGCTTTCTGCCCCTGATTAAAATAGTACCAATCAGGGCCAGCAGGTGGTATAGTGGTTACAACACTGGTCTCCCACCTGGCTGACTGCAGTTTGAGTCCCAAGCCAAGTGGCTTGAAAATCATGGAGAAAAAAAAAAAAAAAAATAAAATAAAATAAAATTTTAAAAAAGAGGAAAAAAAAAGGGACCAGCAGTTAGCGTAATGACTATGTCACTGGACTCCCATGTAGTCGACCATGGTTCAAGTCCCAGACCCAGTGGCTTAAACTCACGCCGGGCGCATGTGCATGCGTGCCCAAGATCCCGAGAGGAGAATGGAAGAGAAAGGATTGTGGTGTGGCCATCCTGCCTGGGGGGTGATTTCTTGCTTTCTGTCTCTCTGTCTCTCTCTGTCTGGCGAGCACACGCATCTTCTCCAAAAAAAAAAAAAAAAATCATGGAGAATACATGTGTACATGTGCCAAAATCCCTGGAGAAGGGATTGCGGTATGGCCAAATCCACTGGGGGTGATTTCTCACTTTTTCTCTTTTTGGTGAGCACATGTGCCCTACAGCAAAAAAAAAAAAAAAAAAAAAAAAAAAAAAAAAAAAAAAAAATCTCTAGGGAAAAAAGAAGAAGAAGAAATAGTACCAATCAAGGGGCTAGCAAACTGCACGGTAGTTAAGCCTCTGAACTCCCACACAGCCGACCATAGTTCAAGTCCCAGATTCACCAACCCAGAAATCATAATAAACAACTGAATAATTAAATGTAAAACAAAAATTCATTAATCAATTAGAATACTGCCAATCACCTCTGTCTTCGGAAGATCTGGAAGTGCTTCTTGCCTCCTTACCTGTGCAGGTGCTCCGGGCTCCCTCCCAGGGCACAGGCTGATCTGCAGCAGAGGCAGGCACACCGCCCTTTCCATTCACAGTGAGAGCTGGTTCACTTCCTTGCAACTTGGTTGTCCTTTGGCTTTTAGTCCTAGGCACCCGGCTGCCAGGTGGAGGTTTCTCCTCCGCGGTGCTCTGAAGTGTTTTCTTCTTGGGAGCAGTTTGTTTGGTTCTTTTCAGTTTGCTTCTTATCTGAGTGCTATCTGAGGCTTTGTGGGTCTTTCTTTCTCTTGACACTTCCTTGGATGCATTTTTTTTCACCCTTTGGAGAAAGCTGGTGCAGAGTTCCTTAAAATCATCGTCTGAATCATCCATCATCTGGCCAGTTTTAAGGCTTTCCGGCTGCTCTTCAGAGGAGGGGGGGGTCAGTCTGGGGGCATACCCACAGATGAGAAAGAACCTGAAGAAAAGCCTGGCCAAGCTTTGTCCACACTCACAGCCTCACTCAGGCTCCTCTCTACTTCTCACTGATCCTGGGATAGTTTGCACAACTGAACAAAAAGGACTGTCTTCTTCCTCATGATGATTTGAATACCTCTCTTCAAACTGGGCCTGAGTTAAACATGTTTGACGCTTCCCTCTGTTAAAGCTCACAACTGAGAGAACGTCTGTTGTCCAATAGGTGCCTCTGAGACAGCGTCCATAGGAACTTAGTGCTCAGGTGATTCTCCAAGAACTGTAACACAAAACATATTTGGCTCATTTAATTTCATATCTGTGGAAAACCAAAAGCACCTCAGTGTACTTAGATGCATATTGTCATGTTGGGCCATTTCTTCTAGGACGGTACAAGACAGGTAAGGTATGCGAACTCTTCAGAGCAACAATACCCCTGTCCAGTACTCAGTACCACCTGGTCACCCGGTCTAATTGTCCTAAAGGATATCGCAGCATGAGAGCGGGATCTAGAAATCTGAAGCATATTCTTCCATGGGCAGAAAATATGTGCACCTTGGGAAAGTTTTTATTAAAATGTGTGGACCAAACCCCATGAAGAGCAATCACCATAGAAATGGGATGATCCCCAGTGCTAGGAAACCTAGCTCCTACAAGGGCCTAAGACTCTCAGCTATTAGAAAGGCTGTCAGCACACACTGCAATGTAAGAGAAAGTAAGAGTGCCTGAGCACTCAGGAGGAGAGAAAGGCTTTTCTCTGCCCTCTCTGCCCAGCAAGAGCTCCCCAAATTCAGAGGCCTAGAACACTGCCCACACACAAAAGCTGGACTTCATGAGTATGATTAATTTACTCAGCTTAGTGGGATTTGAAAATCAAAACTGAATGATCCAATGGCAGAAAGCTCTTAATTTCAAATATAATACTGCAATCTCCACTATCCAGGTAATCTGATTCATCATGTAGTTTTCCAGATCTGGGTATATGTTCCTATCTAGACCTACTCTGTATGGCTGGCTGGTTCATTATCTCCCATGTCTCCTCCTTAGAGAGCTTCCCCTAATCCTTAAGTGAATCCCTCTGTTCTGTCAGTCCAGACAATGGCATTTATCATGGGCTATGATCATATGTGAGAGGTAACATTTATAGATGGCTTACTGTGTGGTAAGCACTGTTCCAAGTTTTTTTCATCTCTAACATATTGAATCCTTACAACAATCCTGTAGGGTGGACTCTATTGTCCTCCTTTCTTTACAGCAAGGAACCAGGCACAAGCAGAATGAGGAACAGTGCTCAAGTTCAGGCACTTCTGAAGTGGCAGGGCTGGGGTCAAACCGGCGGTGTGGTTCCAGACCACTGGCTCTAGTATTTTTATTCACTGATTTATCATCCGTGAGCTCAACACTTCAGGAGGGCACAGACTCATCTGTCTCACTTTGTACTGTCTTTGGCTGGTCGGATGCCTGCCTTGTAGTAAGTCTCACAACTATTTGTTGACTTCATGAACTGCTAAGAGTTTGGTACAATCTGGGTGAGGAGAACGAGGTCGGACGGAAGTGTGCAGGGAAAAGCAGAGATCCGTTCACGAGGGCCGGGACGTCAGGCTTAGCAAACGGAATTTTAGCGTACTGCACGCGGGGAGCGGCTAGAGCACATTCCGCCCTCCACCACCGTGCCGTCTGCACATCTCCGTGGGTACGACTCGGAACAGTACAGGCCACTTCCTACAGACGTTCAACGCAGTATTTGCTGAATGACATAACGGAGCCTGCAAGACCGTCTCTCCAGGGGGTAGGGGACGAGAGCGGCCTCAGCCCGCAGCGACCACAGAGGAATAAATGAGGGATCGCGCCGGACCCTTCCGCTACCCCCAGCCTAGCGACCTCCGGAAAGGTGGCTGACGAGTCCGCTGGAGACAAGGCTGCCAATGGCAGATGTCTCCAAAGCCTGACGGAAAATCCCGAATGCAGGACTGGCCCCAGGCTGCGAACGCGCGGGCAGCCGGATCCTCCCTCCCGTCCTCCCGGTCAGCGGGCCCGGCCCGTCTCCACTCGAGCGCGGCTCCTGCCTCTCCGACGCGGTGCGGGACTGCCGAAGCCAGGGGCCAGCGAGGGAGCGGGCGACAAAGTCTCCGCTCCCTCAGGAGAGCGAGAACCGCCCGGGGTGACAGGACCTCCTCCCAGGCGCGATCCCAGCCCCGACGCGGGACTCCTCCTACCTCAGGCGCCGCCACGGCACCTTCCCAACGGAGAGTTCTGCGCCTGCGCATGCGCTGCCCAGAGAAGCTCGTGTGCGCAGGCGTCAAACGGCCGGGCGAGACGGCGGCCGCTCGTTTCCCGTGTTCCTCTGCGGCGGGGCGTGGCGCGGCGAGCACTTCCGGAGGGCGCGACCCTGGCGAGGCGGAAGCGGCCTCTGACTGGTGGCGTGGCGGAAGCGGCCTCTGACTGGTGGCGTGGCGGAAGCCGGCGCCCTGATCCCGCCTGTTTTGTGCTGAGGACCAGTCCGGGTCGGAGACGCCGCGGTTCACACGGGGAACGATCGCAGGGACCGTGGCTTACTATGGTTCGAGTCCTGGACCCAGCGGCTTGCTTTCTCACTTTCCCTCTCTCTCATTCTGTCCCTCTCTGGTCAAATTTAAATAAATAATGGATAACAAAAATAAAGTTCAATAAAATAATTTTTTTTTAAAGTGAGAAAGAAAGCCACCAGGTCCAGGACTCGAACCGTAGTCGAACATGTGGGAGTGTTCAGACCCTTAATCACCACACCACCTGCTGACCTCCTAAATAAAATAATTCTAAAAAGAAAAAAGAAAAGAAATAGTCTAGTTTTTCTCCATGTACATTCAAGTGTATTTAATAATATCCCCATTTTTTTCTCTCTCTTTTTTTTTTAAGAGGTTTTTGCTATAGGGCACATGCGCTCGCCAGACAGAGAGAGAGAGAGAGACACAGAGACAGAAAGCGAGAAATCACGTCCTGGGGGGATGACCACGCCGCAATCCCTTCTCCTCCATTCTCCTCTCGGGATCTTGGGCATGCACGCACACGCGCCTGGCGTGAGTTTAAGCCACCGGGTCCAGGATGCGAACCGCGGTCGACTACGTGGGAGTCCAGCAACATAGCCATTATGCTAACTGCCAGTCCCCCCCCCCCATTTTTTCTCAATGTAAATAAATGCTAGCACATTTTTTTTTTGGAGAGGTTTTTGCTATAGGGCGCTGCACTTGCCCGACAGACAGAGACAGAGAGACAGAAAGCGAGAAATCATCCCCAGGGGGGATGGCCATGCCGCAATCCCTTCTCCTCCAGTCTTCTCTTGGGATCTTGGGCACGTATGCACACGCGCCCGGCATGAATTTAAGCCACTGAGTCCAGGACTCGAACTGCGGTCAACTACATGGGAGTCCAGCGACATAGCCATTATGCTAACTGCTGGTCCCAATGCTAGCATATTTTATGCATTATCCTGTTCCTTGTTTTTGCTACTTAATGAAGTATCTTGGTGATATAAACAGAATTGGTTGTCTTTTCAGATTGTTCATTGTTAGTATACGGCAATGAATTGGGCCGACTCCCTAATTCTGCATAGGGAGCCAGATCCCACAAAATGAGGTTTAAGTGCCAGCCTTAGTGACGAGAAACATGCTGGGCCCATGTGCGTGAGTGCCCAAAATCCTAGTAGAAAGGAGGAATGGAGGGAGGATTGTGGCATGGATTGTGCTTTCTCTCTCCTCCCTCCCTCTCTCTCTGGTTAGTGCACTAGCCCACTAACAATGACCTTTTTAAAGAGGTTTTTGCTGCAGGGCTCATGTGCTCACTGGAGAGAGACAGAAACAGTGAGAGAGAGGTAAAAAATTCACTCCCCAGGGGGGATGGTCATGCTGCAATCCCTTCTCCTCCACTCCCCTCCTGGCATCTTGGGTGCACATGCACATGCACCCCCAGCCTGATTTTCAAGCCACCAGGTCCTGGACTCAAACCGCAGTTGGTCCAGTGGGTAACCACTACTACGTCTGCTGGCCCTGCCACTAACAACTTAGAAAAAGAAGAACTGCAACTGATGTTTGTGCGTTGACTTTGCACACTATTACTTTGTTCAATTCATTTCCTTGTTCTAACATTTTTTTTTTTTTTTTTGTGGTATGTTTAGGTTTCAATGTATACGATCCTATCTGCGAGGGCCAGCAGGTGGTGTGGTAGTTGGTGTGAGGAGATGGTTCCCGTGGTACAAGGCATGGTGTGTCTGGAGGTTACCAAAGACCCCGGAACACACTCCGATCATTTGGCTAAACACGGCCGTCACAGGCATTCCAGGAACATGTAGCAGACCACGAAGAACTCTCGCCCCGTTTCCTGCATGCTCAGAACACTGCCAAGAAGGGAAACGTCAGCAAACTCACGCAGAGTTCTCTGACAAACCAAAAACAGCGGATGTATGAACCAAGGGACTAGAAAGTTGAGTTGTACACAAGTTAATGAGGGCATATCCAGGCTCCCCTGAGATCGTTATCATTTCCTTTAAATATGACGTTCCATAAAGCTCATGGTCTTGAGTTTCATTCCCAAGTCCCCCCACTAATACTCATATCGAGTGTCATCGTCAGTGCTTCTGCAGCTCCAAGATGCCCGTTCAGACTCAGCCACAGTAGGGGTGCTGGACTCCCACATGGCCAACCACGCTTAGATTCCTAGATCCGGTGACTTGAAACTCATGCCAGGCGCATATGTGTGCATGCCCAGACTCCCAAGAAGAGAATGGAGGAGAAGGGATTGCGCTGTGGCCATCCCCTCTGGGGGAGGTGATCACTCATGTTCTCTCTCTCTGCCTGTCTGTGTCTCTGGTGAATGCATGTGCCCTACAGCAAAAATCTCTCTCTAAAAAAAAAACAGATCATTCTCTGAGCAGAGATAGTTTTATTTCTTCCTTTCCATTTATCCTAAGTACTTTGGCTAGAGCTTCCATTATCCTGTTGAATAGGAGTGTTGAAAGCGGGCCCCACCTGATCTTCCACAGAGGAAGTTTTCAGTCTTTCTCCATTGAGTATGACATTCAATGTGAATTTTTCATATGTGGCTCCATTATGTTGAGGTAGTTCCCTTTACTCTTAGTTTGTTGAGTGTTTTTATCATGAGAGGCTGTGGAATTTTGTCAAATATTTTTTCTGTAATAATTGAGATAATCATTTATGTGGTATATTGATTACATTGTGTGTGTTGAATCATCATTACATTACAGGAATGAATGAATAAATAAATAAATATAAATTCTGTCAGAGGGCACATGCACTCACTGGAGAGAGACAGAGACAGAGAGAGGGAAAGTGACAAAGTATCCCCTCTTGTGGGGAACAGTCAGTGGCCATGCCACAGTTATTTCTCCTCCATTTCTCTCTCCTTCCAGATTTTGAACACCCATGAACACGCACCCCACATGTTTCTCAAGCCACCAAGTCTGGGACTCGAGTCACATGGTCAACCATGTGGGATCCAGCCACCTTAACCAACACTCAACAGGCCGGCTCCAGGGTAAATCTTTCGTGATCATGGTGTATGAGCCCTCTAGTGTTCATTTTGCTAGTATTTTGTAGAGGATCTTTGCATCAGTGTTCAGAAGGGGTATTTAGTTGGTTGTTTTCTTGTACAGTCTTAACCTGGCTTTGATATGAAGGTAAAATAAATTAGGTAGTGTTCATTTCTCTTCCATTTTTTTGGTAGTAGTTTCAAAAGGATTGGTATTAGTTTTTTTTGTTTTGTTTTGTTTTTATGTATTTGGTAGAATTCCTCAGTAAAGCCATCAGGTCTAGAACTTTTCCTGGTTAGATTTTTTTCATTACTGACTCAGTTTGCTTACTAGTAATAGGTCTGTTTTATATTTCATCTTGAGTTAGTCTTGGTAGGTTTTGTGTTTCTTTTTTTTGTTTGTTTCTTTTTTGGATAGGTTTTTTGTTATAGGGCGTGTGAGCTCACCAGAGAGACAGAAAGCGAGAAATCACCCCCTAGGGGGTTGGACACCCGCAATCCCTTCTCCTCCATTCTCCTCTCGGGATTTTGGGTATGCATGCACATGCACCCGACGTAAATTTAAGCCACTAGGTCCGGGACTCAAACCATGGTCAACTACATGGGAGTCCAGCGACATAGCCATTACGCCAACTGCTGGTCCCAATACTTTTTTTAAAAACTGTGTTGCCCAGGCTTCCAGCTCTCCAGGGACCCTGTCACTCCATCTTGAGTGAGTTTGTAGACAAGTGAACAAAGCTCGTCAGGAGCTTGGTGGCGTTTTGGGGCAGCCATGCCTGCTGGCCAAGCTGGCTGACTCAGCATGACCCTCCTCCTCCATGCTCCAGACGCAGTGTGGGCAGGAACGGCAGGGTGGCCCAGGCCCCGAGCGAGACCCACGGTGGCAACCTGGATGTCGGCATCCCCACAGTCCCGTGCTCTGTCCTTGGTGGGCTGAGGTGACTGAAGATCAGCACCTCCTCACAGGAGCCCACCTGAGAGAAGGAACAGGTCACCCTGAGATCCAGTGTCATGTCCCTGCCTCAGTGGTCCCACCGCGACCTCAGCAGGCTGGAGAGGATGGGGAGTAGGGCCAGCAGGTCACCGTGTCTGGCCACTGTAGCTTCGGGAGCCAGAAGACCAAGCTAGACTGGTCCCTGGCCCCAGGTGCCACCCCCGCTCCTGTCTGAGGCCCCGTCATGGCTACGGCAGGACTGGGCTGGCAGAGGCCCAGGTGGTGGGGACTGAGCCCACTGGGAGCAGTGAGTAGACAAGCTCCCAGAGCCCGAGCCTACGACTCCTGGGAGGCAGTGGTCTTGCAGCTGTCTCCTCCTGGGGTACCTTCCCGTGCCTGCAGCCTAGACCTCTGCCTAGAGAGAGGCAGGACCCTGTGTCTGCCCTGGAGTCCCCCACAGTTGATGGGAGTCCGGGGCCGGGACGAAGCCAGCATCCTTCACCACGTGCAGGCCTCAGGCCCGTCCTGGGCCACTGCTGGGAAAAGGCCTCGTCCAGCATGGCCTTCCCTGGGAAACGGCTCCTCACATTCATGCTCCCGGACGCGGCCCAGGCCCGCAAAGGTCCGTCTCAGAGCTGCAGCCAATCACAGCTTCCCGTGGGATGCAGGGACCGCGATCTCCCACCCTGGGCCAGGGCGGCCACTGAGGGCCGCGTGGACTCACTCCTGCGCTCCTGGGGCTGGAGGCACCTAGGGCATGGGGCCCCAGGGAAGTGATGATATGGTGGGCCAGCCCTCCCGCCGCCCCTTAGGAAAGGAGGGCAGGCTGGACAGGGGCTGACCGCTGTGGACTCAGCTGCTGGACCTGTGGCCAGAGCCACGGTGGACACCGGGCCACAGGCAGCACGTGTGCTGGCATCGCCCAGGGCTGCTGCCCAACCTGCGAGGCCCCTGCTGAGCTTGGGTGTGGAAGTCCTCCGCCATGGAGACCAGCCCAGGCCAGCCCCCGGGCCTGCAGTCCTCACGGTTCTCGGCCTCCGCCGGCCGTGCAGGCAGAGGCGTTCTGCGTTCTCGGCCCTGGGCAGCGCCCTCTGAGCCCATGGAACCGCCCTGCGTGCTGGGAGCCGTGCTCGAGCTCAGGCTGCCCGTGGTTCCCGGCCTCTATCCTGCCGTCCAGGCCGGGCTGTGGCGGCTGAGCAGGCCCACCCGGAGGCAGTCTGTCCCTTCCTTCATCCAGACTGGAACAAATAGGGCTCTCCTTGTGCGAGATGCTCACCCCAAAATAGGGTCAAGCGTCCTGTTCGCTTCAGGATGGGCAGCCTGGAAGCGCTTCTCTATGAGAAAGCCCCTCTCTGACCCCCAGAACCCCTCTCTGACCCCCAGAACCCCTCTCTGACCCCCAGGGCCCCTCTCTGACCCCCAGGGCCCCCCTCTGACCCCTAGGGCCCCTCTGGCACTCAGCTGTGAGCACCTGCCGGGGTCCGACCTTGTTCCAGGTGGGCGCATGTTTTTTTTTTTTTTTTTTGAGAAGTTTTTGCTATAGGGCACGTGTGCTCGCCAGAAAGAGAGAGCCAGAGAGAGACCGAGAAATCACCCCCTCGGGGGGATGGCCAAGCCGCAATTCCTTCTCCTCTCCAGATCTTGGGCACGCATGCACATGCGTCTGGCATGAGTTTAAGCCACCGGGTGTGGGACTTGAACTGCGGTCGACTACATGGGAGTCCAGCAACATAGCCATTACGCCAACTGCTGGTCCCCCAGGCACATGTTAGATGTGCCCCGTGGCAAGAAGTCACGTGGGGTAGAGATCCGGCAGCAGGCAGGACATGTCCGCTTGAACTGGAAGGTACCAGGTGACATCTGGCCAGAGGCCTGAAGGGAGGGACAGCCTAGAGACACAGAGCCAAGGGCCAGTTTGGGAAAACATGGCTGAACCTGTGAACATGGAGTGAACAAGCATCTGTGGCTGGGCCCCTCCTGGTTCCAGGCAGGAGCTGGCAGGCCACGCGGTTCCTGTCAGAAACCAGCGCTGCCCAGGGCCCGGCGGGCACAGGCCCTGGGAGGCAGCTACCCTGAGCGGGCTGTGGCAAGCCGCAGGCATCCTCCTCAGGAGCAGGCCCAGGCTCAGCCCCTTCTGGCGGGAGGAGCTACCAGGCCCCCATGCCCTTCTCACCGCTGGGACCAGGGGAGGGCGTCGGTTTGGGTTTGGACCCTGCAGTTTAGGTGAGGGTGCAGACGCTAGTGTCCCAGGGACTACACATGGGAATGGCACCGAGTCCCTCTGGAAGCTCTTGGCGATCGGTTGGACAGGACATTGGTAACTGTGCTTCCCCATGGCCCACGCTGGTCTGACCAGCCTAGCTGGTTATCAGCCCGTGTCCTCCCAACCCCGTTCTCTGTGACTCCTTCCGGGTGCCGTGGACAGACTGCCTCTGGTGTGGGATGGTTTTCAGTGACCAGCACTGCTGAGGGCTCCCACGGCCGGCCATAACTCAGGACCTGGGGAGCCTTTTGGAGCACAGAGGTGAGCCCCACCTTCTGTTCTGCGGGAGGCGCTCCCTGGAGGGACACGGGCTGGAGGCAATGCCCCAGGGCTGGGCATGCTGGGGAGGCTGGGGGGCCGGAAGGAAGTGGGAGCAGAGACCTACACAGCACCAGCCTCTCCCCAGGCATTTGCTGGTGGGACTGTTTACCGCAAAGACGCAGAACGAGCCTGGAAAGCACAGTGAGGCTTTGGCCTCATGAACTGGGGAAGAAGTCAGGGCCTGTCAGGGAGAAGGTCCCTAAGCAATACCCTAGGCTATGGGCTGGGACCCTTGGGGGGCTCTTTGGGGAAGGGCAGGCCACAAGCAGACTGGCCTTTGAGACCCCTGTTGGAAACGCCAACACCTTCGAAGCCCATCTGTCAGGCCAGACCACACAGCTCTGAGACTAAGTCCTGTCGCCTCAGGACCACCACGGGGAGCCTACGCTCTCACTGCGGGCCCCACGGGACCACCAGTGGGAACTAGCTCTCACCGCGGGCTCAGGACCACCACGGGGAGCCTACGCTCTCACTGCGGGCCCCACGGGACCACCAGTGGGAACTAGCTCTCACCGCGGGCTCAGGACCACCACGGGGAGCCTACGCTCTCACCCCGGGCTCAGGACCATCGGTGGGAGCTACGCTCTCACTGTGGGCTCAGGACCACCAGTGGCAGCTATGCTCTCACCGCAGGCTCAGGACCACCACGGGGAGCCTACGCTCTCACTGTGGGCTCAGGACCACCAGTGGCAGCTATGCTCTCACCGCAGGCTCAGGACCACCACGGGGAGCCTACGCTCTCACCACGGGCTCAGGACGACCACTGAGGGCCCCACAGGACCACCAGTGGGAGCTAGCTCTCACCGCGGGCTCAGGACCACCACGGGGAGCCTACGCTCTCACTGAGGTCCCCACAGGACCACCAGTGGGAACTACGCTCTCACTGCAGGCTCCATGGGTACGAACCTCCCACATGTACTTTAGAAAGTGGCTTCATTTTTTTGTTATAGTGCTCACTGGGGAGAGGGAGAGGGAGGAGAAGGGGGAGGAGAGAGAGGGAAAAATCACCCCCTCAGGGAGGATGACCATGCCACAATCCCTTCTCCATTCTCTTCTCAGGATTTTGGGCACACATGCACCTGTGCCTGGCGTGTTTTTCAATCTGCTGAGTAGCAAGACTTGAACCACACAGTAGGCCATGTGGAAATCCAGTGCCTTAACCACCACGCTAGCCACTGAGTTGCCTTAGAAAGTAGCTTTTCTTTTTCTTTTTCTTTTTTGGAATTATTTATTTAATTCCATTTGCTATTGTTATTTTTTTAATTAAACCAGACAGAGGCAGAGAGAGAAAGGAAATGAAAGCAAGCCACAGGTCTGGCCTCAAACTGCTGTTAGCCATGTGGGAATTTTTAAAAAACTTCTCTTTGTTTGCATCTCTCCTAAAGGCAGAGTACAGGAGTGTGGCAGTGCGGGGCAGGCCTCCTGCGCTGCAGAACTCGGGTACCCCTGACCCTCCGATGTGGCGGGCGGGGCTGAGGGCTGAGGACGTGGAGGCGGGGCTGCTGGCACGAGTGCCCGTTTGCTGCTGTGAGCTTTGCGATTCAGATGTGCACTGTTCTGAGGAATTTTCCATCCCGGTTAATGTTTCCCTTACAATCGACAGAATAAATCCACAGGGCCAAGGGCACCGCGCTGAGCTGCGGGCGCTGAGACTTCCGCAGGTCATTGGGCACGGGAATTAGCGCACTGCCATGGCCAACACTGGCCTCACCTGAAATAAAGGATAGAAGACCATTGTCCTCTAAGATGCTCTGTCCCCAAGGCCAGGGACACGCCTTAGGGAGCAGACAGAAAGAATGTCCGTCCTGCTGGCCGTGGGGCCACAGGGCTCCTGGTAACTTGTGGTCAGCCCACGCCATGTGCCCAGTGCCCACATGCCCTTTGGGTGCCTCGCAGTGCCCGCCATGCTGGGCTGGGTTTTCTCTGTTGGATCTGGGGCAGAAGGCCACTCACAGCCAGGAGGGCTGCCCAGAGGGCCACAGAGCTTGTGCTCTGCCAGGTCCAGCAGCCGTCTGCGGATGCGGGGCTCCACACCCAGCCTTGCTGCGGGTGCCAGGGCTATTTTCCTGACGGGAGATGTGGCCTCTGCTCCGTGGTCTGGACGGCCACAAATGACAAACACAACGTGACGAACATGTTAAAGCAAACGGGCTGTCTGGGCCAGGAGAACCGGGGCCATGGTGGCAGTGGGGCGGGTGGGGAGAGGGCAGCTTCTCCAAACACATCTGATAGAACTGGAATGACAAGGAGGCCCCAGCTCTGGCGGAGCGGAAGGCCCAGGAGGGCTCGGAGCTAGAATCACATTGGTCACGGTGAGCCCTGGATCTCGGGACGGCCGGGGGGGCCAGGATGCAGCTGGGTCGGTGTGGCTCTGGCTGTCAGAGGCCCGAGGACACAGGTCCCCTCCGCAGATAGAGTCTGGGACTGAGCCCCCACCTCAAAGGGCAATCCTTGGGAGTTTCCCGAGCAGGAAGAAACCACCTTCCCTGTGAAGCCTCAGGCCTCTGAGCCCAGGCTCCTGCCCTCCCCACTCCTCTATGCCCGGCTCCCTCCTCACCATGACTGGAGAGTCTTCCCAAGACACCAGCCTGGTCATTTCCATTTTTTTGTGTGATTAAAAAAAAAATCACTTCCTGGAACCAGCAGTTAGCGTAATGGCTATGTCGCTGGACTCCCACGTAGATGACCGCGGTTTGCGTCCCGGACCCGGTGGCTTAAAACTCACGCCGGGCGCGTGTGCATGCATGCCCAAGATCCCGAGAGGAGAATGGAGGAGAAGGGATTGCGGCGTGACCATCCCCCCTGGGGGGGTG
Source organism: Tupaia tana (assembly GCA_026018925.1). Taxonomy (NCBI): domain Eukaryota; kingdom Metazoa; phylum Chordata; class Mammalia; order Scandentia; family Tupaiidae; genus Tupaia; species Tupaia tana. The sequence continues at coordinate 82,775,926 of JAKSZU010000016.1, read as the reverse complement.
ATTTCTCGCTTTCTATCTCTCTGTCTCTCTTTCTCTCTGTCTGGCAAGCGCATGCGCCCTATAGCAAAAACCTTTTAAAAAAAATCACTTCCTGGGACCAGCAGTTAGCATAATGGCTGTTGCTGGACTCCCACGTAGTTGCCTACGGTTCGAGTCCTGGACCCGGTGGCTTAAACTCACACCGGGCGCGTGTGCATGCATGCCCAAGATCCCAAGGGGAGAATGGAGAAGGGATTGCGGCTTGGCCATCCCCCCGGGGGGGGTGATTTCTTGCTTTCTGTCTCTCTGTCTCTCTGTCTGGCGAGGGCACGCACCCTATAGCCAAAAAAAAAAAAAGCCTCTCCAAAAAAAAATCACGTTGTATGGCTTACAAAATTTCTCATTTATGAAATATGAAATAATCCTGAAGGGCCAGCCCCATGGCCTAGTCTAGGTTAAGAGACCTGGATCCCAGAAAGTCGACTATGTGGTTCAAATCCTGTTTTACTGGATCCAAATAAGGGCTGTACATTGCATTTATTGGTCTATCTCAAGTGGCTTCAAAAACACGTCAGGCACATGTGCAGGCGGGACCAACGCCCTGGCGTGAAGGGGAAGTGGCGGGGATTGCAGCGTGAGCACCCCACGGGAGACGTTGCCCCTTCTTCCTGTTTCTGGTGAGCGCACGAGACCTCTGGCAAATACAACTTTTTAACAAATTCTATGGAGGGGCCGGCAGGTGGCGGTGTGGTGGTTAAGGCACTGGACTCCCACGTGGCTGATGTGGTTCAAGTCCTGGACCTGGCAGCTTGCTTTCTCCCTTTCTTTTTTTCTCTTTCTCTCTCTCTCTCTGGTAAGCACACCTGCCTTATAGCAAATTCAATAATAATAATAAATAAAATTATGTAATTCTTTTAAAAAATTGTATAGAAAATGACCTTACTGTACTCCTTACCCAACTTTGGGGCCAGCATTTGGAAGCAAATCTCAGGCACCATACCATCTTATCCTCAGGTATGTCTGCTTAGGGGCTGGCAGGTGGCGTGGTGGTTAGGGCTCTGGGCTCCCACATGGCCAGTCAAAGTTTGAGTCCCAGAACTGGTAGCGTGCTTTCTCTCTCATGTCTCTCTGATCAAATTAAGAATAATTGGGGCTGGAGGGTGGTGTGGTGGTTGAGTCACTGAACTACCACACGGTCAACCGCAGTTCAAGTCCTGGACCTGGCAGCTTGCTTTCTCATTTTACTTCCCTCTCTCTCTGGTGAAACTTAAAAAATAAATAAATAAATAAGTTAAATAATTATTTTTTAAAATAATAAAAAATAAGAAATAATTCTTTTAAGAATAATAAGTAAATCTTTGAAAAAAGTATGTCAGTGGGGCTGGCAGGTGGCGTGGTGGTTAAAGGTGCTGGACTCCCACATGGCTGACCTTGGTTCGAGTCCCAGACCTGGCAGCTTGCTTTCTCACTTTCTCTCTCACTCTATTCCTCTATGGCCAAATAAAAATAAATAAATAAATGGATAAAGATAAATAAAATAATTAAAGAAAAATTTAAAAAAAGTATGTCAGTTTATGTGACTCCAGGATATCAGGACGTTAAAAGCACAAGCACACGCGGTTACCAAACCCAAAACAGCACTCGTACCCTCGGCAGGCAGTGCGCGGCGCTCCCGCTGAGTGGATGGCTTGTTTGGTGAACGCCTGCCTGCTTGCGTGATTGAAGACACCGTTTTACAGAATCCACGTAAGAGCCCTATGTTGCTTTTACTGGTATATGTCAAGTTTGTGGGCTTTTAAGAATTATTTGATTTTATTAATTATTATTTTTTAAACTTGCTATAGGACATATAAGAGAAAGAGACAGAAAGTGAGAAAGCAAGCCGCCAGGTCCAAGACTTGAACCGTTGTTAGCTATGTGGGAGTCCATCACCTCAAACACCATGCCACTTGCCGGCCCCAAGATTTTTTTTTAATGTGCCATTGGACATGTGCACTTGCTAGAGAGAGACAGAGAGGGAGAAAGAACATGAGAAAGCACCCTCCAGGAGGGACGGCCGCGCCACGTTCCCCTCTCCAGTCTCCTGCTGGACTTGCATGTACACACGTAACGCTGGTGTTTTAAAGCTGCCAGGTCTGGGACTCAAACCAGCCAGCCATGTGGGACCCGGCTGCTTTCACCACCACGCCACCAAACTGGCCTCATCTCAAATTTCTTTTCAACCTGCTTTTCCTCTTCTCTCTTTTTTGAGGCTCGTTGATGACACCACCCTCGATCCTGGTGGTGTGTGCTCTGCTTGCTTCTCTGGGAGCTTCGGTCTCCCAGGGCAGCCACAGTGAGACCCAGCCTAGAGCCAGCCCAGGTGACTACAGACCTGTGAGCAGGGGAAAATGTACAGCGCCTGACAGACTTCCAGGGGTTGATTATTTATTGCCAGGGTCGCCCCGTTTCTGGATCCTCTTGCCCCAGCCTCCAGCTGGAACTACAAGCTCTGAGCGCTGGAGTGACTTGTTACACAGCAGCAGTTGACTGACAGGCGGAAAGAGGTCCCTGAAGGAAAGACAAAAGGGGGATGGAATGATAGCCCCCGAGAGCATCCCAGGGTGTGACGGCTTTTTAGATGTGTGTGTGTCTATTATGTATATATATATATTTTGCTATAGAGGACGTGTGCTTGCCAGAAAGACAGAGACAGAAAGTGAGAAATCACCCTCTGGGAGAAGGCCACATGGCAATCCCTTCTCTTCCATTCTCCTCTCGGGATTTTGGGCAGACACACACATACACCTGGCGTGTTTGAAGCCTCTAGGTCTGGCCCCAAACCGCAGTCAGCCATGTAGAGTCCAGCAACATAACCTCTATGCCATCTGCTGGTCTTGCAATGGCTTTTTAAGAGGAGAAGTGACTCTTTTACTGTTAGGTTAGTTGATCCTGAAATCTCAGGGGAGGCCATTTTCCAGATGAAGTTCTGTCTGGCTGAAGGCGAGCGGTGAGCTTGAATAGGCCGAGTCCCAGACTGCTGGGCCAGCCCTCGCCAGCTGTGCTGCTCCGCGGGCCCCACTCGGAGGGCTGCACCACAGCAGTGCACAGGGCTCAGCCTGACAGCCAACGTCTTCCTGGTAGGAGGAGGAGGGTGGAGAGGCCATGGGAACAGCAGGCCCAGTCCTGACTGGGCCTGAGGCTTGGCATGGCTTAGTTGCCACCCTATCCTTGTCACCTGGTCACTTGGAGTCCTCCCAGACCTAAACACACAACTCTCAACCACCTCAGAGCAGATCCCCCGCCATCAGCAACTCGGGGTGGCCCAGTGCTGTGGGGCGCAGCCCCGTCTAGGTGCCCACACTGCCTGTGCCTCCAGGCTGACGAATCAGGAAGGCCAGAGCTGGGGTCAATAGGGTGTGTGGTGGAAGGTGCCATGGAGTTCTGCCACCGGGCTCGGTGTCCAACAGCAGCCCAGGACCTGGCTTCACCTCTCCCTCCAAGGTGACCTCACCCTTCCCCCGCACCATTAACTGATGGCGCACAGCCGGGCCCCGCCCCAGTGCACACCTGTTGCCCACCAGGTGGGGGCCCTTCATGAAGGACACGGGCCATGGCCCTATTTCTAGCCGCTTACGGCCAAGCCAAACACCATCATCAGGTGGTTTCTCAGCTGTGGGGCCTGTGCCAGGGCAGGAGGCACGAGCCTCAGCCCCGTGGGAAGCCACACAGCTGTGCCATTGTTCTGGGCCTGCCCCGCCCCGGGAGGGTCATGGCTCCCTGAGCCTTTAAATCCCCAGGTGGGACAGCACTGCCCGTGCAGGACCCTGAGCCCGGCAGCCCCTTCCAGAGAGCTCCCTTCATAACACGCTTTAAGTAGCAAAATTTAAAAATATCTGAGAACATTCCAGACTCTTGGCAGAATTCCTGCCATCTCTGTAGACATCATCTCAGGTGAGCACCAGGCTGCAGGGCACCCCCAGGAGTGGGGCAGAGCACAGTCCCTCCAACAGCGAGGCCTTGGTGTGGGCACCCTTCCCAGGGACAGGCCTTCTGGTGGGGAAGAAGTCAGGGTCCACTACTGGGTGCTAGGCAGTAGGTTTTCTGGACACTTGGCACAAGGGTCTCCAGGGTGTCCCGGCACCACCCACCACGACAGGGCTCCCGTGCCCTTGGCCTCCGAGAGCTCGCACCATGCTGGACTCCAGAAGGCCTGACTGATGCCTCCCTCCTGTGACTTGCATTCTCCCAGGATGGGGACTAGGAGGCTCATGGGGGCCCTGCTGGTCCTGGCCAGCCTGCTGCAGGTGGCACTATCCCTGAAAATCGCAGCCTTCAACATCCGGGCCTTTGGGGAGTCCAAGATGAACAACGTGACCCTCTCCAACTATATCACGCAGGTAAGCAGCGCCCGTCCCTGAAGGTGAGCAACCAGGGCTGGCAGTGGGGTCGGCCCTGTCGAGCCTCCTCAGCCAGCCAGGGCAGAGCAGGGCTGCACCTGCTGGCCAGGATCCAGTCCCTGCCATGCCACCGGTGGCTGCAGCAGGAGTCCGGGCAAAAGCGCCAGGCTGCAGTCGGGGGGAGCACGGCCCCGACCACGGCAGAGGTCCGGGAGCAGGAGTAGCTGGAGGCCCGTCCGGCCAAGGCCTCCCCTCAGCGTGGCTGCGCTTCCCCCAGATCGTGAGTGACTACGACATCGCCCTCATCCAGGAGGTCAGAGACAGCCACCTGGTGGCCGTGGGAAAGCTGCTGGACAAGCTCAACCGGTGGGTGAGGCATGGGCATCCTGGGATGTGACCACCCCGGGCACGTCGCTGTCCCCAGGGACCGTGCGGGTGGGTAGGGCCTTGCCTGAGCAGCCAGCGGGTCCCCTCTGTGGCCCCGGATCAGCAACTTTCGTTTCCTCCCTCCAGGGACGTACCAGACACCTACCGCTACGTGGTCAGCAGTCCGCTGGGCCCTAGCACATACAAGGAGCGCTACCTCTTCCTGCACAGGTGAGGCGGGCCGGCCGAGCCTGCGGCCACAGGGAGGAGACATGGGAGACGGACCCGAATCTGGACCTGAGGGGGCCAGCAGGTGGTCGGAAGGACCCAGGGAACCTTTCCCTCACCTGGGAGGACCCCAGGGAGGGGGTAGCGACTTGTCTAGCAGGGCAAGGGCCCCAGGTCCACTCCAGGGGTAGGGTGTGGCGGTCTCCCACCTCTGGGCCCAGCAGGTCTGCAGGGTGAAACTCCAGCCTGGCCCCTGGTGCCCAGGACGCCCACCCAACCACGGCCAGTGGCCTTGGGGAGAGGAGGAATAAGGGAGCCAGGTGTGAAAGGGCAGCTCCCCAATCCCAAGCCACCTGTCCCCACAGGCGAGACCAAGTGTCTGTGCTGGACAGCTACGACTACACCCGTGAGCACTGCAAGGACCACCCCTGCAGCAACCACACCTTCAGCCGGCCGCCCATTGTCGTCAAGTTCTCCTCCCCATGCACGCGTGAGTACGGCTGGGGGGGGGACGCTTGGCCCTGCCCTGTAGCACCCCATGGCTGTCCTGACGCCACCCTCCCCCTGGAGCTCCTGTTCCCCCGCCCCCCAGTGCTGTTTACCTTCAGGGTCAGGTCACTTTGAAAAGCCTTAGCATGACTGAGCAGGCCTGCAGGGGTGCGGCCCCCACAGCCACCCCCACGCTGCATGCCCTTAGTGTGCCCACTGACTCCTCAGATGCTAAGACGTTCGCCATTGTCCCCCTGCACGCGGCCCCGGAGTCCGCGGCAGCTGAGATCGACGCGCTCTACGATGTCTACCAGGATGTCCGGGAGAAGTGGGCCATGGAGGTAGGCCTGGGCGGTGGGCTCCGGCGGCCTCTGTCTCTCCCGGGGCCGACAGCTGTCTCCCAGTAGGACATCATGTTGATGGGCGACTTCAATGCTGGCTGCCGGTACGTGACCGAGGCCCAGTGGCCAGGTATCCGCCTGCGCACGGACCCCGCCTTGCAGTGGCTGATCGATGACACTGCCGACACCACCGTCACGTCCACGTACTGCCCCTATGACAGGTTAGCAGGGCCTGCCTGCGGGGGGCGGCCGTGGGACTCCGTGAACACCTGGACTGTATGTTCAGCTTCACACGCGGTGGCCAAGATCTCTGAACACGCCTCCTGGGCTTTAGCTGTCCTCAGGGAGTGCGTGGTCACCCCAGAAAGCATGTTTGGAGGTAAAAGGGGAGCTGGCCTCCATGCTGGCATTGGTTGGGGGGTGTGGCCCTGAGGAAGGGTCCAGCCACTGCCGCCAGGGGAGGGACTCCAGGCCCCAAGCCAAAAAGCCCTGAGGGCTGGGCCAGGACAGCAGGTGACAGCGGGCCTGGCCCCAACGCATCACAGGATCGTGGTCTCTGGGACTCTGCTCCAAGATGCTGTAGTTCCGGACTCAGCCACTACCTTCGACTTCGAAGCTGCATACAAACTGAGCAAAAGCATGGTGCGTGTCCCGCCCTCACATGTCAGCTCGATGGGGCCGGGAGCCGGGAACTCGTGAGAGCTGGGCCTGTGTGGTTGCCGCCAGCATTGCTCCCGCACCAGGTCATCCAGGCCAGGCTGGCCATGCAGTATGTGGGTGCAGGAGCCACGTGGTCTCCCCACAGGCCCTTGCCATCAGCGACCACTACCCGGTGGAGGTGACGCTGAAGAGGACCCAATGCATGCAGAACCCTGTGACCCTGGGACCTGCTTCTGGGCACGGCTAGTGATCCACAGCAGGGCAGGCGCAAATGGAGGAAGGGGCTGAAGCAGGGGCCGTTTCTGTCCTGGCTTCCCCTGTCTGCACGTGAGCTGTGTCACCGCAGCACCAGGTCTCCTCCGAGGCCGGACAACGAGTCTGACCCACAGGTTAAGAAATACCTTTTAATGTAGTAAATAAAATCCAAGAAGGTGGCCGCGTGGCGGCGTCCAGTCCTTCCTCCCGGCCTGTGGCTCCACACTAGCTCCGGGCCCAGCCCCACGGGTCATCAGTGTCTCTCTAGGGCCTTGACAAGAAGGTCGTTCAGGCGGCCCACCATGGGTCGGGGGTCATCCACCAGCCCTGCCGCGATCATGGCGTTCTCGTAAATCTGCAAGGCGGGCGGGAGCCACATCAGCACGGCACCGAGAGGAGAGCTCTCCTCCGAGCTGGGGTTTGAGAAGAAATGAGCGGCACCGAGAGGAGAGCTCTCCGAGCCGGGGTTTGAGAAGAAATGAGCGGCACCGAGAGGAGAGCTCTCCGAGCCGGGGTTTGAGAAGAAATGAGCGGCACCGAGAGGAGAGCTCTCCTCCGAGCCGGGGTTTGAGAAGAAATGGAGCGGCCTTGCCTCAGAGGCAGACAGCCCCCTCACCTGGTCCACCAGCAGCTGGGCGAGGTCAGGCTCGCTTGCTCTCAGTTGGTTGAGCTTCTTGATCAGCGTGTGCCTGCAACACAGAGCCACAGAAAGTCGGCTGGGCCACATACCTGGCCCTCTGCTGTCACACTCCAGTTCCCTGTGAGGTGCTGGGATTGTCAGAAAGGACATTTTAAAAAGCACAATAGGTTGATTTAGTGTAAAAGCAAAAACAAAAATAAAAGCATAGAAAGGTTACATATAGGGACCAGCAGTTAGCGTAATGGCTATGTCGCTGGACTCCCACGTAGTCGACCGCGGTTCGCGTCCCAGACCCGGTGGCTTAAAAACTCACACTGGGCGCGTGTGCGTGCGTGCCCAAGATCCCGAGAGGAGAATGGAGGAGAAGGGATTGCGGCGTGGCCATCCCCCCGGGGGGTGATTTCTCGCTTTCTATCTCTCTGTCTCTCTCTGTCTGTCTGGCGAGTGCACGCGCCCTATAGCAAAAACCTCTCCAAAAAAAAAAAAAAAAAGCACAATAGGTTGATTTAGTGTAAAAGCAAAAACAAAAATAAAAACATAGAAAGGTTACATATAGGGACCAGTAGTTAGTGTAATGGCTATGTCGCTGGACTCCCATGGAGTCGACCTCGGTTCGAGTCCCGGACCTGCTGGCTTAAAACTCAGCGGGCGTGTGTGCGTGCATGCCCAAGATCCCGAGAGGAGAATGGAGGAGAAGGGACTGCGGCGTGGCCATCCCCCTTGGGGGGTGATTTCTCGCTTTCTGTCTCTCTATCTGGCGAGCGCACGCGCCCTATAGCAAAAACCTCTCCAAAAAAAAAAAAGGAAAAGTTACATTTAAATAAAGGCCGGCAGGTGGCGTGGTAGTTAAGGGTGCTGGACTCCCACATGGCCGATGGCAGTCTGAGATATGGACTGGCGGCTTACCTTCTCATTCTCCCCCATTCTGTCCCTCTCTGGTCAAATTAAAAGTAAATAAATAAAGTTAAATAAAATTCTTCTTCAAGAAAAGAGAAAAATGACAACAAATGGAATTAAATAAATATTTTTTTTTGAGAGGTTTTTTGCTACAGGGCGCAAGCGCTCACCAGAAAGACAAAGAGAGACAGAGAGACAGAAAGTGAGAAATCACCCCCCAGGGGAAATGGCCACACCACAATCCCTTCTCCTCCATTCTCCTCTCAGGATCTTGGGCACACACGCACATGTGCCTGGCGTGAGTTTAAGCCACTGGGTCCGGGACTTGAACCACGGTCAACTACATGGGAGTCCAGTGACATAGCCATTACGCCGACTGTTGGTCCCGTAATTTTATTTATTTTTTAAGAATTATTTATTTGGAACCAGATCCCGAGAGGAGAATGGAGAAGGGATTGCAGCGTGGCCATCCTCTCTGGGGGGTGATTTCTCGCTTTCTGTCTCTCTGTCTCTCTGGCGAGTGCACACCCTATAGCAAAAACGTCTCCCCCCCAAAAAAAATTAATTAAATTTAATTAAACAAATAAACAAACAAAAAATTACAGTTGAGCTGAATGTAACAAGGTGGAAAAGGATTAGCACTTGATAAAGACCACACTTCACGTAAAATAGGCTCTTTAGTCAGCAGCGCTGGGGTGATTGACTGGTCAACAGAAAACAAGGTCCTACCTTATTCCTTAGACCAAAATAAATCCCAGAGGGATCAAAGACTAAATGTAAAAGTAAAATCAATATAAAAGGTCAGCCCTGTGGCCTAGTGGTTAAGAGTGGGGCTCTCACACGGCCGACCGGACAGTTCAGGTCATGGACCCAGAGCCTTGACAGAACAGGCCAGGCGCAGGTCGTGCACGCGTGCCCAAAGCCCGACGGGATGGAGACTCGGAGAAGGAACTGGGGCGTGACCACACCCCGCTGAGGGGTGCTTGCTCCCCACCACTGTCTGTGTCTCTGGCAAGTATACACGCCCTCTGACAATTGAAAATGAAATAAAACTTTAAAACATCCAACAAGACTCATCGAAGAATGCACTATACAAAATGCACAGGCTGCAAAGAACATCAACTGCTGCGGAGACCTGAGCCCAGACAAGCGGCGACAGAGGTCCTGTCCAGGATGGAAGAACCAATAGAGAAGATGCCAGTCCTAAAACGGATTTAGAGAATCAATTAGAATCGCAACCCAAACCAGACAGTTTGTGTAAGCACGTGTGGGACTTGGAAGGGTAATTAAGAACCAAGAGAGGTCAAGTTATCCTTGAAGACAGATGAAGGCAGGAACTCCCTGGCAGGACGTGAAGGCCGAGGGCTTTGGCCACGCGGAGCCAGTGCGCCCATGGACACCCGGCAGTCGGCTGGGAAGGCAACGGGGCAGGGGGAGGATAGGCCTAGCACTCAGTGGGGCAGGACAAACGGGCATTTTTATGGAATAGCACGTGCCGGGTGAACTAAATACAGAGGGGCTAGGAACTGAACACAGGCCAAGTCACGCGGAGAGCAACGTTGTGACCTGACTCTGGTAACAGATTCCCTAAACTGAAAATGCCACTAACGAAGGTTTATGAGTTTGATTATAATTAAGGACTTCCACTTGTGAGAAGATACTTTAAAGCAGGTGAAAAGACAAAGTGGGAAAAGGAACCTACAGGTGACAGAGGACACACAAGAAATAGGCCGAGTGCGGTGGCGAAGCTCGGAGTGCCACTAGGCAGGCTGAGGCCGCACGAGAGGCCCGTGTTCAATGCCGCCCAAGGAAGCCAGGTACATGGCACACGCCTGGGCCCCAGTGCCACACGAGGCTGGGGTAGGACCCGCACACAGAATGCTGTCTACACACCAGCCTGCACACACGCACGCACAGCTCTCAGTAGACGAAAGCAGGAGAAAAGAATTGTAAAAGGTACATCTCAAGGAGAGCCGCGCCAGGCCGGAGGACAGGGGGGAAGTGCCAGCGGCCTTAGCGGTCAGGATCAGGACCCCAGTACCTGTGGGCGGCGGCTGCGCGCCCCTGTGGGAGGACACAGCACTCACTGCCAGGGGTGCCATGGGAGTCCTACCAGGCACCAGACACAGGCCAGGAGCATCCTCAACCCCAAACTGGAGCCACCGGTGTCCAGCAGAAATGACCGGACGACACCCTGTGTGGAGGCAGCTCACACGACAGAAGTGCTCGGCTGTGAAGACGGGCCGTGGCATGGTGGTCTCTTGCGTGTGGGTAGGGGCAGTGACTTCTCACAGGGCACGGGCATGGCCCTGGGAGCCAACGTGGACAGCTCACAACGGGCAAAGGCAGCTCGTGTAAGGGTGCACGAGAGATGGCCATCCACGCAGCGAGGAGATAACTACCCAAGGCAGGCCTGTGGCTCCCGAGGACAGAACCGCCCTGGGGAGGGCCTGGTGGTTGGCAAGGTTCGTTTTTCTTGAACTTCCCAGGGTTCGGCCTGAGGTGCAGCTCAGTCACGCAGCTGTTCTCCCGGAAGTCAGCACTTCCTCTCGGGCATCCCCATGGTCGGAGCGGGCAGCCCGGCCTCACCTGGGGTTGATCTCCAGCGTGGGCTGCAGAAGCTGCGTGCGCTCCTCCTGCGTCCTGGCCAGCTGCTGCATCCGCAGGAAGTGCCGCGCAGCGCCCATCTCCAGCACGGTGACCATGGCAGGGTGGGTGTCCAGGCGCAGCGTCACCTGAGGCCAGAGGTGCAGAGCTGAGGGGTTCTGGGACGGGGGGTCCCGGGAGTAGAAAGGGCTCAGGGCTCAGGGGACGGGGGAATCCCAGAGGTGAGGAGAGTTGGGGTTGGTAGGGTCTGTCACCGGGGTTAGGCTCCCACAGACAAGGCAGGTCAGGTCCCCTCGGGGCCCAGGCCACGACACTTCCTCCATCCAAATGCACTGAACAGGGGACCTGAACTGCTGCCCCCATGAGGTGAGAGCTCAGTGCCCCCCCCTCTCTCCAAGGCTACCCACTTCTGTCTCAGGACCAGAGTCCCCATCGCCTGGTGCTGTTTACAGCGTAGTCCTCTATGGGTCCCCTGCCAGGTCTGTACCTGTCCCTGCGACCCTCCGCACTGGCGGTGGGGCCCACCTGAAGGCGGGTCCTCCTCCAAGGTTTCTCATTTGCCCCATCCTGTCTATCCAGGTGACAGATGTTGGTGCTGGCACCCTCGCCTGGCACCCTGCAGACCTCGCTCCCGGGCCCAGAGAACCCAGCTGGTCACCTGGGGGCTGGGGAGAGCCCTTGCTGCCAACCCAGCCCCTATGGCCCCTGGCTGCGGTCTGGGGGAACTCTGCCTCAGACGGGGGAGTAACCCGACCTGGCTCGTGGGTGACCCGGGGCCTAATGAGCTAGCACAGGAGGAGGAGCGTGTCGCACGAGCTGCTGCCCGGCCCTCGTTTACTCTCCTTTGCCAGTGAAATGGGGAGGGAAAGCACCCCAGCGGGGCACAGTCCCGCCACCATCTCAACTCCACCTCTCCATCCTTTCAGATTCGGGGCCCCCGCGCGTGTGCTCAGGTGCGTATCAAGCTGCAGGGAAGGAACGTGAGGTCGGACACGTGAGGTCCAGCTTCCTAGCTGCTAGGCCACGGGTCAGCCTGTTTCTCGAGGCCCGCTGCCTCGCCTCCCTAGGCCCTCTGCAATGTCCTGAGCCTGCCGAGTCCTCCCTCCTCTGCTCTTTCCCAGCCCACCCTGCCCCCTGCCCCCTCCTTGGGGCCGCTGTGGACCTGTCCCCGAGCCGGTCCCTGCACGGGACGCCCTGGCTTGTCGTTCTCTTCTAGCTCTGAGCTAGAGCAGTGGGTTCTTAGGTCTCTGAAGCCCACCGGGAACCTCTCGCTACAAACCCACAGGAGAATGCAGGCTTGGGTGGGGCCCTTCTTTAAACCCTGTGTCCTCAGCTGCCACAGCCCCAGCGGGCCATGGTGGACTCTCCCTGCTTCTGCCTACCCACCAGGCCCTGGGCTGCCTCCACTGCTCAGATCCCACCTGCTCTCCAATGTGGGATAGGAGAGACCACCCTCCTGGCCCCAGCAGCACTTCTGAGCTGCATATGTGTATGTGCGGCAGCAGGGACCCACGACAGCACATGTGCGTGTCTGAGAGCCGGGACGTGTGGCATGCATGTGCATGCGGGATCAGGCCAGGAACACATGGTGGCACACAGGGACCCACATGGTCCCCACCTCTACACTGCTAGGCCAGTCACACAAAGCCAGCGGGCCAGCCAGCCCGTTGGGGCACCGGGGCCCAGGGTGGTGTGCCTGGGAGGCCTCACCTTCACGTTGGTGACACGCGACCCCAGGGCATTTCTCATCCAGGCCATCAGCTCCTCCGTCTCCTCCTCTGACAGGCGCTCCCCGGCTATGGAAGAGCAGGCGTGAGTGAGCTCAGGGACTCCGCGCCCTGCACGTGCCCAGATGGCCAACACCCAATGCAGATGTCCTGCCACGGCAACGACTCTTCTCGGCAACGACTCCTGCCTCAGAGAGGACATGGTCGGCCTAAGGCCCACGGATTTTGTTACGGCTCTCACGTGGCAACTCAGGTTCTCTCAGGAAGCACGTTCCACTGCAGGAAGCCGTGTGAGAGGCGCCAGAGAAGCCCCGGGATCTAAATGGGGCGTCGTCCACTCACTGGACAGCCGTGTAGGCTGGCGACCCAGACCCATTCGAAGAGAGAAACCCCAGGAAACCCAGAGACAATTTCCTTGCAGGAGAGTGGCGTCAGCCCCTGACCGCATCACCTGGTCCCGGCCCTGGCAGAGGAAAGGATGCTGACCTGGGGACCTGTCCTCAAACTTCTCCTCCTTGTAGTGGTCGACAACAATGTCTGTCTCCACGGAGATCAGCTTCTTCTTGTCAAACTCACGGAGGTGCAGCAGGGTCAGCTCGTCAAACTGCTCGTAGCAGAAGAGAACCTGCGGCCCAGACACTCGTCAGGACCAGGAGACCTCCGCCCACGACAGGAAGGAGGACGTGGAGGTGAGAGGCAAAGGCCGCAGCCAACAGCCAACGGGACCCCGGGCCCTTGGCCTCGTGGAGTCAGAAGGTGCACTAGGGAGTTCTGAGGGAGGCCGGTGGGCCAGCAGCAGAGACGTTCCCCCATCACCGCCCAGGAAGCAAGGTGCTGGCCTCTGCCCGAGGACCCAACTCACGCTGCTCACCCTCCAGTTCCCAAGTACCTCTGGCCGTTCTCTACTCAGCCCTAGGCCGGGAAGTTCAAGCCCTCCCTCGCAGCACTCAGACCACCCTGTCCTGGTCCCAGCCCCATGGGGAAGACGGTGCAGAGAGGCCTGGCATGGGGCAGGGTACCGTGGAGCCTCGCCCCACCCTGCCAGTCACCCACCTCCGTATCCTTCTGCTTCATGGCCTCGTAGTAGGGCGAGTGTTCGGCCAGGTGCCGGCTGGGGGCGCACAGGTAGTAGATGCTGCGGCTGCCAGCCTGCATGCGGGCGGCGTAGTCCGCGAGACTGGTCAGCTGCCCGGCGGGCAGCGCTGAGGACTCGTAGCGCAGCAGCCTGGCTATGTCTTCCTGCAGACAAAGGGCAGGTCACTGTGCTGGGCGTCCACGGCCCTGGCCCCAGGCGTTCCAGCAGTGTCAAACCCTGGCTCCAGCAGGCACGAGGACCCATGACACCCACTCTCCAGCCTGCTCACAGCCCACTGCACAGCAGCTAATGGTGGCCAGCAGGTGTAGTGTGGGTAAGACTGAGGGCAGGGCTGCCAGCTCAGCACAGGTGTGGCCTGGAACCCAGGGGATGAGCACGCTGGGAGCCTGGGCCCCATGGCCACCAGCCTGGACGCTGCCTCATCTAAGCTGGGATGGCACAGGAGTGGTACAAGTGTAGGACAACAAGGGACAGCGTGCAGAGGACACCACGGTAGGTCCTGATCAAAGGACCTGCCTGGGACTCAGGTGGACAGAGCAGACAGGTGGGGAAAACCAGGTCCCCGGCGTGGCACACACCACAGGCCTGTCAGCAAGCACACACATCACAAACCAGTGAGCTTCTTAAAGGCGCAGGCGACCCCTAGCCGACCTGCTGGGTGCTGCAGCCCGGGGGAGATGCCACAGCCTGGGCTGTGCTGGGAGCTGCAGGACCGTCTGTCGGCGATGAGCTCGCCGAAGCCTCTTCCGGGCCGCTACACCGGCTGGGGCTCCATGAGTCCAGGGTCACCTCCACAGCCCGGGCCAAGGCAGATCAGAGTGAGGTCTGCCGCACAGCCCTACCTTGACCTCCTGCTCGGCAGTGGTCACGATGCCCTCCCTCATGAACATGCCGTAATCGTCAAAGAACTTGGCGTATTTCTCGGCGTCTCTTTTACTCTGGTCAATGAAGAACTTTATTAGCCTCTGCTGTAAAACATCCCGGAGTTTCCTACAGGACAGAAGTTCATTAACATGAATAGCAAGGTCCAAAACACCAGCAGCCAGGAAGGCAGGAAACCACGCTGAGTTCACCAGTGATCAAGGAGATGCAAGCAGCCACCTGCCGTCCTGGGCCCAACTGAGGGCAAAGAGGACGCCTGGCAGTGGCCAGCCAGGGGCAGCACGGCGAGGTGCAAGCACCCCCAGAGGTGGGCACGAGAACAGCACCCTCTGTAGAAGGATCCCTGCAACAGAGGCCCCAGCGGAGAACGGAGCTACCCTTTGGGTCAGCCGTTCCCACGGTAGGAATGACACTTCGGGACGTAGTCCTGAGTGTGCTAGGGTTTGTGGGCCAGGCTTTTTGCTGTGGCACCAGAACTCTAAAACAGTCATAAACAGGGACCAGTGTAGGCGTAATGGCTATGTCACTGGACTCCCATGTAGTCGACAGCTGTTTGAGTCCTGGACCTGGTGGCTTAAACTCAAGCCGAGTGCGTGTGCATGTGTGCCCAGGATCCCGAGAGGAGAAGGGAGGAGAAGGAACTGCAGCGTGGCCATTCTCCCTGGGGGGTGATTTCTCGCTTTCTGTCTCTGTCTGTCTTTCTGGTGAGTGCATGTGCCCTATAGCAAAAACCTCTCCGAAAAACAAAACAAAACCCTCCCACATGCCCAAAACACCAAAAAGTAGCAGAAATGGAGAAAGGATTGGGCTGTGACCATCCCATGGGGGTGCTTTCTTACCACCCCACTCCCACCCTTGTCTCTCTCTAGGGAGCACACACACAGCGAATAAAAAAGACATCATTGGGCAAGCCTGGAACCTCAGCGACTCACTGTGCTGAGACTCCCACCGCTGGGGACACGCCACCTCACACAGGCCAGGCCTGCTCAGATGGCCATCAGGCCGGGGCCCGTCTGCCTGCAGAGGCCTGGCCTGCTCCAGCTCTCAGCCTCTCCCTTTCTAGTCTCCATCCTGACGTGACCGGTCATCCCCGAACTTCTGGCTCACACACCGAGCTGTTCAAGAATGTGCCCTGGAGGCCAGGCCAGTTGCCTGGAAACCCGCAGGGCCCCCATGAGGCCAGGCTCCCCCAGCTTTTCACTCTGCTCTCAGCTCCTGTGAGCCAAGGCCTGGGCCCTCTGCTAAGTGGTGAAGGGGCCTCCTCAGCTGAAGCCCGACAGCCCCATCCAAGGCTCACCTGATGAGGGCGCTTTCCTGCAGGAGCTCCCGGCTGAGGTTCAGGGGGATGTCCTCGCTGTCCACCACACCTGGGAGAAACGGCCGGTCAGGTGGTCTCCCATGGCCTGCACCACTGCTCAGGTCCTCCGTGTGCTGGACTGCCCTATGCTTCTGCGGCCTACTCTCCCATGTGCCATGGGGTGAGGGAGTGAGGGACGAGGAGGCTGGCAGCGCTCAGCACGCTCCGAGGCCTGCTCGTCTCCCCAAGTCAGATCACACAGATGTGACTTGAGGCCACAGCCGGGCAGCACCACCACCCAGAACCTGCCCCACACTTTAAAACCACATCCTGGTCTTATGTTAAAAATTCTATTGGTGCCAGCAGGTGGCATGGTGGTTAAGGCCCTGGACTCCAATGTGGCCAACTAGTTAGAGCCCTAAGCCCAGTGGCTTGAAAATCATGTTGGACCCATATGAATATGCGCCTAAAATTCCAAGAATATAATGGAGAAGGGGTTGCGGCATGGCCACCCCCTTGGGGGGTGATTTCTCACATTCCTTCTCTTTGTCTCTGGCAAGTGAACATGGCCTACAGCCAAAAAATATAGCTGTTTGTGGCTAGTTTGCCCCTTTCTGTGTTAAGACAAAATAAATAACACTGAATTCTTTACTAGCCTATAATCTCAGATTCAACACAACGCACATGTAAACGGGAAATTCAGGCAACACTGCTAAACACTGAAAGAACTGGATCTGAACACCCCTGTGCTCCCCTAGATCCACTACGCCCCGCATCGAGGAAGGGACGCTTCTTGCCCAGCTGCTTGGCAAGTCTGGCCAGCCGCCTGGCCACCGAGCGGCCCGGCCACGTACCTCGGACGAAGCGCAGCCACTTGGGCAGGATGTCCGTGGCCTTGGTCTGGATGAGGACCTTGCGGCTGTACAGAGCGATGCTGGAGCCCAGCTCCCGGCTCACGTCGAGCATGGATGGTTTCTGAGGGCAAGAGGAGGGCTGTCAGGCAGCCATGGCAGAACCCACCTCAGCCACACGAGGCAGAACCCAATGGTAGGGTTCAAAGAGCCACCCCTCCCGGAGCAGGGTGGCGTAGGGCAGGCACAGGGCAAACGGAGGCCCAGAAAGGCCAGAGGTGTGCGTCCCGCGGTGCCCTCTGCCGTGACACCAGCCATGCCTGTGTGTGTCCCGCGGTGCCCTCTGCCGTGACACCAGCCATGCCTGTGTGTGTCCCGCGGTGCCCTCTGCCGTGACACCAGCCATGCCTGTGTGTGCCCCGTGGTGCCCTCTGCCGTGACACCAGCCATGCCTGTGTGTGCCCCGTGGTGCCCTCTGCCATGACACCAGCCATGCCTGTGTGTGTCAGAAGCCTTAAGTCCAGGAAGGATGCCTCACGCCACACCCCGGCCTCAGCTCCACAGGGATGGGGTGGCCTCCTCTGCAGCTGACCTTCCAGGGCATTCCTCGTGAGGATGTAAACACATGAAGACGAGCACCAAGGCCAACTTTGGGATGGGCCTGGGGTCGGCACACCCAGCCCAGCCCAAAACTGGCTCACTCTATCTGTGGAGACTAAAAACATTTCTAAATGGTTTGGAAAAATGGTTTGAAAAATCAAGATAATATTTTATGGTATGTAAGAGATATGAAATTCAGAGGCTGACAGGAAAGCGTGCAGGTTAAGGTGGCTGAATTCTACATGGCCAGGTGCATGTGCATGCAGGCACAGAATCCCTCAAGGAGAACAGAGAAGGGGCTGCAGCGTGGCCATCTCCCGTGGAAGGTGATTTCTCACTTTATCTCTGTTTCTGTTTCTCTCTCTCTAGCAAGTGCAAGCGCCCTATAGCAAAACAAAAAATAAACAACAAAAGGTATGAAATTCGAATTCCAAGCTAGAATTTGCAGTTGCTGGGACGTGGGCACGTTGTCTGTGCAGATGCACATTATCCGTGGGGCCTTTTTACTGCAGCGGCCGAGACTACAGGGCAGCAGAGTAGGAGGCAGGTCCTGGCCGGCCTCAGGGAGCGCGCCTACTGATCCCCACTGGGCGCCACTGCCTCGCACACCCTAACTCCATACCATCTCGTGGGTGTCCTGAGACAAGGCCCAGGAGATGCTGACTCTGGTCTGTGGGCTGTACCTGGGGCAACGAGGACCAGCCCAGCTGTTTCCAAAATGGATACTAAGAATGTGGGGCATTAAGAGGGCTCAGGCAGGGGCCAGCTGGTGGCATGGTGGTTAAGGTGCTGGACACTCCCACATGGCTGGCCATAGTTCAAGTCCTGGACCTGGTGGCTTGATTTTTCATTTTCCCTCTCTCTCTCTGGTCAAATTAAAAAATAAATGAATGAATAAGCAAAATTAAATAAAATAATTCTTTAAAAACAAAGAGGGCTCAGGCAGACAAAGGCAGGAAACGCAGGGTTTTATGCCTAAGCTGGTTTATTTACTGCAGGATTCGTCAGACTGTCCGCGTGAATCAGAGAGTCTGAGGGGAGAAGTGGCCTGTGCTGACGTGGTGGACTGGCCAGTGTCCCCTTCCCAGGGCACCAGGAACAACTGCCCCCCATCCTGTGAGCCTGGACGGCTGAACAAGCCCAGGCAGCTGCTCCAACGGCCCCTCCCCAGGCGCCCTGAACCACCATCCCAGGGTTCGCTGAGCCCCGGAGCCCAGGTAAGGCCAGAGCTCTCTGCTCCACTGCCTGACACATCCCCGCCCCATACGGTCTGTTGAGGACCAGGGGATCAGGGCTCACTTGCCCACGGCATCTGTCTGTTTCCTGCTCGGTGCTGCCAAACTCCCCAGGTGGGGCACCTGCACTGGGCTGCCCCCAGCGGGCGATGTGCTGCACCTGCCACACCACCATGGCCCCGAGGCCTGCTCAGCAGCAGGAGACCCTGGCTGCCAAGTCCACCAGGGCACAGCCAGCTGAGCAGTGTGCCTCACCGCCTCGGGCACATAGAAGATGCTCCGGATGCCGAGCGGGGCGTCTGTCCTGTAGTGTAAGGTGTAGCGGGGCTTGTCGTAGGCCTGAGCCACGTAGCGGTAGAATTCCTCGTGCTGCCAGTCGCTGACGTCCTTGGGGTCCATCATCCAGATGGCCTAGAAACAAGGACAAACGTCGTGTTAGAAGCAAACCTTCCTGACAACTGCACGGAGCTGAGCGCGTGGGGCTCAGGCCTCAACCGGCCACCGGGGTGCCTCTGGTGCAAGCCCTCCCTCCATCCCTGCCCACCGCCTCCCGCACTGGGTCGGGGGCAGTGGGACACGCAGAAGGCTCTGGAGCCAAATGCCCCCTCCTAGGACAAGGCATCAGGAAGGGCCAACCAGAGACAAGATCCGACAGTGAGAACGAACAGCGTCCACAGGGTGGGTAAGTGAACACCACGGCCCACGCACAGGGTGGACCGTTACTCAGCACGAGAGGGACACGACACACCCCTTGGTGCGGCCGAGCCAGAAAGACACACTGCGCAGTGAGAGCAGCCCTTCCTGGGGCCTCCTGCTGTCCAACTCCATTCCCGTAAAACTCCCAGAGGAGGCTGACAGACGGGAAGATTCACAGTGAGCCCTAATGGGCACCAGTTGGCTTTTGGGGTGATGGTAATGCTCTAATGTGGCCTGTGTGACGACCGCACATCTCTGAAGTTACCAGAAACACTGCCCTGCACACCTAGGGAGGGCCTGTCTGTCCTGTGAACCACAGCGCAATGAACCCTGAACCCAGGGGATGTGGGTGGGACCCGTCCACACCCCCAGACCTTATTTCTGCACAAAGAACAGCACGTGCTAGGTCTGGACAGCCTCGCACAGCCTGTCCTGGCCCGCGTCCCCAGAAATGCAGATGGTGGTGCGGCCAGCAGGGCCGGTGGCCCAGGCCTCACCTGCAGGGTGTTGATGCGCCTTCCGTTGAGGTACAGGGGGAAGCTGACAAAGTTGCTGTACTTCGTTACCACGTCTGCAAGAGAACAGAGACAGAATGTGCTGCTCCAGGCGGGCACGGCTCAGGGGCTCAGCAGGCACACCTGTCCCTGCTGTCCATTGTGTGGTGACGGCGGCGGAGCCTGACCTGGAGCCCGACCCCCGAGTCCAGCCCCCTGTGACTGTGCTGCCCCTGGGTGGAAGTGGGGCCCTGCTGGCCAGCTGCCTGTCTGCCAGTGCACCTTGTCCCCAGTCTCACAGCCTGGGACTAGAGGCCTCTGTCCCACACAGACCTGGTGGGCAGCCTTCTCTGGTCCAGAAGCTGCCCACTCCCCACGGCTCTCCCCTTGCACCCCTTACTTGGAAGATCTGGTAAAACACGGCAGGTGGAGGCCCCGTCCCAGCCTGAGGGGTCGCCCACAGACATTCCCAGGGCCAACTTGGGGCTCGGGTTCCCGCTCACCTCGAACCCGGGCCTCACTGGCAAACTCCCTGCAGTCTGGCTTGAGATGGATGACTATTTTCGTTCCGGCTCTAACTCCTGAAGCTTCAGCGACCTCGAACACTCCAGAGCTAAGGTGAAAGGAGGGTGGGGAGGTCTGCCCGGCGGCTCGCACACCCTCGCCGGCAGCTGTTGCCTTTCCTGTGGCCTGGCTCGGGCGGGACCCAAACCAACATGAGGAGGGAAACCACAGAGCCTGAGGCCGCCAAATGGACGCCTGGAGCCGTGACGGCTGCGGGGTAGGCACGCGCGATCCTGGCACCTGCCGGGGAACCTCCCAGGCCAGGGCACCGGATTTGGTGCAGACGCCTGAGAGAAACGAAGGCCCCCTCAGAAGAGCAGAAACCACGCCTGCGGTTCGGAGCGAGCACAGCAGACACCTCGGCCGCGCTCACTCTGGGCGCTGCGTGCTCAAAATTAAATGGCCATCTTATTTTGACTGAGGGCGGGTGCGAGCCACCACAAGGTCTCTTGTCCCAGCTGTACTGCCAGGTGCAGTCAGGAAAGCCTGGTTCAGGAATGCAGTTTGGGGCCACTGTCAAAAACGCTAACCCTTGTTAAGGCATATTCATCCTCCTAACCTACAGGGGAGACGCTGCCCCCAGGACGGAGTGCTGACAGGAGGCCTCAGCCTGGTGGTGCAGATGGCAGGAGAATCTCCCAACCTCCCCACCTCCCAAAACGCCTCTGACGCTCCACACTCTGCCAGAGCCCCAGTTGGAAGGCTAGGAAGCAGCTCACAGCACAGGCCAGAGGGAGAAGGGAGGCCCTAGTGTCATTGCAAGAAGAGCAGTCTGGGCCGGGGCTGGTGTTCCAGGCCACACAGACCAGGGGCTGTCTGGAGCTGTCAAAGACTGGGCTCCCTGAGTGGAAAAGTCAGGTTTCACCAAAGAAGCCCAGAGATGACCACGTTTCCTGAGTAAAGTCCAAGTCTTCCCAAACTCAGTGACAAGACTTCGGCTAGATTCCATGTGCAGGCTGGGAGACAACGGCCCCAGTGTTCCCAGGAATGGGGACAAACCCGTGGCAGTGGGGCCGCTCCACACGTACTCACCCATCTGAAAGCCACTGGTAGCCCGGGCTCCCCGGGGCTGCTGCACGGGAATAGACCTCGACTCTGTCAGCCACCATGAAGGCTGAGTAGAACCCCACTCCAAACTGGCCGATGATCTTGCTGCTGGCCTCGGCCTGGTTCTGCAGAGCTTCCAGGAAGGCCTGTGACAGCAGTAAGGGCCATTAGTGGGGCGCTCCTTCTCCCCAGAACTGCACCCTGCCTGGCCGTTTCTCCAGCACCTATAAGACTCCAGACCCCCTTCACAGGTGTGGAATGAGTCCCAGGATGAGGGTTGTTACCACAGCCTCCAGCTGGGGAGGGGTGGCTCTGTATTGGGTACACAAGACCTGGGTGCTGCCTGTTGCTGAAACTAGAGACCTGACCTGAGCAGGGAGATGGAGCAGCCTGAAGTGGCACTTCCTGGCTGTGCAGGGCCTGCAGGTCAGTGGGGAAGAGGGGACATTCCTCATCAGTCTCCTGCAGGTGGGTCTATTGCAGGTGGGTCTCCTGCAGGTGGGTCTACTGCAGGTGGGTCTACTGGAGGTCGTCTATTGCAGGTGGGTCTATTGCAGGTGGGTCTATTGCAGGTGGGTCTATTGCAGGTGGGTCTACTGCAGGTGGGTCTATTGCAGGTGGGTCTATTGCAGGTGGGTCTATTGCAGGTGGGTCTATTACAGGTGGGTCTATTGCAGGTGGGTCTATTGCAGGTGGGTCTATTGCAGGTGGGTCTCCTGCAGGTGGGTCTACTAGAGGTCGTCTATTGCAGGTGGGTCTATTGCAGGTGGGTCTATTGCAGGTGGGTCTATTGCAGGTCTGTCTCCTGTAGGTCAGTCTTCTGCACTGCAGGTCACTCTCCTATGGGTCAGTCTGCTGCAGGTTGTTTCCTACACTGCAGGCTGGTCTCCTGTACTCCAGGCTGGTCTTCTGCAGAGCAACTCGTGGGAAACAGTGCATCCAGGCCTGTTCTGTACAGCATCACATGGCCCAAACGACCTACTCTGACGTGATCAAAGTTGCCCAGACTGCAAAGCAAGCCAAACGCTTGTGCCCACTGCCCACCCAGCGCCATATGGCAGAACATTCTGCAACGCTGGAGAGGAACTATCTCTGACCAGATCTGGCCGCTGAGCCTGTGAAAAGTGGCCAATGACTAAAGAGCTAAGCTGCAACCTGTGCTTAATTTGAATGCAGCTAAACATACATGTAACTGGTGGCTACTCTGCGGGACAGCACACACTACCCCTGCCAGGGACACAGATAATCAAAGGGGAAAGTCACGTTTATGGCAGGTTTTTAAAAGCAGAAACTTCTACAGGGCCGACTCCATGGCCTGGTGGTGAAGGGAGCCGGGTCCCACAAGGCCGACTATGCGGAACTCTGGCAGTTTCAAAAGCATACCAGGCATGTGTGCATGCATGTCCAAAATCCTGACAGGAGGGAGAGGTGGGAGAAGGGACTGCAGTGTGATCACGCCCCACTGAGGAGTGTGCTCGCCTGCTCACTCACTCTCTCATGCATGCACCTTCTGGCAATAATGATAAACAAAAAACTCTGTGAATCGCTTTGGACCAACACTTCAGCTACCAAGAAGTGGCACCAGGGCAGCAGCCCAGGGCTGCCTGGCCTTTGTCCTAGGTCGGCACAGACACCAACCTGTCCGGCTGAAGAGAAGACCTTGACCACCAAACTCGTCTTCCCGATGTGGGCCCCAAAGCCACACCGGCAGCGAAATGCCCCTCCTGGCCGGGAAGTCCCATGAAGCCGCTCTGACAAGAACCGTGACACCGCAGACACGGCAGCCCTGCTCTTGTGAACATGCCGAGGGCATTCTCATCTCCAGGTGCAGCCCATGCAGCACAGGGCTCACTGACTAAGGCCCTCACAGAACGTGCTAGACCCGGACTGAAGGGCCTGGAACCCCGTCCATGTCTAGCAAAGTACTTATTTCAACCGCCACGGCTGTAGACGACTACCCGAACCTACCATGCAACCCCTGCCCCTGCACCTAACCGTCACCAGGTGCTGCCGTGGTCCCTCCCGCTCTTACTCCAGGGCCACCCGAAAGGAGACCCTGCCCCAAGGGAGAGGCGATGCCTGAGCTGGGCTTACCTTTGACCCTGACCTGGCAATTGTCCCCAGGTTGGACACCAGCTCTTCCTGTGTCATCCCGATGCCAGTGTCCTGGGGAGAGAAACCCAAGTGCCAACGCGTAGCACCGGGGGAGCTGGGGTGAGGTATGCGGACAGCCCAGGGGCTCGCTGGCGTTGACTGAACTGGCCAGAAATGGCCCGGCGCGGAGCCCCCACGTGCTCCCCAGGACAGACTAGTTCCAGACACACCAGCCTAGTTTAACCAGAGAAAACCCCAAACAGAGCAAGATTTCCTTGCTCATTAAAACCCACCTGAGAGCCAGCACCATGGCCTGGTGGTTAAGGCAGCTGTACCCCACTAGGCCAACCACGTGGTTTGAACCCCAGCCCTGACGGCTTGGAAAACATGCCTGGCATGTGTGCTTACACGCTCTGAGTGCGGACAGGGTGGAGAGATGGAGAAATGACTGTGGTGTGACCATGCCCTGTGTGCGTGGAGGTGGGCGGTGCCTTTTCCCTCCCTCTCTCTGGCAGGTACATGTGCCTGCTGATAACTTTACAAAAAATTTTTAATTAGAAAATAGAAAATAAAAACCTCCTGAAAAGTAACTACCAAGTGAGCAATCTGGATGGGAGTACCACTCGCTATCGCTGACGCGAGGTTTGGGCACTCCTCCCTGGTCTTAGGGCTTTACATCAGCCATTTTCTCCTTCAGGGGCTCTTGTGAAGCACAGTCCTATGGAGGCAACTGGGTAGCAGGTGACAAGAGGACAGCTCTGTGGTGGCATCCTGATCCCCACCATGTCCGAGGGGTACAGAGGAGCAGGATGGCATGACAACTCTGCCCCTGGCCAGCTCCACCAGAGCAGCTAAAACGCTCCTTGGGAGCTGCAGAGCCGCGCATCCCTCCTGTGAGCCGGTGGGAATGCCTGGCCCCCACATCTACACACTGAAACCTAACCCCCTAACTGACGGTGTTCAAAGGTGGGGCCGGGAGACCAGCAGATGGTGAAGTGGCTATGTTGCTGGACTCCTGCGTGGTCAACCCCAGTTCAAGTCCTGGATCTGATGGCTTAAAACTCATGCAGGGGGAACCAGCAGTTAGTGTAATGGCTATGTCACTGGACTCCCACGTAGTCGACCGCGGTTCGCATCCCGGACCCGGTGGCTTAAAACTCACGCCGGGCATGTGTGCGTGCGTGCCCAAGATCCCCAGAGGAGAATGGAGAAGGGATTGCGGCGTGACCATCCCCCCTGGGGGGTGATTTCTCGCTTTCTGTCTCTATGTCTCTGTCTGGCGAGCGCATGTGCCCTATAGCGAAAAACCTCTCCCCCCAAAAGAGGAATAAGAAAACTCATGCAGGCACGTGTGCATGAGTGTCCAAAATCCCAACGGGAGAATGGAGGATGAGGGACTGTGGCATGACCATCCCCCGGGGGGTGATTCCTCACTTTCTGTCTCTCCAGTGAGTGCGCGTGTCCTATAGCACAAATCTCTCTAAAAACAAACAAAAAACGGTGAGGCCAGGGCCAGCAGGTGACGTGGAGGTTAAGCGCTATTCTGCCACGTGGCCAACCACAGTTCAAGT
This sequence comes from Tupaia tana, assembly GCA_026018925.1. NCBI lineage: Eukaryota > Metazoa > Chordata > Mammalia > Scandentia > Tupaiidae > Tupaia > Tupaia tana. Next base: position 82,750,931 of record JAKSZU010000016.1, on the reverse strand, counting down.
CCCAGAGCTGGTGGCTTAAAAATCACGCTGGGTACACATGTGTGCATGCCCAAAATCACAGGGGGAGAGCGGAGAAGGGACCGCAGCATGACCACGACATTCTCTTTCTCTATTGCTCTCTCTCTGGTGAGCAGATGTACCCTAAGGTGAAAAAGAAAACCTAAAAAGGTGGGACCTGCAGGAGATGATTAGGGCAGAAGGGCTCCTATCCAATCCACAAATGGGAGGCACAAGGGTTTTGTTTTTAAGTGAGAGGGTAGGTACAGGAGGGAGAGAGTGAAGGAGGTATTCTTTTTCTTCTTTAAGAGAGATTTTTGCTATAGGGCGCCTGAGCTTGCTGAAGAGACAGAGACAGAGACAGAAAGTAAGAAATCACCCCCCCTGGGGGAATGGCCACACCGCAATCCCCTCTCCTCTATTCTCTCTCAGGATCCTGGGTATGTACACACACACACCCAGTGTGAGTTTTAAGTCGCCAGGTCTGGGACTCAAACCACGGCCGGTTACGTGACAGTCCAGCGATGTAACCATTATGCCATCTCCTGGTCCCTACAAGGGAGGCAGTCTTGACAAGGCCTTGGCACATCGAATCCTCCCACCTGCCTCCCGGTTAGCTGTGACCATGGGCACACACCACACCAGCTGGGCCTAGAATGTCATTTCTAAAGGTCCCATCTGAAGGCCAGTCATGGGGGCCGTGGGGCGTGACCAGGCCATAGGCGGCCGTGGTCTCTCACAGCAGCAGAGCGGGACCCCTTCGTGTAACTCTACAAAGGACTCGTGGACACAGCTGGTGTGGCTGTGCCTCCCTCCCTGTGTGGACGACGCAGTGACTGCCTCAGCCCCATCAGTTACCGCACACGCTGTGTGTGCATCACACGGGCCCCGGGACCCGACGAGGAACGAGACGCCAATACGCTGCTCAGTTCTTCCTGAGGTGCTGGCACGAAGAGCCCAAGCCCATTTACTGAGGAATGTGTAAGAACAATGATAAAAAATTGTTTCAAATGAACTTATTGCTGACATAGTCACTAAATCCAATATTCACTGAAATGTCCCCTCTGTGGGGCCAGCAGGTGGCGTGGTGGTTAAGGGAGCTGGACGCCCACGTGGCCGACGGAGACTCGAGTCCCGCTTCCTTTCTTGCTTTCCCTCTCTCTCTCTCTCTCTCTCTCTCTGTTCCTCTATGGTCAAGTTTAAATAAATAAATAAATAAAGTTAAATTAAATGATTCTTGGAGACCAGCAGGTGGCATGGTGGATAAGGCACTGGACACTCCCACATTGTTGACCATGGTTTGAGTCCCGGACCTGGTGGCTTGCGTTCTCACTAGACCCCAATCTCTGTGTGTATCTCTCTCTCTGGTCAAATTAAAATAAATAAATAAATAAAGATTTAAAATAACTCTTAAAAAAAAAAAACAAACAGAAATGTTTGCTTTTATTTATTAGAAATTTAAACAGAGTCTGGAGGAAAAGGTTAATGCCAGGCTGACAGAGGGCCACATCTAATAGTCCCTGGTTTTTAGTGACTCTGATTTCTTTCTGTGATGATCTACAGACTCGTTACAGACAGTAACGAGTCTGTAGATACCAGTCTAAATCCCTGTATTTTTTTGAGAGATTTTTGCTATAGAGTGTGTGCGTTTGCCAGAAAGACAGAGAGAGACAGAGAGACAGAGAGCAAGAACCCCCCCCCCCCCGGGGGGGGGATGGCCACACCGCAATCCCTTCTCCTCCATTCTCCTCTCGGGATCTTGGGCACACACACATGCGCGCCCAGTGTGAGTTTAAGCTACCAGATCCGGGGCTCGAACCGAGGTCAACTACATGGGAGTTCAGCGACATAGCCATTACGCCAACTGCTGGTCCCAACCCCTATATGTTTTGTAGAAAATGACAAGCTGATTCCAAAATGTATAAGGAAATACAACGATCTTAGAAGATTCGGGAACTATTTTACAAAAGAACAAAGTTGGAGAAGTAATGCTCCCTAATATTAAGACTTACTATGAAATGACAGTAATTCAGACACTGCATCGAGAACTGGATCCCATGGTCAACCACAGTTTGAATCCCAGCCCCAAAGGGGCCGGCAGGTGGCATGGTGGTTAAAGTGTTGGATACTCCCACATGGCCGACCATGGTTCAAGTCCTGGATCTGGTGGCTTGCTTTCTCACTTTCCCTCTCTCTGTGTGTGTATATGTGTGGGTCAGGTGAAATTAAAATAAAATGAATGAATAAAAAAATTAAAAAAAAAAAGAAACGAAAGAAAGCCACCAGGTCTGGGACTCGAACTGCAGTCAGCCATGTGGGAACCCAGCATCCTTAACTACCATGCCATCTGCTGGCCTCAAATGTCCCATGACTGTTACGACCCAGGGAACATAGGGGAGCGGTCGTAACAATCATGGGACATTTGAGGCAGCGGTCGTGGGAACATAACGTCCCTCAGGGCCACACCTGAAAACCTCCTCAGGGTTCCAAGAGCGACAACACTACTTCCTGCGCACCACTGCAGGGAAAAGACACGCAGTGGTTGGGGTTAAGATGGCTCAGTGGTTGGGGTTAAGATGGCTTAGTGGTGGTTGGTGGTTAAGGTAGCTAGGTCCCCAGCAGTTGGCGTAATGGCTATGTTGCTGGACTCCTATGTAGTTGACTGCGGTTCAAGGCCTGGACCCGGAGGCTTAAATTCACGCTGGGCACGTGTGCATGCGTGCCCAAGATCCCGAGAGAATGGAGGAGAAGGGATTGCGGTATGGCCATCCACCCTGGAGGATGATTTCTCACTTTCTGTCTGTCTCTCTCTTTCTGGCGAGCACACGTGCCCTATAGCAAAAACCTCTAAAAAAAAATAAAATAAAGATGGTGGGACCAGCAGTTAGCGTAATGGCTATGTCGCTGGACTCCCATGTAGTAGACTGTGGTTCAAGTCCTGGACACGGCGGCTTAAACTCACACTGGGCACATGTGCGTGGATGCCCAAGATCCGGAGAGGAGAATGGAGGACAAGGGATTGCGGCATGGCCATCCCCCTTGGGGGGTGATTTCTTGCTTTTTGTCTCTCTCTCTGTCTTTCTGGTGAGTGCACACGCCCTATGGCAAAAACTTCTCCAAAGAAGGGGAAAAAAAAGATAGCTAGGTCCCACAGAGCCAACTGTGCAGTTTGAGACCCAGATAGCAGCTGGAAAATCACACCAGGCATGCATGCTCAAAATCCCGAGAGGAGAATGGAGAGGGGACTGTGATGTGACCTGATCATCAAACTGGGGGAATGTTTCTTCACTTCCCCTTTCTCTCTCATTCTGTCTGTCTCTGGCAAGCATAAGCACGTGTAGCAAATTAAAAGAGAACAAAATGAGAACATATAAGAAAACAATGTACAGAGGCCAGCGAATGGCATAGTGGTGACATCATTAGACTCCCACATGGCTGATAGTGGTTCAAGTCCCAGACCTGGTGGCTTAAAATCACTCCGGGGGGGTGTGCATGTGTGCCTACATGCCCAAGATCTCAGGAGGAGAATGGAGAAGGGACTACAGCATAACCATACCCGCGGAGGGGTGACTTCTCACTTCCTCTTTTACTGCCCACTTCCCCCTGTGCACAGGTCCCAGGGCAAAACCTCTTAAAGGAAGAAAACAACATATAGATTAAGAAGTATGCTTAGGCGCCGGCAGGCGTGGTGGTTGAGGGTGCTGGGCTCCCACATGGCCAACCAGGGTTTGAATTCCAGACCTGGTGGCCTGCTTTCTCACTTTCCCTCTCTCTCTCTCTCTCACACACACACACTCTGTTCCTCTCTGGTCAAATTAAAATAAATGAACAAATAAAGTTAAATGAAATAATTATCTCTAAAATATATATATATGTGTGTGTGTGTGTGCGCGCGCGCGCGTATATATACATATATATATAGAGGCCAGCAGATGACATAATAGTTATGTCACTGGACTCCCATGTGGTTGACAGTGCTTTGAGTCTGAGATCCAGTGGTTTAAAACTCATGCCAGGTGCATATGTGTGCGTGCCCAAAATCCTAAGGGGAGAATGGAGGAGAAGGGATTGCAGTATGGTCATTCCCCGCCCCGGGGGGTGATTTCTCGTTTTCTGTTTCTGGTGAGCACATGTGCCCTATAGTAAAAATCTCTCTTGAAAAAGAAAAAGAAAAAGATGCTTAGCTATGTCAACACATATACACACCAAAACCCTACAAGGACAGATGCTAAAATAACACTGGCAGTTATCTCTGAACAATGGATGATTTTAAATGTTCTTTTTTGCATCCTTACTGTATTTTTCAAATTTCCTATAATGAATTTTTAGAGTAAAACAAAAATTATCCAAACAGTCAAAGATAGTTGGCAAGTCACCTGGCACCTGGAGACATGAAGAAGGTGGGTGCCATGCCTTCCCTGCGTCAGTGTGTGAGGCAGGGACACTGAGCCCCAGGCCCAGACCAGCCCCCCCTCTGTGAGCAGTGCTGGCACCATGGAGGTACCTGGATCGTGAGGGTGCCTTTCTCCGCGTCGGTCTGCAAGTGGATTTCCATTTCGGGCAGCGCCTGGCCAGCAACCGCCAGCGTGTGACGCAGCTTCTCCAAGGCATCGCTGGCGTTGGAAATCAGCTCCCGAATGAACACCTACAGGAACGGACGAGCAAGGGAGGATGGCTGATGTGAGCGCTGCGGTGTCATGTGAGCTGCCTTTGCAGCGACAAGCCGGGAGTGTCACAGAATACTCAGGTCTCTAATCATAAGACTTTCCACTGCAGTCAAAGGTGCAGGTCCTCTGGGTGATCACAAGGTCACAAAATCATGAAAGGGGGCTAGATTCCCGACACAGCTTTATGTAGTAAACTGACTCCTATGTACACGTAAACACGCATGTAAGAGACAGAAAGTGGGTGAGAGAGACAGGTACTCCTGGGTTCGCTGTGTCACAAGTCTCCTCTCCAGCTTCCTAATTAGCTAGGGTTACAAGTGTGTGCGACTGTACCCGGCTTGCCCAGGTTGGCCCAGGAACCAAACCTATACCCGGTACAGCTTCCGGTCTTCCAAGCGGAGGCGCTACCCCTGCACCACCACTTCTGGGTCCCGCTGTTCTTTCTTTTCAGGAACCTCAGCCAGGTCTGAACGTTTCTGTCAACTCACACTTTTAAGAACCTTGTGAGGGGCCATTTCTTCCCTAACTCCCACACAGCGATGACCGACTATCCCCCAAACATCAATTGCTCCCACTCCATGGAAACAGACTCACTGGCCTCACTTCATCTGGGGTCAAACACCAGACGTATCACGTTGCAGGGTAAAAGCCACTTCACAGGGTCTGAGAGGCACCTGGCTCGCCCACAGCCCACAGAACATGGGTGAGATGCAGGAGTGGGTGCTCTGGGCAGAGGCCGGGGGGGAGGCTGGATCCGTGGATACACCATCTAACAGCACAAGACATGGACACGCTTCCCAAAAAGTCCTTTCAACTTTGTGCCGTGTGCTTTACCAAACCCTATGCATTCCAGCAGCAATTAGCCTATGGACGCTGACGGCTACTTGTCCCTTCGACTTTCCCCATGTCCTGTCACCCTCACGTGAGTGCAGTCCCCTCTGTAAGCCCCCGGGAACTGTGAGTGGTTCACACCAGGTAAGGAGGGAAAACTCCATAGCCCTTGGGGCCGTCAGTAGAGTCATGGAAACGGCTCTCAGTGAGCCCCATGTCTGTACTGGGGCTGTTAGAATGACCAGCAGGGGGGTGGCAGGGAGCCCCGTGCGATACTGGAGCCACCTACGAAGGCTGGGGTTCAAATCCCGGATGACCAGAACACACCAGGTACGACTGTGAACCTGGTAAGATCCTACCAGGGGTCTCTGTCTCTCGATCTCATAAAAAATTAACAAAAAAATTGTCAGCAAAATTCAATTGATTTCCAGAGTCTACACTGGCCCAAAAAATCATCTGGATACACATGCATGAAATTCCCACACTGTGGTAAAAACATTCTCACCGGAAGCTGAAGACTAGGACTACCCAAAGTTTCCTGCGTTCGCACGCTAACCGTGACCCAGCTCATCCCCAGGGAAACATGAAGAGAGTTTTGCCAGAGAAACTTCGTTGGCGTGGGAGTGGGCCAGGCGCCGTACCTCTTTTTCTGAGTACAAGGAACGGGCAACGATGTCCAAAAGCTTCTTCGTCTCAGCCTGGAACTCATGCTTGGAAACGGAACCTGGTAATAAGTCACATACACGACAACCAGGTGTCATGTCCATGCTCATGGACAAACCTGCTACATAACATTTGAAAGAGTATTTCAGGTTAGGAATCTTAAAACATTTTTCGAAAAGAATGAACAAAAAGAAAAGCGTGGACAGAAACGTCTCTCAGGCACAGAGTCTCAGGGCGGAGCAGACAGAGGCTCCTCCTCCGTGGCCGAACCCCCACTACTCAGGCCGTGCCCACTGTGGGCTTCCCGAGTGGAGCCCTGGACTGGGCTTCCCAGGCTGACCCCACCAACAGACCACGGGTGAACTCTTCAAAAAACAGGGTTTTTTTTTTTTTTTTTACATCAATTAATTAAAGCAAAATCACAAAATCCTCACTTCCCTTGACATCAAAGGCTGTCCTTGTCACCTCATTTAAAAGCCAGAAATGAAACCACTTCAGGACTAACTCTCACGACTACTTTTCTATACTTCTGAATGAACGAAAAAGGTGACCTTGGGACCCAGCCCTGGACTAACTGGCCGATACCAAACTGGCGTCCAGCCGCCATGATTACTCGCAGATGTGCCTGAACCACCATCTGGAGAGGTGTCACACACGATTTCACAAGTGGCCACCGGGGGGGGCAAGGCACATCAGGGTAAATCTGAAGTACCTACTGGGACAGAACGAGGGTACACTTTCAGGGGACACTCCCTACAACAAAGACCTATGCGTGTTGGGGGGGAAACAATTTCCTAGACATGGGGACTGGCTGTGCTGACCCTCCTGCTTAGCCTCCTCCTTAGTCCTCTAGACTATAGGGCTGTGCCACCAGAGCAGGGCCCCAAGGGTAGGCCGGGAATGCACCCCGGGCCCCACGTGGCCTGGCCTGCTAGGCAGCAGCATCAGCAGCACGTGCAGGAGAAAACGGCAGCTCTGTCGACCACTGCCTCCACTCAGAAATGACCCGGATGCGTTACCCTGCACGGTCTCGGTGCTGCTGATGATGGAGTGCAGGCGCTCCTCCTTGTCTTCGGCAGCCTGTGTACTGTATAGCCGGCTGGCACAGAAGCGAGAAGCCAGGTCTCGCCTGGGACTGCCACACTGGACTGCGGTCCTCCAGGGGGTACACGGAACTGGTTTTCCTGAAAGGACGGGTGACATGCGGAAAGAACAGTAACTAATGAGACAGCACAAACGGGACACCCAACTCATTCACATTGTTTTTTTGGCAGAAGTAAATATGAGCTACTCGAGAGTGGCCGAACCGCAGAGCTCGCTGACCCGGTGAATTTCGGTGTGACCTCCTCAGGTGTCGTTCAGGAAGTGTAACAGTGGGGCTCACCGGACTGCAGGAGCAAAGCAGCAGGCAGGGGCAGGTGCTCTGACCCCACTTCCCACACCGTTCCCCAGGGGAGCTCTTGCACCAGCCCACCAAACCCAATACACCTTGGTCCTCACAGCCCCTCCAGAGGCCTGCCAAGAACTTCCTAGCTGTCTAACTGTCAGGAGAAAAAATACCCAACGGAGAGATCTGGACTTCTCTTTTTAAAAGATTTTGCCATAGGGCATGTGCCTTCACTAGAGACTGTGAGAGGGAAAGTAGGAAACCACTTCCAAAGGGGAACAGCCAAGCCACAATCCCTTCTCCTCGGGGATTTTGAGCGCACATGCACGTGCTCCTGGCGTGATTTTCAAGCTACCAGGTCTGGGACTTGAGTCGCGTCAGCCACATGGAAGTCCAGTGTCTTGTCTTTTTTTTTTTTTGGAGAGGTTTTGGCTATAGGGCGCATGCGCTTGCCAGACAGACAAAGACAGACAGAGAGACAGAAAGTAAGAAATCACCCCCCAGGGGGGATGGCCACACTGCAATCCCTTCTCCTCCATTATCCTCTCGGGATCTTGGGCACGCATGCACATGCACCCGGTGTGAGTTTAAGCCACCGGGTCCAGGACTCGAACCACAGTCGACTACATGGGAGTACAACAACATAGCCATTATGCCAACTGCTGGTCCCAATTGTTTATTACTTAAAATAAAAAAACAGCACAACCAAAAACAAAAGTCCAGGAACATTGTGTTATGAAAAAAGTTATCCATGGATTTAAGAAAAAATTCCACCAAAATAAACTCACACTTTAATTCCGTTTTTCCATAAACTTTTAAGAACAAATTATTATTATTTTTTAATTTGCTATAGGGCACGTGTGCTCACCCCAGAGAATGAGAGAGTGCAAGAGAAAGTAAGCCTCCAGGTCCGGAACTCGAACTCCAGTTGGCCATGTGGGAGCCTCGTGCCTTCCATAAACTTTCAGTGCCCTTTTGTACAAACCAAGATCTGGCTGCTAGGGAAGGTGAACAAACCTGTGTGCCCAGGCTCAGGTGTTCCCTGGGACATAGGACTGCCAAGCGCTACAGCCAGGGCAGTCCCAGCGGCTCCTCTCCTGGCCCAGGCGTGCTCGGCCCTCCGCAGCCCTGTGGGTGGACGGAGCTGGGATACACATGTGTACATATGGGGACTTCGGAGCGCATGGCAGCGCCTACCAGAGCAAACCTGGGGATTTCAGGTTTTACAGTGAAATAAACCCAGAGTTCAACTCCATTTCTTCCACAAATGCCGTGAAAGCCTCTCAGAAACACTGCTCTTCAACAAAAGGAACAGGGTTCTGTGGGGGAACACCAGATGAGCACCGAATACCCTGTGTCACCAGAACATGACCAAAGGCTCCGAAATGAGGGTGTCAGGGACATGGGGACCAACCTGATGGGCTCCCAATGGCAGAATCACGGGCAACCTGAGCAGAGGTGACGCCATAACAGACTACAGATGTAGCCCCAGGAACTGTTCGTCCGCTAGGTAAACAGGAGTGGAGGGGCTGCTCCTTCTTACGGTGGCGTGTAAGGCATGGGGGGAAAGAGCAAGCGGAAAAGTTGCTGTGGGGCCCACAGCTGGGTAACCACTGGGCAGTCTGTCACCAGGACAGACTACCTGCACTGCCATGGTGCCCCCTCCTGGAGTCCTCACGGACTGCGAGGAGGGACGCAGGACTCTCACGTTGAGGAAAGAGGCATGCCCCCATGAACTAAGTGACCACAGTCGTCATCGCTGGGAACAAGATGCATCAAGCCCCTGCAACTCCCAGCGGGCGCAAGGACACAGCCTCTCTTCTGCGGCCTCCTGCTAGACCTGCGTCCCTACCTAATCGCGAAGTCAGCAAACCCGAGGACGGAGCATCTTCTAGGATAACTGGCCCATCCTTTCCAAAAGCTGCAGAGCTTGAGGTTCCAGGAAACGCTGACACGGTGAGGACCAGGGAAGAGGAAGGGAGCCCTCTGCACTACTTCCGTAACATTTCTACAGGAATTTCAAAATAGGGGATAGCGGGTGGCACAGCAGTTAAACGTGCTGGATCCCACATGGCTGGCTGTGCTATTCAAGTCCCAGACCCAGCAGCCTGAAAACACATCGGTTTGTGTGTGTGCATGGCTAGAATCCCAGGAAAATGGAGGGGACTGTGGTATGGCCATCCCCTCTGGGAGCTTTCAGCGGTGGTAGACCCCATTCCCATCAGCAGTATGCTAGAGCACGCAGCTCCCTACGCCTGCTGTGTTGTCACGGGATGCCAAGGTCTTTATCTTTGCCTACTGCTCAGGCAGAGTTCGCTGAAGTCTGCACTCATACTCTTATAACGAGCAGAACTGACCACTTCTATTTTAAAATACTCACGGGACCAGCAGTTAGTGTAATGGCTATGTCGCTGGACTCCCACATAGTCGACTGCGGTTCGAATCCTGGACCTGGTGACTTAAACTCACACCAGGCGCATGTGCATGCATGCCCAAGATCCCCAGAGGAGAGTGGAGAAGGGACTGCAGCATGGCCATCCCCCCTGGGGGGTGATTTCTCACTTTCTGTCTCTCTCTGTCTGTCTGGCGAGCGCACTTGCCCTACAGCAAAAACCTCTCCAAAAAAAAAATAAATACTCTCCATTGCTTTTGTTAATGGACTACACCTGCAATTTTCTTCATTTTTAAAAACTTTTATTGGGACCAGCAGTTGGCATAATGGCTATGTCGCTGGACTCCCACGTAGTCGACCGCAGTTCAAGTCCTGGACCTGGTGGCTTAAACTCACGCTGGGTGTGTGTGCATGCATGCCCAAGATCCCAGAGGAAAATGGAGAAGGGATTGTGGCATGGTCATCCTCCCCAGGGGGGTGATTTCTCGCTTTCTGTCTGTCTTTCTGGCAAGTGCAAGTGCCCTATAGCAAAAATCTCTCAACCCTCCCCCCCCCCAAAAAAAAAAAAGCCACCACACTTTTATTAAGGAAATTAGTCTTTTGTCTCACAAAGCCAACGCCTTCTTCACTCCAAGATTAAAGGTAATTTCCTCATGTTTTGTTTTTCCAGTCCCTTGGTTATTTCCCCACTTAATACTCAGAATATTTTTGAAAGGACTGAAAGTTTTTTTTTTTTTTTTTTTTTCGCTATAGGGCGCGTGCGCTTGCCAGACAGACAGAGAGAGACATAGAGACAGAAAGCGAGAAATCACCCCCCAGGGGGGATGGTCATGCCGCAATCCCTTCTCCTCCATTCTCCTCTCGGGATCTTGGGCACGCACGCACACGTGCCCGGCGAGAGTTGTAAGCCACCGGGTCCGAGACGCGAACCGCGGTCGACTACGTGGGAGTCCAGCGACATAGCTATTACGCTAACTGCTGGTTCCCGAAAGGACTGAAAGTTTATTGTTTATGATAGGAGCAGACAGATGTCCCTGTAACTGGGAAAAGGGAAAAAAATAAGCAATCTCTATTTCCTATCAGGACTTCAAGACTTTTGCCTCATCATTCCAAGATGACAATTGACAGCCCCACGGAGAACAGATTTCATTTCAGATTAGCCGAACTTTCCACAATGACTTTAAGAACGAGCCAACAGTGCAATAAATCTGCCAAGGCCAGACGCCACACACTATGTGTACGGTGTCTGTCCTCACAGTGTCCACCACAGCCTGAAGGAAAACCTGCAAACCTCAAATGTCAGCTGCCACGTCTTCAACTAAGGGTGGTTTGGGGTTGCACAAATGGGAAGAGGCACTGACAGTCTAAAGGACACATCCACACACGTACAAAATGTTTTTAGGTTTACTTCTGTCTTCTAAGAGAAGATTAAGTGCTGTGAACTGAGCAAGGAGCAGCGGGGACAAACTGTGGGGACAGGGAGCCTTAGTGGAAGAGGGAGCCTTAAGGGACTGAGATAGAAAGAAGGGTGTGGTTGCAAATAGGGCGCAGCGTCAGCGTGGGCAGCAGCGTGTTTTGTGTGTGCACATGTTTATTTTTTATGTTGCTCATTTAAAACTGTCCATAAAGGCCAGCAGGTGGCATGGTGGTTAAGGCATTGGACTCTCACACGGGCAATTACAGTTCGAGTCCCAGACCTGGCAGCTTTCTCTCTCTCTCTCTCTCTCTCTCTCTCCCCCCCACACACATGTGCCCTGCAGCAAACTAAAAAACAATAATAAATAAAACTAAATAATTCTTAAAAACAAACAAACAAAACTTGGGGGCCAGCAGGTGGCATGGTGGTTGAGGTATTGGACTCCAACGTGGTCAACTGCAGTTCAGGTCCCTCCCCACCCCCATCTTTCTGATGAGTGCATGTGCCCTGCAGCAAAATTAAAATTTATATATATATATAAAAATAAGTAATTTTTTAAAATTACTAAATGCCAGCCTGGGGCTAGCAGGTGGTGTGACAGTTAAGGGTACTGGACTCCCACATGGCCGTGGTTGGAGTCCCAGACCTGGTGGCTTGCTTTCTCACTTTCCCTCACTCTTTCTCTCTTGCTCTGTCCCTCTCGGTCAAATTACAATAAATAAAGTTAAATAAAATAATTCTTTAAAAATAAATAAATAAATGCCAGCCTGTAGCCTCTCTTCTACTACAAGGGGGCAGCTGGTGGATCAGTGTAAAGCAGAACTCTAAGATGCTTGACCCACAGGAGAAGGCCCAGGTTCGCATCCCAAAGCCTCCCTGTATGTGCTGGGCTGAAGTTTAGGGTGGGTCGTGATGTAAAGACCTTGGTGGGGATGCCTAAGTTTTAAGAAAACTTAAATTTGTTTTTGTTAATGTGTTACTTATATCACCAGATTATAGTAGACACAAGCCTACGTTTCTTAGTATCAAACTCTGAAGTCAAATACATCATATGTATTGGTATATCAAAGCATCCATCACTCAACAGCTTTTTACCAACAAAACGTTTTATAAACACGAGCATCACCATGCTCAAACAGCACATTCAGTCAACGAGTGGCAGTAGTGGTCATTTTAGACTGGTTTGCGGGAATTAAAAAAGTAACTGTCGGGACAGTGGTATGGTAGTTAGGGCACTGGACTCCCACGTGGCTGACAACGGTTTGAGTCCTGGACCTGCCAGCTTGCTTTTTCACTTTCCCCCTGTCTCTCTCGGATGACTACAGCAAGTTAAATAAAGTAACTAATTCATTAGGAAAAAAAAGTAACAGCCCCCAGGGCTGCCCAAGCAGGGCAAATGAGTAAGACCACACTGGGCATGCTCCTTGCTTTTTAAAACATCTGCCTTTAGAGACCAGCAGTTGGTGTACTGGCTATGTCGCTAGTCCACCACGGTTCGAGTCCCAGACCCAGTGACTTAAACTCACCTCATGTGACCAAGATCCCGAGAGAAGAATGGAGGAGAAAAGGATTGCTGCATGGCCATCCCCCCCACCCTCGGGGGGGGGGGTGTGACTTCTCTTTTTCTGTATCTCTGTCTCTTTCTTGCAAGCGCACGTGCCCTGTAGCAACCCCCCACCTCCCCAAAAATCCGTTTTGCCTATAGGTCACAAGTCTTACTGTTTTTTTGTTGTAATCCCCCTCACCCCAGGGCGCGTGTGCTCACTGGAGACAGAGGAGGAAAAGTGAGATGTAGCACATGCACACGTGACTGAGGCCTTTTTATGTAAACTGAACACATGTGCATAACTATATTTACAGATTTGTGTAACTGAGTGTGCAGCGCCAGCAAAAAAACATGCCAAAATGCTCACCGTAATTACTCTGAGTGGGATGTGAAAAGGGATTAAGGTTATCCTCTTCATTTTCCCCAACATTTATTGTGTACCGTGGGAGACACAGAAGTCAACAGCCCAGAGTCCACCAGCTCCCGAGGGCCCGGGTGACCGATGCTGGTTTTGTTCGCTATTGCCTCCCCAGAACTCGAACCCGTGCGAGTCACTGAACGCTCGGATGTGTGTCCAATGGACAAACGAACGCCCGGTTTCTGCGATACTCGGGGGCGGGATCTAAGAAGCACAACTCCAGGGACTCTCACATCACCCCCGCGGAGCGGTTCCAAACGCGCACGCAGCCCCCAGGCTCCGCCCTCCAGAGCGACCTCGCGTGCTCGTCCGCGGACTCCCTTAAGCTCTAGGAGGAATTGACCCCGCGGTCCCTTGAACCCCCGCCCCTCAAGGATCCCCAAAACCTAGGGGGAAAACGATGCCGACTCCAACCTGTCGCCGAGGGGTGGGTCGGTCGAGAGGGCCGATACCGGAGAAGGCAGCCCCGTGGAGCGGAGCTGGGAGCGCCCCCAAACGCGCCGCCTTGCGCTCTCACCCGGGAGCCGGGAGCCTGGAGCCTGGCCCGCAGCATCGGAGGGACGCCCCGCGGCCCGCCCCGCCCGCCCTCACCTCCCGGGGTGGCTACCAGCGCCGGCGCCGGCAGCACGGGCCGCAGGCGGCGGCCCCACAGCAGCAGCGCCCGCAGTTCGCGCGCCATGTCGTCCTCCCGAGCGCCGCGCGCAGCCACGCCGGCCGGGGCGGGCCTTCCCGGGACGCGGCGCGGTGACGTCACGCGCGCGCCGGGTGCTCGGCTCGCTGCCTGCGTGGGCGGCCGGGCGAGGCGCGGACTGTCGGGCTGGGGCGGGACCTCCGTGACCTTGGGTCAGTTGTCAAGGGCGACAGGTCCTGCGCGCCGAGCCATCAGGGGTGTCCGAGTGCCCCGGGCCGCGCCGGCTAGCCACGCCCAGGCTCGTGCATCCCTAAATGGGGCGTTGTCGCTATCCCCTCCAAGAAGCCGCAGCCAGCGTTTCTGTGGCCTTTACGAATCCCGACCCCGGGCTGGCCGAAACACTACCGCGGCGGAGAAAGGAATTCCAGAGCACTGGCTCCTCCAGAACGCTCGCTCTACCCACCAGCAGCCAAGCTGGGCGGATGCGTTGCCTCCAGGGCTCGCGCCTCCCTGGAGGTTGGAGATTTAGCTGTGGATTCTGACCCACAGCCGAGTCCTGGCCGCGGCACCACTTCAATCCCGGGCTGTGGCCCAGCCATTTAGACGGCGCCCAGATGCTTCTGAGGCACGCGTGGCCCGCTGCTACGATGAAATAACTGTACTAAAATGGTGATGCGAGCTTGTGGCAGGTGCTGCAAAGGATTGCCGAGCAGAAGCGAGTCCCTTGTGGGTCCTGGAGAGGGTGGGGCTGTTGGGAGAGGGCACCGGAAAATGTTTCCGGTGGACGGTGTGAAGGATGACCTCTCAATTTCCTGGCTTGAGGTGATTGTGAAAGAAATGGGCAGCTTGAGATGGCGGAACACCGGAGGACTGGGTAGCCTGGTACTGTCCTCACTCTTTCCAGCCTCCCGCCTTACACAGCAGCTAGATCACACCCCAGTCTTCAGTGACTTTCCCCCAGCGATAACAGTTCTCAGCTATGGTCTCAGCCCACAGGACAGCAGAGTTCCATCACGGCTCTCGAAGTCTGCACGCCCTGGAGCCCCTGCAGCACTGAGGAGCTGGAGTCTTGACCTCAGGTCACGTCCATTCACTTTTCACTCCATTTGGGGAATCAGTCAACAGCAGACATACTGGTCTATGGCGCATTGCTTGGGAAGGTCATTTCAGGAAGGGAAAGTGATACTGGGCAAAGGGGAGGAATCCTAATCCTAATCCCTTCCTTCTGCAGCCACCCCCACTGACACCCATCTGGGCTCTTGCAGGGAGGGTGCACGTTTGGGGTTCCCAGCCTCCTGTTAGGATAAATATAATACAGGGCCAAGTCTAGGATAACCTCAAAACCTCCCTGGAAAAGCGTCTTCTGAGAACTCTGCCTCTCAGGAACGCAGCCTTTCCCCCTGTACTCACTCCTGGAAACTTCTGTGGTGGATACCTTGGACACCTGGCCTCAACAGCGTGTTTTGAAAGGTGCCTCCTGGCCCAGCAAAGAGCTCAGCTCACAGCCGAGGTGCTACGGTGATGGGGCTGCACTCGGTGAGGTTGACCCACGTGGAGGAGAGTTCTGGGTTCACATCCAGAGATTTCTCTGTGTACCAGCATGTGTGGGTTGAGACATTAGGACTGTTGGCGGTGCCAGCTCTCTCTCTCTGTTACTCTTTCTATCTCATAGAAAAGAAAAATAAATGTTAAAAAGAGAGAAAGAACTCAGATCACAGATTTTCGCAGCCTGTGGGGGGCTGTTGGCCACCCCGGCACATGTCAACCTTGGCTCTGCCATGTGTCTGTCCTGCAAAGGATCAGAGGGGATACCCCTGAGCTCTTACTCAGGGAATTGAGTAGGGCAGGAAGGCTGCGGCTGGGAATGAGGCTGGGAGCCCCCGGGCTGACCCCTCCCTCTACCGAGCCCTGTGTTTATCATGAGCACTCAGATGAGGAAGCTGCAAAGACAGATAGTTTGTTCTTGGTCCTGAGGCCTTGCTGCTCAAAGTTGGCAGACAGCCTGCAGGGCTGGCCTTGCCTCCCAGAAATGAGGACTCTCGAGCCCCCAACCCAGACTGCGAGACTCCAAGTAGTCTGTGGTTTTGTTAAAGCAGGAGCAGCGCTGACCAGGAACAGACAACAGAAAGCAAGCCTGCATGCTTCAAACCCGTGGAGCTCTGAGGCAGCCCCAGTGATGAGGCATTTTCCTTGTTTTCAGCATAAACTCGAGTCAAGGCCCTGGGCTGGAGTTCTAACACCTGCCAGCCCTTTCCCCCCAGTAGTGGTCTCTGTCAGTCAAGTTCTTTGAGGGCTGCACCTCGGTGTCCAGGACCTGTCAGCCAGTGCTCTCTGTGGACAGACGTGGTGCTCTGAGAACGTCTGCTAACTTGGACGGAAGCTGGAAGCCACAGGTCTGCATCTCCAGGCAGCTCCTCAGATTGCCTGTCCTGCAGAGAAAGTGACTTGGGCACAGTGCTGCCAGGTGTTCACACCACTGTTGACACTAGCTGCCCTCCTCCTACACGAAGACCCCTTTTCTCACCCAGGAAACCCAAGCTTGGAACTCATATGTCTACCGAGGGAGAAAGCAGGGGGAAAGAGTCAGCCTCCCACGAAGCCCAAGAGCCTTCTGAGCTCCAGCGGCTGCAGTGCAGCAAGTCCAGCTTCCGATGCCTCCCGTACTGCCCACCTACGTCCCCTTGCCTCTATGGAGGGTTAGAATCCACAGCCTTGGGAGCACGGGAGCGATGCTACTCTACAGTCTCAGCCTCTTAGTGTTTTCTCCCTGCTCTCCTTCCATCCCTACCCCATGACGCATGACGAGGAAGGTGACGTGGCTGGTGGCAGGGACAGGGAAGCACAGCGAAGACCTACCCTTCCTGACCTACTCTGGTTCCCTGGGGAGCTGTGGACTCCAAATCTAACCCTTGCTTGGGATTTTCCCTAAATATTCCCTCCCCTCAAAAATCCTCTAGTCTGAATTTCCTGGGATACCCACAAATTCTTTGAGAGTCAGTTTTTGTTTTTCTTTAATCTTGCCGGAGATCACATGCACTCACTGGACAGAGATGGAGAGAAAGGGAAAGTGAGAAAGCACTCCTCACGGGGGTGGTCATGCCTCCACCCATCCCCATTTCTCCTTTCTTTTTGGATTTTAGGCACACATGCTCATGTGCCTAGTGTGTTTTCCAGCTCATCGGGTCTGGGACTCAACCATGCAGTGGGCCATGTGGGACCCAGTTGCTTTACGCGTCACACTAGCGTCTTGTCCGAGAACCAGTCTGTCAGAGGCTTCACTGGTGGCCCAGAGCCAGAGCACCCAGGGTGGGACGCAGAAGCCCACTTCGGTCATGCAGCCCTCTTGCAGGTGCTGGGGGCTGACGGGGTCCTTGCCACCAACACCAGGTTGCCAACAATTCTTTGTCTCTGATGCCAAAGTTACCCAGGAGGGGCTGAACACAGGCCTTTGTAGGGACATGAGGGATTATGATGTGCCGAGTCTCCCACTTCCACGGCGGTATCCCGCAGTGGGCTCCCAGGAGCTTGTGGAGTTAAGGATGAGGCCAGGGTGTGGGAATTTCTTGTTGGAAGAAAGGGCTCCTCTTCGAGCACAGGGCTGGAGCAGGGCTCAAGGCCTGCTGTTTCCTCGTGCTCTGTTGCCAGGACAAAGGATAAAGTTTTTGCCATAGGGCACGTGAGCTTGAAAGATACAATGAGAGGGAGGGAAAGTGAGAAATCACTCTCTGGGGGATGGCCACAATGCAGTCCTTTCTTCTCCGTTCTCCTGGGATTTTGGGTATGCACACACATGTGCCCAGCATGATTTTCAAGCCGCCAGGTCCGGTGTTCGAATCAGTTAGCCATGTGGGAGTCCACCACCATGCCACCAGCTGGCCCCACGGAGCGATGCATTTAAACACTCGCCACATTAGTCAGGAAACCCACTCCAGGAGCAAGCATAGGCCGGTGCTCTGGGCCCAGGGTTCCTTGCTTCAGGGACTTCATCAGCACCGGTTCTCGGTCCCCTCAATCCCACAGAGGCCTCAGGCCTAGGCCTTCTGTAATCTGTTCTCTCACGCCAGTCTCTTCTCTGGCAGTCTTGCTTCACCAAGGTGTAATGTAGTGACTAGCTCCCTTTGAACATGTTCAGCTTGGTGAATTGAAGGGGAATCATAGCCAGTAGATCCCTAGGAAATCCTCTATGAAAGGGAAGGGCCAGGAGGTTGCACACCAGTGACACAACGGGCCCTACACGGGACAGGGGAGCATAGCAGGTGCACTGGCTGTGACCCAGGTCGCCTGAGGCTGGGGCTGATCGCAGTGTGATGAGCCTGTTGGGGATGCCCGTCTGTTTTTCACAGAAGTAATCACAAAACACATACACACACACACACACACACACACACACAGAGTCAAAAACGTGTATTTTTAAAACATTATTATTATCAATTAATTTGCTAAAGGACTCATGTGCTTACCAAAGACAGAAAGACAGAGAGAAGGAAAATGAGAAAGCAAGCTGCCAGGTCTAGCACCCTAACTGGCATGTCACCTGCTGACCCCCAAAACATTTTCAAGTATTTTTGCCGGCAGGAGTGTGTGTCACCAGAGACGAGAGACAGAGAGGGAGGGAAAGAGGGGACAGAGAGAGAGAAAACACCCTACAGGCATGGGGAAGCTACAATCCCTTCTCCATTTTTCCTGTTAGGGATTTTGGGCACTCATACATATGTACCTGAAGTGTTCGAGTCACAGGGTCCAGGCTCAAACCAAGCGGTCAGTCATGTGGGATCCAGCTGCCTTATCCACCCTGCCACAGGCAGGTCTGAAAAACTGTGTGTAAAATTTAGACCAACTGCAATGTGTTCCCGCCAACTCATCGAAGGTCCTCGGAGTCTGTCCTTTGTCAAGCCTGGGTGCCGCATTCACCCATGGGTGGTCGGAAGTCATGATGCATTTTTGCATGGAAAAACACACGATTTTCTGACAACCTACTACATTTCTTGGGGATAGAACTATTCCCCTATCCCTTTCTGCTCATGTATGATGAACTTCCGCATGAGAAATACACACAGTTAACGTCGAACAGTGTGTGAAGGCCGCCTTCTTCACGCCTGATGGACAGACGCCTCATTGCTGCAGCTGCTCCTGCAGAGCCTAATTGGCAGCAAGCTGCCCTGTGCGGGAGCACTTCCCAGGAGCACCGTGGCTACCAACACACAGCCCTCTCTTAAGATGCACCTCCCTTCACACAATCGCTTATTTTGCCACATAGTGCTAAAAGCTCATTTTGGTTGAGACAAAATCTATGGTTCTGCTTTACAGCTGTGAAAAGAATGACTGGCTTTGCCGTGAGGTCTGGGGAGAGGCAGAAGCCTCTGGGCGTCCTGTTACCTGGAGACCTCGCGGCGCTCAGCTTTAACAGGCTTTACCAGGGCACTTACCAGCTCTGAGGAGCACCTTCCATCTCAGGACTGGCTGCCCCGCTGCCTCTCAGGGTCACTAGCCAATTGGAACCAGCTTTGAATCCAAGCAGTTTTACCAGCTTTTATTATAAACACCAGCACATTTCAAGTTTCCTCTTTTTGATCACAAATATAGGACTTTTTTCTTCTTCTCTTTAAGTATACAGCATGAGACACAGAGTCAGGGCTTTTCAGCTCTTACAGATTTCCTCAGGACACACTCAGGGTTAGAACCCACAGACCATGCCCTTGGCCACATGCTCCAACATCTGGATGCAGACTCCAGAGGACAAGGTCAGTACGTAGTAGTTTTGGACTCCAGGGTAACCTGAAAAAGATGCCCCCCACTGTCCTGGCTAGAAGGCACATGCGGGAGGGACCACCTCCTGAGTGTGGGTGGGGGGCTGCTCCTGGGGTCCAGACCACTTGCTTTCAGAACCCAGCCAGGTGTGCAGATGGCTCTGGCCCACCTCCTGGAGGGTGTGGTCTTGCTGTCCTTTGGGATGGGATGGAGAGGGGCAGTCCAGGTGCTGGGCAGTGGTCTTATTCTTACCTGGTTTAATTAACCTGATACTAAAACTCGAGACTCAGAACTGCCAAAAGTAGGTTGTGCCCTTCCAATTTCTCACAAAGTTGCTCAAACTTAAACTTCCAAACCACACACATACTGAAGTGTTGGGTTGCCGGGAAGTCATGACTTTTTTTGTTGTTCTATGTAAAAATGTGTCATTACTTTCCTGACAACCTAGTGTTTTCAAAACGTCTGTGAACAAAAGGGCCAGAATTCCTAAATCTAATGCCTCAATCCTCACAGTCCAACCCCAATGTTTACTTGGAAGACAAGGGGTAAGACAGTTTTGGGGGCTTGTGCACACTGCAGAACTGACTTCAGCTCCCCGGGGAAGGTCCTCCTCTTGGAAGTGATTCTTGCAGCACTTGTGGCCTCAGGCCATGCACTAAGGGCACCCAAAACTGGACCCCAAGGGGAGGGGGAGTCTATGTGGCTGAGTACAGGTGGCCCTGAAACAGAGGTCTTTCCTCACCACACTCACAGCCGGAAAAGGGCGGTGCCTCGTCTGTGTTCTAGAGGAGGGAGAACCCAAGTGTCTGAGGCCAAGGCAGGATTCCCTAGCGAACACAGGATTTTGGAGACAGGAACCTTCTGAGGTCCTGGAGCACCCTTGGCACGGATCCTGGGATGTGTGTTTGGGGCGGGTAGCGTGGGGGCTGCCTGGACAACACAGGCTGTGGGGCGATGCGCTGTTTCAGACCATTTGGTGTCCCTCACTGTACAGGCAAGACTCCCTCGAGAAGCATCAAACATGCTGGGCCAACACTGAGCTGCTGCCTCTGGTCTCTGGGAGGAGAGCCCTCCAGAAGGCTACGGGCCTGGACACACTTCCCAGCTGTCACCCGCACGGCCACTGTGATCACAGCCCTGGCCCTCTCTGCTATGAGCAAACAACCAGAACCATGTCTTACAAAGAACAGACTCCAAAAATATATATAAATAAATAAAAACCTTAAACATTCTTACAGGGATCTTAAAGAACAGAATACATGTTAAAAACTTCAGTAATTTATATCAATTTTAAGCGGTACTTTATATACAATGGGAAAAAAACATGCATAGTCCAAATACAATGTCGAAAACAGCATTTTCATAACAAAAAACCCCGAACACTAAGTGTTAATACCATGTACATGAATGCAAGAAGGACCACCCTTTTTGTCTGTTGCACACAGTTTATTTAACAATATGATATAAGAAATGAGTTGGTACTTTACCATTCTATACAGTGATTGAATCTTCTTGAATTTTCTTATTTATAGTAATTATAGCGCTTGCATGATTTACACTAGAATTGCTTTTCCTCGTTTCAAGTTTCACATAGAAGAAAGAAAAGAATGCTTCCCCTCTATCAACATTAGCATGGTCTAAGAGAGTGATCAGCCCTATTTTTTGTCTAAAACCAGTTTTATCAGAGAAACAAAGCAACAATTTCTACATCTGCAAGACAAGAGTCTGGCTTCAGCCAGGATGTACAGATAGATGTGTGTGTGGGTGTGTGTCCGTGTGTGCACGCCGGAGTCAGTTCCTATCGTCCAGGGGTAATACTTGGAGATGCCCACAGAGTTCACTGTAGAAAAAGAATCTTCCCGCAACGCCAGAAAGTTATCGGGATACATTATAAGCTTGCATTATTTCAGGAATCAGTTTCTGAATATTATTTTTCTTCTCACTTT
Source organism: Tupaia tana (assembly GCA_026018925.1). Lineage (NCBI taxonomy): Eukaryota > Metazoa > Chordata > Mammalia > Scandentia > Tupaiidae > Tupaia > Tupaia tana. The sequence goes on along the minus strand of JAKSZU010000016.1, from coordinate 82,729,288 downwards.
TAAACATAAATGTTTAAAGTCTTGAAAATACAAATAAAAAATATGAATATAATGAACTTGTTTTTCCCATTAAAAAAAGGCATGAGTCACCAGCAATGACGACAAAAAGAATCCAAACCATCCCCCTCCCCCCAAAACAAAACGAAAACAAAACAACAACAAAAAAAAACAAAACAAAAAAACCCCAAAAAACAAAAAGAGAGAGACCAGATATTTAAATCAACTGGTTTTTAACAAAAAAATATATTCTTTGTATTGTTTCTTTAAACAGCAATCCACCCTTCCCTGGCTTGGGAGTAGCAGTTCCATCTAGGAGTAAAAAGAACCTAGACGCTGGGTTTTCAGTACAAAAGGTCCAAGGGCACGAAAGGGAAAAAGTGATGCTCTCATAATGCTACAAACCCTCCACAAACTTCTCTAGCGTGTCTCCTGTGGTGTCCCCGACCAGGGACAGTTCGCTGGACAGTGCGCTCCTATTCGGGGTGTTGAGCTGAGGGAGCATTGCGCTCTGTTCGGGGTTCCCCAAGTGTCCCTGGTCTATGGAGCTGGCCATAGAGACTGCAAGTCCGGGGTGGGGGGAACCAGTCTGGGGCGACACATGGTGTGGTGAGGGCTGGGGCTGTATCCGTGGAGACGGGCTGGAATGTGGAGGCTGGGACTGGGGTCGCGGAGACTGGACAGGGGCTGGAGACCGCACCTGGTTACTAAGGGACGTGGCGATCTGCTGGCCGGGGAGATGGGAGGCCTGCGGCTGTCCTGAGAGCATGTGCTGCTGGGGGCTCATGGGGTTCGGCTGGCCCGGGGACCCGATCTGCTGCTTCATCTGCTGCTGCTGCAGAATCCGCTGCTGCAGGGCCTGCTGGATGTTGGGGGCGCCGTCGGCCCCCAGCCCGGGCTGCCCTATCTGGCTAAGCTGGCCCATCTGAGCCGCCATCTGGCCCATGGAGCTGCCCTGGATGGGGAGGTGCTGCTGCATCCGCTGCTGCTGCATGGCTGGTGGGTAGCCTCCAGGTCCTTGAGGCTGCTGGAACTGGCCATGCCCCGCCATGCCCCCGGCCATGCCAGCACTTCCTTGCTGCTGCTGCTGCTGCTGCTGCTGCTGCTGCTGCTGTTGCTGTAGCAGCTGCCTCCTCAGCATTTCTCGGTACTGGGGATTCATGCTTGCCATGTTGGGGTTGTGTCCTGGGTTCATGATGTTTATGGCCTGGCTCTGGGGGTTCAGGCCTCCCATCGTCTGCTGCTGCGGAGGCACCCCGGGTCGCGGCACCCCAGCCTGCATAGCGTTCAGGTTCTGCAGGCCTGGCTGCTGGTGCATGGCAGGCTGGGGCTGCAGGCCGGGTTGGGACTGGAGGCCGGGCTGGGGCTGCAGGCCAGGCTGATTGGCCACATACTTGGCCGTGCGCTGTTTGATGAAAGCCGCCATTAGCTGCGGGTTTGATTTGAGGATGTTCAGCACCTGCTGCTGCTGCTGGGGGGAGCTAGGCGACTTCAGGGTCCGTAGCAGGTCTTGTAGGGCGCTGGGTGAGATGCTCCTGGCCGGCTGCACGCTGGGCATCCGGGGTCCAGCCACAGCCGCCTGGGCTGGCATGGACATCACGGGCCGGGGCATGCCTGGCATCGGCTGCTGTTGGGGGATGGGTGCCTGCTGCCACTGCCCGGGCGGCATGCTGGGCATGACGGTGTTGCTGACCTGGTTGGGTCGGGGCACGTTCAGGCCCACAGGGGCCATCTGGTTCCCCGGAGCCCCCATGCCCGTGCGCCCTGGGGGCATGCTGTTGTTGATGTTCACTCGGTACAGGTGCTGCTGCTGCTGGGCCTCGCGCTCAATCTGCCGGGCTGCTTCCACTGCCGCAGGGGGGGGCTGGGCGGGGGTCGGGGGAGCGGGTACCTGGTTGGTTGGCTTTCCGGCAGACACTGTGGTCGGGGGCTGAGTCCGAGTCACGCTGGGAAAGCCGGCTGGTGACATGCTCACAGGAGAGGGCTGGGGCTGGGCGGGGGGCTGCGGCGTCTGGGGCGTGCTGGGCTGCTGCGTGGGGGTCCCGGGTGGTGCTGAGGTAGGAGAAGGCAGACTCTGCTGAGGCACATTGCGGGTGTTCATGGTGGCCATGCGTCGGCGCATGAGCTGGGCCTGCTGCAGGCGGTGCTGGATCTGCTGCTGGCGGAGCTTGTGTTTGATGTTGAGGCAGAAGGGCACGGGGCATTTGTTTTCTTGGCAGTGCTTGGCGTGGTAGCAGCACAGGGCGATGAGCTGCTTGCACACTGGGCAGCCCCCATTGGTCTTGCGCTTGCAGCCCTTGGTGTGCTGCACCACCCGTTTCATCTTCTGGCAGGACGGCAGCGAGCAGTTGGCATTGCGGCACTGGCAGGCGTGCACCAGGGACTGGATGCAGCGCTGGATGCTCAGACGCCGAGACTCCTGGGGGCTCTTGGACTGCGGCTCGCCCTGGCTACTGCCCTCGTCATCTAGGCCCAGCCCCCATTTCACCATCTTGTGGGTGTGGCTCTTTGTGTTGTAGCAGTTGATGCAAAGGTCATAGTCCTGCCAACCGGGAAAGGAGACAGCCAGCGTCAACAGGGAGCCCAGCACACACCCAGGTGGCCAACGCTCCCGCCCTCTAAGGCCCTCCACTGCGGGACAGCTTGGCTCGGAGCCCCCAATCTACCGCCTCTCTGGCTTGTCCCATCATCTGGGGTGCCCGCGACCCTCCTGGCCTGCCAGCTCCTGCACATGCACAGACCTGGGACTGGGCGCTGGATCCCGGCTCACGTCGCAAACCTGGCAACTTCATGCTTCCCCTGCCCTGAGGTCCCATCGGGACCCTGCCATGTCCTGCCCTTTCCCCACTCCTAGGCGTAGACAGTGAAGCCTAATGGGGAGGAGAGGGACACCGACTGCTCTCTCTCCAAGGGCGGGCAGAGGTTGTGAGACACTGTTCTGGGCGGAAGATTGCAGGCTACACAGGGTGCTGAGGGGTCTCCCCAACACGGAAGGCCAGATTACTCAAAACTGAGAACATGGCACAGAGCTCTAGGACCAGACTTGAGGACTGTGATTATAGAAAAATCATGAAGATTCCAGACTAAGAAATTAGAGAACTGGAGAAAGTGGGAAACAAGGAGAAAGGCTGTCAAGGGTCGGGGAAGGACAGAGAGCACATACAGAGGTCACAATAAGCTATCTGCCTGGCAGGCAGCTGGATCCTGGGAGGAAGCAGGGGACACTTGGGGTGGGGTGCACTTCCTGTGGAGGCAAGGAGGGGGCCCACCCTAGCCTGACCCGCAGCCATCTGAAGGACAGCCACAGAGTCAGCGAGTATGACCACCCACCCAGCCAGCCAGCCAGCCAGTGGCCCTCAGGAATACTGAGACCCCTGAACAAAGGCACCTGTCAAGAGGGCAGAGGGCATTCCCAACTCCCTTTGTAAGACTTGAACCAGGGACAGAAGGGTAATAGGTCAGGACTGCCAACAGAACCCAGGGGCCCCCAGCCTGCTGCCTTGTACCCATCTTACTCTGGAAGGCTCAGCACAAACACCACAGAGCACAGTGGCTGGCCCATGCATGCACGCACGCACGCACGCACGCACAAACACACACACATGCACGTGCTGGTGGCACCCCAAGGCCAAGCCAGGGAGGGCGGTGCCTACCTCGCACACGGTACAGTGCCAGCGTGTCTCCACGTGGTGCTTGCACTCGTTGCAGGTGTAGACGAAGCGGTCCTGGCCCTGGGTGTGGAGCTCCACCAGCATGCACAGCGTGGACCACTTGGAACGGCGCAAGGAGGAAAACTCCCAGTGCTTGTCCCTGGCAAGGGTGAGGAAGGCGTCGCGCCCATCCATGAGGTCGCAGCTGAGCAGCGGGTCGGGGTCCACAATGGGGGGCAGGGTGTTGATGACGGGCCCAGCGTGCAGGTGGATCACGAAGAAGACCTGCAGGAGGAATGGTGTGAGCCCCAAGTGGCTTCCTGGGGCTGCTCCCTCCTCCTGGCCCGAGCCCCCGCCCGTGGCCCACCTCCTTGTGCTTCTCCATGGTGGCGTAGAGCTTCTGGGACAGGTCGTTGGACACATTGGGCACGCTGGGTTTCTTCTTGTTTGCCCGGCTGATGCTGCTCTTATTCTTGTTGGTTTTCTTGTTGTTCTTTTTCTTGGCATTCTTGCTGTCACCCTGGCTGCCCTGCAATGACAAGTGAGGTCATGAGACAAGGCCAGCCTCGCCTGCCCTGCTTGGCCTCAACACTCAGCTCCAGGCCATGGGGGCCCAGAAACCATGCTGGAGGCAGGTAACCCTGGTGACCCCACCTGGGCACAGGAGCTGCCGGCGGCTGCCTGTGCTTGGCCGTGCTGTGCCGTGCCATGGCCAGCTGCATGCAATGTCCCCTCTCAGCTCAGAGGCTACCAAAGGAAGGGGCGGATGGGCGCCATCATTGTTCCAGGTTACTCCTCAGCGTGCTCGCAGTCCTGGGCCACGTCTACACACTCAGCAGCCTGATCTGTGCCTCGAGAGGCTTCAAACACCCAGTGCATGAGTGGGACACAGGAAGGTACTGAGGGCAGGAGGGGCCCCCACTAGGAGTAGGCTCCTGGGCAGCACGCCTGCATGAGGGCAGGACACCTCCCTGCATGCCCATCCTGCACGGCCCCCAGCTGCCTTCCATTACTGGCTGAAGTCTCAGAGAGTCTCACTCCTCAGTTCGAATGCTTTCCCTCCGGGAAAAAACATAGGCTTCTTGTATGTTTAGATTCCGAGGTAGAAACGTTAACTGTTTTTAATACATACATACATATATATACACAAACACACATACGTATGTACGTGTGTGTGTGCACACACACATTTTTAAAATTTTTATTTTAACTTTATTTATCTTAATTTGACCAGAGAGGGACAGAGTGAGTGAGAAAGAGAGGGAAAGTGAGAAAGCAAGTCGCCAGGTCTGGGACTCAAACCGTGGTTGGCCATGTGGGAGTCCAGTGCCCTCAACCACCCCATCACCTGCCAGCCCCCAAAAAGTTAACTTCGTTTGTACAAGACCAGACAGACAGAGACTCAGGTGCATGGAAGGAGTGTTGGCTAGGGCAGGACGCGTTGACCCACTCCCAAGCAAGGAACGTGACATATTGGCAACACCAAGAGCCCAAGGTCACCTGCCAGCACCCTATAAAACTGTGTTTAAGAAATGACAAAAGCTGGGGCAAACGGGTGGTGTAGTTGTTGAGCGATGGACTCCCATATGGCTCACCAGTCCTGGGCATGGTGGCTTGACAATAACACCAGGTACGTGCGTGCGTGCCCAAAACCCTGGGAGGAGAATGGAGGAGAAGGGATTGCGGCATGGCCACCCCCCTGGGGGGTGATTTCTCACTGTCACATTCTCTGTCCCTTTCTCTCTTCAGTGAGTATACACACCCTGTGGCAAAACTCTCAAAACAGAACCATGTGGGTAAGACTTTCTTTTGCATTTTTTTTTCCTTCTTGGAACTTACCTAACACATTTGTCTTTGTGTAGGTGATTTTTCCTCACAAAGTTGAGATTATACACAGGAAGTTGAATCCTGATTTCCCCCACTTAATGCTATTGCAAGCATTTCCCCACTTCCCTGCACTTGAGAATCTGACTTTTATTGTCAAGAGTGTAGCTCACACTGCGAGGTCTCGGGGAGTCACCTAGCAAGGCGAGTCTAGCCCACTGCAGGCTCACAACCAGAACTAGACACAGGATGGTGAGCCTGTGACCAGCCCCTCGGCGTCCTGCCCGTCCAACCTGCAAGTCCAACACACGTGGCACAGGCTCACACTGTCATCGTGAGGCCCTCATCCCCCACCTTTTGAGCAGCCCCGTCACAGGCCACAGGCAGGCTCGACCTCCCTGTTGCAGCCGCGGGGCTGGCCCCAGCTCTGGGAGCATGGTAGGAGCTCGGCGGTCCGTGCAGCAGCTCTGACCGGACCCGAGTCCTCTCCCCGCAGTGACTCCAGCACTGCCTCCACGAGCCCTGGGTGAAATGTCCAACTCGGGCCCCAGACCTGAGCCAGGCACACGGAAGGCCCTCAGGGTGCAAAGTCGGCTGGTCCCTGGTGCCAAGCTCTAAGGCAGCCAGCAAAACCCCACCTCCCAGAAGGTCAGCTTGAGAATGGGCCTCATGGCAGCGTCCTACATCACCCCAAGGAGGGAGATGGGAGGCTCAGGCATCAGTCACCAAACGGCAGGGAGCAGCATGACTTCGCCATGGTCCTGGCACCCCTCCTCGTCTACAGTTGCTCTGTGCTGCCTGAGGCTAAGGGCTGTCCTCACCCCCACGAGGCCCAAGGTGCCCAGCAGCCTGGACTTAGACTTTCAGATGTCACCGCCTAGGACCTCTTTCCAGCCCTGCCCTGGTGCCCCAGCTCAGACACGTCCTCTTGGCTCTTATCAGATATCTCCAAGGTAATATGTCCACAGCCAATTCTCATCTCCCCCCGACCAGCTCCTGTGGGCAGTGTCAGCAACGCTGAGCCTGCTGACCAGCCCCACCCCCGTCCCCACCCTCACCCCTGGGGTCTCCTCACTCCATGGATTGCTCTCTATGCTGCAAAACCCACCCCAGTTCTGGGGAGCTGCCCTTACAAGGTGCCATGCTCTGCCCCTGCCACCTCTGACATGGGTGAGGCCCACGGTGCCAAGTCACACCCTCCCGCGGTCCAGAGGGCCCTCCCCTGCACCCTGGCTCCTATGTCACCTCCCCACCAGGACCCCCAAACCTCCTCTGCCCTCCTTTTCCCTTCAGCTCCCGCCACACCCCACAGTCATCATGGGCTGTTTGCATTCCCCTGGGGGCACAGCCGGGCTTCTGCTGAGTCCACCCCAACTGCCAGAGCAGGGAGAGCACAGGCAGGAGGCTGGTGCAGGAAGGCTCAGCACCGGCACCGGATGAGGAGCTCCTACAAGGCACCAAGTGAGGCCTGGCAGCCGAGGCTGATGGGGTGGGTCCAGACTGTGGCATGGCCGCCGCCTGCCTTCCTTGCTCTGCCACCTGGGTCTTAGCCCCCCCCACCCCCAAGCCAGGGAGCGCGGCCTGCACAGAAACCCAGAGGCCCCCCCCCCCCCCCGCCTCCCCGCTCTGCTACAGACAGCCCCGCCCGGGACAGCCAGGCTCAGAGGAGGGCTCGCACCTCGGTGGTCTCGCTGGCTGCAGTGCTTTCTTCTTTCTTCCTCTCTTCCTCCTCTTGTTCCAGTTCCTTAATGCTCTCTTCCAACACATTGGGCCAGAAATCACCTTCGAAATACGGTAGTTCCTTGGCACTTGTGAGCCTGTCCTCTGTTGCTTGTTTGAAAATGTCCTAGAAGGGAGCAGAGCACAGCAATGAGGAAGAGGCCCCGGGAATGACACATGCAAACCACCTGGCGCAGAGCTGGGGACACACGCGAAGGGTTACCAATGCTAGCTGAAGCCAAGGGGCCCACCTGCCTGCACCGCCACGCCCAGTCCTGACCTCTCCTGCCACATGTGCTGTCACTCTGTGCTTTCATCCCATCTTCTAGCCCTCGCAGGTGGGTATAACACGAGCATGTGCAGGTGTAAGACGGGGGCACACAGACTCACCTCCGCCAGTCACCACAGAAGGCCCCGACCCCCTCCCCGACCCCAGGCACCTTGTAGTCATGAATGATGCGCTCTGCAAACGCCTTGTCCAGCATCTTCTTGTACCACTCCTGCAGTCGTTTTGGTTTTGGGATTTTTTGATCAGGGGGGTGGCAATGGAAGATGTAGTCATCTCCTTCACTTGGGGGACAGGCCCAGATGTGCCCTGTCACATACCTGCGGACATGTGCGCACAAGCTGGGTGAGCAGGTCAGTGGATTCAGCCCTGCCTTCCCGGAGTTAGAGCTAAGGTGAAGGGGCCTAAGCCAGAGCAGAAATAATTGTAAATAACAGATCAAATTACAAGGCCCAATCCTTTTTTTTTTAAAGTTTGCTATAGGGCACAGGAGCTCGCTGTGGAGGAGGTTAAGAAACCAGCCGCCGAGTGATGGTCACGCCACAATCCTCTTACATTAACTTCTTGGGATTTTGGGCACATACACCAACATGCCCAGCATGTTTTTCAAGTCATCAGGTCTGGGACTTGAACTTGCTGCCTGCCATGTGGGGACCAGCTGCCTTAACCACCACACTACCAGCTGGCCAAAGGTCCAATTTTTATCACATTATCACGTGCAAATTCTAGCCTGCATGCACTTCTCTCTCAGGTGCACATAGGTGAGGCCAAGGCCATGGTGGAAATTTCTTTTGTTTTTGTTTTGTTTTTCCCTATAGGTACACGTGCTCACCAGAGAGACAGACTGAGAAGCAAAGAGAGAGAGAGAGAGAAGTGAGAAATCACCTCTCAGGCAGGATGGACACACCATAATCCCCTCTCCTTTCAGGATTTTGGGCACGGACACACACACACTGGTATAATTTTCAAGCTGTAGGTTCCAGGACTGAAACTGGGGTTGGCCAGGTAGGATCCAGTACCCCAACCTCTAGGCCACCAGCTGGTCCCCACAGTAGAGCTCTGTAACCTTGTTGCAGAGCCTGAGAATAGCATGGCTTGCTGAGACACATCATGTGAACTGTATCTAGTGACGTGCTGGGTTTTTCCTCTCTTCTTCCTCCTCCCTCCTCCCCCCACCCCCGTGCATTGGAGAGGCAATTCAGTTGAATAATTCTTTTTTGTTTGTTAGAGAGATTTTTGCTATAAGGCACGTGGGCTTGCCAGAGAGACAGAAAGAGAAATCACTCCCCCAGGGAGTGCTGCAATCCCCTCTGCTCCATTCTCCTCTCAGAATTTTGGGCACGCATGCACATACATGTGCCTGGCGTGAGTTTAAGCCGCTGGGTCTGAGACTCAAACAGTGGGTGACGAAGTGGGAGTCCAGCAATGTAACTATTATACCATCTGCTGGTCCCTCAGTTGAGTAATTCTAAGGGTTAATGCTAAAATAAACCTCATTCTTCCTGCTCAAAACACTTTGATCAAATAGCTCTACCCTTTTCAAGTTTGGGAAAGGAACAGAGTAGAAAAACTAAGTGGCAGAGAAAGAAGCCAGGCATGGAGACCATGTACTGCAGGGAAATGCTGTGGATCAATGTGGAGGCTGATTGCACCATTTGGCAAAGTTACTGTTTTAGGCACTGTACACCTGGAACAGGGAATGCTATGGCATGCTATTTTTTTTATTGCTCCAGGGTACATGTGCTTGCTAGAGATAGAGACAGAGAGAAAGCGAGAAATCACCCTCCATGGGAGATGGCCACGTCATAGTCTCTTCTTTCCCATTCCCTCCTTGGGACTTTGAGCACACACGCACCCATGCCTGGTGTGTCCTTCAAGCCACTGGGTCCAACACTCAAATCGCATAGTCAGGCATGTGGGATCCAGCTGTCTCAATCTCCACACCATCTACTGGCCCCAGTATTTTGATTTTTTTAGATTTTTGCTATATTGCATGTGTGCTCACGTGTGCTTGCGCCATATAGCAAAAGAGCAAGAGAGAGATGGAAAATGAGAAATCACCCACCAGGGGGATGGCCATGCTGCAATCCCTTCTCCACCTAGGATCTTGGGCATGCACACATGTATCTGGCATGAGTTTTAAGTTGCTGGGTCCAGAACTTGAACCATAGTCTATTATATGGGAGTATAGCAACATGACCATTACACCATCTGCTGGGCCCGTAATTATTTTTACCTAAATAAAAGTTTTTTTCAAAGAATTATTTAATTTTATTATTATTTAAAAACTTTAAAATTTGCTATAGGACATATGCGCTCATGAGGGAGAGCGAGCGAACGAGCGAGAGAATGCGTGCGAGCGCAAGCCATTAGGTCTAGGACTCAAACCATGGTTGGCAATGTAGAGTCTAGGGCCTTTAACGACCATGCCACCTGCTGGCTTCCCTAAGTAAAGGTTTTTTTTCCTTTCTTTCTTTTCTTTTTCTTTTTTTAAAAAGAAGACTCAAGTGGGAAAAAGAATCAAAAGAAAGAAAAGTGCTCACGTTGTGCCCAGGGGCCAGACCTATGGCCAGAGCACGTGGGGAGGGCTGCAGACCCATGACCCCCTCACAGGAATTGAGAATAACAGCACACATAAAAAGAAAGGAAGGAACAACTTCCATTATTTCACAAAATAAAGAGACAGTAAAAACCAGCTTTAATCTGTTTTGAATAACTTATCCAAACTCACCCCAATTTCTTCACATATTCTAGATACCCAATAAGGATCTCATGGTAAACGGCTGTCCGGAGGCAACGGGGCCGGAAGAAATGAATACTGTCCAGGTAAGAAATGTACACACGCCTGTGGGGGGAATGCATTTTAGGTTCCGGTGCCCCTCGAACAGGAAACCGAACACAAGCACCCGAGCCCTGCCAGACCTGGCGGTGCTCTGAGAGTAGCTGCCAACACTACCAACCGTGACGGAAGGCCAACAGGATCCACTGCCACCCCCGAGACAGAACCTGACCTCTGCCAGTGAGCAGAAGAGATGGGACTGCTGGCTGTGGAGGCTCGGCACAGAGGCAAGCTGCTTTCTCTCAGCCCCTGCCACCCAGACTGGCCAAAGGACTCTTGGGGGAGATGCTTCACCTGCACAGGTGCTTCAGCTGTCCCTTCCCCGGGCTCCCTAGTTTAACTGCCTTAGGTAGGACAGCAAGCCCAGGTCCCATGTGCACTCACAACACAAACGGTGCCCGGCCCAGCCATCAACACCTTGCGCCTGCACTAGTTCAGTGAAAACCCAGACCAACGTTTGGCTAGCTGGCAGTGGCTTCCCTTATTTTAGCCTGGTACTAAAGCACACAGGGCCCACTAAGCCACCCACACCCTTGGTCTGTTCCAGGGGACACACAGAAGGCGGGAGAGGCTACCTTGTGTTGGGAGGGGGGCAGTCGGAGCCATACTCCTGGACATGCATGCCGAAGAAGCACACATCCACGCCGTCGATTTCCTCAAAAGCAAAGAGAGCTTTGGTTCGATATGGGAACGATTCAGACATTTCTCCAGAGTCCACAAATCTGAAAAAAAGCCAGAGCCCGATGTCTGTAACATTACTGCTCACAAGGTGCTTTACCAACTCAGCCTGCTGTTCTCAGCTGGTCAGTGACCAGAGACAAAGGCCTGGCCAGCTCTTACGCTCCAGCCCAGGGCCTCCCCGCAGCCTGAGTACTTTCCAGGCTGGGGTTCAATTCTTTCTGGCCCTGCCTCACTTAGCCAGGAATCACACCTCTGCTCATCCACCTGGAATTCTGAGCACAGTGCCACTTCTATGCCAGCCCCTGTGGGTCTCTGAGCGACGCCCTCACCCCAGAGCACCCGGCAGTGGGCAGGGTCCATCCAGCAGGTGTGAGGAGGCTCCCGCCGCCCCGTAGAAAACAGAGCACACCAACCGTGACTTCATCCCAGGCTTGACCTCCACCGTCTTGTCTGAACTGGCCACCACTCTGACAAAAACCTCCCCAGCTTCTGGGTGATTCTGGCGCCGCAAAAACTTGTTCACTCGGTCTTCCAGGTGGTTTCCCAACCGTGTGGTCTGCAGTCCTAGGAAATCCAGAAGGAGCAGATGAGAGGGCTCAGAAAGGGCTCCTGAGATGGTGGCTGAGAACACAGACCCCGTCTGTCTGTCAGTCTGTGGAGTCTGATGCTTTAGAGTAATCGTGTTCTCCTGACACAGGCCTAGCCTGCCTGGTGACGTGAGCATGGCATCGGGGTAGCTCCTGCCCTGGTCGCCACACCGCCTCCTGAACACTGTTTATGTATAGGGCGTTTCCATCTTTGTCTAGCAATCAGGGCAGAAGAGCCACAGAAGTGGCTGACAGGGACAGGGGAGTGGGATGAAGGGATCGAGGCACGAGGCGGGTCCCCTGTGCCCCAAGGAGGCAGGGAGGCAGCTGGTGCCATGAGCTTGGTCCTGGCCTGGGGCGGTCTTCCCAGGCTGCACTGGTTACTGTGTCCTGCCCTGGAACCTGCTGGAAGAACTCTAACAGCCCAGAGGAACTTGCCACTGCTGTCCGGAAGCAGGGCGGGTGCAGCCATCGGGAGGGGATGGTGCAGGTGCAACTAGGGGCCAGCTCCCCTGGTCCTGAGAGTCCCTGGTGCAGTCTAAACGGAGGCACAGGACATTTCAGGGCTGACTCAGCAAGCACCAGCCAGGAAAGGCTTGCTGTCTGAGAGCAACTCCAACACCTGGACAGGGTGGGCACGGTGGCAGTGCCCAAACTCCGTTATCTGGAGGTGGGGCGGGCATGGTGGCAGTGCCCAAACTTGGCCAAGGTTTCCACCTCAGCCAGGGGAAGCGAATCTCTGGGTTTGGAAGAAGGAGGCCTCCTTGCGTATCTCCTGCTTCCCTCTCTACCCAGTGACAGCACCAGCATGGCACTGTGACTGGGATTGTCCTGGGAACGCCTTACACCCAAGACCGGGAGGGAAAGTCACAAGAGATACACGGCGATTGCTTGCAGATGACAGGATTAAAAGAGTGTGTTTATTTGTTGTGATTTTCAAGCCACCAGGTCCAGTCACAGTGGTCAGCCCTGTGGGAATCCAGCATCTTCACCCCATGCCACCTGCTGACCCCAGACAATGGGATTTTAAAGTTTCTTCTTTCCCGAGTTTTGATACTTCTGACACTGATGAACAACATAAAGAAATCATTTGGGATTTCAGAAGATTCCGCGTCAAGCTAAGTTAGTTATAATTCAATAAGTCATTTAGAAAGAAAACCAGGGGTGGGGCTGGCAGGTGGCGTGGTGGTTAAAGGCACTGGACTCCCACATGGCCGACTGCAGTTTGAGTCCCGGACCTGGCAGTTTGCTCTCTCCCTTTCCCTTTCTCTTCCTGTCTCTCTCTGGTAAAATTTAAATAATAACAAATAATTCTTTGAGAAAAAAAAAAAAGAGAAGAAAAGGAAAGGGCAGGGCAAGGCAGGGGACCAGGACAGACCCACAGCCCAGCAGTTAAGGGAGCGGGGCCTCACACAACTCGCCGAGCACTCTCTTTTACGCTTGCTCCTTTGTCTGGAATCTGCCAGGCTTGAGGACTGGAGGAAGGGGCTTGGGGCAGGGGCAGAGCCTGGATGGTGTGCCTCTTTCTCTGTCTCTCTCGTATGCACGTACACACTTTATCATGAATAACCGGAAAATAAAAAATATGATGGCCAAGAAAGAAACACCCCATGGAGAGTGGGCAGGGTAGGTGGTGCGGTGGTTAAGGGGACCGAATCCCACATGGCTGACTGTGCAGTTGAGTCCTGGACCCAGCGGCTTGAGAAGCACGCGGGGAGTGCGTGCACGCCCAAAATCCTGAGAGGAGAATGTCAGAGAAGAGACTGGCGTGGCCATCCCCCCGGGGAGTGATTTCTCACTCTCTCTCTCTTCCTTGGTCTTTCTCTGGCAAGCACACGTGACTTGTATTAAATTAAGGAAAAAAAAAAAGAAGCCCTACGGGGTAAAAACATTTAAAAAAAATTTTTTTTTTTTTTGAGAGATTTTTGCTATAGGGTGTGTGTGCTCGCCAGAGAGACCGAAAGTGAGAAATCAGCCCCCCACGGGGATGGCCACGCTGCATTCTCCTCCTGGGATCTTGGGCACATGTACACATGCCTGGTGTGAATTTTAAGCCCCTGGGTTGAGGACTTGAACTGTGGGCAGCCATGTGGGAGTCCAGCGACATAAGAGCTATGGATTTGTAAAGCTGTAAAAATCAGGGGAGGGACCAGTCAGTGTCAGGGGAGTGAAACATGGCACTCTCTGAGGCTGACCCACGCAGGAAGGCTCTGGATTACCACCCGGAGTGCCCCGAGTATGCCGGGATTGCCTGTGCCCACTGTCTTGGGCTGGGGGATGCAGGCCGGTACATCCGGATCCTGCCGGAAGTGCTGCTTCTCCCTCAGAAGAGACTGAGATGAGGCAAGGTGCACCTGTGATCTCCTGTGGTCTCTGAGGGAGAGCTACTCTCCCCGCTGTGCACGCATGCACTGCCTCTTCCTCTTTTAAACAAGAGAAAGAGTGAGAGGCATTTCTGACGGGGCCTCGCCGTGTCGCAATCCTCAGGCCCAGCCGCTCAGCTAGCTAGGAGCGTGGCACACACCCAGACCCAGCCTCCCAGGTGGCCCTGGCCGTGGCAGCAGCGCCCTCCCACCTGCACCACTGAGGCCGGGCTCTGAGCCTTCGTGTAGCACCCCAGTGGCCGACGAACACCCTGAGGAAAAGTCATAGAGGTGTGGGGACTCTCAGACTCGCAAGCTGTGCCGCCAGTTCTTGGTGAGGACCTGAAGAAAAGCCCCAGTTCTCATCCCACACTGCTGCTCGGGAAGCTTTCCTCCCTTGGGAAGTGACTTGTGGTTCCAGTTAGGCCACGGTACAGGGTCACACTGTGCTTACTTGCCCTTCCCCTGTGGGTAAGGCCCTCACACTATGGCTTTCAAATACAAATGGAAGGAATCAACCTTTTAAGCTAGGTCTTCACTTTCTCCCAGATCTCCTGAATCAACTATGCTCTACACGTATTTATTTATTTACTTTGCAATAGGGCACGTGCACTAGCTAGTGAGGGGGGAGGGGAGAGAGGAAGTAAGAAAGCACGCCCCAAGGGGGATGGCCATGCCACAATCCCTTCTTTGTTCTCCTCCATCCTCCTTTTGGGATCTTGGGTACCCGTCCACCCACACACACGATTGTCAAGCTGCTGGGTCTGAGATTAAAACCACGAAGTTGGCCATGTGGGATTCGGCTGCCTTAGCTACCACACCGCCAGCTGGCCCTACTTTCATCTACCTGAACTTAGTTCCTCTGTGGTATGTGGCAGGGTGGACGGTCAGTTGTTCTGAACCTGTTCACCGAGCAGTCGGTTGGAAGACAGCTTAGACGCTGAGCTGGTGTGAACATCAAGGAAGTCTACCTTTGTGACCCACAGCCACTGGCAAAGACCACACAGACACCTGTTCTACGGACAAACAAGGGCAACCTGGGTCATGTAAGGCCCTCTCTCACATCAATGTGCTTTATCTATAGTTCTCCCACTCACTGCCGCTTTCTGGGTACTGGGTGAGTGGACAGCTTGTGCCCAATCCCACACACACCTGCCCTGTCCTCCCAGCCCCGACTGCTGGTCTCCTGAGGCCCGGCTCTCTGTGCCGAGCTGTTGTGGTTATCAAAGCTT
The DNA here is from genome assembly GCA_026018925.1 of Tupaia tana. Classification (NCBI taxonomy): domain Eukaryota; kingdom Metazoa; phylum Chordata; class Mammalia; order Scandentia; family Tupaiidae; genus Tupaia; species Tupaia tana. Next base: position 82,714,110 of record JAKSZU010000016.1, on the reverse strand, counting down.
GGGCCTGGGAATGTTTTCTTCTCACCTGCTGAACTGCTTGAGTTATTCCACTCAGAATGGAAGGGTTCTCCACTGGAGGTCGCAGGGCCCCCAATGGGACACTGAGCAAAGCCTGGAGGCTTTCTGAAGAGCGCAGCCCTTGGGGGTTGTGGCGCTTGGCAGGTGAGGGTGGAGGGTAGGGACGTGGATCAGTCGCATGACATGCAGGACGGTCTCAGAGCCCCCAAACAGTCAGGCCCCAATGCCCATGCTGGCGTTGTCAGGCAGCCCTGCCCTTTTCTGAGATGTCTCCCCACAGTAGCCAAGTCCACCAGCTGAGGTGACCCCACGGTGTTAACGGAGGCAGCTCCGTTATAGGGACTCTGGGCTTAGGCTCTCAGCATGAAGCCTCCATGGTGGCTCTCCCTTCTGCTCTGTCTCTTTTCACTCCCAACCCTCACATTGCCCTGGTTCTTGCAGGGAGTCCCCTGAGAGACACTCTGGTTGCCTGTCCTGCAAGAGGAGGTGGCAGCTGCAGGGCAGTGGGTAAGTGCACGCGAGACCCCACTGAGTGTGCTCGCCGGTCAGCCTGGAGGGGCAGCCAAGGGATACCTAGCTGCAGGAGGCAGCCCCCAGGACTGCAGAACTCGGCCTGTAAGATTCTTTCCCCTTTATGAAAGGGAGGGAGGGAAAGAGGGAGCGATAGATGGGTGGACAGACAGACCGGTGGGCCTTGCCATGTCACAACAGTCCTGCATCCCAGTCTCAGCTAGGACCACTGGCACGCTAATGTGCCCAGCGTGGGTGTGCTGAGGTTGCTCAGGAACCAAACTCCAGCCTCCCGTGCCGCTTCCAATCTCATGGGCTGGTGGTATCTACAGCACTAAGGTGAGTCAATAATCAAAAACTTTTGAAAATACTACTGTCTTTTTAAAAAGTCTCCTTAGGAAAAGTTATTTCTAGCAGTGACAAGCTGCTCTCTCTACTTACAAACAGGCCTGTGGAACACGTCCCTGCTGAGGAAAAACTTGGGGATGTGGTTTCTCCTGGGAAAGGGACAAGCCCACCAGGTTCATACAGGCCAGGTGCCCAGCACTCCTGGGTAAGTGAAGGACAATTTCTGGCATAGCCAAGGGCTCACTGTCTCACAGCAGCAGGACCCAGCACTCCCTTGCTGGCCCGTGACAGCCCACACAGAGCCAGGGCGCAGAGTGGACAGCCATGGCACTACACGCAGGTATTAAGGGCGGGTCTTAGTTTTAGGCTATTTGAGAAGGATCTGCTGACATTTCTCAGAACAAACTTTACAGGATACTTAAGTTCTGTGAACTTCGTCTATTAATAAAATGTGAACTGATCACAAAGCTGACTTTCATATAAGGGTCAAGCCAATGCGTCTCTTTTAGGGTAAGACAAAAGAAGGCACAAAATATTAGGAGAGAGAGAAAAACTTCTGACAAATGAGTTTCAAAATCGCATGCTGAATGGTGGCAGTGAGAAGCTGAGAAAATTTACACAAGTGCCTAAAACCTAGAGCCCTGGAAATAGATTTTTTAAAGAATTATTTTATTTAACTTTATTTTAGTTTGACCAGAGAGGGACAGAGTGAGAGTGAGAGAGAGAGGGAGGGAGGGAAAGTGAGAGAGCAAGCCAGCAAGTCTGGGACTTGAATGGCGGTGGGCCATGTGGGAGTCCGGCACGCTTAACCACCACGCCACTTGCTGGCCCCGAAACAGTTTTTTTAATGAACTTACTCTTAGCACTGAATTTGTTTTCTTTTCGGGGTCTGCCACTTTTCTTCAAGCAGTTGTCACACACGAAGCTGCAGAAAATGATGAGCGTGATCAGATTACATACAACAGTGACTGTTACCAATCCAATAAATGCAGTGTTCGGATACTCTGTTGGTGGTTTAAACCACGTCACCGTGGAGAGAGGAAAGAGGGAGACTGCTCTGACTCTACAGTTTCCGAAACAGGCAAATGTAGAAGCAACTGCCAGCCTTCTTAGCTGTGGAATCCTTGCTGATACAAGGAGAGCGGATGCAGCCGCCTGGCCCGCCCTTCCTCAGCTCTGGGCAGTACTGCTTCTCCCTCTTCCAAGACCACAGGAGATTACTCACCCTGAGGGCCAAATGATGTCATAGTGCAGAACGCAAATCTGATGCATCTTCCGGCCACACTCCTTGCAATCAACAAAACTAGGAGACAAAGGAACACAGGGCTGCACTCGCAGAACCATGCCTCCCACGTGACTCGCCGGGCCCACACGCAAACCCCCAGCTCTGGGTCACTCAGAGGGCCTCTGATGAGAACGTGTGTACTGACGGACTCAACCGTATTTTCCAAACATATCCATATCATATTTCCTGCAGGAAAAGGCTCTCTTCCTTTGTACAAATGCCCCATTCTTTTCTCCCAAACTCCCTTTGCAAACAAATAAAACCACTTTAAAAAATTACTGGGGCTGGACCAGCAGTTAGCGTAATGGCTATGTCGCTGGACTCCCACGTAGTCGACCGCGGTTCACGTCCTGGACCTGGTGGCTTAAAACTCACGCCAGGTGCATGTGCGTGCGTGCCCAAGATCCCGAGAGGAGAATGGAGAAAGGATTGCGGCATGGCTATTCCCCCTAGGGGGTGATTTCTCGCTTTCTGTCTCTCTGTCTCTGTCTGTCTGTCTGGTGAGCGCACGCGCCCTATAGCAAAAACCTCTCCAAAAAAAAAAAAAATTACTGGGGCCATCAGGTGGCATGGTGGCTAAGGCACTGGACTCCCACATGGCTGACTGTGGTTTGGGTTGTGGACCTGGCGGCTTGGACTGCCTTCATACTTTCCGTCTTTCTTTCTCTGTGTCTCACTGGTCAAAGTTAAAAAAAAAAAAAAAAAAAAAAAAAAAAAAAAAAAAAAGTAATATTAAAAGTAAAATAAAATAATTCAATAAATAATTGTTAAAAAACAAAATTACCGGGGCCAGCAGTTAGCGTAATGGCTGTGTCGCTGGACTCCCATGTAGTCGACCGCGGTTCGTGTCCCGGACCCGGTGGCTTAAAACTCACACCGGGTGCGTGTGCGTGCGTGCCCAAGATCCCAAGAGGAGAATGGAGGAGAAGGGATTGCGGCGAGGCCATCCCCCCTGGGGGGTGATTTCTCGCTTTCTATCTCTCTGTCTCTCTCTGTCTGTCTGGCGAGCGCACGCGCCCTATAGCAAAAATCTCTCCAAAAAAACAAAACAAAACAAAACAAAACAAAATTACCGTGATAGGGACCAGCAGGTGGCATGGAGGTTAAGGTGGCTGGAGATGTCACGTACCTTTTTATTATTTTTTTTGGAGAGGTTTTTGCTATAGGGCGCGTGCGCTCCAGAAAGATGGGCAGAGACAGAGACAGAAAGTGAGAAATCACCCTCCACAGGGATGGCCATGCCACAATCCCTTCTCCTCCAGTCTCCTCTCGGGATCTTGGGCACGCGTGCACAAACGCCTGGCGTTGAGTATAAGCCATCGGGCCTGGGATTCGAACCATGGTCGACTACATGGGAGTCCAGCAACGCAGCCATTGCGTCAAATGATGGTCCTGATTTCACACACCTTAACTGACTAAAAATGGAGAACACTTCCAGTGCTGTAAACATTTGCCTTTAAGTCTAAGACTCCTCAGGGTACTGCCAGGCTGGGGCAGCCACACAGGCCCGATGCCCAGGAGATGCGTGCTCTGTGATGGTCGCGAAGGGCAGAGGTCAAGCCCTAGTCAGTGCCCAGGGACGGGCTCCAGTGCACTGCCCGTCTCCCACCACTCCGGGAGAGAGCAGGGACATCAATTCTCTACTCCACTCGGAGGCAGCTCATGCCACGGCACACCTGGAACCTGCCATCTCCAGGAGCCACCTCACCTGGGTATCTGTCTTAACCATCATGAGATTCCGAGGGCAGAATCTTTGCTACGTTCGGCTCACTCCCTACCGGTCCCACAGCTCACACTCCCCAAAGGCTGAGGGACTAGAAATTATCTCGATTCCTGGAACCTTCCTGGTGAACATTCAGCCCTTGCCAGTTTCTCTACTGCTGCACATGCTCTTCAAGCCTTCAGCCATGACCCACCCTGACCCAGCCTCCTTGCCCACTGTCTGGCATCTAGCATTTGAGTATAACGTATTTTGGAATTGCAACCTGCACACACATTGTCAGGAAACTAAAATCCATGCAGGGGAGGATGTAACGTGAGGAGAGAAGCAGGAAATGAGGGGAAAGAATTCATGGGTCACTAAAGGCACAGGAGGGGCCAGATGTGGTGGCACAGCAGTAACGCATTGCTCTGTGATGCCAGAGTCATAGAGGAAGGGCGCAGGTTCGTGTCCCAAGGTCTTGTACATGCCAGATGTGTGACCCTGGCTGGCTGAGTCTGAACACAGGATCACAATGTGAAGACCCTCTTGGGGATGCCCCTTCTTTCTCTCGTGGAATAAAGGGGGGAGCCAGCCAGTGGCATTTTAGTTAAGGTGGCTGGATCCCATATAGCTGACTGCCATTCAAGTTCAAGTCTCAGAATCGGGAGCTTGAAAATTACATCAGGCACATGTGTGCTCAAAATTACAAGAGGACGAGGGACTGTGGCACGGCCATCCCTCTTGGGGAAGGGTGTTCTTACTTCCTCCCCACCCTCAGTGAGCACATGTGGCATGCTCATTGGCACACTAGGAATATAACACAGTCAAAGCTCTGCGCAGGCGGGGTTGGGGGGTCTACTGCACCAGCACCTCAAGGCAGCTGCAGCTCTAGCACTGGTATAATGTCCACGCCTGGGTTCCAGGCAGTGGCAAAGACTTACTAAAGAACCTCCTGAGAGTAAAGCTAGGTTTTCAAAGGCACCCAGGGACAGTCTTGTTTCCCATGGCTGCAATCAGCCTCCCTGCTCCACGGCTTGGGACACGCCACAAACCACATAGCCCAAACACCCAAGGTCACTGAAGGTCACCGAGGCTGCTGCCCACCAAGCAGCGTCAGATGGGTGCTTACCACGGGGGCAAAACCAGTGAGCAGAGCTGTGCATCGCGGTGACTCTGCTTAGGGGTCTTGACAGGCTGTCATACTGAAGGGACTCAGAAGCCTCTCTAAGGGCTACTGTATGATGCGCATTACGAATACAGCACTCTCATTCACCATGGTGGAAAAATAAAGTATATGATAATGGCTTTAAAACATAAGCTATACCAAAGACATATGCTTCTATTTAGTTTTAGAAAGTGGCTTCTAAGAGGTTTTCCTTCTGCTGGGGGGAACCAGCAGTTAGTGTAATGGCTATGTCGCTGGACTCCCACGTAGTCGACCGCGGTTCGCGTCCCGGACCCGGTGGCTTAGAACTCACGCTGGGCGCGTGTGTGTGCGTGCCCAAGATCCCGAGAGGAGAATGGAGGAGAAGGGATTGCGGCGTGACCATCCCCCCTGGGGGGTGATTTCTCGCTTTCTGTCTCTATGTCTCTCTCTGTCTGTGTAGTGAGCGCACGCGCCCTACAGCAAAAACCTTTCAAAAAAAAAAAAAAATAAAAACCTGTTATTTCTCTCTCAACGATACTAGTAGCACTGCTTACCAAATAATTCTAACCTTTGGCCTCGTCTCTAAATACTCACACTAAATGACTTCATTAAAGATACCCACGACCAAATTATTACAGAGGTTATAATACAAAAAAAAAAAAAAACAATGAACTAATTTCCTGGTGTCAACATTCAATAATTAGAGGGGCTGGCAGGTGGCATGGTGGTTAAGGGTGCTGGACTCCCACATGGCTGACTGTGGTTCAAGTCTGTACCTGGCGGCTTGTGCTCGCTCGCTCTCTCTCTCTCTCTCTCTCTCTCTCTCTCTCATCTCTCATACTCTGTCCCTCTCTGGTCCAACTAAAATAAATAAATAAAACAAATAAAGTTTAATAAAATAATTCTTTAAAAAAAATCAATAATTAGAGGAGGCCACAGATGGCATGGTGGTTAAGGTGCTAGAGTCCCACTTGGCTGACCATGGTTCAAGTCCCAGAGCTTGTGGCTTACTTTCTCATTTACTCTCTCTCTCTTTCTCTGGTCAAATTGAAAAATAATAATTAAAATTAAATAAATAATTATTTTGAAAAATTCAATAATTAGTGTACATATTACAGAGAAAAATGTATTTTGTGTGACTTAAAAAAAGAATCTACAATTAAAAGATAATGAGTAGCTTCCCTCACCCAAAACCAAAACTTCAAAGTCGTAAAGTCAAAAGAAATAACTATATACTCACGGTTCAGGATCCAAGGTATCGTTTTTCTTCTTTTCAAACTGATCCTTTGAAATTGTCCTTATTTAAAAACACACAAAAGAAAATAATTAATTAACTAAAATTTATTCACCAAGTATAAACTACACGATCTCTGGAATATTCTGTAATTAGTTCTTCAACTATGAAGGGGCTTCAAAAAGTTTGTTGAAAAAAGTAAGTATGGGTTTATTTTGGTAGGAAACATACTGAAGTTGGGCAGCCTGTGGTGTGGTGATGACAGCAGCTAGATCCCACATGGCCAATCAAGCAGTTTGAGTCCTACACCTGGCAGCTTTGAAAACATGTCGGCTGTATGTGTGTGTGCATGCCCAGAATCTTAAGAGGGAAATGGATGAGGGAGACTATGGAATGGCCATCTCCCCCGCCTCCAGGGTGACTTCTCTCTCTCTTTCCAGTGACCGTATGTGCCCTAGTGTCCTACAGCAAAAACTAAAATGGATGTTGAAATCTATACATAGTTTCTTCCTAATACCCATTTTTCCATAAGCTTCTTCAAGAAGTTTTAAATATGTAAAAATAAATTACGGTCACCTGAAATCTCGAGTAGATGTAATGATGAAATTAACAAAAAATTTAGTTCCATGGAAAGCACTATCATTTTTTTTCATATATCCCACTGCTATTGATTTTCCATATATTTTCTTTTTTTTTGGGAATGTCCTCCCAACTATTATCAGCTTTACTGTAAGATTTAATTAAGACTAGTCAATACATAATGGCAAGATCATATTGAGACTCAAACCCTTTCATTTTCAACCAAATCTATATGGTGAATGGCTACCGGAAGTCGAGAATATTGATGTAACCAATTCTTGGAGTCACAGTATTCCCCAATGCAGCAAAGCCAGCGCTGATTTGGGGCTACTTCAGTTACTCTGAAAGGGCTAGACATGTGGGTTCTTACTGTCCCTTGTTATCACCGATGAATTATGTAAATTACTCTTGAATGACAGAATTGTATTATCCAATTATTATTTTTTATAAATTCCTAGAGGGCACATGTGCTCATCAGAGAGAGAGAGAGAGAAGAGAGGGAAGAAGGACCCTGAAGTGGGGCTCATTCACACCACAATCCCGTCTCCTTAATCTCTCTGTCCTGGTGGGTTTAGACAGACATGGAGACATGTCTAGTGTGTTTTTGAAGCTGCCAGGGCCAGGATTGTTATTGCAGCCTGCCATGTGGGATCTGGCTTCCCTTAACCACCATGCCATGGGGCTGGCCCTATATAATCCAATTATTAATTACATAATTAGATCAAAGAAATAAAACGATAAGGGAAATAAAAATAAATGCAACATGTAGAATTTTTCTTTCCCCCAACATGTAGAATTTCTGTCATTTTGATTTGTGTGTCTTCCAAGTGGCTAGGTTTGTTGTGTGTCTGACTCAAGTAAAGTTACACTGCAGAGTAAGCACCCACCCCTCTGGAAACTGCACCCGCGGTGGAGCTGTCTGCCCGTGGGGGGGCAGTCACACAGCAGCTAGACTTCCAGGACGGCCAGAGTTGCTGAAGACTGGGGAGACCAGTTTGGAGAGAACTGAGAACTCCCGCACACTGCAAACATGGGCAGACATGGTGGCTGGCAAGTCTCTTAGGTATTTCAAGCACATAAATGAGCTGACCATCTCATCTGTGTGCGTGTGTTTTCCGGCCCCACTCTGACCAACTGTCACTCACAGCTAACTTCGTCTGAGGGTAGGTAAGCCTTGGGCAGAAAGGGCAAATGGACACACATCCTCTCCACGATGGAGCTTATGAGCAATGGTCCAACTACCGGCCAGGATGTAGGACATTTACACCTCAGGCCCCAAAAATGGCATTAGAGAACAGTGGAGTCTCATTAATCCACACCAGCGCTGCAACTTAAAGGATGGAGGGTTAAGGAGAAGAGCAGCTAAATGCAAAAGATGGTGTGTACATACAAAACTCTCGTTTGCTACTGCCGGTTCTACGGACAGGGCTACCCGGCTTCTTAACTTAATCTGAAAATTTACAACTTCTCCAAATGGAAGTTGAAAACCACTAGGAAAAAAAAATTCTTTTAAAAGAGCAGATGGACCAAGGTCAAGTGGGAGGTACCAACAGCCCTGCTTTCAGTGGGGAGAAGATCGCAGAGGCGTATGGCAGACTTTCGGCTGGAACACCTCCGTCTTTCAGTGTAAATGCGTATGTACACCTGCATTCCAGTTAAGTGCAGGCACGGTTACTGTGAAATGAACACACAGCACACAAGTCCAAATGGCAGCGGTGCTTCCCCTTTCACTGTGAACTGAGGAACAATTCAGAGTCAACCCGCAAGAAAATGACAGAGGGTACTTACGTCTGGGGTTGTGAAGGGTCGTCACCCAGGGTCACATTCTCGCCCTGGATCTCTGTGAAACACTTCTCACAGAAATGATACCTGTCAGCAAGAAGGCCATACTTGGGTGAACTGGTCCATCATAACACACAGCCACCCAAGCAACGAAGCCACCAATCAGAGCAGGGCAGAGCACCACGACGAAGGGGGGGCGTTGTTGGTTGATTGATGGGTCAGTGAGGACAATGAAAGGAACAGGGGTAGGTGGGGAGGGGCAGGATTAGAAAACAGGGGAGGGAACAAATAGCACAGACACAAAGGTAAGACGCAAACACCGAGACAACACAAAGCAGAAAGCCAAGGCAAAGCATTGATTAGCATTCGGTCTCACTGCACGGTCACAGGCCACCCTCACTAACGATAGACAGGGCTCGGGTGGCTCCGACATGCAAATGTTCTCGACTAGAACTGCATGGAGCCTGAATTTAGGAATCTGAATTTTATAATGACTCAGAGAAAATCAAATACAACTCCAGGATTTGAGATGGAAAAATTGACTTTGAAGAAAATAATGTGACAGGAGGCTTTAAAAAAGCAATTTAAACAGAAATAGCTTTGATTTTTTTAAAATAGAAAATTTACACTTGATGGCAATTCAGAGATTTTTATTTCCAGTATTAAGCCAGATCTTTAAATGTATGAAAATGTTGAGCACCCAAAACTGGTTTTAATTTTTTCCTGTAATTTTTCTCATGTTAATCACTTAGTTAACTGTGTCATAATAGAAATGAAACCAAATCCATACTCTAGACAAACACTTAACAGAAATGCAGTCGGGGTCAAAGACTTTCCAGCCATTTATTGGTAAGAAAAGAGAGAGGAAAAAATTGTGATATATTGTATAAACAATACAATATATATAACTCTGCAAATAATCTTAAAGACTTAAAATTCAATTCTAAGCTTTGGTTTAAAATGTTTGGTACTGGGACCAATCATTCATCAATCTGAAATACTTAGTGAATGACAGTTCTCACTTGGTGACGACCCAAGTTAAACAAATTTAGAGTGCTAATCTTTAAGGTACAATCTGCATTTGAGAAATTATCCATCACACCAATCACAGAGCCTAGGCTCAAGCTATCCAACAAGAACAATTAAAATAAAAACTACTAAATGTTTGGAAAGGACATGAATGAGAAACCAACAAAAATGCAGACTGATGCTGCTTGAAACAAGACGAGTACACAAGAATACTGTAAAATAACAAGCTGAATGGAGGTGCATTATACAAGCAAAAAGAATGAGTGCGAGGTAGCGACGACGGCAGCACAAACGCGTTTTTAGTGCTCAGAGCTAGGTCTACGAGATGCCAAGAAGGGTTAGTATTAGAGACACTGTGACGAGACTCGGAGCCCCAACACAAACCACGAAGGGCAGGGTGAGACTGACGGCTGCAGTCCGGCGCTCGCCGAGCTACCAGAGTCGAGAAGAGGCATCTGCAGTTCCGCTAGCCCTCCAGCTAGCCCGCGAGCCCACCCGCCTGCTCACCCAGCTGCTAGTGCTGAGGCACGGGCCACTGCTTGGCCAGTTTATCTGCATCACCACCAGCAGAGGTGCCCCACAGGTACCAACTCTAATCTTAATGAAATACACCAAGCATTCTGTCTGCTCTATTTCGGTAACCAAATACAGATAGCAAATTTATAGCATAAAACTTCGGAGCATGTGCACATTTTGAGAGTATTCAATTTTCCACATTTAGTTGATGAAGAATATGATAGATTCACTGTAGGTAACAACTGGATTAATAAAAAGTTTCTTGCCAAGGCTAGTTTATTCAGGACCAATTTGACAAATATTTCTGCCAAGATTAAAAACTCTGACCAGGAATAGATTAATGTTGTTTTTAAATATACATGCTTAAAATACACACACACACACACACACACACACACACACAATAGCAATATTCTGACCATTCACTACTTTGCAAATATTCTTATGGAGTCTTAAAAAATTATATATTGAAAAGAATTTCCACGTGCAGGAAGACATGGTTGTCACTGGCAATAAAGAATCAGAAGTTTATCAACTATAAACCAATCCAGTGGCAACCAAATTATGCATACCAAACCAACCAAGCAAAAGCCCGACCCCTTGATGCCAAGTATTTCCATTTAAAGCACAAAGCTTAGAACGAGGGCTCTGTCTGCACTCTGGGCAGCCAGAAGAGAACTGCTGCACACATTTTGAAAGGAAATAACAATAATCACATGTGAGTATGAACGGTTTGAAAATCCTGGGCAAATAAAATTCTTTACTGTTACTCAAGCAGGACAAGCCCAGCAACAGCAGGAAAAGAGGAACTATAACCCCTCCTTTTCCAGCAGAGGAAACCAACACACATGCAGAACGAAGCACTGAAGGTCGAATGGCGGGCCCTGGAGTCGTCTAGGAAGCTACACTCTCTGTGTGGGACATCCGACTCTCGGGATGGGGGAGTGGGAGGGAGGGACAGAGCAGTCACAGCCTAGTGACTATCGCAGAGCGATTCCAGAGAAGTCAGAAATAGCAGCCTGTCCTTGTCTCAGAAGAGAGAGACAGGGAGCGTGGCTTCACTTTATTATCCTTCGGAGAGATAAAGGCAGACTTACAGAATGGGGAGTGGCCACCCACCCAGTCAAAGCAGGTGAAACGATCCTGGGAACCCATGGGTGACAGACGTTCACACAGACCGCCCCATCTTATGCCTAGTCCAAACTCTGCGCTCCATGAAATCACACAGAGATTCAGAAATTCACTTTTCAACCATAAAAGCCGAGAGACGCTGTGCCTTGTACGAAGGCCGCAGCTGGATGGAAATGGAACTGCAGAGAAGCACTCCACACAGCCTGACGACGCGCACCCAGGATGCTGAGCTAGCATCGTGTACCTGCGTTACCTGGGTAACTTAACACATGGAGTAAGTTTTCAAATGCAGATTGTTCTCGGTATTGTACTGGTGTGTGAATAACTGCGGTATTGACAGATAAAGTATCTATAGTAGTATCCACAGATACTAACTGGAAAAGCTACAGGACCATTCCCCCAATACGAGTTACTTTCCAACACAGAAACAAGTGTAGGTAACGAAGCATTAGTTTGTACAGTGTGACTTGTCTAAGTGGTTGTAGGACTCTCTAAGTTTTTCTAAGTGCCCACATAGTTTAGGACTACGAGGGCCCAAACGACTATTCAAAAGGCCCCACGGTGTTTGTAAACCAGGACGAGACAGGCTGTAAGCAGGTGGCATTCAGAGTCGGGCCACTGCTTTCCTTGGGTTACGACACACTCATCTATCCGAGCCTAGTACTCTCGAGAGCACACCTGTGAAACTCACACGCCTGTGAGGAGCCCTGTGTGTATGCTGTTAAAACATCGTAAGACAGAATCCCTCTACTTGCATTTCCACTCACATGAAAAAGGCATTACTGTTGTTTAGGGAAAACGAAGTTCTGCTACACAGAAGTAAAACCTGACCCTTGAGAAGTTTCAAACCTGCCCTGTGTCTGCCTGCCCCTACTGTGGGAGGCAGGCCCGCACTGCTCCCACTGACCCTATCTGACTAGCTGTTCTCACCCTACGTGGCCAGCATCTGTGCAGAGCAGCAAATGCACATCCCAGAGGACCCTGGAACTGAAAAGGCCCTGAATGCTGCAGAGACAGGAACAAACAACCTGTTCTTCCTTCTAGACCAAAACCACGCTGGGCACACAGTATCGGGGTGGCGTTTTCAGGGTAAAATAGCTACTAGTCATCTGTTCTCCTAAATATCACAGTACCTTTATTTTGGTACCTAACAGCTTTCAAAGTGCATTCCTACTCATTAACTCAGTGGACACCTGACAGCCAGCATGAAGCCACCAGAGACATTACTGTGTCTGCATCCTGGGTGCAGCTGAGCTCAGCATGTTCGGGATGTGTGGGGGTCGAAGGGCTAAAGCTATAAAGAAAGGGGCCAGGTTGGAAAATACCTGGTCACTATGGGAGAGACCCCATTATGGAGGGGCCAGGGTTTCATTTTAAACTTCATCTTAAAATGTTTCTACTGATGGGACCAGCATATGGCATAATGCCTATGTCACTGGACTCCCACATAGTCGACCGCAGTTCGAGTCCTGGACCCAGTGGCTTAAACTCACACTGGGCGCATGTGCGTGTGTGCCCAAGATCCCAAAAGGAGAATGGAGAAGGGACTGCGGTGTGGCCATCCCCCCTGGGGGGTGGTTTCTTGCTTTCTGTCTCCCTGTCTTTCTCTGGTGAGCGCACGTACCCTACAGCAGAAACCTCTCAAAAGAAAAAAAAAAAAACATAATCAGAGGAAAAATCATCTCAAAGTTACAAATTTTTTAGGTCCGGGCAGTAACGAAAAGGCTTCTACCTCTTTAAACTATTAGAACATATGTAATAATTCTGACCAAACAAGAACAAAATAATCAAAATGCCAAACCCTGGTGCTGACATTTAATATTTGTATCTAAACACAAAGAACAGGCACACATCTTGGTCCCATAAAAAAATCTAGGAATTATAAAGGGAGGTGACATTATCAAATGTGACCAAGAGTCACAACTTATGCTTTAAGGCATGAAGCCCTCACACTTCAGCAACCTGTGGCCACTTAAAGGTATGGCTATAAACATGCTTGGTTTTTAAAACGACCCCAAACCACAGAAGGTGTATTTGTGTAGGGAAGCAAGAACAAAAAAATTATTTTCACTCTCCTATTTAAGAGGAGATCCATTTTACGGCCATCTTGATATTCCAGAAGAATGGCATAAATTTCTGAAGCAGACCCACTACTTACAAACCTTGAAACCGTTACTGTACAACAGGAGGGTTACTCTCGGGCTCCATATAAACACTAGCTCTCATTCTGTATTGTGCTGACTAAACATTTAAAAAATAAAGCTGCAGACTTTTTTTTGCCTTTTTCACAGTGACATCAATCCAAGTCTTTCCTTCAGAACAACTAGGCCAAACTATAAAACTCAAATTTTCTACTCAATGGATACCCAGAAAAAGCAAGTTGCCCTTTATTTGAGCTACCCTAGGCTTCAGCCTCTTGCTTGTACTCTTATATTTTAGAAAGACTGTGGTCCAGGAAGGAATATATCTAATCCAAGTAGTGTGACAGTGGTCTTGAGATTGATTTTTTCCACTATGAAAGTATGCTTCTGAAAGTATGCTTCAGAATTAGGAGACCACAGGGCCTAAGTGACTAAAAGTACTAAAATCGTGGCAGTTTTCAGCAGAGCTCCAGGAAAGAGACAACAGGGCTACACTCAGATGGACATGGCTTGCCCTAAGACCCTCCTTCTGCCACATGATGCCGGGACAGCTCGGCGCTTACCTGTTCTGATAGCTGTAGTAGGCAGCATCACGAGGAATCGTACACAGCTGCTTCCCATAGCAGCACAGGGTCTGGGGGGAGAACTCATACTGCAAGAACAAGGAGAGAATACTATATAAAAATATACCTGCCTACCGTCCCTCAAGGTTCTAGCCCACTATGGAGATACAGACTCAGCTAGGAGATAATTTCTGATAGTATATCAGATAGTTTTCTAACAATTTTAGTAGCTATTTAGACATTATTGGGATAAATGTGACAGAATTAGTGCAGCATTGGCTCTGAGACATTTACTACGGAGAGATGAAATGTGTCCAGGACAGCCAGAGCTGCTTAACTCAAGGTCTGCCCAGTAAGAAACCCTAGCTTGGATCACCCATCACACAGCTTTAGGCAGCTGACTGTTTCAGGAGACCAGACTGCACCTGCTGCCTCCCAGCACAAAGGCGTGGCCACAGGCATGCCTCCCCATCATGACAACCCTTCGGCTGGATGAACCAGGAAAAGCTTTAAAACTATACCTTGCGTCCACAGCAATATCCAAGGGACTGCATGACAGGGTCAATTTCTTGTTCAAACACCTCTGCAAGTTTACTGCAAAACTTGTAGACCCGGGAGGTCTTACGGTTGTAGAGCCACGCATTGTTGAACATAAGCCACACGTCGTCCACGTACTGCCAGGGCTCCTGGTATTGCCCTGTATCCAGCTTTCGCTTAATGGTAGAAAGGTCCATGGGGTTCTTCACGATGTCGAAATAATCCTGAAAGAGTGAAGGTCTCAGTCTAGTGGATTCCCCAAGTTCCAAATGCCAGTCATTCATTTTTTTTTTGGGGGGGGGGTTTGCTATAGGGTGCATGCGCTCATCAGAAAGAGAGAGAGAGAGACAGAGAGACAGAAAGTGAGAAATCACCCCCCAGGGGGGATGGTCACGCCACAATCCCTTCTCCTCCATTCTCCTCTCAGGATCTTGGGCACACACACACACACATACGCCTGGCGTGAATTTAAGCCACCAGGTCCAGGACTAGAACCGCGGGCGACTACATGGGAGTCCAGTGACATAGCCATTACGCCAACTGCTGGTCCCCACAATGCCAGTCTTATCTGGCAGCTTTATCTTCAAAATAGAACAGAACTGGAAAGACCTAGAATAATTTCTGTTCCAAATGATAAGAAATGAGAATTAAAAAGAAAATACCACTCATTTTACTTGCTAAAATTGTAATGAATATGAACAAATTATATCAAAGGCAAAGTTAGAGAAAAAAGTAAGGCAAAGATACTGTGTAATAGAAGTTTTTGTTTTGTTTTGCCAGAGGGCATGTGCACGTGCCAGAGACAGATAAGAGACACAAAGAGAGAGGGAGGGAGGGAAAGTACCCCTGATGGGGTGTGGCCACGCCACAGTCCCTTCTCTTCTCTCTCTCCATCCTGTCAAGATCTTCTGGCATCCAAGCACATGTGCCCAGAGTGTTTTTCAAGTTACCGGGACTGAGACTTCATCTTCACAATCAGCTACGTAACTGTCTTTTAACTACTAGGCCATAAACCGGCCCTACAGAAGAAACTTTTAATTAAAAAAAAAAAGTTTTAAATAAAGATTTTAATTTACTAAGTCAAAATAGTAAACAAATACCGGGTTGTTGGAAAACTTGTGAAGAATTTTTCTGTTTTAATACGCACAAATGTGTCATGACTTTTCCAACAATCCAATGTATCAGACAATCTATATTTGGAGAAATTGACTTTTAGGTTATAGTAAACAAAATGATATTATTTTTTTTGGAGAGGTTTATGCCATAGGGCGTGTGCGCTCGCCAGAGAGACAGAGAGACAGAAAGCAAGAAATCACCCCCCAGGGGGGATGGCCACGCTGCAATCCCTTCTCCTCCATTCTCCTCTTGGGATCTTGGGCACACACGCACACGCGCCCGGCGTGAATTTTAAGCCACCGGGTCCAGGACGCAAACCGCGGTCGATTACGTGGGAGTCCAGCGACATAGCCATTACGGTAACTGCTGGTCCCCACAAAATGACATTTTAAGACAAATATGAACCAAGTAACTACTAAACAAAATCTGTGGGACCCTGTGAACTTTAATGACCACCCGGGGAAATCAAAGTGGGAGGTCTACATATTTTACGATTTATGCTCACAAATTCTTTACACTGATTCTTTCAGAAAAGACCCCACAAAAAAAACCACAAATATGAGTGAGATGTCAGGGACTGTGGGCTACAGTAGTGAGCAGTGGGCCACAGCCTGTTCTCCCCCAACTTTAGTGCACCCCTCCACAGGTAAAATTCCAATGAAATAAAACATTTCTATCAACAACTGTAGACAGACAGTAGCTTTTCACAGCAAGGGTAAAAAAAATCTTCAAAGCAAGGAGGTTACTGGAGCCAACTTTTAAGAGATGAAACCCAGACACTCAAGAGTTCCACGTGCAAGGCTGTAACATATTCTGTTAACTTACTGGGATTCCCAGGAGCTGAGGATCCACAGGCTGTCGAAAAGGTAAGGACTCTGGGTCCTGGCGATACAGTGCTTCCAAGGTTGGCATCAGAGCCTGGCGTAACTCCTCTGGTTTAAAGACTGCAGTTATAAAACATCAGAAAAAGACACTGTGTAAAAGGTGCTTGGTCTCCTATACCACAGCTAAACTGTAAGCCCAGGCTGCTGTTGCTTCTTTTTCTTGGAGAGGTTTTTGCTATAGAGCACATGCTCACCAGAAAGACAGAAAGCAAGAAATCACACCCCAGGGGGGATGGCCACATCACAATCCTTTCTCCTCCATCCTCCTCTTGGGATCTTGGGCACACATGCACACGCTCCCGGTGTGAGTTTAAGCCACTGGGTCCAGGACTCGAACCGTAGTTGACTAAGTGGGAGTCCAGCGACATAGCCATCATGCCAACTGCTGGTCCCCTAGGCTGCTTCTACCAGCCCACCACAATGCTCCCAGACACATTAAGGGCTCTCATTCATCTTATGAGTTTGTGGACTGAAGCTACAATCCAGGGCTTCTGAAAACAAAGTAACATTAGGTTTTTTTGTTTTTTTTTTTAAAGTTTTTTTTTTTTTTCTGTCACAGGATGTGTGTGCATGTCAGAGAGAAAGACATAAAGAGAGAGAGAGAAAAGAGAGAAAGTGAGAAGTCTCCTGGTGGGATGGCCATGCTGCAATCCTTTCTCTTTTATTCCCCTTTTGGAATTTTGGGCATGTGCACACACACACCCAGTGTTTTCTCCAAGCCCCCGGGTCTAGGACCAAACCACAGAGTCAGCCATGTGGGATCCAGCACGGTGGCACACCTGTAGCACCACCACTCGGGAGGCTGGAAGCCACACAGGAGACCCAGTTTCTGCTCCCGAGCCAACCTGAACACATCTGTAAATCTAGCTAACTGGGAGGGCGAGGCAGGAGCGTTATGACATAGCAAGACCTTACCAAATATACCCATCTCTTGCTCTTTTCTCCTCTCTCTCTCCCTCTCACAAAGGGGAAAAACGGTATTTAGGTCATGAGGTAAAATACTGGGTGGTTGGAAAAGTCACAACGTACCCTTCTATGTGAAAATGCAACAGGGCTTTTCTGACTACACTATGAAGCTTGATTTCTTCAATGAAAGGATTTCCAACATTTACATTATTTTTAAAAAAATTATATTTCATTTTTAATAATAGTTCATTTTATTTATCATTATCATTACATTTGATGAGAGAGAAAGAGAGAGGGAGAGAGAAAGCAAGTTGCCCAGTCCAGGACTCGAACTACGGTCAGCCATGTGGGAGTCCAGCACCCTAAACACTACACCACCTGCTGGTCCCCCAACATTAAAATTCTGTTGGGAGAGAAAAGAAGTTAACTCTCAAATCTGCTTCACTGATCAATTTGGGTAGCAAAGTAATTTCATTGGAAAGAACTTTAAAAGATCCTCTGATAAAGAGATCCTCTCTGTCCTTGGCTGAAAAAACTCGGATGGTCTGAGACAAAAGGCTTTCTATCACAATCTCATAAACAAACATGTACAATACAGAGCAATAAAAATCAGTACTTTTCATAAGAAGGCCTGTACTGTTTTCTCCTACACTTATCAATGCCACGTTCTCCAACCCACTGTACTTCCTACTGTCACTGACACAAGGACACGTCCTGGCTGCCAACACACTCACGACGGTCCGTTTCTGAAACCCAAATGAGGCTGTCCGCTGTGGGAGCATGCGCCTGGTCACCAGTGCAGCACACAGGCAGAGGGGGTGGCAGGACAGCATCGCGGCCCACCCTGGCTTATACACATTCTTCCATACAGAAAAATGGCCGGAGGCAAATATATCAATGGGTTCTTAGCTCTAAGTGATGTGAATTTTGAAAAGGTCTCCCACAACAAGACTGTGGTAAGCTATAATTTAAAAATCAGACTCAGGGGCTGGCAGGTGGTATGGTGGTTAAGGGCGATGGACTCCCACATGGCTGACCACGGTTCGAGTCCCGGACCTGGTGGCTTGCTTTCTCATTTTCTCCCTCTCCCACTCCCATCCTCACTCTCACTCTCACTTTGTCCCTCTCTGGTCAAGTTGGAACGCATGGATGAATGAGTAAATAAATAAAGTTAAATAAAATAATTCTTTTATTTGGGGGGAAGAGGTTTTTGCTATAGGACGCGTGCACTTGCCAGACAGACAGAGACAGACAGATAGAAAGCGAGCAATCACCCCAAGGGGGGATGGCCATGCTGCAATCTCTTCTCCTCCATTCTCCTCTCGGGATCTTGGGCATGCACGCACATGCGCCAGACGTGAGTATAAGCCACTGGGTGTGGGACTCAAACCACAGTTGACTACATGGGAGTCCAGTGACATAGCCATTATGCCAACTGCTGGTCCCTTAATAAAATAATCCTTAAAAAAAAAATCAGATTGAAGGGGCTGGCAGGTGCTCTTGTGGTTAAGGTGCTGGACTCCAACGTGGCTGACCGTGATTCGAGTGTCAGATCTGGCAGCTTGTTTTCTCACTTTCCCACTCTCTCTGGTCAGATTAGAAACAATAAGAAACAAAATTTTAAAAATAATAATTAAAAAAAAAATCTGACTGAAGTACTATAAATGTCTGAAATTCCAATCGGAAAACAGCACATGTGGGGTTGACAGGCTCATTACCATTTTGTCAGGTGGTGTCTAACTTGTTCAATTTTGGAAAGTATCACCTGGTTTCCATCAGGTCAAAGTGCAGGTTAAAGGTTAAAGGAGAAATCCTATTTAACATCTGTCACTTTAGAAATGAAAACAGTAGGGGCTGGCAGGTGGCCTAGTGGTTAAGGCGCTGGACTCCCACATGGCCAAACACCGTTCAAGTCCTGGATCTGGCGGTTTGCTTTCTCACTTTCTCTCTCTGTGGTGAGTGTATGTGTCCAATAGCAAATTAAAATAATAATAAATAAAATTAAATAATTATTAAAAAAAAAAGAAATGAAAACAATAGCACCAAGGAGTTTCCTCAGAGTTTATTCCCATCAGAGCTAGAGGCTGACCAGATCTCCTGACCCATCTCCAACAGACGCCGCCTCCTCTTGGGGACAGCTGGCTGCTCCCGCCCTCAGAGGGCTGCTGGAAGCCCCAGTGCAGCACCCACTACACACACCCTCTCCAGTGTGGAAGCACCAAGGCCTGGTCTGCTGAGCCCATGTGCCCGCCTCTAGCCAATAGGACACAAATCCTTGCTTTCTGCTAACCTGCGTCTTATTTTACACAGAGATGAAACTGCATTTGGCATTCTTTGAACAATTCTTCCCAAGAAAACAATGCTTTAATCAATAGCTTTGCCATGTCTCCAGGCAGATAAGGGGCTGGCAAGTTATGACCAACTGGCCCATTTTGGACAGCTGCCTGCTTCTGCATGGCCTCAGAGCTAAGAATGGATTTTACATTCTTTAATGACTAGGAACAACGAACAATATTTCATGGGAATAAAATTCCAACTTTAGCATCCAAAGCTAAAGTGTTACAGGTACCCAGCCCTGCATGTGTGCTCCCTGTCTGGATGGTTGCTCTTATGCTGCAGAACTGAGACCCCGCAGTGCAAAGCCGGGAACATGGAGCCCTACCCTTTCTGGGGCAGGTCTGCTGGCCATGCTCTAGACTCTCACTGCCCCAGGGGTACCTGAAAGTGATGTGGCCTTAAGTGAGTCTCACTGTGGTTGACCCTTTAGTCCTTAAACAACTGTTTAAAACCTGTGCTGAGGAAAGCATTTTCAAACTCCTGACTTTAACCGCCACGTTCACATAAGACGACTCCAAATGAACAGGAATGGAAGTCACAAGCTGTCCTTGAGTCAGTGGTACAGACAGTGGGGAGCAAGTCCCTCCACTTCCCTCGGCATTCAGTAAGGAGGTGCATCAAGGTCAGCGGTTCTCCATGTGTGGCTCAGAGACCTCCCTGGACAGCCCCATGCTAATGCAGTAGTCGCCAGCCATAGGTAGCTTTGGAAAGTCAAATAAGTCAGTATTATATAAAGGGAAAAATTCAGCTCAGGTCACATTCACACCCCTTGCCTCACTTTAGGAATGTAACAGTCGGGACCAGCAGATGGTGTAATGGCTGTGTTGTTGGACCCCCATGTAGTTGATTGCGGTTCGAGTCCTAGACCCAGTGGCTTAAACTCAGGCAAGACGTGTGTGCATGCGTGCCCAAGATCCCGAGAGGAGAATGGAGGAGAAGGGACTGTGGCATGGCCATCCCCTCTGGGGGGCGATTTCTCACTTTCTATATCTCTCTCTCTGTCTTTCTGGCAAGTGCATGTGCCCGATAGCAAAAACCTCTCCAAAAAAAGCAGCAGCAGTCATGTGGCTACCAGAATGGAAAGTACAGACACACAACATGCCCACCACTACAGACTCTAACACAGGCCTAGGCCCTTTCCCTCGTATTCAGTCTTCCCCTAAAGGCAAAACATTTTTGTAATAACACTACATTGTCACTTGCCTTTTGCACTGTACTGATATTTGTGTATGTGGGGTAAAAGCAATGGTGACTAAAATCGCTAACGTCTCAACAGAACAAGCAAAACCTAAGAACAAGAACCTCTCTGCTCAGTGCCACTGTGCACTCACGGCAAACACCGCCAGCTGCACGACATGCTGCGGGCGACACGGGAAGACAAGGACTTTATTCGCTCTCAGCCTGTGCTGTGCACCTTCTGCCGTGTGTGAGGAAGCGAGAAGCCTGCATAAGCACTGTGTTATGTGATGGCAGTCCCGATTCGGCACTGCCTGAGCGCTGAGACGGAGTGCTGGAGCAGTTCCTCCTTCCGTGGACAACACAAAGCATGCAAGGAGACTGACAGGCAAGCTGTGGCTACTGAGTCCTGGGTGTGCAGAAGCGTTTTCTCAGAAGTAAACAGAGTGAACTAGTCACTTTAAGGAACACTGACAGCATCTGTTTCCAATGGTAAAACTTGGGCTTTCATCAAAAATTGAAGAGTTTTGGGCCAGCAGGTGGTGTGGTGGTCAAGGGCGCTGAACTCCCACATGGCTGACCATGGTTCAAGTCCTGGACCTGGTGGCTTGCTTTCTTGCTTTACCTGTCTCGACCTTTTGCTCTGTCCTTCTCTGGTCAAACTAAAAATAAATAAATGAAGTTAAATAAAATAATTCTTAAAAAAAAAAAAAGAAGAAGAGTCTGGGAAAACTTGTATTTGCTATGTGGGCTTGACAGCTTCTTAAAATCTATGACCTGTCTGAAGAGATGAATGGCAAAACTGAAAACGTGATTTTTTGGGGGAGAGATTTTTGCTATAGGACGTGTGTGATCACCAGAAAGACAGCAAGTGAGAACTCACTCCCCCATGGGGGATGGCCATGCAACAATCCCCTCTCCTCTTGAAATTTTGGGCATGCATGCATATGTGCCCTGGTGTGAGTTTTAAGTCACCGGATAAGGGAATCAAACCATGATCGACTACATGGGAGTCTGGTGACATAACCAACCATCTGTTGGTCCAGAAAACATCTTTTTTTTTTAAAGAGAGATTTTTGCTATAGGGTGAGTGTGCTTACTAGAGACAGAAAGCGAGAAATCATCCTACAGGGGCAATAGTCATGCCTCAATATCTTCTCTTCCATTCTCTTAGGATCTTGGGCATGCACGCACACACACCAAGCCTGAGTTTAAAGCCTCCAGGTCCAGGACTCAAATCGCAGTCGACTACATGGTAGTCTAGCGAAGTAACCATTATGCCATCTGCTGGTACCCCCAAACACATGATTTGTAAAATAATGATGTATAGTGAAGCATGCCAACATTTGGAAAAATCTGCATAAATCACTGAACCTATGTCTTAGAGAGGACCAAAGGGTGGCACTACAAACAAACAAATCACCCAGTGACAAAAGAGCCATTCAAAAGTACAAGACAGACCAATGAATTCTAATGTCATAGAGAACAGTAACAAAAATCTAGTACTGTGGATTTGAATTCTGCATTGCAGCTAAGCTTCAAGAAACTTCTACTTGCTGAATTTTAATGTAGTCTCAAAGAACATGTTTCAGTCCCCCCACTTTTGAGAAGGGATCTCCTTGTATTATGACCTTCTTCCCTCAGTCTGCCACGCAGCCAGGACTACAGACACATGCCATCAAACCTAACTTTTCAGGGTGGACCAAGCATTGAACCCAGGACTCCCAAGCACAGCTAGATTTACCATGCTGCTATGACTGGACCCAAAACACCCCCCTTCTCCACTATTCTTCATCCTGCACCAGAACAACATAACAGTAAACAGAGCAGATGTGAGAATCCAGGTGAGCTCCCTGAACTCTCTTTAGAGTTGCAAAACTGAAAAACCGTGTCACTGTACTATTTTTGTTTTTTAAAAGTTACTTTTCATAAAACTGTGTTATTTATGGGTACCATGTGATAGACTTATAATTTCTTTTCCCATAAGGTACATTGCTTGACAGAGAGGGAGAGCGCACAAGAGCGCGCACGTGCAAGGGAGAAGAGGGACTTAGCGACAGAGAGGGAGAGCGCGCATGAGAGGGAGAGCGCACGTGCAAGGGAGAAGAGGGACTTAGAGACAGAGAGGGAGAGCGCGCACGTGCAAGGGAGAAGAGGGACTTAGAGACAGAGGGAAAATGAGAAATTGCTTTCCAGAGGGGATGGCCACACTGCAATCCCTCTCTTCTCAGGATTTTGGGCAAGCACTCACATGTGCTGGTGTAATTTTCAAGCCGCTGAGTCTGGGACTTGAACCGTGGTGTCCAGCATCTTAACCACCATGCCACTTGCTGGCCCCAACGCACTTATTATTTTAAATGATTTAAATACTCCTAGGCTTACTTTCTCATAGAACAAACTGACAGATTTCAGTAAACTCAAACAAAAACTTTCTGGGGTCCTCAGTTTTCAAGAGATCTGAGACCTGCTGCCCTCACCAACCACCTCCAGGAGCAAAGCCATGGTCTCACCCTCTAACATCTCTCTGTAGTCTTTCCCAATTGTGTCGCCTGCAGCCCTGAGCTTTCTAAAGCCCCATCGCACATTTCTAAGGATCACCAACAATTTTCCAACGCCCTGTCACTTCTGTACTTTGGACACGTCTCGATGGATTCCGCCTGACTTCCACAGGTAGCTAGCTCATCCCACATATCTTGGGACCCAAAGTTTCTTAGCACCTTCCCCTTCCCTGTCTTGCCACACCAGGTCAGCAGGCAGCACCCCGCCCCTCACTCTGCTACCTGCTCCCCTCACCCCCCGACTCTAGGTACTCAGCTTCCTGCTGTATCAGCACAAACCTCCCATGGCCAGTGCACACGTGTGCTACCTTGTGTGCTGATTAGTTACTTACACTTGAGGCCGTCTGGTCACCTCCTACTCAATTCTTCATGCTCTTTAGATCTTGCCCAGTAAAGCCCCAACTCCTAGCCTGCTCAAGGACCCAGAAGCATTTCCAACTCGGCCCCCAGCCCACGGCATCCTGGAAGACAGCTTATGAGGCTCTTGAGCCCTGCACTTGGTTCTCAGCGCTGGGTTCCAGCTCACTGTCATCATTTCTGAGAGGTAAGACTTGGGGAATGGCAGGCAATAAAGATGAAGGGGAAATGGAGTTTTTTCTTGCTTTGATTTCTAATCCTTAGTGCAGAAGTGCAGCGTGACAGAAAAGCGGCACGATGCAGTCAGCGTGAGAAAAACGACCTACTTTTTTTGCGTGGCTGTGAAGGAGATGTCGACTGAGCGGCCGTGCCGTTGGCACTGCTCTCTTCTTCCTCTTTAGCTTCTACTTTTATTTCAGGTTTCTTCTCATCCACGTCCATCGGTTCTGATTTCTGCTCTGTTGTGTCCATTTCTTCTTTAACTTGGGAAGATCCTTGTAGATCCTCTTCCATCATCTTAAGAAAAACAAAGTCACGGATGACATGTGAATGCCACAGATTCTGGCGGGAAGGACACTGGCTCAAACTCCACGAAGGCTTGCTGGGTAACACCTGCCCTGGTGGGCACTGTGCTCGTCACCCCTTTTCTATGCTAGAAGAGGAATGCAGTTTGGTGTCCACAAAGTCACCTCAATAGTTACTGGTGGAACTACCGTCAAAATTGAGAAATTTACCTACGGAGTAATTAAAAAAAAAACCCACACATGCTCAGTGTTTTCACATGGAGGTGTTTCTGTGTGCAGTAAGTTGTATCTTTGAAAAGGCTTTCAAAGGGCAGG
This sequence comes from Tupaia tana, assembly GCA_026018925.1. Taxonomy (NCBI): domain Eukaryota; kingdom Metazoa; phylum Chordata; class Mammalia; order Scandentia; family Tupaiidae; genus Tupaia; species Tupaia tana. The sequence goes on along the minus strand of JAKSZU010000016.1, from coordinate 82,689,415 downwards.
GGTGAGTGTGACAGCAAGCAGCAGTGAAGACTCCGGCTAAATGCAGTGGCCACGTCCCACGTAAAGGCCACAGCTGCTGCTCACACATGACTGCTCCCACATAAGGAGGAAAGTGAGCGACTCATTTACAATTTCCTAATTCTTAAAATACTGTGTAGGCTAGGCAAGAGGCATTTATAGGCTGGACTTGGCCCACAGCCCCAATTTCAGCTGCTGTCACCAGCTGACTAGTAAAAGAACCCACCACCCATCTGCAGGCTAGTTCTGCAGAACAAGAAATGAATGAAAAGCTTCAGTGAAAAAGTAAAAGTTGTTGGATGATTCAAATGTAAAAAAAAAGAAAGGAAAAAGAAAAAGAGAAAGAAGCCAGTGCTCTTTATTTCTGGCAAAATAAAAGAAATCCATATTTCATATTTAAAAATGAATAATCAATACTGTGTGTTTATTCCCTATATACAACTTGAGGCACACATTCCAAAAGACTATTAAAACCAAGTCCATGGGCCTCTGGGGCAGATCCGTTTCTGGCCCCCAAGGACACTGGGGGAAACGATGGGTTTATCGCTGAGAGTGGCACCCACCTCAGACCTGGACTCCCCCTTGGATTCGCCAGGATCGGGCTCGGAGTCCTCTGTCTGGACCTCGGCCTTCATTTCCAGCACAGGTCCCTCAGGGCCTGGCTGCTGGGAAGTGGTTTCGGCGCTGGCCACCGAGGAAGGGGTGGGGACCCTGTTATCAATGCTGGCTGCTGCCTGAGAAAGCTGTGAAGAAACCCAAATCATTCGTCTCTGTAAACACAGTATCAGCTCAGTGCTCATCCAATTCAGGATTTCTTGCTAACACTTCTCAGGCTAATCTAATGGGCACCCTATTCAGACAACTGAAAACCAGAGGTGAGTTTTAGAAGAACTCACCATCAGCTAGAAGCACAACTTACTTCTTGCCAAGAATGTGGAGACAGAAGAACAGAGCTTTCTAAATTCCAATAGAAAATTATTTTCTCCAAGTTTTATACCTAAATCATAGAACCTTCTACTTATTTTGTTTTATTTTAGATTTCTTTTGGCCATAAGGCACATGCAATCTGTTCTCCATTTCTTCCCCTGGCCTGGGATTTTGGGCATGCATGCACATGTGCCCAGTAGTTTTTTTTTTGCTATAGGTGCCCAGTTGTTTTTTAAGCTGCCGGGTCTGGGGCTTGAGCCACGGGGTTGGCCATGTGGGATCCGGCACCTTAACTACCTGCTAGCCCTACAACCACCTATTTTAAAGTTAGTACCCTTCACTATGGTGCTAGTACGCATAGTGAACGACGGACTCATACACATCTCAGTACGCATGGGGGAGGGGCGCCTGTGCCTGTGTCTGTGTGCTGGAGGGATGGGGTGGCAGTGCAGCAAGCGCACACTAAGAGGAGGAGTCACCAAAGAAGTTCTGGATGCAACATTCTCAGCCAAAGGAGTTTTATGTCTTAAGCCAACAAATAAAAGGTAACATAAAATTACAGAGGGAGCTTGCCAGGAGAGACAAAAACAAAGACTAAGGATAGATAAAGGCATCTTTCAAAGGAGAAATAGAAATAATGTTAACTTGGGGTTGCTGTTTGGGGTTGATTTTGACATTTATAAACATGCTCAGTACCTGAGAAGAGTTACCATATTTTGGGAGGTGGGAGTGCTAAGTTGCACTGCTAAGAACACAGGCACTAAGATTTCAGTGAGAACTTGGGAGTGGGACAGGAATAGGCTAAGCCCCAGGTTAATGAAGAAGTCCTGCCTGGAAAGTGTCCAACTTGGGCACCTTGGACAGGCCTGGCTGCGGCAGGTGTCTGTCATACCACCATTGCCACGAACCGATGGGCAGTTCTGAGCCATGGCAGGCACTAACCTGGTTCTGCCATTTTGTCACGAAAGAAACGGTTTCTCTAATCTGAAAACAAGGCTGATAGGACAAGTCAAAGGACAATTAGGAACATGAAGTGTTTACTGAACCCACAAAACATAAGCGGAAGAACTACTAAAACTTGGAGGATACCAATCTAGGGTGGATGATGAGAACACGCTGGTCCCATATATTGACAGTTTACAAACTCAACGTGCCTATGTGTAATTCCTTTCTATGTAATTACTGAGTTCTGGATACTCCTTTAACTGGGGAGGGTAATCATAAGTCATGTCTGGCCAAACACAGCCTAGGGAGCTGATGCTGAAGACAGAACACAGCTCACATGGCTCCAGCAAGGTTCAGGCACTGTTGGAGGGTGCACCAACTTCAGGATAGTGAGTTGTTACAGGAAAGTGGCCTTGGAAGGGTCTTGACCCCAGAGTGACAGACTGAGGGAGGCTTACCGGTGTGCCAGGAGGCTGGGTGTGCACAGGCGTTGGCTGCTGCTGGGATGACTGAGGGGTGGCCACAGATGGGGGCTGGACTGGGGTTGGAGGCTGTGGGGTCACCTGGGCCTGGGCTGCTGCCTGGACTGTTGGAGTACTCTGGGTCTGGGTAGCGCTGGGCACTGAGCCAGGGGTCGGGGTAGGAGTCTGCCCGGAAGACGACACGGGAGTAGACGGCTGAGTAGGAGCTGCTGGCTGGGGAGGAGTCATCCCAGGTGGCGTCGGGTGCTGCAGAGATGGCATGCCGGCAGCCGTGGAGGCAGGTGGTGGCGTTGGGTGCAGCGGTGACTGTGTCACTGGTGGGCACGGGAGCTGGCTGGCTTGTGTCCCAAGCATGTTCAGAGGGTTGGGAAGAGCAGCCCCAGGCACCTGTCCCTAACAGAAATAAACAGTATGTTTTGAAAATGATTCCCTACGCTAAAAAATGTGACAACAGATTTAAAGAAATAAATGTATGAAACCCAACTGCGGTTTCTGGGTAAGGACTGCCAATCCTGTGGGAATGTTCTGTCTGTGAAAGTCTGCTGAGTCCCAAGTGTACGCAGTAGGGACTCACTGCACGAAGCTGGGACCACACAGGAGGCTCAAGTTCAACGGGGCGCCCTGGTGGGTCCAGCTAACTGGGAGGCTGGAGCAGAGGATGGGAAGAGACAGACCCTGTCAGAAACACCTCTCGCTCTCTCTCCCTCTGTCTTGTTCTCAGGTGCTCTTGAGTGCTCTCAAAAAACAAACAAACAAACAAAAAAAAAACTGGTACACTTACGTATGCTCCACTAAATTAACACTACAAATGTTTCTCAAACTTGGATTTATATAGCTAAAATACCTTCTGAAACTTCTGGCTTAAACTAACATACACAGGTTCATTCATTTTATTACTTCATGCTCCGTAATACCCACCCATAACGCAGGCTAAAGAAAAGTTTTCCCCTTTATTTAAAAAGCAAGATGTGGGACCAGCAGTTAGCGTAATGGCTATGTCGCTGAACTCCCACGTAGTTGACCGCGGTTCGAGTCCCGGACCCGGTGGCTTAAACTCACGCCGGGCGCATGTGCGTGTGTGCCCAAGATCCCGAGAGGAGAATGGAGGAGAAGGGACTGTGGCATGGCCATCCCCCCTGGGGGGTGATTTCTCGCTTTCTGTCTCTCTGTCTCTCTCTGTCTGGTGAGCGCACGTGCCCTATAGCAGAAACCTCTCAAAAAAAAAAAAAAAAAAAAAAAAAAAAAAAGGGCAAGATGTTGAAGCACAGAAATTATTTCAGCGTAATGGTTCTCAACTAGGGACACACCTAAAAATTATCTGTGGACGTTTTAAAAACAATTCCAAATTGCTTCTTTTGAGCAGAAGCTGGCAAATGATGGCCAAGCGAGCTGCTTAACCCTGTAACGTGCGCACGTGTGTGGGAGAAAGAACCCTAAGATCTGGTCCCACTGCACTCCTTCCCTCACCCAGCTCTCCATCCTGCCAGAACCCTCAGCACCTGACGTGCTCTTCTAGTCGCTGGGCTAGGACCTGCTCACGTGGGATGTGGCTTCCTCTGTGCAGCACTTACCTGCTGCGCATGGCGACCCTGTCCACCACTGGGTCTTAACACCACAATCCATCCCAAGCCTTCTGCCAGCCCTGGATCATGAACACGTGTGCCCAGTCCTCAGGGGGCCTCCGGACTAGAACCGGACACTTCCCAAGCACAGCACCTCAGAGAGCACCGCTGCGCCACCGGCTAGCCCGGCTGCTTGTACAGTGCAGCGGCAGAGGGGAAGAATTAAAATGAGACTGTGTGGCCCACAAACTGCAGGTATTTGCCATCTGGCCAGTATGGACGAATTTTGCTCACTCTTGTTCTAGGGCAGAGATGCCATGGAAAATTAGGCATTAATAAATTTTACTGAGTAAACTTAGCATTTAGTGATTTAACATTATTTCATGTTAAAAATTTGAAACATGTTTTATCTTTTGGGGAAGATTTGGCCTGCTTTAAAAAAAATTTTTTTAAATGAAATTTTGTAAAAGTGTTTTTTTTTTTTTTTTTTTTTTTTTTGCCATAGGGTGCGTATGCTGCCAGGCGAGAAGCAGAGAGACAGTGAGAAATCATCCCCCGGGGGAATGGCCACACTGCAATCCCTTCTCCTCCATTCTCCTTCTGGGATTTTGAGCATGCATGTGCCCAGTGTGATTTTCATGCTGCTGGGTCTGGGACTTGAACTATGGTCAGCCATGTGGTAGTCTACTGCTTTAACCACTATGTCATCAGCTGGCCGCTGGCCTGTTTTAAATACATACACATTTTTGTGTAGAGTAGTAATCTACAATCTACAATCTATAATAAGCAAATGAGAAAAAAGGCAATAAAATAAATGGAAAATAGTTTTCTTCAGTTTTAGACTAATTAAAAACATACTCAACAAGAGAACGACTCAAATGATTCGGTTAGTTCAACTTCACCTGGGCAGGGGAGAGAAAGGAAACAGAACATATAAACCAAATTATCAGGAGTGAATTCAAGAGACTGTGCTAATTTCCTTTTTTAAATCCCAGTGTTTCTCAGGATCACATGTTAGGCTTAGATGAGGTCCAGCTGCTGCGGCACAGCAGGAATGCACGTGTCCCGTAAGGCTGGGCGCCACAAGGCTAATCATGGGTTTGAATCCCTGGGTCAGCCTGAAAACACACTGTGTACATATGCAGGTCTCCAGGATCCTAAGGAGCTGGAGGGCTCGGGAAGGGGTCATGGCACAATGAGATCCTGTGAGGGACACACTCGCATTTCTCTTCCCTGCATATGCATGCACGTACTACCATGAAAGCAATTTAATGTTTAAAATACACAACCAGGCAGTTGTTGTGGCTGTGTTCACACACCACGCTGTTATGCTGAGGCCAGAAGGCCTTGCGCTCTCGCTGCCAACGTGGAACACATGTGAGCTGGGTTGGCTGCGGCTGGGGTTAGGGTCGTGGTGTGAAAATTCTGTCATGGGTGCCTGTCTATTTTTCTGCCTTCCTCTCAGAAGAAATACATAGGTAAATGTACAAAGAAAGAATAAGAAAACAGCAACTAGAAACCCAAAGATTAAAACACAAAAGCATACAAACTGAAAAATCACAACCACTCCACTTCGGCATGAAGTTGGCCTGGAGAGGAAAAGAGGAGTTCCAAAGAAATCAAAAGTTACAGAGACATTTGGAAAAAGAGAGATACTGACACAAGACAATGAAACGTGTGTTCCAGAACTCCAGCACCCATGGACTGTGAGGCAGGCTCCTGTCATGGATGCTGGGCTATGAAGACAGAGGTGCCCACAGCCCCCACGTAGAGCATACCTGCGACACGCCTGTCTGGGCTGTCGGCTGCCCCATGCCCACGCTGCTCACGCTCATGGCCCCGCTGGACGATGGGAACTGGTTCTGCGACAGGAACTGGCTCTGAGCAGGGGCCTGGGCCAGCATGCTGTTGGCGTGGGTGCCCATCATGTTCGGAGGCTGCGGCATGCGGGAAGGTGAAATGGCCATCTGCAAGACAACCACACCACGACAGCACAGTTCAGTGCCAGGGCAGTCAGAGATGGACGGCACGGCCACAAAGACACGGGCCTCTCAGCTCAGCTACAGAGCACGTGGCTCAAGCCCACCATTCCTTGCAGGGGGACCCCCTCGTCAGCACTCCTGGCTCCTCACACTTAACACTTTCTCAGGCACCTCTCTGGTGAGTCCACCTGGAATCACCCCCTGAACAGAAATCAGTAGATGCTATCCCTCAAGTTCAAGGCAGCCTGCTACTCATTTTCTGCAGCTCAAAGGCAGCCAGAGAGCAAGCTCTTGCACCAGCAGATGCTACCGACCGAGTCCCTCTTGGTCACTTATCTGAGGCTACTGACTCCAGCCTCAACTCTCATCTTCTCACCAAGCCACAAATTTCTATGAACTTGTTATGTCCATAAACTGGAATAACAAGTCTCCCAGTAGTAAAGGGAGAGAGAGATGAAGGAAGTAAAGCACAACTTAAGTTGAAAGGAATGAGTGCCCAGGAGTCTCGGACACTACGTTGACTCCCTGCAGAGGACGTCCCCAAGTGAGAGCAGGGGTTGTCTGCAGCAGCCCAGCTCAGGAGAGAAGTACTCACCCCTGGCACGGAGCCCAGGCTGCTCATCTGCACAGAGTGGCTCATGGGAGAGGCTGCCCGCGGGCCCATGGGCGCCTGTGGCAACTGCACATTCCCCAAGGACATGGGGTTAAATGAATTCATCCCTGTAAACGTACCCACAATGGTTCATTAGGAAAAGCACCAGTGGGAAGGCAGAATTACAGCTTACCAAGTAAATGTTCAATAAAATGAGACAGACACACAGGCAACACAGACAGCTGGACGGAAATCACTCCATTACTCAGAGAAGACAGTTAAGGAACCAACTTTCCCACAGCCAGGGAAAACGGCCCTAGTGTGGGGGTGAGGGGTGAGGTGGTATGATGAGAAGTGCTAGAGCAGGGCCAGGGCACGAGGGCAGAACATCAGGTAAAGCACAGACGAGGCCGAGGCCAAGGCCGAGCGGCCCTGAAGGCAGCACACCACATGCAGCATGAAAGCCCCAAGGGAGGGGAGGAACTGCCAGGGCCGGGACTGCTGGGGCGACCCCCGTCTCTGGAGCAGACCTTCCTAGGACCGGGATGAGTGTCTGAGCACACCTCTGCTTGACCCTCCTGCAGCGGCTGGCCCTCAGCTCCTCCACGCAGGAAGGCTGATCCCTTCAGCCCAACTTCTGAGCTCCTCGGCTGGGTTCATATTTATTGTCAGAATCTATGCTGATTCAAAACACTGTGCTTCTTTAATTGTCATAGGGCACGTGCCCTCTTCAGGGAACAAGTAAGCATGCAAGAAGGCATGCTCTGTAAGGGTGTGGCTGTACACTGCCTCTCACCCATCTCTCCATCCCAGCAAGACTACAAACATGGAAGCGCACCAAGTGCTCTTTGAGCCACTGGGACCAGGATTTGAACCGCAGCCAGCCATGTGCCCCCCGCCCCCCACTAAGACTATGGGGCTGGCCTTCAAAACATTATTTAAATTTGACAACCACTTCAAGTGTTTAGGAAGTGCCCAGAGGCCAGCAACTCTCTAGCCCAGCCTTGGCAGTTTGTAGAAACGCCATGCCTCTGAAGGAAACTTTGCAAGTCAGCAAGTGTCTCCAGGTCATGGTTAGTTCTTCCGAACTTCCAATAATACTCTGTAAACTCTGAGCTCTAAATAAACACAGTTCAAGTGAGTCTTAGAACCAGCACTGGGATCTAACGGAATCCCTGTGGGGCTTTCTGTGGGCGCTGCCTTGATACTGCTGCGCTGTGACGGGGTCTCCCTAGGCACGCAGCCACTCCCTTCAACTTCTACCTGCAGATGTCACTCTCAAGCTGTGGAGGCCTGGCGCAGGCCGGGAGGACTTTCAGGGCTCCCTCCCCTAGGGAAGCCACTGTACTAACATAGAGCTGAAATCCATGTACCCACATCACCTAGATGTGATGGCAGGGAGGCTGGTACACTGGGCCTCGAGAATGCCCCACAGTTATCCTGCTGCTGGGCAGTGGTCTTGGCACACCACGTACAGGAACATTTGCCCACCCAGACCAGCCCACACCCTCCCCACACCACATTCGGCCACTTCCCTGCAGCTCAACTTCTTCAACTTCCTGATCTCTCTCACCCCCCTAGGCTAGCCCCAACACATCACAGAAAAGCTTTTTCCATATCGATTTCTCTGCTCCATCTTTTTCAGAATGCAGTAAGACTGCCACCCAGTTTGAAGCGACTTTTCTTCTCCTCTCCACATGCTGCAGCGAGGCTCTTTCTGCAGAACTTTCTGGATGTGGCATCTTACTTCACTGCCAAGGAAGGAAAGGTCTTACTGCTCAGGCTGCCGTGTGTCACGAGCGGGAAGACTTAAACTCTACAGGATAGATGACTGCTTTGTCCCAGCAAACACACGTCTCTACCCGAGGAAGACCCCTGTGCGGCTGCTCGCACGGCTGCCCCCACCTGTTGCCACATGGGACCTCTGTGCGTCACTCTCTCATGCCCAGACCTGCACAGCACTCACCTGCACAGCTCGCCTTTGGGCATTTAGACATGCTTCTAACCCTCTCTAGAATATTTCCCTTTTGGACACTGTAATGACCCCCACGTATTTAAAAAATAAAGTGCTAAGTCTTACTTCTGATCTCTTTGAAGATCCTGCTATAATTTCTAAACTTTCAAATAGATATGTTCTACCCTAAAGAATGGAAAATTTGCTCACCAGCAAAAAAAAAAAAATAGAAAGGAAAAAAAGTCAAGAAAAGACTACAAAGAAACACACACATAGGAGGAGAGGAAAAAGCCAATAACGCTGAGACTGCTGAACGTTAAACTAAAATGTGATTCACAATAAACAGTTAAATACCTTGAGAGACCTGCATGCGATTCACTGCCAGAGGCAGGGGCCCATCTATGATGGCAAAAAAAAAAAAGAAACACAAAACCCAAAATCTGGTTATTTAAAATATTCCTGATTTATCTATTTATTCATATAAGGTTTTTTCCATAGGATGGTGTGTGCTCACGAGAGACAGAGAGAGAAAGTGAGAAATCACCCCCTGGGTAGATGGTCACACTGTAATCTCTCCCCTCACTCTCCTCTCAGGATTTTGGGCACGCGTCCTCACATGCTGGATGTGATTTTCAAGCCACTGGGTCTGGGGCTAGAACTGTGATTGGTCACGTGGGAGTTTGGGACCTTGACCATCATGTCATCTGCTGACCCCCCAATATTCCTTGATTTAGTAATAAGAAATTTCTTACTAAAGACTTCAGAATTAAAAGGGCAAAAACAGCAACAGCTCCAAAAGCACTTGTGTTCTGAGGCCAGCACCCCCTTAAAGGCCTTCCCAAGGAACAGCGAACATCCCCACACAGCCAGGGCCACACCAGCAGTTCCTCAGTGCCAGCTTGCAGAGAACACTGCTGTCTTCTCAGAAACATGCCCCAAACACACTGAAGGGGTAGAAGGAAAGAAAGGAAATCCTTACTTGGAGGTCTCACAGACTGTGCCTGCGGAATACCAGGGGGCTGGGTTCCTGGGGCTGGTAAGGTCGGCTGGTTACCCAAGATGCCTTGCTTATGTAAACGTGACCTCCGTTTTTCTTCTAATTCTTTCTGTATCTTGTAGATTTTCTCTGCTAACAAATGATAGTATTCATCCTAAAAAGCAATAACATCCAATGTTAAGCAGTTACAAATATAACTATATATAAAGAACCAATATATACTATTCCTTATATACTAACAACAAACTAGTTTTTTTTTTTTTTTTTTTTAAGAATTATTTTATCTAACTTTATTTACTTAAATTTGACCAGAGAGGGACAGAGAGAGAGAAAAAAATGAGAAAGCAAACCGCCAGGTCTGGGACTTGAACCACGGTTGGCCATGCGGGAGTCCAGCACCCTTAACCACCACGCCACCTGTTGGCCCCACTAGCTTTTTCATTACATGCACTGGCAAAAAAAAATATTCAGCAAACTTGTTGAATTCCTAGTGACTTTACAGGACTTATCAAACAGTAGGTGCTTAATACGCTGCATTTCATTCCACAACTGAGTCTCTTCTTGAATTTTCACTGGTGCCGGCAATAATGTAATAAACGCACTATAAAGAACACCTATAAAAAACGTATCCCGGGACCAGCAGTTAGCGTAATGGCTATGTCGCTGGACTCCCACGTAGTCGACTGCGGTTCGAGTCCCGGACCCGGCGGCTTAAACTCATGCCAGGCGCGTGTGCGTGCGTGCCCAAGATCCCGAGAGGAGAATGGAGGAGAAGGGATTGCGGCGTGGCCATCCCCCCTGGGGGGTGATTTCCTGCTTTCTATCTCTCTGTCTCTGTCTGTCTGGCGAGCGCACGCGCCCTATAGCAAAAACCTCTCCAAAAAAAAAACAAAACAAAAAACAAAACAAAAAAAAACCAAAAAAACGTATCCCGTGGATAAAATGCAATTTTGGATACCCTATTTGACGTAAAGTGGAAGAACCTTGTGTTGGATCTGGAAGGTCCCCCTGGTAAGTGCCTCAAGGCCAAGGTGGGAGCCTCCTCTGACTATACAGATTTCCCCAACTCTGGAAGACAAACCAAACAGATGCAACCCTCTCTGGCACAGCTGCTGGACACGTTGCCGGTTACCCACCCTGCTGTTGGCAGACTCATACATGTCCCCTTCTACTTTCTTTGCGTAGGCTACCAGGTTCTCCATGCGGCGGTCCTTCAGAGCTGCAGGGTCAGGTGTCGGGAAGATGGCCTGGACACTGAAAGGACAATAGCAGCCTACTTTCAACACAGTCAAATGAGAATGACAAAGTCAGACCATCCCTACAGGGGTGACACAGTGCCGAGAGAAACTCCAAATCTTTCTAGCTTAGTAAAAGAAGACGTTAAGTGAGGGAACCAGCAGTTAGCGTAATGGCTATGTCGCTGGACTCCCACGTAGTCGACCGCGGTTCGCGTTCCGGACCCGGTGGCTTAAAACTCACGCCGGGCGCGTGTGCGTGCGTGCCCAAGATCCCAAGAGGAGAATGGAGGAGAAGGGACTGCAGCGTGGCTATCCCCCCTGGGGGGTGATTTCTCGCTTTCTGTCTCTATGTCTCTCTCTGTCTGGCAAGCGCACGCGCCCTATAGCAAAAAAAACCTCTCCAAAAAAAAAGAAGACGTAAGTGGGGGCCAGCAAGTGGCAGGTAGTTAGGCGCTAGACTTCCACATGGCTGACTGCAGTTCAAGTCCCAGGCCTGATGGCTTAAAACCTGTACCAGTTGCATGTGTCTATGTACCCAAAATCCTGAGAGGAGAATGAAGGAGAAGGGACTGAAGCCTGGCCATTTCCCCAGGGTGGGTGGGGGGTGGGGGGGTGGTGGTGGTGATTTCTCTCTCTCTCTCTCTGTCTCTTTGGCAAGTGCACACACCCTATGGCAAAAATCTCTTAAAAAAACAAAACAAAAAAAACCCACCACACCAGATAAGGGAGTCCCTGGAAACAACTCTGACCTTTTAATTTGCATACACCTCAAACACAGTTATTTTGCTCTTAAATGTATGCTGCTGGGTTACATCAACAATAGTATGATTTCAAATCCCTAATTTCGAAAGCATTTTTTATTTAGGTTTTAGCCACAGGGTGTGTGAACTTGCCAGCGAGGAGAGAGACAGAGATACAGAAAGAGGGACAGTAAGAAGTCACACTATAGAGGGGAATGGCCACACTGCAATCCCACCTCTTCTATATCCCTCTCAGGACCTTGGACACGTATGCACATATGCCTGGCATGAGTTTCAAGCCATAGGGTCCAGAACTCGAAATGCGGTCGGTCATGTGGGAATCCTGCTGCCTTAACCACCACACCACCTGCTGGCTCCAATCAAATTCCTAATTTTAAAACCATTTCTTACAAAAGAACGTGATAAAAGATTTTCCTTGGTAAGGAGAAAAAAACCCCAAAAAACAAAACAATAAAAACACCCTAAGGACCAGCAGTTGGCATAATGGCTATGTCGTTGGGCTCCCATGTAGTTGACCATGGTTCAAGTCCTGACCCAGTGGATTAAACTTACACTGGGCGTGTGTGTATGCGTGCCCAAGATCCTGAGAGGAGAAGGGATTGCGGCGTGGCCATCCCCTCTGGGGGGTGATTTCTCACTTTCTATCTCTGTCTCTGTTTTTCTGGCAAGCACAGGTGCCCTACAGCAAAAACCTCTCCAAACAAACAAACAAACAAAAAAACACCTCAAAAGAAATCTAATTGTTTAACTTTACCTTCAATTTAAGATAACTAGCTTACGAAAATTAACTGTTGGTCTCCGTTTGCTACCTGGTAGAAGGGTACCATCATACCATCCTTCCTTACCAGGCCCTAATTCTCAGGAGTCTCTACAACTACAACCCTGAACCACAAAATAAGGCAAAGCTATGGAGCCAATCCCAGCCCCCTTATGGATCCCAGAGTAGGGGGGCAGGGGGTGCTGCTGGGACGCCCTGCTGCTAGATTCTACCTGCTGTGTGGTAGCTCTTTTAAAGACATATGCAAATGCTTTAGCTCCTAAGGTACCGTCGCCTGGGGACTGATGGGTGACTTCAGAAGAAAATCAGACATTCGCGAATCTGCAAAACTTGTCACACTGCTATCAGTCACAAAATGTGCACTATGGGCGGGCACAGGTACGTACAGTTTATGCACTAGATGGCTCCGCAGGTCCTGAGTGACGTGTTCATGCCAGCCTTTCCGAACACCGGTGCTAGACGGAGGTGTGGCTGTGGGGATGGTGCTGAGGCTTCCAATGTTACCAGAGCTGGCGCTGTCATTTATCAGTGGGCTATGGGGGAACAGGGACACTTCATTTATCTACGGACATGAATCTAATGAGCTTCTTCTAAGCAAGGTTCTGCAACCATACATGTCTTCAATAAGTGTAAGTGAGAAGAGGCACGTGATGTGCACACGATGAAACCTAAGACTGTGTACTGCCCGTCCTACCTCTATCATCAAATGGAACACAACAGCACTCATCTCCCCACTGTCCCAGTCACACATTTAGAAAGAATCAGAGTTTTTGTGATTCTTAGCCCATTTTTTGTGTCTAACAGTCACTCAGGAGCCCCAATAAAAACAGGGGTCTTACTTTGTGGCCCCAAGGGCAGTTGGAAGAGCCGATTCTGATATCAGGTTGGGTGGCTGCTGATCTGCTGTTATTCCTCCTGCTGGAATGTTCATGGGGTTATTTCCTTAATTAAAAGACAGAAAGCAAAGAAATCAACCAGCTCCTAAATTATAATATACAGTTAAAAGTTTTGATAATGGGTGACCTATAATCATATGAGTGAGCGATTCTGAGGGACTCCGCGCTGTGTCTCAAGAGGGCACAGATTGGGCTGTAGATGGCTTCCCACCTCACTCTTCAGCCGAGGCAAGGTGCGCTTACCGGCTCAATGTGGTGTAGTACAGGCCACGGCTGTCAGGGAAAACTAATTTTCCACTTGCAATCCCAAACTTTGACTCTATTTCATTAATACCACATCCTAAAAACAACTAAGTTGACACATTTGTGTCTTTTTTTTTTTTTTGCTTTTCATATTATAAATCTGAACTATAGAAATTAAAAGGAATAAAAATAATTTGTCTGCAGTCTCCATATTAAAGTAAAAAAGTTGAGACTCAAGAGAGGTTAGCAGTCTTGTCCCCATGTTATACTTCTGACAGGAATGGAGTGAGATTAGAACCGGAATCTTAGAACTACAGCCCCACGGAGCAGCTACGCTGGTCTCCCGGTCAGTATTAAACAGACACTTAGTAGGGCAGTGGTTTTCCAAAAAGCAACGAGATTATTTCATCTGGTCAATTTTTAAGCATCATTTAAGTATAAAAATACTTGTTTTATTAAGAAAAGAACAAAATTAGGCTGGCAGGTGGCGTGGTGGTTAAAGGTGCTGGACTCCCACATGGTGAACCGTGGTTCAAGTCCCGGACCTGGTGGCTTGCTTTCTCACTTTCTCTTTCTCTCTCTCTCTCTTTCTTTCAATCTGTCCCTCTCTAGACAAATTAAAATAAATAAATAAATAAATAAAGTTAAATAATTCTTAAAAAAAAAAAAAAAAAACTGGGCTGGCAGGTGGCATGGTAGTTAAGACACTGGACTACCACATGGCAGACTGCAGATTAAGTCCTGCTGCTTACTTTCTCACTTCCCCTTTCTCTACCTGGTCAAATTAAAAATAATAATAAATAAAATTAAAAAAAGAACAAAACTAGTACAATGAGCCTTGAGTTCACAGATACTACTGCTGAGTTTAAGCCAAAGGCCTATAAGAACCGTGACCATTTAAAAGAACCAATGTGCAGAAACAGCAGAACTGTGGAGCTGTGTGAGCAACTGCCCAAAGGCTCAGACAATGGGTGATGACAGGGGACACCCTAACCCTGAGACAGCGGTCTCGGATGCCCATGCTGGGATGTGGCAGAGCACCTGGAAATGCCACAGCACGATCCTGACCTGCAGCATCTGCATGCTGGGCCACGTGAGGCGTCCTCATGAAACAGTCCAGAGAGAACCAAGACGCTGCTTCACCTGCCAATGCTGCTCCTTTTACGAGCATGTGACACCTTCCCCACTCTAGACACTAGCTTTCTTATGGAAGGTTTTTTCCCAACCACTGCACTTGAAATGAAAACACCAGCCGACAGCAGCCCTGTGTCCCAGTAAGAGTGGTCACTCCATCTGCTACATTTGGACAGAGGGAGTCAGAGGCTCCTTGACTTACCCAGGGGGTTCAGAGACCTCATCTGCTGGTGGGCTTGAGGTTGTGCTGGTTGCTGGCCAGGAACCTGAGGCTGCAGCTGCGTCTGGGTCTGGTTCATGTAGGGGAGTCCGAGAGCGGCATAGGCACGCTGCATGGAGCTGGGGTCGATGGGGTTGGGGTTACTTAACGAAGCAGCATTCTGCTGTCCTGTGCCAACAGAGCCAATTGTGTTTTGAATCCCACTAGCTGGAGACCCCAGGATAGCTATAACAAACAAACAAACAAACAAACAAAACAGGTCAGTGAAAGGGAGAAGCTCAGATGACATACAAACTACTAAGAAGCAACTGAAATTATCAAATAAAGCATTAAACAAGGCTAATGAGAAAGGAGCTATGCTAGAAAAAGGAAAGAGTATTATTTTCTTATTCGTCTCTTCTGTCTAGATATAGTTGAGGAGCTGAAGAAAATTCAAGCATCTATATTTTTAGGTTGTCGGGAAAGTCATGATGTACTTTTCTGTTTTCCTACGCAAAAATGCGTCATGACTTTCCCGATAACTCAAGAGAATGTAACAGACCATAAAATCACATAGAGATCACTTAATAAAAACTAACATGTATTTAAGGTCTGCACATGCCGATGAAGTCAGTCCATGGAGTAGCAAATGTGTGAGAAGGCAGAGAGCTCGACTCCGGGGCTGATGGTCCTCTCTGAGATGTACAAAGGAGCCCCCTCCTGCACTCTCCCCTTCACTGCTCACCTGGGCAGGCACAGAGGGATCAGCAGAGAGCAGAGGTGATGCCCAGCTGTGAATTTACATGAATCGATCTGTGATGCGATCTAAATAGCAGAACGGTGATTCCGTGAAGCGTGCTCGCGTGGCCACGACAGCACGAGCCAGACCTTCCCTTGGGTGCTATGCAGCAGCGCACCCTGCAGAGTGCTCTGGCCTGATGAGGCCGTTCAAGAATCCCGGCACAGGGGCCAGCAGGTGGTGTGGTGGATAAGGGTGCTGGATTCCCACATGGCCAACCATGGTTCAAGTCCCGGACCTGGTGGCTTGCTTTCTCCCTTTCCCTTTCTCTCTCGTCAAATAATAATTAAGGAAAACTAACAATAACAAATGGAAATCAATCTATCAATCAATCTTAAAAAAGAAAATAAAAGAAACCCGGCACCTGACTGCCTGGTCTGGCTGAAATGAAGGCAGGGAGCGAGGCCTGGGAGTCGGGTTCTCACTCTTGCCAGGGTCGGCTCAGCTCAGGAGCTAGCTCTGCCTTGGGCGGCACCAGCAGCTCCCCCTGTCTGACCTGCCTGTTCCCCGAGATGAAAGGAAAAAGCCAATGTCAACTAAAGAACCCTTCTCCAAATGGCTTCAGGTAAGTGAGAGATGACCCCAAACTCTCAGCTCACTGACTACGTCAAATTCAGCTCACCAACCCTTCCCCTACCCTCGCCCATACACGGTAATGTGCTCATCTGGCATTCATCACATGGAGACTCTTATTCTTAAAAGTTCCTTTCTCTCTAACTTCCACAAACTACTCACGTTAAAAACAAGCTTATAGGGGCTGGCAAATGGCGTGTTGGTTAAAGGTGCTGGACTCCCACATGGCCGACCACGGTTCAAGTCTCGGACCTGGTGGCTTGCTTTCTCACTTCCTCTCTCTCTCTCTCTCTCTCTCTCTCTCTCTCTCTGTCTCTCTCTGATCAAACTGAAAAATAATAATGATATAATAATAAATAAAGTTAAATAATTCTTTAAAAAAACAAAACAAAAACAAACAAACAAACAAAAAAGCTTATAAAACTCACACTATAACACATGACTTCTGGCATTTGAAACACTAGCACAAAGTCTTTCTTTCAAATTCACACCACTCTGGAGACAACAATATTCTCACATTCAAACATCAGTGCAGCTGCAATAAACAACTCACATACTTATCAGAGCAACTTAATTATACCAAAATGTGTAAAAAAAATTCTTAGTAGCTGCACATTCCAACTATTAGCTTTTCTAATACGGACTCTCAGATCTCAACCTCATTAAAGTCCATTAGACACCATGACACACACCAAGCACCTATTAGTGTAAATGAAAAGTGATCCCCGAGGTGCACTTCATGGCGCGTGTGCAGAGCTGAAGCCAGTCACAGTTACACGTCACCCTGCACGAGCGTTGTGTTCAGTTAATACTCTCTAAAACTCTGAACATGTGTCCATCACACTTCTGAAATCAGTATGCTCAAAATTTTTAAAGAACTAGGATGTAAAAAGGAACATAATAATGATAGGAGAGTTTATTTTTCTATAACGCTGTGGTAGAAGAAAAATAAACCTAGACTATATTCGATGCACACAGTGATGAAGTGTGGAGAGGAGCCTGAACTGAGGACGTGTCTCCCCGACCGTCCACATCTGGGTGAAGCCGTGGCAGCTGAGCTGTAACAGCCCCTTCCTGCCCTGCTCTCCGTCCCCGACACTCTCCTCCGTGCCACCTAGCCCCCACCCCACCGGGGGTGAATGCCTTCCTGAACCCAAGGCCACTGCCGGGGAGGCTTGCATTCAGAGGGCCTCCAAGGCAGCCGGGGTCTGGCCACTCACCGTACTGAGTGTGTGTGTGTTAGTGTTTCCTTAATGCAAAGGTTTCTGTATTTTGAAAAGAAGTAAGCCTACTGAGTGCCTAGGGAGGGACGAGGCGACTGGAGAGCTCAGAGAGCAACGCCGTGCCTGCGTGGCGTCCCGAGAGCAAGGCTTTCACAGTTTTAAGTTTTCTGTATTGCTGAGGCTTATATCCTTTCCAATGTCAAAACTGCTTTGTGTGGGACCAGCAGTTGGCGTAATGGCTGTGTTGCTGGACTCCCATGTAGTCGACTGCAGTTCACATCCCAGAACCGGTGGCTCAAACTCACGCCAAGAGTGTGTGCGTGCGTGCCCAAGATCCCGAGAGGAGAATGGAGGAGAAGGGATTGCGGTGTGGCCATCCCCCCTAGGGGGTGATTTCTCGCTTTCTGTCTCTCTGTCTTTCTGGTGAGTGCATGTGCCCTATAGCAAAAGCTTCTAAAAAAATACTGCTTTTTGTCACTTTTACCTTTATTTTCTTTTCTAGAGCTTAATGCTGCATTTCAAGTGTCATCAATCCTTAGGATGTCACATCATACCCCACATCTACTTTTCTCTCTTTCTTGTTTCCCTCCCCCCCAGACAGGGTCTTGCCATGTCTCAGTCCTTCCACCTCAGTCCCAAGTACCTGGGGCTGTTTACATCTAAGACGTACCGTTGTGCCCAGCTCCCGAGTGGGCTGAGAACAGCACGCAGGTGTCCTGCATGGCCTCGGCATACTGAGCTGCAGAGCTTACCAGTGCACACTACTGTGGACCGGCTCTGCCTCTCTTTTAGTTTATTTACCGATCTCCTCCCTGGGCGAGAGCGCGCCAGAGAGGCAGCACCCTGTAGTCTTGAAGTGGTCATCTACCTCAGCCTCAGCTGGTCCCAGCTCACAGCCACGAGTACACCTGGCATATGCTGGGATGCCTCTGGGCTCGAGCCCTGACTCTTTCCACGTGGATCAGCCTTGC
Organism: Tupaia tana; assembly: GCA_026018925.1. Lineage (NCBI taxonomy): Eukaryota > Metazoa > Chordata > Mammalia > Scandentia > Tupaiidae > Tupaia > Tupaia tana. Next base: position 82,671,141 of record JAKSZU010000016.1, on the reverse strand, counting down.
AGAGCACAGCTTTTAGCCACTGTGCCACTGTCTGGCCCCTGTGGCTTCCTGCAAAGGCTCACCTCCCTCTGCCTCCCCATTCCCATCCTTTTGTAGGCAAGAGAGCCCATGACATAAAAAACAAAATGCCAAGTTTGTACTGGGCCCTTTCCAGGATCCTCCAGCCGCTCTTCACAGCAAAAAAAGTGGTCCTTCCTCAGCGAGCACAAAGACCTTCTGCCGAGAGATTCACACAGTGTCTACTGGGTTGTCAGAAAAGCCATGACACATTTTTGCATACAAAAATACATCATGACTTTCCAAGGACCCAATACAGCTCTAATTCAGAGTCTTCGTTTAACCAGGAGACTTCAGGCCCAATTACTCTCAGTAAAAGTGGACTTGATCTGGAAACTGGATGAAAACTGACACAAATTAAATTTCACAGCTTCATCAGGGTGGAGGGAGATACACCATAAAGCAGACAAAACTAGTTATCCTGGCTCTCTTCTAGAAAAGCAGCCCTAGACTTTACTCAGAGTGCAGACACCCCTGCGAAGGTGCAGGCACCACTGTGACACCTAGTCGGGGCAGGACATGGTAATGAAGAGAAGCACTTGGGTAGGAGGCACTGCCCCAGCTGATATGTGGCTCCCCATGACGGGCAGGCCGCGAGCCCTTGGATGGGGCCTTCTTCAGAAGCCACACACCATTACGCTACTGGAAGAGCAGGGGGGCTACTGTGATGAGATGTGACACCAACGACTGGTACTCAGTCACGACAACAGAGCACTCTCTAGCCGCTCAGTCTCCATCCCCACTAGAGCCTGTCAAGGGGTGTTCGCATGGCATCTTCAAGAGCTCTCAAGGGTCTGTTGGCGAGCACCTGGAGATGGCTCCATGAGTGCAAGTCTGAGGAGGCAGATTGCAGCCCAGCGCCACAAAGGAGGAGGCGTTAAGCTGCCAGAGGGGACTAAACATGGATCTCTTAGCATGGGGAGAGCAGGAGCACCGAGCTGCCACAGGGACTCAGGGCCAGGCTGGGCAGCTGCCAGACGCCAATGCACAAGTGGCTCTCAGCAGTGTGGGTGGCGAGTGGCTTGGGGTCAGCTCTGGGGCTCTGGTTCTGACCATTCTCCGGGGATTATGGAGGGAAATGCAGTCTCCCGTGAATGACTCCACTTTTTCAGCAGCTCTGCCAGAGACACAGGTGGCTGCTACTTCCCAGGTATTCGGAGTGGTGCACCTCAGGGTTCCATGTGCAGACCAATGGCCCTAGGGCCTAGTGGTTAAGAATATGACATCTTACATGGCTGAATGCAGTTTGAATCTGGGCCCCAGTGGCTTGAAAAACATGCTGGTGCATGAGCACGTGTGCTCCGAATCCCATCAGGATAGAGAAATGGAGATGGGACTGTGGTGTGACCACACCCCATTGGAGGCTGCGTCCTTCCTCTCTCCCATCCCCTGTACTCATTCTCTGCCTCTCTAGCAAGTACATGCACCCTCTGACAATAAAGAAAAGAAGGGGTCAGCAGTGGTGTAGTAGTTACGGTGCTGGGCTCCCATGTGGCTAACTGCAGTTTGAATACCAGACCTGGCGGCCTGAAACTCACACCAGATGTGTGTGTATGCATGCCAAAAATTCTGAGAGGAGAATGGAGAAGGGACTGTGCTGTGGCCATCCCTCTTGGGGGGTGATTTCTCGCTTACAGTCTCTCTCTGTCTCTCTGGGCAGTGGATACGCCTTACAGCAAAAATCTCTCTCACAAAAAAAGAAAAGAAAAAAGAAATGCAGATTTTAATATAAGAGATCCGGGATGGGTCCACATTCCCACAATTCTAACACGCAAACAGGGAGCAGTTGTGTATTTGGACCGAGGACCACATTCAGAATGCAAGAACCTTACCAACAGGAAGTCAGGGGTTCAAGCACCCCCAGCATTCTATGTTGCCCTGGACACTGGAATTTACTGCCAGACAGACGGTAGGACTGACAATAGATTTATACATTGAAAAGTCCTAATTATTCAACAAAAAATGGACATAATAAGATAGCCCAGGGGGGCAGCAGGTGACATGGTGGTTAGGGGTGCTGGACTCTCACATGGCTGACCATAGTTTGAATCCCAGACCTGGTAGCTTGCATTCTTATTCTCTCTCTCTTACTCTGTTCCTCTCTGGTCAAATAAATAAAATTAAATAAAATAATTCTTTGGGACTAGCAGTTGGCGTAATGGTTATGTCACTGGACTCCCATGTAGTTGACCACGGTTTGAGTCCCGGACTCAATGGCTTAAACTCACGCCAGGCACGTGTGTGTGCTTGCCCAAGATCCTGAGAGAACGGAGGAGAAGGGATTGCGACATGGCTGTCCCCCCTGGGGGATGATTTCTCACTTTCTGTCTCTCTGTCTTTCCCTTTCTTTCTGGTGAGAGCACGTGCCCTATAGCAAAAACCTTTCCGAAAAGGCAAAAAAAAAAAAAAAAAAAAAAAAAAGATAGCCCAATGTCAGTGATTACTGAAGTTCTAGAAAATAAACAAACAAACAAAAACCCCAAAATCTTCACATAGACCAAAAGGTAATGAATGGTACGGGTTCCATGACAAAAGTACGTGGGGCTAGTGTCACAGGTGGTACGTAGAGCCAGAGTGCAGAGGTCAGGGCATGGAATGTGTGCTGACCGTGCACAGGTAGGACCGGGCTCCATGGCAGCAGTGTCTGCGGAGCACAGACTGGGCCCCTCAAGTGCTGCCTCCACAGAGCAGTGAGTCCCACAGGCCTGCACGGCTGGCCGCAGTCCAGCCTCTGAACTGGCTCACCTGCACGGGAACCTGAGTCCAGTCAGGTCCATCTCCACCAGGTTGTGCACTGTGCTGACACTAGGCCCACGGTCTAGAAAATTCTCCCTTTGTTACTCTATTTACTGGAGCTTCATCAGGCCCCACTTTCTACATGGAGTAACCTGGGCATACTCCGATATCCCTGCAAGGACTGATCTGCCTCCGCCTCATTCCCTTGACATCACTGCAACTGGTTTTGTTTTTTTTCCCCCCCACTTTTTAAAAATTTAAGGTTTTTGCCATAAGGTGTGTGTAACTTGCCAGACAGAGACAGAGAGAGGGAAAATGAGAAATCACTCCCCATAGGGGATGACCATGCTGTAATCCCTCTTCCTCCATTCTCCTCTTGGGATTTTGGGCACACATGTACACGCACCTCGTGTGATTTTCAACCTACTGGATCTGGAATTCAAACCATGCTGGCCCAGGTGGGAGTCTAGCACCTTAACCACCATACCACCTGCTGGCCCCCACCGTAACTGCTTTAACTCACATTTTCCTCCCAGGACCCCTACAGCAGGGTTCACATCCTGTAAGCACACTTTGCTTTAGAAGAGGAGAAACAACAAAAATGTACAGGAAGAACTGGCTAACGCTTTCTCATTCATCAAACAATTCTGCACTCACAAAACTGCAGTGCTGGAGCTGGAAAACACACTCCACAGTGAAACCTGCTTTAGAAGCATTCGGCATTTTAAAATAGGTGCTTTTATTTCTTTCAGGAAACACCACCAAAACCCTGCACGACGTCCAGGTCTTCCCTGTGACGTTATAGTGTGAAATCTCCCTGGTAACATCTTACATTATGACTAGCAGACACACTGTGGTTTACCACTCAAGGGAAGAGGTACAGAATCAATTTTCACAACATTTAGGCAGTTGTAAGAATGTTTTTAAAACCACATACATTATTTTCTTTCTTTTAAAAACCACATAAATGTTTCTTAAAAAGAGAAATCACTAAAGCTTACCATTTTCATGGTAGTATCTACTAAAAACAAAAGATCACAGAAAAGCCACACCCTCAACTTAAAAGAATGAAATCCTAGGGGGTCCAGCAGATGGCTTAGTGGTTATGTTGCTGGACTCCCACATGGCTGACCACGGTTCCAGTCCTGGACCTGGTGGCTTGAAACTCATACTGGACATGTGTGTGTGTGTGTGCCCAAGACCCTGAGAGGATAAGGGATGGTGGTGGAGCCATCCTCTCTGGGGGTGATTTCTCACTTTCCCTCTCACTGCTTCTGTCTCTCTCTCTCTCGAGAGAGAGATCACACACAACCTAAGGCAAAATCCTTTTTTATTTTTTTAAAATTATTTATTTATTTATTCCTTTATTTTAATTTGACCAGAGAGAGAGAGAGAGAGAGAGAGAGAGAGAGGGAGGGAGGGAGGAAGTGAGAAAGCAAGCTGCCAAGTCTGGGACTCGAACCTGTGGTCGGCCATGTGGGGGTGTCTAGCACCTTAACCACCATGCCACCCGCTGGTCCCCAAAATCCTCTTATTAGAAAAAGAAAAAGAATGGGGGCCAGCAGATGGAGTGACGGTTAAGAGAGCTGGACTCCCACATGGCCGACTGTAGTTCGAGTCCCAATTGCAGTTGGCTATGTGGGAGTCCAGAGACCGTGGTTTGAGTCCTGGACGCTACGGCTTGCAAATTACACCAGGTGCATGTGCCCACATGCCCAAAATCCCAGGAAGAAAATGGAGAAGGGACTGAGGTATGGCCATCCCCTTGGGTGGTGATTTCTCATTTTCCCTCTCCCTGTCTCTCTCTGGTGAGTGCACGCACTCTACGGCAAAGCCTAAACAACAAACAAACAAACAAACAAACAAAAGAGCTCATGTGTCCTAAAATGCAAAATATTAACAATACACTATACTGATTTGAAAAAAAAGTTTCACAGTGACGTGACGTGGAGGACAAACAGACTGTACTCTACTAGAACTATGGTCCCAAATACATGGCCTTGGAAAACTCAGACTCCGGAACTTCATTTATGTAAGACACACTGGGGAAAATATGTATTAATTCAGAATTTGCCCAAAGAATAATCTACTGATTTAGAAAAGTGACTTTTAAAGGACAATTCCTGTGGTTCCTCTGTAGGGAAGAAGGAGAGCAGACCCCTTTACCGGAAATCCCTCCCCTCCGTGACACAGACACCCTGTGCTGTAGCGCCCGCTGCCCTGACTCCCGCGAGGGAGCCATGTGACCCTCGGTGGCACACGATGCCTGAGGTGCTCTCTCCACTGCTCCCTGTCCGCTCAGAAACAACCAGACAGAAAAGCAGTGCATGTTCTCCAGGCGGCAGCTGGTCTAGAGGAAGATGGTCAAGAAGAATGAGAGGAAGGAATGCTTAACACACATAAAGGGGAAGGCAGCAAGATGGACAGGGGTACGAGGGGACTGCGGGTGGCCGTGCTGTTCTGGAAGAATCCCCGGGAGCAGCTGTGGCCGGAGAGTGAAATGAGAACGAAGGCGCTTCCTAGCTGCCCCACACTGAGGGGCACACCCAAAGACCACAGTTCACCACTAAAATGACAGGAAAAGGAGTCAGATGGCAAGAGATGCTCATTCTTCCCACTGCTCTGATGCCTACAAATGGCAGGGAGCCCCCAGGAGCCACACTCAGGCCTCCTGATGAACAGGGACACTGGGTGACCAGCCGTGCTAAATGCTACACAGATGACTTGGAAGACGACCCAACAATGGAGTGATCAGGATGTGCCAGTCCTGGACCAGACTCTCAACCTGAAGCTGAACAAACGGTTAGTTATGCAAACAGGTCTGGGAACTGCGTCCCCAAATAGGAGGGAACGAACGTCATGAGAGCCTTCAAAGCTTACTTTAGGGTAAGGGGTTTCCAACTCCAAAAGAAGTATCCCCTTTACCCTCCCCCCAACGTCACTGCCATTATAGTGATATGGCATTGAATCCTCACGTGCTTAGACTGTCGGGAAAACCAAATCTTCATACTAGCTCTCTGATCAATGTGACTCTGCCGGTTTGCTGCAAGTGCGTGTGTGCAGGGGCAGGGGAGAGGCGACGAGGGCAATTCCAGCGTGCCGTGGATGCCACAGCTGCAGCCTGCCCTCTCAGCGCCGCCGCCACTCAGGGTGCTGCTCACCTGCCTCGCTGGGGCTCAGAGCCCCTGCCCACTCCCTACCTACTCTCCACATTCTCTTAGAAACTGCTTCTATTCTCATCTCCAGGCTCCTCTGCCCCCGTGCTCACTTACTTTGTTGGTTTCGCTTGTCACTGGCATTTTTCAAAGGGAGGCAAACAGGACAGTCATGTCGTGTGCAGTTCTTCCAATGAGAGATGATTTGTCGTGAAGATGCACAATGGGCAACTATGACCAGAAAAACAACGAGATGTTATTTTTCTATCCAAATCGTCGCACTTTCAATTACACCTAAATTATAATGCCAGATTCCATAAGAAAATGGTAACAAGTGTAACCGTAACACAGTACAGGCAGTCCTCAACTTACAGTCTCCCAAAAAGTTTGTAAGTTGACTATTGAGAATTCTACACAAAAACTTCCCAGAGAAGCAATGTTATGAATGATGGGTGATTAAGTTTGTCCCACAAAACAGAACAGAAACTACTCAACCTGCAAAACCGAACAACTGCAATGAAAGGGAGAACAAGTAGTTCTGTAATGTCACTACGTAGAATTAAAATGTTAAGGTTTACTTAAAGATGAAACCATCTAAATACTATAGTTGAAGAAATGGAGACAGAAGCAGATGAGCAGTCTGTGGAGGCCTGGAAGGGTGCCTGGGCACTCTGTAATATACCGGCAAGGCTAACTGGCTCTGGTTGTTCTCAGGCTTCATCTTCCAAAGGCCTAAACTCGCCCCTCTTTGCTCCCCATCATAATCAGGGTTAGTTAGGGAACTCACAAATGTCAGTGAGAGAGAGGGAGACTAGGGAGAGATCTCCCCAAAGTTTATGAACACAAGTGAGAAGAGAAGGAAAGAGGACAAAGATTAAAGGGAAGCACAGTCACTAACAGGAAACACTACCTCAGGTAGAACTGCGGGTCTGCCATAAAAGAGGGGACAGAGGGCACTTGAGGTGCCTGACTCGCCACCTCCCCAGGGGTGACACGGTGTATAGTTCCCAATGCACTATCACTCAGGACGACTACACTGTCACCCAGCGGAGCCTCAAGGCCCAGGGCAGAGGAGCAAGGCTGTGGCTGCTCCTGGTCTGGGTCTACCCACAAGATGGACACTCAGGGTACTGGGAAGGGTATGTGTTTGCATGTGCGTGTGCGCTACGATTGCTGCCTAAAGAAAACCACAATTGAACATTTATGACAAAGACAGTGCTCAAGAAGTGACAAATGTCTTCCATGACAGAGGAAGGAAGAAAAGAACAAATGAGGGGCACAGCCTCATGCAGTGTACAGAAAACCTAACTGCCTTTCCCCTCAGCAGGTAGACCTTCCAGGCAGACGTCTGCCCGTGTGGGGCATGTGACAGTCACATGTTCCCGGAGAGGACGTCGGCACTTCAGCTGCGAGCGTCTTGTGAACAAGAGAGCTGTGTGAGTGAGAAAGGCAGATTTTGCCCTGACCTCTGCCCTTGGAATTCGAAGAGCAACACTCACCTTGGCAGGCTTTCCCAGCCTGACAATGCGTCATGTGATTCAACACATTTTTCATGGTCCGACAGTGCGGGAGCGAGCAGGCCCGAACCTCTCCATTTGCTTGTTCTCGTCGCTGACACTTATGAGCGTGAAGCAGTAGAACCAGCTGCTGCTGTATCAGTTTGCGTTTTTCAGGATCTGCAGTGGGGCCCGTTGCAATTGCCTGTGTAGGGACAATTCCCACTGATGTTTGCATCTGAGACTAAAATAAAACAAAGCAATAAAAATATTTTAATAAACTTCCAGAGTTCCAATTTATGTTCATTAATTGTTTCTGAGATGACTGGGAAAGCTGATGGATAATACTGACCAGAGAGAAGGTGGGTGTAGTTTTCTAATCATCAGTGATTTTAACTCAGAAGAAAGGGTGCTTAAAGTTCACTTGTATGCAATTATTATCCAAGCAAGAATGACACTTACTGTGGACTGCAGCAACCAAAACCCAACTCACTCTACACTAGCTACAGCCACAGAAAGACTCCATGCTCCATTGGGCCGAACCAAATGAAACTGCTATTCTCTAGTCCCAAATGGGCACATGCTGGCAATTTTCACATGGTTCAGCCTAATTAAAGAGACAACCAACGGTTGACCAACTACAACACACTGTAAATATCTGATGCACCAAAGAGAATCAGAGGCATCTTTTTTTTTTTTTTTTGGAGAGGTTTTTTCACTATAGGGTGTGTGAGCTCGCCAGACAGACAGAGATAGACAGAGAGACAGAAAGCGAGAAATCACCCCCCAGAGGGGTGGTCACGCCGCAATCCCTTCTCCTCCAATCTCCTCTCGGGATCTTGGGCACATGCGCCCGGCGTGAGTTTTAAGCCACCGGGTCCGGGACGCGAACCGCGGTCGACTACGTGGGAGTCCAGCAACATAGCCATTACGCTAACTGCTGGTTCCCGATCAGAGGCACCTTTTGAAGTCCATTATCACGTGACCAGGACAACACCTGCGGCTTGACCCACAGCAGTCATTACCTCCCCAAAGAATAACATGACACTTTTCCTTAATAAGATCACCTAGTACAACTGCTAATGTTCTCATCTCCTATAAAGTGCTTTGTCTCTTATTGATACTTCCACTAAGACACATGAATAATTTTTTTCAAAAAACATTTGATGATCTGCTAAAAATACATAAATTGGCATAAATTGTTTTAATCTGTCTGAAAGTACCAACGCAGACCTAGCATACCTCTTTTTTTTCCAGAGAGACTTTTGCTATAGGGCACGTCCACTCACCAGAAGAGACAGAGAGAAAGTGAGAAATACCCCCCACCGGGAGGATGTATACGCCGCAATCCTTCTCCTCCATGCTCTTCTCAGGATTCTGGGTACACATGCATGCCCTGTGTGAGTTTCAAGCCACTGGGTATGGGACTTGAATAGTGGTCAGCCATGTGGGAATCCAGCACCTTAACCACTACGCCACCTGCTGGCCCCAAAGGCATACCTCTTCACAGCAAAGAAAATGGACAAGGTAACCTGTGGTGTCATTCTCTTCTATATGAACTACCAACCTTCTGCCCACAAACTTACTACAAGATTTACGGAATAGAGAAACCTAACGTCCCTGAGATACGACGACGTCTCCACAGCTCTAGGATTTCGACTCTTTTCTGATATTCTCAGCTCATTCTACAAAACAACACTCGTCATCTCGAAAAGCAACACTGCTCTGATTTTGTAGTACAAGAATCAACATGATATATTTGTAACAAGGAGAAAACTTTATCAAAGCTTACTTTTAAAAAGTCACAGACTTTTCTGTTTTGGTTTTACCTTTATGAGAACTTAGAAAGTAAGCGTGTGGGACAGTTAGGTCTCTTTACTCAAGAACACAACTCATGGAACCCTGAGAATGACCCAAGGCAAAATCAAAGTCCTAGGTGAGCAGGGCGCACTGACTGCAGAAAACCTACACTGCTAAGAGAAAACAGCCTCTTGGGTGTTTATTGTTTCCAAACTATAAAAGTAGTACATACACACTGTAGGAAATTTGGAAAGCAAAATGATCATTAATAAAATAATTAACAACTAAAAAAAATTTTTTTGGAGAGGTGTTTGCTATAGGGCACATGCGCTCACCAGGAAGACAGAGAGAGACAGAGAGACAGAAAGCGAGAAATCACCCCCCGGGGGGATGGCCACGCCATAATCCCCTCTCCCCCATTCCCCTCTCAGGATCTTGGGCACGTACACACACGCGCCTGGTGTGAGTTTAAGCCACCGGGTCCGGGACTCAAACTGCCGTCGACTACATGGGAGTACAGTGACATAGCCATTACGCCAACTGCTGGCCCCAACAATTAAAATTTTAATACTAGGCCATCTCAATGGTTTGGTGTTAAAGGAACTGATCCCAGATGGCCAACCACACAGTTCGAATTCCAGAGCTGTCAGCTTGAATAACACACCCCAAATCCTGATGGATGGAGAAATGAAGAGTAAGGACTGCAGCATGACCACACTCCATCGGGAAGTGCTTTCTTCCTGTCCATCTGTCTCACTCCTGTGAGTACGTGTGCCCCCTGGCAAATTAAATACAACGACAAAAAGCCCGTAATAACCAGGAAGGAGTCCACTGTTAAAGTGTTGGCAGGTTTTTGTTTCTTATAGTCTTTCTTCTTCATAAATGCAGACATATGAACCATAACCAACACAACCTTGTGTCGTGTGTGTGGGTGTACGTGCATGTACAGACATGTGTGTTTGCTGGGTGTTTTCCCCAGGTCCTATCCCAGACCGTGGCTCACACAGCAGCTGGTACGACACATGAAAGGGTGCCCACTCACTAGTGAGCTGGGTACTCGTTTCACCAGCTTCCTGTTGTGGGGCATAAACTGGAACCCCATTCTCCTTGTTCTAATTTCAAATAAGGCTTCAATAAACAAATAGTCTGACTATGCCACTGCTTACACTGCTTCTCTGAAAAGTCTCCTCTCAGACCCTCCTATCCCCATGGGTTAAAAGGTCCAACCAAAAATTGACAGGAGTGGGTGCTGAGATATGGGTGAATGTGAGACCCACGAATGGCTCTTGTTTAGGTCTCTTTTTATTTTGCATTTATTTTCATTTCTAACATACAGAAAAGGAGAAACGAAGGGAAGCCATCAACACCTCGAATGAAATGAACCATCGTTCTTTGAGATCAGCTAATACTCAGTCACATTCCACTTTCTCTAGATGTCCAAATTAGATCTTCCATGCTTCTTTGTGCAAACCAGTGCCCACGCCCAACCTTCAGCTTCTGTTTTTAAGGTTCTCGACCCACTGCCCCCTCCCAGTTTCTTTTACTCACGACACCGACTTGTTGAAGAGACCATGCTGCTGTCCTCCCAGTTTCTTTTCTGGCTCATATTACATGCCCTCTAAAGTTTGGCTTCCTTTTTCTTTCACTCATGCTAGTGTGGATGTGGTGTGTGCACACATGAGGAAGGCAGACAGAAAGGGGAGCACTCTCCACAAGGTCTGGTCACACCACCACTGCTTTCTTTCAGTCTTCCAGTCCACTGGCTCTCAGGCACTTGTGCGCATGCCTGATGTGTTTCAGGCTGATGAGGATGGAGAGCCAAACCACAGTCACCAAGTGGGACCCGGCTTGTCTTGGGCAGTACATTGCCACTGCACCACAGAGCTGGTCCCCACTGTTTTTTGCTACAGGGCACGTGTGCTTGCCAGAAAGACAGAGAGAGACAGAGAGAAAGAAAGCAAGAAATCACCCCCTGGGGGGATGGCCATGCCACAATCCCTTCTCCTCCATTCTCCTCTTGGGATCTTGAGCACACACGCACACGCGCCTGGTGTGAGTTTAAGCCACTGGGTCTGGGACTTGAACAGTGGTCAACTACATGGGAGTGCAGTGATGTAGCCATTACACCATCTGCTGGTCCCCCTATTGTTTTTTAAAGTACAAAAATGCTATATACAAAAAGAATAAAATCAGAAAAAAATAATTAGGTAAATTGGTACTTCAACTAATTACATGATTCTTTTTCTTAAAAAATTATTTATTTATATTTGTTTACTTATCCATTCTTTTTAAATAAGTTTTTATTCATTTTAATTATTTATACATTTAATTGCTATACATCATTTAGATTTTAAAGAGACTTTACCTAGCGTGACACATACCTCAGTCCAGCCCAGTTGAGAAAATACGTACGTCCTCATCAACAAATAATAAACCGTATCTGCATCCCACAAACGCCACACCTCTCCATTTCCCCCCCAAATTTCCTTTCCTATGCTCTTCCCCTTCCCACTCTTTCCACTTTGGCTCTAGTGTCTATAACAATTTTTAATGCTTGTATGGCCTCCAGTCTTTCAGTCTCTGCCGTAGAGTGCTGACAGTCGGTAGGTGTTAAGGGAAGACATGCAATGTCTCTTTCATAGCCTGACTTGCTTCACTCAGCAACAGATCTTCCAGATTTGTCCACTTTCTATCAAATTCTAGGGCCTAGTTTTTTATGGCTGAATAGTATTCCATGGAGTATATGTGCCACACTTTTTCAATCTAATCATCTGTTTGTGTTTACTTATCCATTCTAATTTGAAAAGGGAGGGGGGGAGAGAGGGAAAGTGAGAAAGCAAGTTGCCAGGCCCAGGACTCAAACCGCAGTCAGCCATATGGGAGTCCAGAGCCCTTAACCACCACGCCACCTGCTGGCCCCATGCTGACTGTTCTTAAATTATCAAAAAAATCACACTTCTTATTTCAGGTATTTAATAGTAATCCTCTGCACTACACCTGACCATATGTCAAAATAGTGTGGTACAAATTGGTATGGCAAGTTTAAAACTTGGTCTATTATTTGCCTACCTGTGGGTGGAACACAGAGCATGGTTTAATGAACTCTACATCTTTATATGTATCTTTTTTTTTCCCTTGGAGAGGTTTTTGCTATAGGGCGCGTGTGCTCGCCAGACAGACAGAGAGAGACAGAGAGACAGAAAGCGAGAAATCACCCCCCAGGGGGGATGGCCACGCCGCAATCCCTTCTCCTCCTTTACTCCTCTCGGGATCTTGGGCACGCACGCACACGCGCCCGGCGTGAGTTTAAGCCACCGGGTCCGGGACTTGAACCACGGTCGACTACGTGGGAGTCCAGCGACATAGCCATTTCGCTAACTGCTGGTCCCTTTATATGTATCTTGAAAGCAACTTAGAGTGAAGCTGAGGTACTAGTTAAACGAACAAGACAGAGCTTATGTCCGCCCCCCAAGTAATTCTATACCCCTTTCCAGGGCTAGTCCAGCTTGCACAGTACTTACAGATACTGGGGTGCACTCACTCTTTCTCTCTTAGTCTGGTATTCAGAGCTCAAAGAGCTATATTTGAACTGCAGGTGGCCATGAAATCTGTCAGAAGCAGCCCTCAGACTGTCTAACTTCCCTGCTCAGTGCTCCTGCTCTAGTGGCACTGACAATGGAGAAAAAGTGCTTAGATAGGACCTATTCTTTAAACTAGTGTTGTAATTTCCCCACAGTGATCTATACAGTTTATGCAACTTAGTTTGCTTTTGAAATAGCCTAGAAAAATTGGAAAAAAAATGCTGAGAATAAAGCGGGAGAGGCTAGCAGGGGGCATGGTTGTTAAGGCGCTGGACTCTTACATGACTGACCATGGTCTGAATCCTGGACTTGGTGGACCTCACTGTCTCTCACCCCCCCTCCACTTTCTCTCTTACTTTCTCTTGTTCTCTGTCTCTGGTGAGCACATACGCCACGTAGCAAATTAAAAAATAATGCTAAATAAAATCAGATAAGTAACTCTTTAAAAAATTTTAAAAAATAAAGGGGGAATCTATATTGCCACATATTGAAACACACTGTAAGAGATTTCTTTACAAAAGTCCGGAAACAAACATATGTGCATACAAATCCGTGGAACACAAGGTGGTACTTCACATTAGAAAGTGGTGGGCCATCTTTGGTCCCCATCTCCTCTTCAGTATAAAAATAAACTCAGATTGACTGAAATGAACAAAAATAGATTAAAATGAAAACAAGTCTAATTTGGGAACATGAGGATGGGAAAGCCTTAACATAAATACAGTAAGAGTAAAGTTTAAAACGTGAACTGAGGAGAAAATGGTCAGTATTATAAAGAACACCTAGGGGGACAAAAAACAAAGGAACCGTCTCACCACAAAGCTGGATAAAGAAAGTACGGATGCTTCACAAAATATGAAGACACAACAAACACATACATGCCCTACACCTCAGAGCTAAGACCAAGCAAGGGGCAAGAACAGTCTTTTCAACAAATGGCAGTGAACAGGATAAGGCAATGGGACACCCCTTGTAGATGAACGAAGATGGCCCCTCCTTCCCCAGCCACGTTAAGAGATAAATACCAAAGGACCAAAGACTTACACATAGAACTACTGTGTCATCAAGAAGTCATGACATTTTTACACAGAAAAACATAGAAAAATAGGGCATGACTTTTCCGACGATCCAGAGAAATCACAAGGGTGAATCATCATGGCTTTGGCCTAAGTGTTGCTTTCTTAGATATGTCACTAGAAGTATAAATGAAGCTAGAGTTCATCAAAATGTAGTAAGTTTCTGGGAACCAGCAGTTAGCGTAATGGCTGTGTCGCTGGACTCCCATGTAGTTGACCGCGATTCACGTCCCGGACTTGGTGGCTTAAAACTCACGCCGGGCACGTGTGCGTGCGTGCCCAAGATCCCGAGAGGAGAATGGAGGAGAAGGGACTGCGGCGTGACCATCCCCCCTGGGGGGTGATTTCTCGCTTTCTGTCTCTACGTCTCCGTCTGTCTGGCGAGCGCACGTGCACTATAGCAAAAACCTCTCAAAAAATAAAAAAAAAAAGTAGTAAGTTTCTGCTTCAAAGGTTATCATCAAGAAAGTGAAATACAACTCTAAGAATGGGAGTAAATATCTATAGATCATCAGTCTGATAAAGAACTTGTATCTAGAACACATTGAAAAAACTTGTAACTCAATAATAAAAAGACAACCAAATTAAAAAAATAGGCAAGGGATCTGAACAGTATTTCTCCAAAGAAGATATACAAATAACCAATAGGCACAAGAAAAGATGCTCAGTATCAATAGCTATTAGGGATATGAAAATCAAAACCACATGAGGAACTGGGATGGCTACAATGAAAAAAGACAGATGCTAACCAATAGCAATAGTGCGGATGAAGGGATGTAGAGAAACTGGAACCCTCACCTGGCTAATGAGAAAGTAACATGATGCAGCCAGTTTGGAAAACAGGTCAGCAAATCCTCAAAAGCTTACACATACAATTACCACAGGACCCTGCAATTCCACTCCCAGATACAGACCTTTGAGAACTGAAAACACATTTATAAGACAGCATATAAAAAATGTTTGCAGTGGGGCCAGCAGGTGGCACAGAGGTTAAGGCACTGGAGCCTACATGGCTGACTCTGCAGTTTGAGTCCCGGCACTGGTGACCTGAAAAGCATGCTAGGCACATGTGTATGCATGCCCAAAATCACACGAAGAGAAGGAATTGTGACATTTCTCAATCAATCTCTTTCTCTCTTTCGGGCAAATGCACAGGCCCTATAGCAAAAAAGTAACAGTGGTGTAATAGCCAAAAAGTAGAAACAATCCAAATGCCCATCAACTGATGAATGGAAAAGTAAACTGTGGTATATCCAAAATGAAATCCTATTTAACCATAAAAAGGAAGTACTTGACACATGCTACAACTTTGAGAACATCATCCTCAGTTAAAGAAGGCAGGCCCAAAAGATCACACATGATACAATTCCCTTTCTGTGAAATGTTCAGAATAGATAAACGTCTAAGAGTAGAAATTAGACTCAGAGTAGTCTAGGTCTCGGAGTTTAGGAGAACGGGAAGTGACTGCTAATGGAACAGAGTTTCTTTCTTTCTTTCTTTTTTTTTGAGAGGCTTTTGCTATAGGGTGTGTGCGCTCCCCCGACAGACAGAGAGACAGAAAGAGAAAAATAACCCCCCAGGGGGGATGGCCATGCTGCGATCCCTTCTCCTCCATTCTCCTCTTGGGATCTTAGGCACACATGCACACGTGCCCGGTGTGAGTTTTAAGCCACCGGATCTGGGACTCGAACCGCAGTAGACTACATGGGAGTCCAGCGACACAGCCATAACGCTAACTGCTGGTCCCATTGAACAGTGTTCCTTTTTGGGGTGATAAAAATGTCTAAAATTGACTATGATGACAGCTACATAATACATGAAAGACTACTGATTTGCATACTTTAAAAGTAGGAACTGTAGGGACCAGCAGATGGCGTAACGGTTACATCACTGGACTCTCATGCAGTCGACTGCGGTTTGAGTCCCAGACCTGGCGGCTTCAGACTCACTCTGGACTTTAGTGTGTGCCCAAGATCCCGAAAAGAGAATGGAGGAGAAGTGATTGTGGGGTGGTCATTCCCCCTGGAGGGTAAGTTCTTGTTTCCTGTCTCTCCAGTGAGCACCCATTTATTTTTTTCTCATAGGGCACATGCGCTTGCTAGAGAGAAACAGAGAGACAGTGAGAGGGAAAGCAAGAAATCAACATTCGAGGGGATGGCCACACTGCAATCCCTTTTCCTCCTGGGATTTTAGGCACACATGCACACACACCTGGCATGATTTTCAAGCCACCAGGTGGGGGACTTGAACTGCAGTCAACCATGTTAGAGTCTAGCCCTTGCTGGCCTTGAGAAACAGCAATTCTCAAATACTCTGGTGATTATGCAATTAAATATCACTTTGGCACATGGGAACCAGCAGTTAGCGTAATGGCTATGTCGCTGGACTCCCACGTAGTCGCCCGCAGTTCGCGTCCCGGACCCGGTAGCTTAAAACTCATGCCGGGCGCGTGTGCGTACGTGCCCAAGATCCCGAGAGGAGAATGGAGGAAAAGGGATTGCGGCGTGACCATCCCCCCTGGGGGATGATTTCTTGCTTTCTGTCTCTATGTCTCTGTCTGTCTGGTGAGCACACGCGCCCTATAGCAAAAACCTCTCCAAAAAAAAAAAAAGACTTTGGAAAGCAACCTGTATCCAAAAAGAAAAATGTATACTTCTGTTACTGACTGGATTCCACATGGTCGACTGCGCAGTTTAATCCTAGACTCGGTGATTTAAAAAACATGTTGGGCACGTGTGCATGCATGTTTTCATGCCTAGGATCCTGAGAAGAAAATGGGGAAGGGACTGGCGTGTAGCCATCCCCCAGGAGTAACTCTCACTTTCTCTCTCTCTCTGGTGACTGCATGTGCCCTACAGCAAACTGAAAAACAAACGAACGAACAAACAGAAAGACCCGTGGAAAGATAGAATAAGATATGAATTTTTTTTTAAAGGTAAACCTTGAAAAACTCCAAAGCCACATGGAGTGAAAGAATGGGACAGACGAGCCAAACCATGACTAAAAAAAAAAATTAAGTTCATATGTTGATGGAGAAAGAGACGGGGAAGCAGCACCCTGACAGGGTAGCACGGTGTGACCCTCGCCCCACCCTTTCCCAGCCAGCCAAGATCAGGGACACATGGAGCCAAAGAACCCAGGACCCAAGCCCTGACCTTCCGCATGGTTTCCAGCAATCCAGTGTTGTGCTATTTGCTGTGCCACCAATGCCTGGACTCAGCCTGAATGAATTCTCGACCCACAGGAAACTGGGAGAGGACCAGCCACAGTGGTACAGAGAATAGGGCACCACGGCATGGTACGGGAGCTACAAGAGATGAGAAAGCCTGGGGTTCGATTCCAGGTCAGCCTGAACATGTCAGGTCCTGACTGGCTATAAGGCTTGGGGGTGGGGAGAGGGGTACAGAGTGGTAAGACTGTTCAGGGGACAATGTCTGTCTCTCATGAAAAAAACTTTAAAAGAAAAAGAGAGAATACAAAATGACTGTTACTTAGGCAACAAATCGTAATAACATGATAGACCTTCAGGCTTTAATGAAAAGCTGTTTAAAATACATTAAGTTTAAAAAGGTTAGAGAACAGAACTATAGCCATTCGACTTTTTTTTTTTTTAAATTAACTCTATGTGCTTGCATCTCTTCTGAGAAAAACCTCAATAAAATTATCTGGTGGTTCTATTATGGTGGGAGGGTCTTTCACATTCTACTTTTCATAATTCTGAATTGTTTGACAATATCCACCTACTATTTTATAACCAAAAAGTATCGCACTTTGCGAAATATTCCTGGAAAAATGAAATCAGAAGAGCCAGTAGAGGGAACCAGCAGTTAGCGTAATGGCTATGTCGCTGGACTCCCACGTAGTCGACCGCGGTTCGCGTCCCAGACCCGGTGGCTTAAAACTCACGCCGGGCGCATGTGCGTGCGTGCCCAAGATCCCGAGAGGAGAATGGAGGAGAAGGGATTGCGGTGTGGCCATCCCCCCTGGGGGGTGATTTCTCGCTTTCTGTCTCTATGTCTCTCTCTGTCTGTCTGGCGAGCGCACGCGCCCTATAGCGAAAAACTCTCCAAAAAAAAATAAGAAAGAAAAAAAGAAGAGCTAGTAGAAAATGATGAGGAATTAAATATAAAAAATAAAGCTGAAATGGTGGTAGAAGGTCATTAAGATAGTAGCTTGCAATGCGAAGCTGGCAAAAGCCTTAGTCAAAAACCGTACCTCTGGGGAACAGCAGTTAGCGTAATGGCTATGTCGCTGGACTCCCATGTAGCCGACCACAGTTCAAGTCCCGGACCCGGTGGCTTAAACTCACGCCGGGTGCGTGTGCGTGCGTGCCCAAGATCCCGAGAGGAGAATGGAGGAGAAGGGATTACGGCGTGGCCATCCCCCCGGGGGGTGATTTCTCGCTTTCTGTCTCTCTGTCTCTGTCTGTCTGTCTGGTGAACGCACGCACCCTATAGCAAAAACCTCTCAAAAAAACAAAAACAAAAACAAAAACAAAACAAACAAAAAAAAGTACCTCTGGCAAAAGTCCCCAGCAGCCAGCAGAACTCTGCACCTGCAGGTGACCTGTTCTCCCAGAACATGTCTGCAGAGGTCCATGGGCACTTCTACTCAGTATGGTGCCATGGGGGTGCTTTATTAGTTTTAAATGTATATTTTTCCAAAACTTTCCCAAATTAACATGTATGTGCTTTCACAAGAGAATAAATGAAAACATTTAAGAGGGATAAAAGTCCCATTAGCAATTCATTTTTTTAAATTTAAATTTATTATTATCATAATTTTTTATATTACCTTCAATCACATATATCTTTTTTTTTGAGAGAGAGAGAGGTTTTTGCTATAGGGAATGTGTGCTCACCAGAAAGACAGAGAGGCAGAAAGCAAGAAATCCCCCCCCCCCCCCCCCCGCCCCGGATGGCCACGCTGCAATCCCTTCTCCTCTATCTCCCCTGGGAATCTTAGGCATGCATGCACACGCGCCCAGCGTGAGTTTAAGCCACCAAGTCTGGGACTTGAACTGCGGACGACTACATGGGATCCAGCGACATAGCCATTATGCCATATGCTGGTCCCTTAATCACATATATCTCTGCAGTGTATTAAATTTCTTTTTCCAGCACGATTACCATGCATATCAGTCAAGACCCTATTGGCAATTCTGATGTTGGAGAGGAACAAGCCATAAAGGGAAGTGTCTGACAGACCAGAGGACACAGAAACTGATACTTTCCATAGCAAACCCACGAGGAACAAACATCAAGACAAGGGACAGACCAGGACGAACGACTGGAAACCAGCACCAATTGGCCCTCTCCTCCCTTCTCAGCCCACCTGCACCCTCAGGTGCTCTATTCAGGCTGTGTCCAGCGGCCAGGCAGCTCACCTGAGGCTCACTAGCCATGGAAGGGGCTCACTCGGGACTAGCTCTACCTTGTAGAAGTGACCGAGACCCAGAGGCAAGTCCCTTGGCCAGGTGTCTAGCTCTCAGATGGCAGTGTGCCACCTAGCAGCACAGCCCCACCCTGACACCTGGCTTCATGAAAGTGTTCTAAGAGAATCTAATAGGAAAAGTGGCACAAACAGAAACTAAGCCATTAAAAAAAAGTGTCTCTAAGCATAAGCACTTTAATTCTTTCTCTTTTTAAAACATTTTTACATTTAATTTTATTATTATTTTTTGTTTTTAATTCACCAGAGAGAAGGAGAGAGAGAGAGAGAGAGAGAGAGAGGGAGAATGAGAAAGCAAGCTGCCTGTCTGGGATTCAAACTGTGGTTGGCCATGTGGGAGTTTAGCGCCTTAACCACCACACCACCTGCTGGCCCTTCTTTCTTTTTTTAAAGAGGCATTTTTGCTATAGGGTGCATGTGCTTGCCAGAGATAGAAAGACGCAAAGCAAGAAATCACACCCCTGGGGGATGGGCACGCTGCTGCAGTCCTTTATCCTCCATTCTCCTCTTGGGATTTTGGGCACACATGCACATAATCCCAGCGTGAGTTTTAAGCTGCCGGGTCCAGGACTTGAACCATGGTTAACTACGTGGCAGTCTAGCAATGTAACCATTATGCCACCTGCTGGTCCCAGCACTTTAATTCTTTTTTTTTTTTTTTGAGAGTTTTTTTTTTTTTTTTTTTGCTAAAGGGCGTGTGCGCTCACCAGGAAGGCAGTGAGAGACAGAGAGACAGAAAGTGAGAAATCATCCCCTGGGGGGATGGCCATACCGCAATCCCTTCTCCTCCATTCTCCTCTCAGGATCTTGGGCACACACGCACACATGCCTGGCGTGAGTTTAAGCCACTGGGTCCGGGACTCGAACCGTGGTCCACTACACGAGAGTCGAGCAACATAGCCATTACGCTAACTGCTGGTCCCTCAGCACTTTAATTCTTACTAGTAATCAAAGAAATGCAAAGCAAAAAAAGGAAGATACCATTTTTTTCCCAAAGAGTTTTGTTTTGTTTGCTGTAGGGCGCATACGCTCACCAGACAGACGGAGAGATGGAGGGACAGAAGACGAGAAATCACTCCCCAGGGAGAATGGCTATGCCACAATGCCTTCTCCTCCATTCTTTTCTCAGGATTTTGGGCACACATGCATACTTGCCCCGCATGAGTTTTAAGCCACTGGGTCCCAAACTCAAACTGTGGTCCCAGACTCAAACTGCAGTCAACTACATGGGAATCCAGAGATGTAACCATTACTCCACCTGCTGGTCCCAGGGAGACAGCATTTTCTATGTAAGAATGTGGTGGTGACAGCCCTCAGGCTTGGTAGATCTCATGATCCTGATGACCTGGTATCTGTTGAAAGGTAGTATAACTGTTATACATGAGTGTGTATTTAGGACTGAGAACGCGTTCCCATGCATTTCATAAATGTGGGAGTCACACTGGTTCAAAGGTAAACCCTCCTATTAGAGCGACCACAGGTAAACGTAATGCTCAGTGACCCAGAGGCTCTGGGAGGCAGACTGCAACCCCGCTGGCGATTTCACCTGTCCTGCCCACACACAGCCAGTGCACGTGCGGCTTGTACTGAACTTGGGGGCCTCAGCCACGTCTCTAGCAGCTGCCAAACTACACCTACTCTGGTATTCCTCACTTTTTAGAGGACTCTAACATGGGGGTGGCTCCATGGCCTGGTGCCTGGGGAGGCTGGATCCTACATGGTCTACCCTACAGTTCAGGTTCCAGACCAGATCGCCTGAGAAACAGTCTGGGTGTGTGTGCGCGTGCTCAGAGCCCCAACGGATGGAGAGGTGGCGAATGCTGTGTAGTGACTCTGGCAAGTGCTCTGGCAAAATTAAGAAAGAAGGGAAGGGGAGGGGAATGTGAAGGAAGGAGAGGAGAACGGAGGGGAGGGGAGGGGAGAGGGGGAGGGGGAATGAAGGGAAGGGAGAAAGATGTATCTAATGAGAGTTTTTCTTAGGACTATTTCACAAGTTTTGGGTAATTAGCCCAACACCATTTTCCCTACATTCCTGTGTTTTATTCTTTAATTCTACCAGAGGGTGCATGCGATCACTAGACAGAGAGTGAGAGAGAGAACGAGAAAGCACTCCCCCTGAGGAACAGTCACACAGCAATCCACTCCCAATGGCTGGCCCCCGATGTTCTGTTCTACGTGCACAAAGAGCGCATAAAGTTAAGTTTCTCCTGGCATTCCTCACAGAAAAGTAAGTTCTATGAAGTGTCCAAAAATAGGTCAGAATGTCTCTGAAGGATTATGTGCTCCTATCACTAGGAAAGAACAGAGAAGGAAGTGTTTCCTTGAGGCAGTCTGGAGTCCTGGAGTCAGCCCCAACCTTCCGCTGTCTGCGGGGGCCCAGACCCAGGTGCTTCTACACCCCAAAACCCTGCCCTCCTCCACAAACTCCATGTAAAATCAGAACGTACACCAAACCAACACCAGGCAGGTCAAGGGACAGCTCTGCAGTTTCTGCTCATTCTGGCCCCTCCACCCGCAAAGGGCCCTACCACGGGACACACACAGCTCTGGAGTCGTAAAACAAAGATGACGACCACGAAATGGACACAGCGATCAGCCTGAAAGAAGTCAGACTCGCCTCTGAGGGATGGTAATCAGAACCTGTTTCGGCAGCAGAATAACAATTTTTGTGTGCTCTCCTTTTTCTTGGGGTTTATTGATTTTTTTCCGGAAGATTGATATTTTTTTAATGGAAGACATTAGGGCCAGCCAGTGGCTTGGTGTTAAGGTGGCTAATCTCACATGGCTAACTGCACAGTTCGAGTCCCAGACCCAGTGGCTTGAAAAACACACCAGGCGTGTGTGTGCCCAAAATCCCGAGAGGAGAATGAAGGAGAAGAAATTGCAGGATGGCCATCCACCCATGGGATGCCTTCTCACTCCCTTCTCGCTCTCCTTTCCCATCTCTCTCCATGATCACAGGCACCCTATGGCAAAAACAAACAAACAAACAAAAAACAGATTTTAAAATTTAAGATCTAAATTCTATAAGGTAATAACTAAAATGAGCAAGCTGGGCCAGAATGATTTATAGGTAACCTTCCAGAGCAAAAAAAATGTGATTTTAAAGAGTAAAACGATGTCTAAGACGAGCAGGAAGAGAGAGCAGGCAGGCCACTCCTCCTGCTCAGCAACTTCAGAACAGGAGTGCAGTCTGCAGTCCCCAGAGGGTGGGGACTACCTGCTGCCTCACAGAGCCTCATTCAAGGCAGGAGGTGCTAGCTCTATGCCAGCAAGCAGCCCAGACACCAGCTCCTGAGAATTACGAATTTCCTGAAAACTCTTAAAAGAATATTCCTAAGTACTATAACTATTTAGAAATATGTATTTTTGCTCTTCTGGTAAGCGGCCCAAGGTGATCTTTGAAAACAGTTCGCTATTCAGTTGACCCAGAGGACCCCACAAGGTCATGCAAATCACGAGGTTCAAACCTTCGTGCTCACTTTAAGAACACTTGTGAAACTGCCCAGGCCACCTAAGGTACGCATATGTGAAAAGTATCTGAAGGCTGTCACCTTACAGAAGCTGTGTGCCGTTCCGTCGTTACAAGGGTGGAGTTGGTGGATGTGCCCAGGCTAAACGGCGGGGCTGGACACAAGGTCAGTGGCCCAGGAAAGAGTGCTGAATTTTTGCCGTACGTGCTTAACAATGCAGAGAGTAATGTGAACTGAAGAGCTTAGACGCAGACTTTCTGGTCACCGAGCACGTTCAGGTGAACAAGGCACCCAAGAAGCGCCGTTGCACCTACAGAGCTCATGGGCGGAGTGACCCCTACACGAGCTCCCCACCACCCCTCCCCACATCGAGATGGTCTCACTGAAAAGGAGCAAATTGTTCCCAAGCCGGAAGAAGAAGTCGCACAGAAGAAAAAGATATCCCAGAAGAAACTTAAGAAAGAACATCTAATGGCACGGGAATAAATTAGCATAAAATAAATGTAGATTAAAAAAAAAAGAAATACGTGTGTGTGTGTGTGTGTGTGTGTGTTTTTTAACTGCCAGAGTATACACACACTTGCCAGTTAGAGAGGGAGAGAGGGGCCAGCAGGTGGCATGATGGTAGTTAAGGATGCTGGACTCGCACATGGCCAACTGCAGTTCAAGTCCTGGACCTGGCAGTTTGCTTTCTCTCTCTCTCTCTCTCTCTCTCTCTCTCTCGCTCTTGCTTCTGTCCCCTCTCTGGTCAAATTACATATAAGAAAAGTTAAAATAATTCTTTTAAAAATGAGAGAGAGAGGGAGAGGGAGAAAGCACCTCCCAATGGATAGGAGTAATGCCACAAATCTCTTCTCTACCATCTTTCCCTTCTATTGGAAGCTGAGGCATGCATTTGTAACAAACACCCAGTGTTTTTCAAGCCACCAGGGCAGGGACTCGAACTGTGGTCAGCCATGTGGGATCTGGCTTCCCTTAACCATAAGGAACAAAGCCAATCCTGTAAATACATTCTTCAAGAATTCTTACTACAGTGTTTCTGGAAATGTAGCTAATTAGTCACTAGATGAATTGTTATTTGGTGACCTGAACCTGAGGGCCATTTCAGATGACTGCGGCAAAGGAGAAAAGAAGTGTGGGTGATCTGGCTCTGAGAAAAGACCGACTTGTTTGTACTTCTCCGTCACAGTGAAGCGTTGTGTCTACACCGTTGCTCGCCTGACTGCTCTCCTCTGGACCCAGTAAATGTACCCAGATGTGCTGCTCACTGAGGTGTCTCAACAGGTGCCACGCGTCTCTGAAACGCCTAAGTTCTGGCTGCTAACAAGCAGAAGTTGAGAGATTAGTTGCCAGTAAGATGCAGTGTATCTTATTTAGATACAAAGAATCTTTCTTTAGATACAGAGAAAGTTGGTTCTTTCTCCTGACTCCTGTGGCCTTTTCACTAATGAAATCTCCTGAGTAGAAACATCATTTATGCTCTGAAGATACCTGCTGGTTACTGGAAAACCTGTGCTGGAGAACCTTGAACACCTGCAATGCAGAAGCCCGCACCTGATACCAAAGGACTGGCTAAATTCCCTCAGTTCACAGTTCCCTGTTATTTGCAACACGTCATATATCATATTTTGTGCTTGGATCAAGCTTCCCAGCTGACATTTATTGCCAAGACAAATGGGGGTAAGTTTAAACAGTAGAAAGGATTCATACTAGTCACTGTCAAGAATTTTAGTCTAAAGGTCTTCTTCGAAGGCCCTGCACATGCATGTTCTCAGCGATCATGCTGCAGGTGGAGGTACTAAGATGGGAGTGACAGATGCAAACCCTAGAAATACACAAGCATTGAAATTACTAGTAATTATGGACACAGGCTTCCTTCCAAACCTTTTCCCACTCTGACCACTTCAATTACTGAGGCCTAATTCATAATCACAGTGTGATTTTATACAGAAAGTGCTATCACGGGGAGGGGAAGACCTAGCTCCTCACTTGTCTCCGTAAGACTATACCAGCACTCTCCCGGATCGGATCCCAGGACAGAGGGAACGCCAGACTAGCAGGGATGTTTAAAATTCCCACTTGGGAAGTGAAAGGAGCTCACGTATACTGCTGAGGACACAAGCACCGGGACAGGAAAATCACACCAACACGTGAAATGAGCCCATCTGAGACAACGGCAGAGACCCTGCAGTCACGAAGCTGCTGTCCGCTGGGCCGGCTGGACTCTCGCTCCATGGTCAAAACTGGACACAAGGGACAGAAATCACAACACCACAATAAACAGGTCTGAAGTATTAGAGCAGACTCAAGACCAACTAGGCGAGCAAGCGTAGGCACTGTGGGACAACTGGTCACATCTCAATAGACAGCGACACTCACGAGCCTCATTCCATGTCGGAATTACTCGAAGAGCTTGTTTAAAGCTGCAGATTACAGTGTAAGACACAGACCTAGAGCCATCTATCCATAGTTGCGAATTACCAGCATTGCATAAAACAGTTATATATATTGGGAAACTGGGAAAGAAAAACCTGAGAGGACCCGTCAGTGGCACGAAGATAATGCCATGCTCTACCAGGCTGACCCACATGGGGGGGTTCCAGGTTCACATCTGGAGACCTTCCTGAACACTCCAGGCCTAGTGTATGCCCATGATCTGGGGATGGCTGAGGCTGCCCCCAGCAACCAGCTCATGGAGGAAGGGAGGAAGGATCTTAGCTGACCAAAATAATCAAGAGGGACCTGGGCAGAAAAAAAGGAAAAACAAGCCTGAAGTTTCACAACAATGACCACAAAAACAGATTCTTCACCAATTCTACTAAAGGATTCAGAATCGGGAGAACGGAGTAAGGCCCACAAACCCCCCAGTCTGTCCCATGCAGGTGGGTCTAGGATCCGCTCAGAACACAAAGATAGAGAAGGAGCCCCAAGACACACAGGCGGCCTGGGAGGACTGTGGCCCACGAGCTGCCAGTCAAACGCTGCCAACGTCACTGCCCCAGCTCTGTTACCCACAGGCTGCAGAAGACGACAGCACCCCCTAGCTGAACAGTCCTCCCCCAGTCACACTTCCCTTACACTTAGGGATGTGGATCAGTGGTGGCCTGTGGCCCTTGTCCAAAACCTCCACTTAAAAATTTTCTGACACACAATCAAAACAAATCATAACATCTCTCTTTTCATAGCCGTCAGAGGGCACGCATGCTCAGTGGGCACACACGTGTGTGTACTCTCGAGGTGCGGTGCCACAACCCTTTCCCTCCGTTTTTCCACCCACCAGGATCTTGGGAGTACATGCACCATACCTGGCACATTGTCCAAGTCACTGGACTAGGACTTGAATCACAATTAGCCATGTGGTATTATTTGGCTCCCAATGCACAGCACTTCACCACCGCACTATAGGGCCAGCAGTTTGTTTATTTTTAAATTTTATTTATTTATCGATTGACTGACTGACTGATTAAAGAGGCTTTTGCTATAGGATGCATGCAATCACCAGAAAGACAGACAGACAGAAAGCGAGAGCTCACCCACCGGGGTGATGGCAACCCTGCAATCCCTTCTCCTCTATTCTCCTCTTGGGATCTTGGGCATGCACGCACACACGCCCAGTGTGAGTTTAAGCCACTAGGTCCAGGACTCGAACCACAGTTGACTATGCGGGAGTCCAGCAATGTAACCATTATGCCATCTGCTGGTCCCCAGGGGCCGGCAGTTTTAAATAATGCGCAGTACCCCTGGTAAATCTCCCACGTTATAAAATGTAAGTGTGGTGAAGTTTCCATAACTTAAAATCTTTCATAAAACACACACACACACACATGAACTTCAGATCAGAAATACCCTCCACAGTAGACTAGGTGGGAGAACCAGGACACAAGGACCCTCTGGCCATGAAATCTCTTAGATCAGACGTGTCCCCTTCTGAACAGAGCTGTGCAAAGCGAAGCATTAAGTAAGCCAGGGATCTGGCAGCTCCTCTTCCTCCTCTTCTCCCCTCTTGCAGCTTCAACTCCAATTCTGCGCTTTGTGTCCCCACATCCCACACCCCTCCTCTGAGACGGCCCAGGGCTACCCCAGACCCCATCTGCAGAAAGCCGGCCGAGCTTTTCTCGACAAAACCTCCTCCTCTTCATTTCTCAACAAAATTTTACTAATTCTGAAATTTGTGCATTCATGTGACCTGGCTCAAAAATGGATAGTGAACATACAGTAAGTGCCACTGAACTGAAGGCCCAACTGACTCTAAGACACATCCTGACTGCAGAGATCCGAGTACCGTGAAGGACATGGAGACAGACTTCAGAACCTGCATCAAGTAAGATTACAAATAAGCAGTCAATGATTGATACGTGCATATACCTAGGAAATTGTGACCATTCCCGCATGCACACCATAGTGAGAACACAGAAGACCTCAGGAAAGGTGATGCAGGCCAGTCAGTGGCAAGGTGGATGAGGCAGTTGGATCCCATATGGCTGACTATGTGGTTCGAGTCCCAGATCCAAAATCTGAACCATCTGCTGGGGTGTGTGTGTGTGCATGCCCAAACTCCCACAAGGAGAAATGGAGAAGGGACTGTGGTGTGACCAGTGTTTCATCTCACTTTCCCTCTCTCCAGAGCGCACGTGCCCTCAAGCAAAACCGAAACAGAACGACGAGGCTTCGTGCAGCAGGTGCTCACCCTGTTGGGGCGCCCAGCCTACATCAAGGATATCGCTCTCTGGGCGTGTCACGGGGAGGGGAGAGCGTGGCACGTGGAGGTCTCCTGACTGCAGGTAGCAGATGTCAGTGGAGAGGCCGACACTGCGCTTCCCCACCCCTGCCCTGCACATGCCGACAGGGCTCTGCCGCCTTCGTCTCACTCATCTCAGCAGCCGCCATTCCTTCTGATTCAGCAGCTCCTTCCACTGCAGTGACACTGCTCTCTTGCCATCCTGTGGCAGGCACTCCTCCCCGACCTGCTCTCTAGCCCTGGCTGTCTGGTCCGGTGCTTTCCACCCGAGCCACCCCGGTTCCTCTACATGCCATGCGATGTGTGGTCGGTGGGCTCTGACCCCCCAGATGGACCACCTAGACATCCACGGGCATCTCTGGAGGAATACGTCTAGAGTGGACCCCTCAAGCCCCGTGTCTGCTTCTCCCCAGCTCTGTGAGTGATTCCACCCCTACCACATCTACGCTAGTGGGACACCGAGGCAGCTCTCTTCCAGCCTAGACCACTGCAGTGCACTCCCTTCCTCCCCAGTTCTGTCTCCACAGGGCAGCCAGAATAAGCTCAGATCACTTCCCTGCAAGCCACTGGCCCTCCTTCCATTTGTGGCCCCTGCAGCTGACCATCTGGCCCCCAACTTCCACTCACACAGCTCCCTTTCCTTGCAGGTTCCTTTCCCACTGGGCTTCTGCCAATCCTGCAGCCAATGCTTCCCCACACCCAAGGTCCCTGAGACTTCTTGTCTTCCTCCCAACCTTGCCTTCAAACGTCCTTTCCTCAGTGTGGCTTCCTCTGGTGGCTAAGAATGTCTCCATGTCAACTGAAGCCACCCCTTACCACTCAGGCCTTTCGGGCATTCTTTACCTGCTCTCTGTGGCCCCCACACTCCCAGCTTCACGAACCCGGGCAAGCTAGAGATCACTTCCATCTGCGTCCTGGGCGTTGACTCCTGCACTGGGGCTCACAGGAGGTGTTCCACAAATGCGCTGGAGTAAACACACGACCAGAACCCTTCCCACTCTCAATGCTGAATCCCACAGGGGAGAAAAGCAAGAGCTCCTGGCCAGTAGTCCTGGCATAAACCTTACCAAGAGTCAGCCAGGGCCCCGGTGACTAGAATCACAGTCTTGCCCCGAACTACTTGGTACACCAAATCTAGTCTGCCTTTAGATGACCCTCCCCAAGGGCCAGAGGGCACAGAATGGCGATGCTCTGTGAGGGACACTTGCATGAGAGGTTGCTGATTTGGGGCTGGAGACCTCCCTGAGTATGATGGCACACGTGTGCCTATGTTCTGAGCTGGCTGGGTTTGGAGGCGTGGATCATGGTGTCGGACCCTATAGGGGTTGTTGCATCACTGCCTCCCCCTTCACTAATGGAATGGTTAAAAAAAAAAATTATGCTCCTGGGACCAGCAGGTGGCAATAATGGCTAAGTCACTGGACTCCCATGTAGTCGACAGCAGTTCAAATCCCAGACCTGGTGACTTAAACTCACCCCAGGCATGTGTGCGTGCGTGCCCAAGATCCCTAGAGGAGAATGGAGGAGAAGGGACTGTGGCGTGGCCATCCTCCTGGGGGTGATTTCTCGCTTTCTGTCTCTGTCTTTCTGGAGAGCGCACACCACCTACAGCAAAAACCTCTAAAAAAAAAATTACACCCCAAAGCATGACAAAAATGCAAATTAATTTGAAGTTTTATAGTTTTCTTTTTTCATTAGAGAGACCTAGACTTTTTGTTAACCACTTTCTCTCACTGTGTGAAAATTTGTGGATTTCATGAGGCCCAATATAATTTAGAGAACTCAAGGAAGACCACAAAGCACACGTAAGGAAAGTGAACAAGTTGTGTAGTAAGCACAGGCTCGTGCAGAATTCCCAGCGGCTCTCAGCTGCTAAAACAGGACATCAGGACGTAATGAAAACCAGCTTTGGGCTTTGCAGACAGGAAGCTACACAGCCTTGAACAAATCAAAATCCCTCAAAGCCTCAACTTCCTCATGGTTAAAATGGGACCTGTACTGCTGCCTCTCATGAGGCTGCCGTAGGAATAAGGTAGAACACAAGGCGCGGAAATGCTCCAAAGATGTGAGGCGAACGACGTGTGCGCGTGCCCACCTGCCGGCCAGCCCCCGGCTCCTACCCTGTGGGCACATCTAGGCTGCACTATCTAGAAGGGTGGAAGTGAACGGCTGCAGAGGTCACGTGCATTCACCCGCCGAGGCACCTGCTGTGGAGCTTCTCTAAGCCCACACAGGTCCCCGGGGAAACAGCACAGAGGCCATGGACACGAAGCGTGCCCTCAGTTTCCCATGGTCCTTAGAAAAGCCAAGAAAAGGGGTGGGGAGGTGGGTGGGCAGAAACAGAGGTATGGAGAGGGAGAGAACAAGTCGTCTTTCTCTCAGATGTTCAGGAGACAGGCAAAAGGACAGATGCCACTGCTATTGCCATCCCTAACTATTTTCCAGAGCGGCAGCTTCTCAACTAGGGGAGACTATGACCTGGAGGCATTATGCCAAAGTATGGAGAGATTTCTGATTGTCCCAACTCATGCCAGAGGGAGACCTGTGGCCAGGAATGTGGCTGAACACCCCACAGGTGGGCATCAGCAGCCAGCTGTCAGCAGGGCTGAGGCACAGAAGTGCCATCAAAACCCCAGAGCCCAGCCCAGGTGCAAGGGAAGGGAAGAAGCCTCTTGCCTGTCCTGGCAAGACCTACTCTTGACTGGTGCAGTAGGCCCTGTAGGCTCAGGGCTCTGTAGCAGCAGCAGGTGTCAGCACGGGGACCGAGAGTAGGCAGATTCTCTCACTAAGCTGGGCATAAAGGGGAGAGGATAGGGAAGTGGAACCAAAAAAGATTTTGAAGTGAAAACAGATGGAAAACATGTTAGGTCAGAGTTTTTGACTATAAAACACAGGACTGTTTTGGAAATAGTGAGCCCTTTCACTCCAAAGTCAAAAAATGGTCTATGGAGCAGGCACTAATGATGAGGGCTGGCACTGAAGCACACCCTGCCCTTTCAGTGTGAGTTAGAAAAAGAAAAGTAAGGGCCGGCAGGTGGAGTGGTGGTTAAGGGCACTGGACTCCCAATGGCCAACTGTGGGTTGAGTCCTGAACTTGGTGGCTTGCTTTCTCACTTACTCTCTTTCTTTCTCTCTCCCCCTCTCAGGTCAAATTAAAATAAATGAATGAATGAATAAAGAAATAAAGTTAAATAAAATAATTCTTTTAAAAAAGAAAGGAAGAAAGACAAGACGAGAAGAGAAAGGAAAAGAAAAGAGACCAGAAGACACTGTACCCAGGACTCAGGGTGAGCCAAGGGCCTGCAGAGCTTTGTTTTAGGCTCTGGATTTGTATTGTTGGGGACAAGACAATCCTGGCAACGAAATACTGGAAAGAGAGAAGCGAGAAGGTGGAGGGAGGGGGAAACAGTTATCAGAGACGTAGTAAGAACTTTAAGTCACTCTTGTGGTTTTGAGAACTACAAGGTTTATTCCTTCATTCATTCATGAGAATGACATAGGCAGCAACTGGGGTGTTGGGGAGAGACAGGTGTTTTTGACAAGGATTCCTAGTTTCAATCCTTCTGTCACAGCTTCCCAGTCTGGTAAGACTATAGGTGTGAGGTACTGCACCTAGCCTGTTTAGGTGAGCCTGAGAACTGAACCAGGGATCCCAGCCATTGTGCAGTGGCACCCTCCCACTTGTGCCACTCCAGCTGAGCACTCTGTCTCACCTTTCAAAAAAGAATGTAGAGGGACCAGCAGTTGGCATAATGACTATGTTGTTGGACTCCCATGTAGTCGACCGTGGTTTAAGTCCTGGACCCGGTGGCTTAAACTCACTCTAGGCATGTGTGCATGCGTGCCCAAGATCCCAAGAGGACAATGGAGGAGAAGGGATTGTGGCATGGCCATCCCCCCTGGGGGTGATTTCTCGCTTTCTGTCTCCCTGTCTCTGTCTTTCTGGTGAGCGCATGCGCCCTATAGCAAACAACCTCTCCAATAAAAAAAAGAATGTAGAAAACAGAGACATAGCACGTGAGCAGGACACCTCACTATTCTCATTTTCTGATTTTTAACAAATACAAAAAGAAAGCAATCCAACAACTCTCTCTGATTCCCAACAGCCACGGACTTTTAATTATTGTAAGCAATGTTAATTCTTAGTTTTGACAAGTTTAAATAAGATATTACCAGGGAAAGCGGGGTGAAGGATATTAAGAATTCCCTATACTATTTTCCTAATAAATGCTTTCAAATTAAAAAGCTTAAAAACAAAACAAAACAAAAACACAGGCCCAGCCAGGTGGTGGCATGGTCAGTGGGGTACTAAACTGCAGTGTTGGAAGCCACATGGCTGACCAAGGGTTTGGACCCCAGGGTTGTCCTGGAAACCAGACAGCATGTAGGCATGAGCCCAGGATCCTTACAAACTGGGGGCCGGGGAGAAGGGATCGCAGAGTGACAAGACCCTGTTATAGGTGGTGCTTCTCTCTCTCCCCCTTTCTCTGCCTTTGTCATGTGTGTACTCTCTAACATGAATAAAATAAACTTCCAAAAAAAAGAGAGAACTTTTTCTAAACATCATCTACGGCTGTCTCTGGAGTCTACCCAGGTCGCTTCTGAAGAAACACGCAGACTGTAATTCTGGAAGTTCAGACTCCCAGCAACAAGCACAGGGAGAGAATGATGCAGGGTCTCTACTGACACCAGAGGCACATCAGACCCTCCGCAGCTCATGTGTATGCAGTGAGGATGGATGTCCCCTTAGTGTTCTGATTTCAAAAAATTCGTTTTGTGGGGCCAGCAGGTGGCATGAAGTTAAGGCACTGGAAACTCTCACATGGCTGACCACAGTTCAAGTCCCAGCCTTGGTGGCTTGCTTTCTCATCACCACACCCCCCCTCCCCATTTTTCTCTGGTCAAATTAAAATAAATAAATAATTCTTCAAAAAAATTTCACTTTGTGATGCAAAAAGAAAATCCCCCCTTCATATCTCAGTACGTGAGGTTGAGAGTTGTTTTATAAATGGGGAATTTTAGGGAAAATGAAGACATGTGAGCCATCTATCAAGTCGGACATGACACCAGTCTCAACACCACAGAACCCTTGGAAGAAAATGACCTTCTTTTGACTGTAACACAAACCAATGGGCTTTACTGACATCTTCAACCCACTGACAGACAGAAGTACAGAAGCCTGTCTCTGATTCAGGAAGAAAAGGTAAAGGACTAGCATACGAGAATCTCTCTCTCCATCAGTGAAGGGAGTCTGAGAAGCAGCTCCGTCCCCCTTGCCTATCCCGCCTATCTTCTACCCACCCAGTGGCATGCTGTCAGCGACAGGTTTGTGCTGTGGCATAACAAGATCCAAGTATCCAAGCATCCAGTGGAGACCCACGTGACCGGGAGCCAAGGGCAACTTACCATGTTTGGCACGTTGGTGACTGAAGTATTCTTGATATCTGTGGGGAAGGTAGGCAAACTATTGACCATGCTCTGCTTGCTGGGCAGCGGGGGGTTCACTCCCGTGGCTCCCATCTGCTGCCCTCCAGCTTGACTGAAGGGTTGTCCAAATGGACTCGTGGTACCAGTCATGCTTATCTGAAACAAAACAGTCCGTATCAGCCACCACGAAAAGGAAGGGCCTTGGCAATGATTGCTTTCGACTCACGAAAACAAAAACACTTATCCCTGTGAAACCCTCCTACCATGATGATGAAAGGCTTATGACCTGGGTTCAGGTACAAGCAGACAGCAAGGTGTTCCAAAGGCTACCTAGGACAGGCAGCAGGGAATGGAGCTGCTCCAGAAGGCTGCTCCCCTCTCAGCGCGGGAGAGGCAGCGCCTGCCTACCTTCCCCTCAACACACCTTCCCTCCTGAAAGTGGCACCAATGACTTGTGAAAATCATTTGGAAAACAAAACCTTCTCAGTTGCCGACCAAGGGGAGCTCTTTCAGTATAATCCTTATTACTTTACTTTTAGGTTCCCAACAGATCTGAACTGTTTCTGTTAGTTCAAAAGCACACAGAAATACTGGAAATAAAATAATTTCTGGAATTTACTTTTTTTTTTGGGGGGGGGGAGGTTTTTGCTATAGGGTGCGTGCACTCGCCAGACAGACAGAGAGAGACAGAGAGACAGAAAGTGAGAAATCACCCCCCAGGGGGGATGGTCAGGCCGCAATCCCTTCTCCTCCATTCTCCTCTCAGCATCTAGGGCATGCACGCACATGCCGGCGTGAATTTTAAGCCACCGAGTCCGGG
This sequence comes from Tupaia tana, assembly GCA_026018925.1. NCBI lineage: Eukaryota > Metazoa > Chordata > Mammalia > Scandentia > Tupaiidae > Tupaia > Tupaia tana. Next base: position 82,637,331 of record JAKSZU010000016.1, on the reverse strand, counting down.
ACGCGAACCGCGGTCGACTACATGGGAGTCCAGTGACATGGCCATTAGGCTAACTGCTGGTCCCAATTTCTGGAATTTACTTTAAAGAAGCCTGGTGAGGCAAGAGGTGGTGACAAGAGAGGTGCCCAGTCACATGTCAGTAACTGCCAGCTAAGCACGGGTACCATCTTTTCAACACTACATACATGAAATTTTCAATTAAAAAAAAATTAAAGTGAAATGCAAGCTAACATAGTAGACAAAGGTAAGAGTGAGGAAGGAGAGACCTTCCACTAAATCTCCACAAGGGCTCCACCACCCAGGACTGCTCTAGTCTACAGGCCAGGACAATCTTTCCACATTTTGGGAACTCCAGGGGGATACTCCCAGCTGACCTGTCCCCTGTGGAAAAACAAAAATTAGCCATTAGGAAATGGGCTGTCCCAGCCTTCTGCCTCTTCTTCCCACAGAGTCACTGCTTATGTACCTGCTGTCTAATGGCTCTGCTTCCGGTGTCTTGGGCTGTGTGATGTCTGGCTTTGGAAGACGGGACCCCTCGCACGGGAGACCACCAAGGGTGAGAGTTTCTATTCAAGAAATTGCAGCTGAGCTTACTGCTCTAGCCCCCTGGTGCCTGCAGCACAGTGCTTCCACTTTGGGTAACTTACTCCCCGTCCTGCAGACACTGAGCTCCTTGCACGTAGGATGGGGACATTATTTCCTCCGGATCTAAAAGTCTAGGCTGTCAGGATCAGCAGATGGTGTAGCAGTTATGTCGCTGGGCTCCAACATGACCGACCATAGTTTGAGTCCTACACCTGGTGGCTTCAAAACTATGCTGTGTGTGTGTGTTTGTGTGTGTATGTGTGTGTGTATGCCCAAGATCCTGGGAGAATGGAGAAAGGATTGCAGTGTGGCCATCCCTCTGGTGGGGTGATTTCTCCCTTTCCCTCTCTCTGTCTGTCTCTCTCTGGACAGTACATGCACCCTAAGGCAAAAAATCTCTCAAGAAAAAAAAAAAAACAGGGGAAAAAATGTAAAAGTCTAGGCTGTAAATACACCAGCTGCGCTGGCCCGTCTGTTCAACTGTGTACGGAACACTCACAGAGCAAAGCCAGAAAGTGCTCACTCTCTGGCGTTTCGATCCACAGGCAGCCCTCATCGGTGCCGTTTCTCACCTTTGGGAAAGTGAGCCTATTCTAGCTGTCACTCTGGCCCTATGTGATTTGCTTGAATAAACCGAAACACAATCCTTCACCAAGCCCACAAATTCCTCTCACTTGGAGTTCAGATGACTTGATCAACGTGAGATGTTAACTCAGTAAAACTAAAGGCATTTCTGATGCTCAGCTAGGTTCTTTCTAGTCTTACCTGAAACTTAGAACTAAAACAGGAAATCTGTATTACCACACTAAATTAATCCTACGTAGCAATTACGACTCAAAGTTCGTTACATTATAGATAACTTAATTGCTGAAACACTGTTCTTACAGGCCCAGAATTTGAAAACAAAAACTTCCAGTTATAATTCCTAAGTTTCTCTCTTTTGACCAAATACCTCAGAACACATGTATTTATTCGCCCTTGAATGACTCACCCTCAAAGTCAACCAGCCCTTATCGAGAACCTGCTGTAAGCCCAGGCCAGTCCTGCGCCTGTGTACGGACACAATTTTGTCGTCATGGGGCTCACCCCTTACATCCATCAACATGACAGTGTGGAGCTTTCTGGTGAATCAGGATACTCCAGGCATCGAGACAGTGGGAAAGGGGCTAGAGACCTATTCTTCCATTCACACCAAATGCCAGGGTAGTTGTAGGCCTTCAGTGGAATGAGGGAAGAAAGTATCCAGCTTCAAAAGGGGTCCCATGGGACTCAAGGTTTGCCTGACCTGTCTCAGAAACATCTACTTCTAAACCTTTGCAAATATGTTTGACAACCTTCCTAAAATCATCTTGCCAGGGTGAAAGTGGGGTGGGTGTGTCTTGACAGTTGGGAAATACTCTGAGGCACTTTCTAATTGGTTGGTTGGTTGGTTGGTTGGTTGGTTTCTTTTTCTTTCTTTCTTCCTTTCTTTCTCTCTCTCTCTCTCTCTCTCTCTCTCTCTCTCTCTCTCTCTCTCTTCTCTCTCTTCTCTCTCTCTCTCTTTAAAAAAAAAAACTTTCCTCCCTCCCTTTTAATCTGACCAGAGAGGGAAGGGAGAGGGGCCAGAGGGGGGTAGCGAGAAAGTGAGAAAGCAAGCCCCATGTGGGAGTCCAGCACCTTAACCACCACCCACCAGCCTGCCCCTAATTGGTGAGTTTCAAAGGGTAAGGCCCTATCTGGGCATCTGAAAGATTTCATCAGGAAATCTGGCCATCCAGTAAGACAGCAAAGGAAACAGTTTCATTTTCATTCTCACAAGGTAAGAACTACAATAACATCTAAGCCGAAGATCATGGACAGCAGGTAGGAAAGTCCAGTTCACACGGATCTACATTTTTTAAATGGCGGGGAAATGCCTATAACAAAAACAAACAAAAATCCAGACTACTTGAGGGAGGCCAAGGATCAGGTCTCTGGCATTATGTGGGGCCAGTCCCAATTTGTCCGTAACTACTTCAGAGCTAGCTAGTTACCAGTGAGGTCAGGGAGGCCAGACAATCCCAGGGGCTACTACTGCACAACTCCCAGTCCGGCTCTCACCGGTCCCAACTGTCCCCTGGAAGAGCCCGAGAGAATGCAAGTGCCATACTAGCTCTAGGCTGCGGTGCTAGGTGAAAGTCCTCCGCTTCTACAGCCTAGATTCCTGAATTTCTCTTCTGTGTCCACTCTCCATCAACCAAATCCAATATTATGCTCCCAAGTCTAGGCTAACACATACACTTTTGGCACCAATGTTCAGTAGTACAATAAAATCAAGATATCTAGCTCCATAAAAAAATTAAATATTTTAATTTCCCAAGTTACTTGATAATAATTAATGTAGCTTTCCCTTTCTTCTTTTTTTCCTTCAGTTTTTTGCCATAAGGCACATGTGATCTTGGAGAGAGAAAATGAGGGGGAAAAAGTGAGAAATAACCTGCCAGGGGCATGAACAACCCTCAATCCCTTCTCTATTCTCCTCTCAGGATTTTGGGCATGCCCATGCACCTAGTGAGTCTCAAGCCACCAGGTCTAGGACTTGAACTACAATCGGCCATGGGGGAGTCCAGTGCCTTAGCCACCACGTCACCTGCTGGCCCTATTTTCAAATGAAATGTATCAGGATTTGGTTTAAGGCTGTCAGAGAACCTCCATATCTTTTAAATAAAATTCAAAAAGCACAACAGAGCGGAAACTGAAAACTGTTTGGTTGATGATGAAATTTATGTAATATATGAGCAAATTCAAAACTATATAGAATATTTATGTTCTGTGTTTCATTTAATAATAGCCCATACATGCTAAAATTTCCTTCTTCCTTATTCTTCTAAAGAGTCCCTTTTAGAATCTAATTCCATTTCAGAAAATAAGACGAGTAAACTAACTATAGTAAGTAATTTAAAAAATAAAATGGGGACCAGCAGGAGGTGTAATGGTTGGGGTGCTGGACTCCTAAAAGGCCGTCTGCAGTTCAAGTCCTCGACCCAAAGGCTTCAAACTGAGGCTGGGTGCATGTGTGTGCATGCATGCATTCCAAAATTCCGAGAGGAGAATGGAAGAAAAGGGATAGCGGCATGGCTATTGCCTTGGGGGGTGATTTCTCACTTTCTGTCTCTCTCTGGTGAGTGCATACACTCTACAGCAAAAATCTCTAATTTTTAAAAATAAATAGCAAACAAAATAAACAACAAAAAAAAAACAAGTTCTCCCATAATCGAATCTAAATGAAATAATGCCTTACAGATTTTTGCAAGTTTTCCGATGGAAAGGCATTATGACCAAGTACATCAATCAACAGGATGAGAACCCATTACTTGGTTGTCTGTGTCAAACATTTCAATGAGAGCAACACTATGTAAGCTATAGTCCCTATGCACAGAGAAAGAATAAACTACATAAAAAGGGGAAAAGTACTAAGGCCACGAATGACGACCGCCACATGATCTCACTCCTATGTGGAAGGGTACAAAGTTGATCTCACAGAGGAAGAGAGCAGAAGAGTGGTTACAATGGGCTGGGAGTGGGGGTGGGAGATGGGCTGATGGGTACAAGTTGGACAGGAGTCAGTAGCACAGGGGGTGACTACCGCTAACAGTAATTTAGATATTTATAAATAGCTAGAAAGCATATGAATTTTCTCAATATAAGGAAGTAAAAGGTTTGAAGTGATAAATATGCCAAGCTCCCTGAGATGATCATTTGTAATGTGTCCATGTATCAGAATATTATACTGTGCCCCATAAATACGTAAATTATTATTTGTTGATTAAGAAAATAGTTAACATTACTGGTGCCAAATCCTAAGGTCTCCCCATCTCCACTGCTCTCCACAAAGAGTGGGAGTTAAATATTAGCTTTAGGCATGGTGGTTAAAGCACTGGACTCCCATGTGGAGTGAACCACAGGTTCAAGTCCTATACCTGGCTCAACTTAGCTGGGCATGTGTTTTGTGTGTGTGTGTGTTCAAAATCCCGAGAGGAGACTGGAGAAGAGATTGTGGTATGACCACACCCTGGGGGGGGGGGGTTGACTTCTCGGTTTCTATCTCTCTGGTGAGTGCACACACCCTATAACAAAAATATCTTAAAAAATAAAAACCTAGCTTTAATGTGACCCTAAAGCATGAAACCTGATGAGGAAACCTTTCTTTTGAGCTCAGTTCCACTAGTTTCTATGTGGAAACAGAGAGCACACAGCAATGCTGGTGGCTGTGCCTCACTCCTCAATCAAGGACTAGAAGGCCTAAGCTGTCTGGGAGGTAGGTGAGTGGCAGTCGGAACACAGGGCAAGTGAAGACGATGCTCCTCCTACTCTGTCTGCCACAGGTCACAGGCAGAAGATGCGAAGGACAGAGCACCACACAAGTCTATGGCTTTTTTTTTTTTTTTTAATGCTAAAGGTTGTGTGCACTCACCAGAGAAAGAGCATGAGAGAGAGTGAGAGAAAACCCCCAGTGGAATGTGGGCACTCCACTCCACTCCTCCTTCCTTGGTCAGGATTTGGGCATGCACGCATACACACATGCCCAGTGTTTTTCTTTTCTTTTTTTTTGTTTCCCAGAGGTTTCTGCCTTAGGGTACAGGTGCTCACTGGAGAGAGACAGAGACAGTGAGAGAAAAAGTGAGAAGTCACCCCCTAGAGGAGATGGATACACCTCAACCTCTTCTCCATTTTCCTCCTGGGATTTTGGACAAACATACATATGTGCCCAGCATGATTTTCAAGCCACCAGGCCTGGGACTCAAACTGTAGTCAGCCACATGGGAGTCCAGAGACTTAACTACTAAGCCATCTGCTGCCCCACTCTGTCTTTTTCAAACTGCTACAGCCAGGACTGAAAACAGAGTGGGCCATGTGGGGTCAGGCTCCTTTACCAGTGTGCTATGAGACCAGCGCACCATCATACTTGTCATATTCATGGTAATCCATTCTGCATCTGCCTTGGGCCCAAAACTAGGATAAAGCTTGTTGCCTTCCTGAAATGCTCATGTCCACTGTGTCCACAGCACACAGTGGGTGATTTTAATTAGTATTTGGGATAAGGAGCCAAATAAATGAACATTCCAAGCTGCACCAAGCTACAGCCCCTAGGAACAGGGGCCCTCGCCAGCACCGAGGAAGGAGGCAATCAAAGGGTGGCAGGTGAATCACAGCGGCCAGGGCGCCCAGCACAAGGGGGGACAGCACTGCCCGCTTTCAATCTTCTAAAGGTCCCCAAAGACCTGGGCGGTTAACTGAAGTAGACAAGGCAGGTCACCTGCCCCTGGAAAAACTGAGCAGAACAAGATTATGGCCTCAGACCTGGTTCTTACAAGACGGTGAGTTCTGTGTTCAGTTCACAACATGTACAGGAGCCCAGACTGGCCACAAAGCCAGCCCTCTGTGTGATAGGCATGGACCCAGCCAAGCCCAGACTGTGGTGAAGGGCACTACCCATGCCCTTCCACCTCTGCACTGGAACATTGACCCTCCGGCCTTAGTGGTCACCTCTGGCAGCAAACAGGGACCACAAGCTCCCAGGAGCTGCATGTCTGACAGGATGTGGACCTGAGCAGCAGGAGGACAGCCAGGGCCACGCTGCCGGGCACGACCCTCCCTGCAGTCGCCGGTGTGCTGTCAGAGGCAACAAGTGCAGGGCTTGATGTGGTTGTGGAGATCACTTCTTCAAAAGCGGCTTGTTCGGCAGCTTTCTCCCACCTCGACCTACAGGTAAAGCCACATTAATGGCAATGTGCTCAGAGGAAGTGGCAGGGGTGTCATGAAGCTGGCTGGAAAGCACAGAGAAAGAAAACGAGACAAGACTTTCCACAATAAGCTTGGCGGGGACACCTGGACAAGTCAGAGCATCGAGCTAGAACCTACCGCTGCGCAGGTGAGGCAAGTGTCCCAGAATGCTCTAACCCTACAGTGAGCTCAGGAACTCTCCAGGAGGCCCTCATGTTCCCAGTCTATAGACCCTGCCCTGTGCCCTGAGGTCTGTCTCCTCCAAGCAGACTGCATTCTCACAAGGGTCGCTGACAGGGACAGGCTCATCTAGAAAGCCCGGAGTGGGCAAACTATAAAGCCAGCCCAAGGCTCCCACAGTGCTGGCTCTTGGAAAAAGTAAAAAGCACGTTTCATGGAACAGAGCCACAAGTAAGGCTTCATTCAGAGGCAGTAAACTGCTGTGGTCACACGTGTGGGCTCTGGGGTTATTTACCTCATCTCAATGGTGAATTTGGGACACTGGAAAATTTATTTAACCCCACTGGTGCCTTGGCCTTCTCATCTGTGAGGTAGAGGTAACAGGACCTCCTCTTAGGGTGGTATGAAGACTTAAACATACACAAACGTGAAGCCCTCAGAAAAGTGGTTTGCATACAGCTAGTGCCACATGTGCTGGCCAGCATATTACCACAGGGTTTTTTTTTTGGAGAGGTTTTTTCGCTATAGGGCGCGTGCGCTCGCCGGACAGACAGAGAGAGACATAGAGACAGAAAGCGAGAAATCACCCCCCAGGGGGGATGGTCACGCCGCAATCCCTTCTCCTCCATTCTCCTCTCGGGATCTTGGGCACGCACGCACACGCGCCCGGCGTGAGTTTTAAGCCACCGCGTCCAGGACACGAACCGCGGTCGACTACGTGGGAGTCCAGCGACATAGCCATTATGCTAACTGCTGGTTCCCATTACCACAGGGTTTTGAGAAGAGGCATTTTTTTCTTACTGTTTAATTCCAGCTGTTATTATTATTTTTTTAATTTGACCAGAGAGAAAGAAAGAGAGAGAGAGAGAGAGAAAGCTGCCAGGTCCAGGACTCAAACCGCAGTTGGCCTTGTGAGAATCCAGCGCCTTTAATCACCACGCAACCTGCCAGCCCTGGGAAGAGGCATTTTTATATTAGTTATGATTTCTTCCCTAAGTATAGTTGCAGTAATAGTAAAATAAAGGAACAGTTTTCAGAGAACACATGATGGTAGGGAGTGGTTCGAACATGGAGGATGGTGGGGAGAGGCCAGCTGGGGATTACTGGCATTTGATGATGAGACATTTTCAGAGCAACATGAAAAACACTTGTGACAGAAACAATCTTGTGTGTTAACGACTTGCAGAAATACTCTGAAGGGACCATTATTTCCAATTGTCCTGGTAAATCACAAATGTTTCCAGTTTCACTCCAGATTGTTTGACAGAAAACAATAAACTCAGAATGTTCATTTCAAACTTAAAATATATCATAAGCAATAAGGGTCTATGATCAAAATACCCTAGCTTAACATTCCTGGGATGAAACTTAAGCCAAAAAATAGGTGACTTAAACAAGAACAAACACTCCCAGGAAACATGAAATGGAAGCAACTCCCAGTCAGAAGCTGCCAGACACAGCAGTCAGCTCAGCTAGCTCCGTCAGACGGGGCTCAGCCGAAATGGACATGTTTGTTACACTGCAATCTTTGGCATCTTTCTGCACACTGGTCTATACCTACATCACGCACAAATTCACATATGGTATATAAAAACAACACAATCCAGTGTGCTAGAAGCAAAATTTGCTAAATAACTGAAGAGCCAGAAATATCTGTTCTTTTCAATGACATGAAGAACCAGAACTAACAGAGACTATGGCCAGATCATTTGTAAAGCCAAAAGCATTTTCTCTTGGCAATGTACCACCACTGGAAAGAAGCCAAGAAAAGCAGTTTTCATGGAAAGACATGGCTGTACTCAGTTGTCTGCTATAGCCCGCTTGCTCCTGGAATCTTTCCAGGATCTTAACTTGGCAAACAGCGGCTGGAGAAACATGCCGACGGCGAAGCCAGGGACAGCGTGTGGCCCTCCAGAGGCACCTGGGTAGAGGACCAAGCTGGAGCACCTGGGCAGCCCTCTTTCATGCTGCCAGTGAGGAAAGGGCAAGAAAACGCACAGCCCCCAAGCCTGAACAAGTGTCAGCACCACTGATAAACCCTACCTGAAGACAGAAGTACTCAGCAACATGTGACACGCAGCATTTAGGTGACAACTCTTTCAAGCAACTGTGATCAGAGTGTGACTTCGAACAGTGAAAATCCAAGCCTGGAGCCCCATCTCTAGTCACCTAATTGCCCTCGCAACTTCTGGCGATGAAGTGAGTACCATAACTAAGGGTTGGCATACCTCAGCAGGTCATGGCAGACACACCCGTTCTCCAGGGTCCAGCACATTAATTCATAAGCAAAAGCACTGAGCCAAGGCCAATGCAGAAACAGTTTCCAATCCTGCTCCTATGGCTAATCAGCCACGTGCTGGGATAAACCTCTCTACCTTAGTTTCCTCTTCCCTGTCAGTTAAACAGGAAGCATTTGGATCACCATTATGTGATCTTTAAAGTCCCTCTGATCCTAAAAGCTGATGACTCCCTTGATTTCAACAATCAGCGTTTGGTTTCTGTGAGGTCTATGCTCCTGGGAGACTCAGCTACTTGCAAATTTCGGGGCTTTGAGCCGGCACAGCCAAATGCAGACCTTTGGGCCAGGACGACCTCCCCCACAAATGCTCTCCTGTGGCCTGGGGGGCGGCCAGCAGCCCTGCCAGGAGCCCGGGGTTCCTGCAGGGCACTTCCTGCATCCACACTGCACAGGGGCCAGGCTCCACAGCTCTTTCTGGAGCGCTCTATGGAAGTACAGCTGGTTGCAGGCAAAATAATCCAAGGAAAGGGGAAGAATATTTAAGTGGATTATTTCTCCTAATTCCTTCAAGTCCTAATCTCTTTATGAGTAGAAGATCAGCCTCTCCAAGATCAAATACTGCTTTCAAGCCCAACCCACCCCAGCCCCTAAAGGCAATGGACAAAGAGAAAAAGCAAAAGCAGTAAAAGAGGAAAAGAAAAAAAGCAACAAGGAAAAAAGTATTTTACTTTGTAAAGAGGCAATCATTATAAAGAAAATTTTAATTTATGCTGCAGCCCAGCACAAGGAATAGTGATCAGAGGCTTTTTTTTGGTCTTATGTGTGCTCTCACCAGGGAGTGACAGAGAGGGAAAGTGAGAAATCACCCCCCTCATCCCCAGTAAGGATGACCATGGCACAATCCCTTCTCCTTGATTCTCCTGTCGGAATTTTGGACATGATGCATGCACATACGCCTGGTGTACTTTTCAAGCTGCTGGGTCCAAAACTCGAACCTCAAAGTCAGCCATGTAGGATCTCATGTCTTTATCTCCACACCACCTGCTGGCCCCAAGATCAGAGCTTTTTACCCCAAACTGCCTGCCCAGAGAGCTCTCGCGTCAGGAGGAGAAGTAGCTTTCTCCAAGGATCAATGATCTACTCACTGATGTAAAAAACACACAGAAACAAAAAAAGGGTGTGTACAGGTCATACAGGAATTCAGAGAGAGGAGAGAACTCAACCTTCCGCAATAAGCTTAGAAGGAGAAAGCAAGCTGACATTTCCAAGAATTTTGTTCCTCCTCTGTATAGAGGCAGGAAACCTAAACAAACTCCTCCTGCAGGAGCAAGAAGACCCATGGCGAGTGAGCTGCAGGAGGCAGCCAGACAGCATGCGGGGGTTCCGTGCCATCTCCTTCTGGTGAACCTCCGAGACCTGGGCAACAAGAGGACGACAGCAGAGAGGGCAGGCCCAGCTCATTACAGGCCATACGCCTAACAGGGTGATGCACACTCGAGGAGAATGTATGTGCTTTACCTCTTACCAAAAATGCAGCTGTGACAAGTCCTAACAAAAATGCCCTTGGCACAGCGAAAGGTTCTGAACAGTCTCCTTGACTGGTGTGTCGGTGAGGCGGAGACAGCAGGGACAAGGCTCAGGAAAGTAGGTGCTGCCAAACACCATGGTCTCTCCGCCACATTCACATGCGTGTGAAGCACAAACGGTGTGAGATCAAACTGAGGGACTTGCATTGGTGAGACTGTTGTCACTATAATAAAACCATTCTGACTGTGGACAGGCAAAATGCTCCTTGGAAGTTAAAAGAAAAAAGGCACAAAATACATGATCTCCGTAACACACACACACACACACACACACACACACACACTCACCCAAGGAAGAGAGAACATCAAAACATTTAACAGTGATTACCCTGGAGAGTTTATAGGCCATTTTTATTTTCTTTTTTATACTTTGCGTATTATCCCAATTCTACACAAAGCATTGTTTTATCATAAAAAGGAAAAGTTGTTTTCAAAGTAATTCTCTATTCTAACATTTGACTGCCCATAATGATAAGACCATCCACTGTCTGGCTGTAGAGCTGTACTTAAAATATTAATTTAAGTTGTCATCAAACACTGAGTAAAACTAGGTAGACCAAACTGTTTATGCCTGTCAGAGATTACTCCTGGGTGGTAATTTAAATCAAATTCACCCTGGTTATAACATGGCTATAAATGCCATACTTTACTCTCATGTATTACACATGTAACCAGAAAAAAAATTCTGAGTGCAGCTAAACTGTTCCTATCAGACATCTACCACCATCTTTGCAGGGAAGGTGGTGGCGGTGGCAGTGGTGGGGTATGCGTGGCAGAAACAGACACACTGGGACACAAAGAGCCATTAAGTTTACTTCCGTGGAGGCTGCAGGCTGGCTCTTGGTACAACAAAGGTACAACTTGCTGCTGGTTCCTGAACTCTAGGGCAGTAAGAGATACCTCCTCAGAGTCTACGAGGTGCCTGAGCTTCAGAGAGCAATGAGCAAGAGAGCAGATGAGGGGTTTATCTGCATGTACTAGTTCTCAAGTTTAGGTAAGAAGGCACACTCAAACTAGAAAGCACCTGCTTATTTATTCATTAAGGGTTTTGCCACAGGGTGCGTGCGACTGCCAGAGAGACAGAGAGTGAGAAAATGAGGAATCACTCCCCGGGGGGATGGCCACACCGCAATCCCTCTCCTCCATTCTCCTCCTGGTATTACGGGCATGCATGCACATGCACGTGCCCAGTGTGATTTTCAAGCTGCGGGTCAACAGCATGGGAGGAGTCCAGTGGGAGAGCCCACGTGGGAGTCCAGCGCCTTAACCATCATAGCACTTGCTGACCCCCAGGCCCTCTGGCACAGAAACCACCTAGAGCTATCACCTCACTCCCCTGCCTCTAGCTCTCTCCCCACTGCCAGCCATGATGCTCTCGTCTGAGGACATACACACATACATACCAACCAGGAAAGGAGAGAGACTAAGTGTTTTCCAGGAAGGAAGTACTACGTGTGAAGGTGTGTATCAGGCAGGACCGTGTTCTCCGATCACGGGGAATGAGGCGTGCACCGCCAACACGATCACTAAACGGAGTGTGGAGGAGGAGGGAAGGGGTCCTGGCCAGGGAGGCTGATGAGAGGCTCAGGAGGTCACATTTGAGTTGGGCCTTGAAAGGTGGTTAATAACACTGAACGAAAAGGTGTTAAAACCCCCACCCCCAAGAGGGGCTAGTATCTATTACTCTCACAGTGTCAAAGTCTATCAAATAATCTAAATGTCTAAAACGATACAGCAAAGTGAACAGCTGGGGGCTGACTGATCTAAGGCACTAATTACTATGAACACTGAGGCTGAGCGAATTAAGCTGTTGTTATTATTTTTTTTTTGGAGAGGTTTTCGCGATAGGGCGTGTGCGCTTGCCAGACAGAGAGAGACATAGAGACAGAAAGCAAGAAATCACCCCCCGGGGGGATGGTCACGCCGCAATCCCTTCTCCTCCATTCTCCTCTCGGGATCTTGGGCACGCATGCACACGTGCCCACTGTGAGTTTTAAGCTACCGGGTCCAGGACGCGAACCGTGGTCGACTACGTGGGAGTCCAGCGACATAGCCATTACGCTAACTGCTGTTTCCCAGAATTAAGCTGTTATTAATGCTGATTAGATGTAAAAGGTAAGCACTGTCTGGCCCAGCCACAGTGGTACAAGTGGGAGGGGGGTGCTGTGTACTGGCCAAGGCTGTGTGGGAGGCCCGGGTGTGGTTCCCCCCCAAACTAAACATGCTGGGTGTAGTAGTGCACACCTGTGGTTCTAGCTACTAACTGGAAAAACTATATATAAATATATACACACATACTATGCCCTCACCAATCCCCTCCCCCATCCCCTGTGCTTGCTTTCAAAAAAAAAACCATGGGCCAGCAGATGGTGTTGAGTTAAGGTAACATGGCCAACGCTGAGGACCAAGTCCCAGACGCAGGGCTTTAAAATCACAGCAGGCACCTATGTGTGCGTGCCTAAAATCCCAACTCGTGAGTGCAAGCACTCTATGGCAGAACTAACACTAAAAGTTGGTCGGCTGGGCCAACTAACTTATTTTTTAAAGGTAAAGAAGATATATCCATGTATTAGCCACTGCAATTTTTTTTCTTCTGGAGAGGCTTTTGCTACAGGGCACGTGTGCTCGCCAGAGAGACAGAGAGCTAGAAAGCAAGAAATCATCCCCCACGGGGGATGGCCACACCGTAATCCCTTCTCCTCCATTCTCCTCTCAGGATCTTGGGCACGCACACGTGCCCGGCGTAAATTTAAGCCACCGGTCCAGGACTCAAACCACGGTAACTACATGGGAGTTCAGCGACATAGCCATTAAGGTAACTGCTGGTCCCAGCCACTTCAATTTTCAATCTGTTAAATTTGATTTAACAAAAAACTAAGAGTCCCATGCAGAAGAATGCAAAATAAATGATGTAGACACTCTACCTTATAGGAGGTAGAAATGTCTTAGAAGAGCATCATTTAAGAATGAAAGCTGAGGGACCAGCAATTGGCGTAATGGCTATGTTGCTGGAGACTCCCATGTACTTGACTGCGGTTCAAGTCCTGGACCCAGTGGTTTAAACTCAAGCCGGGCATGTGCATGCGTGCCCAAGATCCTGAGAGGAGAATGGAGGAGAAGGGACTGCGGAGTGGCCATCCCCCCAGGGGGTGATTTCTCGCTTTCTGTCTCTGTCTCTTTCTGGCGTGCGCACGCGCCCTATAGCAAAAACCTCTCAATAATAAAAAAAAAGAACAAAAGCTGCTCAGATTTCTCCAATTAAATCCTGACAGACTTGACTGAAGAGTGAAGAGTCCCCCACTTTGGGCTGCTCCCATCTCCATTCATCTGTGCCTTGGAGAACCCAGTGTAACAGCCCACCCACGCTGGAGAGTGGGACTGCCCAGAAGAGCGGGGCACCTTGTTCTAGAGCCTATCTCAAGCTTTGCGGGGCAAAAACAAACCCAGAACCTCCTAGGCCTGTCTCTTATCTGTATGCTCCAACCCTGGCCTCCCTGTGCCTATCGGTATGGTATGTCTGCTCATTTGAGATCTTTTTTTTTTTTTTTGAGAGGTTTTTCGCTATAGGGCGCGTGCGCTAGCCAGACAGACAGAGAGAGACAGAGAGACAGAAAGCGAGAAATCACCCCCCAGGGGGGATGGTCACGCCGCAATCCCTTCTCCTCCATTCTCCTCTCAGGATCTTGGGCACGCACGCACACGCGCCCGGCGTGAGTTTTAAGCCACCGGGTCCAGGACGCGAACTGCGGTCGACTACGTGGGAGTCCAGCGACATAGCCATTACGCTAACTGCTGGTTCCCCTCATTTGAGATCTTAAACCCAGGTCACCATTCACACAGGCGCTGAGACTTCCTGTTTCTGACTTAAATGGGACGGAACGTAAGAAAATGCTCTGAAAACCACAAAGCACTGTGCAATCTGGACATAGCTTTAAGGTCTCTTTCCAAAAATAGAGCACAGATAAGCTTTAACATCAGGCAGAGCATTCTAAAAAGAAGAAACTTCCTCTAGTACCGAGGAGAGACAGATACATCCTAACTGCAATGATTTACAATGTCAATAATTGCAAGACAATGTTTGAAGTTGGCATTTCAGTATTATCTATCTCTTGCCTCATTGTAGGAAGGACTTAAGATGGCTTGTGTTCCAGTTCATTCTTCATTGCTTGCCAGAAAAACATGAAATGAATAATACAACTCATTACTGAGGACATGAAGTTTCCAACTGCTAAACAACAAAGCAACCACTGCAATTGCATTACTTTAGATCAGGTGCCATTTTTCAAAAGCCACAAACTGAAGTGCCTTGATCTTATCCTAAAATACGTAAGATACACAGTGGAGTATAGAGGAACTTTAAAAAAAGTTTGTGGAGAAAATGTAATTATAGTAGTCCCAGTTACTGGGGAAGCAGAGGCAGGACAGTGACACAGACCCTGTCTTATTGAAAAACAAAAAACGAAAACAACCTAAACTCTTATTTATAATACCAAGCACACCTACTATGTGAACCTCTTGTAAGACACAAAGTTTTTATCTCAGAATACTATGTACTTACCAAAACAAAACAAAACAAAACAAAAAAGATGTGGAAAACTAGAAATACCAAAAAAAAACTTCACAAACTTTATGGAAAGAAGCTGGAAGTAAATAAACCAAATCTATATGCACCAATTTTAATCATACCAAAGTTTCGGTGGTGTTATTTTTTTCATGATCATATATGAATACGACAGATAAGGAGAGGGACAAAGGGAAAGGTGGGGTGGGGGAAGGAAGGAGACACCCTGGACAGGGTTTTATTGTGCCTCAACCCCCTTCCCCAGCCCCAGCTTGGGGCCTGCATGCATGAACCAACCATGCCTCAGGCAACTGGCCTGGGGAATCAAACATACCCTCAGCTGAGTGACCTTCAGCATGGGAATAGGTATGCTACTAGCTGTGCCACCAGCCTGGGCCAATCAACTTTTTTTTTTTAAAGCAAGGTCAGGAAGATATATTTATGTATTAGCTACTTCAATTTTTAATCTCTTAAATGTATTAAATAACTAGAAAAATGCAAAATAAATCACGTAGACACCCTACACCTGATAGGAGGTAGGAAGTACAACCACCCACTCCTGAATCTGTGGGCTTCACAAAGTGACTCCTTCTAAAGAGGACAGTCTGAAAGGGAGAAGGGGTAACTACACAGGAGGGAAAGGTGACAGCATTACCTTGACCAGGTGACAGGGCAATTTCAACTACAGTGACGTGCCACACTGAGTATATGCACTCCTGATACACTGAGATGGAAATGGCACCTGGCCTGCCATCTCACGGAAGCCTGGAACCACAGGTCCTATGAGACACCATCAGACAAACCCCAATAGGAGAGCACCCTACAACATAGCCACCAGTGCTCCTCAAACTACTGAGGCAGGAGGCCAGCTGATGGCGGGTGGTTAGGGTGGCTGGGGAGGTTGGGTGCCACATGGACCACTGCATGGTTACGAGTCCCGGACGTGGGGGTCTGAAAATCATGCTGGTGCACGTGTGCCCAAAAGCATGAGAGGAAAATGTAGGAGAAGGGATTGTGGCATGGCCATCCATGCTGGGAGATACTTTCTCACTTTCCCTCCATCTCTCTCTCTGGGAAATGCACATGCCCTGTAGCAAAATAAACAAAAACAACTAACAAGGTCTCCAAAATCCAAGGAAAATATGAGAAAATGTCAGTCACTAAGGAGAAAGACAATAAAATGTGATGTAGTATCTTGGATGGGCTTCCTAAAACAGAAGGACATTAGGGGAAAATGAAAAAAAATGTGATTAAAGTATGATCTTCAGTTAATTATAATATGTTGATAGTGGCTCATTAATTGTGACAAATGTACCACAGTAATAGACAATAATACAGGAAGCTGTGTGTGCATAGGGACAGGAGAGAGGGAAATGGGACCTTAGCTATTTCAATTTTTCTGTAAACTTGAAATTGTTCTTCTTAAAGAAATCTACTTATATGAAAATCTATTCAGAAAATACAATTAACTGGGGACCAGCAGATGGCTGTGTCGCTGGACTCCCATGTAGTTGACCGTGGTTCGAGTTCCGGACTCGGTGGCTTAAACTCACGCTGGGAGAGTGTGTGTGTGCCCAAGATCCCGAGAGGAGAATGGAAGAGAAGGGATTGCAGCGTGGCCATCCCCCCTGGGGGGCGATTTCTCACTTTCTGTCTCTCTTGCAAGCGCATGCGTCCCCATAGCAAAAACCTCTCCAAAAGAAAAAAAGTACAATTAACATTAATAGGTATTAATTCTAACTAATGCAGGTGCAGGTTATCTTGAGTAGTTGTAAAAGTCATGACACATTTTTGCATAGAAAAAATATATCATGACTTTTTCCACAACCCAGTTATTATCCTTTGTTCTTTTGCCTGTTTTGAAAATTTATTCTAAAAATCAGAAACTTACAAATGAAACATCTTTTGCTATCACAATATAAGAAAGATGTTTAGGGAGGGACCGGCAGGTGGCGTGGTGGCTGAGGCGCTGGACACTCCAACATGGCCGACCATGGTTTGAGTCCTGGACCTGGTGGCTTGTTTTCTTACTTTCTAGTTCTCTCTCTCTCTGGTCAAATTAAAATAAATGAATGAATAAATAAAATTAAATTAATAATTTTTTAAAAAAGAAAGATGTTTAGGAATCAAAATCGCCTTTTTTTTTTTTTTTTTTTTTTTTTTTTGGGTGTGATAGAGAACATAAAAACACTAGATAAAGAAGCGAGAGAGAGAGGAAGGGAAGGAGAGAAAGAAGCACCAAAGCATGGTCTCATTATGCTGTGAGCCCTCTTCCCCAGCAATTTGGCTCCTCGGGATCCTGGGCACCCATACATGTACACTTGGCATGTTTTCAAGATCACCCAAGGATCACATGTGTTACCCTGCAACACAACAGCTGGGCTCCCTTTCCTTTCCTTTCTTTCTTTCTTTTGGAAAAAGAGAGAGAGAGACAGAGAGAGAGACAGAGAGAGACAGGGTCTTGCTATATTGCCTACATTGGTCAAGAGGCCAGGATCCTCTTGCTTCAGCCTCTGGAGTAGCTGGGACTACCGGCACATGCCACTGCACTCAGCTTTTAGGATGAGCCAGGAATCAAACACAGGCCTCCCATGTGACTTCAGCCTGCCAAGTTGCAGTGTCTACGCTACTGCAGCTGGGCCTAAGACTACATCAATTTAAAAAATCATGTTTAGTGCTGACCTGTGCCTAGTGGCAGAGTCAGATCCCATACAGCCTGACTATGGTTCGAATCCTGGCACCAATGGCTTGAAAAATATTGTGCATGTGCAAGCCTACTCCAAATCCTGAAAGGATGGAGAAATGAAGAAGGGAATGTGGTGAGACCATGTACCACTAGGTGGTGCTTCTCTGTTTCTTCATCTCTCACTGGTAAGCACACATCCCCACTGGCAATTAAAAAACGAAAAAAAAACTTCTATGTTAAAAAATCACGTTTAGTAGAAATTTTAATTATGCTGACCTCTAATAACTTTAAGGTAAGCATACATTTTTCTAAACAGCTAAGTTGACTTCTTCATGGGTCTCGCAATACCTGCTTGGCAGAATTAGCATTTCAGATCATGAGCCACAGCCCAATCAGCCCAATCAGCCCACAGGCAAAGCTTACAGTACACATGGGTGTGTTTCTAGAAAGGTATAGGCAGCAAATCTTTTTTTTTTTTTTTTAAATTTTGCCAGAAGGCACACACACTTGCTGGGGGGGGGGGGGGCGGGGGGGGGGCGGCGGCAAGCGAGAGAGAGAGAGAGAGAGAGAGAGAGAGAGAGAGAGAGAGAGAGCGCGCGCGAGCGCACGCCCGTGCAAGAAAGCACTGCCCATGGGCATAGCCATGCCGCAATCCCTTCTCTGTTTCTCTCTCCTTTTGGGATTTTGGGCATGAAATGTGGTCGACTACGTGGGAGTCCAGCGACATAGCCACTACGCCAACTGCTGGTCCCATGTTTTTGTAAGCTGCCATGTCTGAGATGAACTGAGCAGTCAGTCATGTGGTATCCAGCTGCCTTAACTGCCAGGCCAGGGACTAGCCCCAATGCTTCTTTTTAAGCAATGAAAAATACTTCTAGGGGGACCAGCAGTTAGCGTAATGGCCATGTCGCTGGACTCCCACGTAGTCGACCGCGGTTCAAGTCCTGGGCCCGGCGGCTTAAACTCACGCCGGGCGCATGTGCGTGCGTGCCCAAGATCCCGAGAGGAGAACGGAGAAGAAGGGATTACGGCGTGGCCATCCCCCCGGGGGGTGATTTTTCAATTTCTCTCTCTCTGTCTCTCTCTGTCTGGCTGGTGAGCGCAAGCGCCCTCTAAGCGAAAACCTCTCAAAAAAAATAAATACTTCTAGGAAATTAAACTTATGTTCCAAGCTCTCTCTTCTACACGTTTTGTATATGGGGGAGGGAAAAAGGACCTGACCCACGCACAGAAAAGGTTTGATGCATTTCCCCACCATATTTTGAATCCTGTATATGACATACAGAATGGTGGAGCAGGAGAACACTGGCTTTAGAGCCAGTCATAGGCAGACTGTAAGTGTAAGTCTGCTATTTTTTAACACTGTCACCTTGATTACTTCCTGCATAGCCAAGAATGGCTCAGACTATTTGCGTGTTTATGTAAAACAGATATGGCACCCACTTCACAGGATTATAATGGGCATGTCTTTTCCCACTCTTCCTCATAGTACTTCAGGAAAAAAACCTATGGTCACTGTTATCTTTGTCCATACCAGGATCACACTGAAATTGTATGCTATAGTCACATGTATCATTTAGAAAAAGCCGAAGTATTACATGGTAATCAACATAAAAACACTTAAGGTTGGTAACAGTAGAACAATAAATTACTGACTACAGTAAACATTCTCTTTCCAAAACACAGCAAAAAATTTGGTGATGCTGATCCCTGAAGTTATGCTTTGGATCTGTTAACAAAGAAGGTGAGCGAAAGCACACTTCTACGTTTCCACACTGAACTCACCCCTCAGATGACTCAGAGAACAGGAAACTTTACAGTGTCAAGTGTGCAATCGGCATGGGGCCCAGCCTGATGGCGCAGTGGGCAGGGAGGCATACGTAGCCCGTGTTCAGGTCCCTGGCTGACCTGAAAACATGCACTGCATACATGTCCAGGACCCTGACGAGATGGAAGGTTGTGAGAAGGGAATCACAATGTGACAAGACCGTGTCAAGGGTGCCTGACTGTCAGTCTTTCTCTTCTCACATACGCATGCATACACTCTCCTGTGAATGAAAAACAAACTTTTGGACCAGCAGTTAGCGTAATGGCTATGTCGCTGGACTCCCACATAGTCAATCGCGGTTCGAGTCCCGGACCCGGTGGCTTAAACTCACGCTGGGCGCGTGTGTGTGCATGCCCAAGATCCTGAGAGGAGAATGGAGGAGAAGGGATTGCGGCGTGGCCATCCCCCCTGGGGGGTGATTTCTCGCTTTCTGTCTCTCTGTCTCTGTCTGTCTGGGGAGCGCACGTGCCCCATAGCAAAAACCTCTCCAAAAATAAATAAATAAATAAACTTTTACAATCACCACAGGGCACCTATTATATATCCCATGATGTGTGTTCACACCTTCACAACAGAGTGTCTCCCAGTGCAGCCACATACCACAACCGCATCGCCAGCACCTCCTAGAGCATGTCAGAGCTGTGTCTAGGGGTGGAAAACTATGAAAACACTCCGAACTGAGCAGATCCTGGAGGTGGCACAGTTCTGCAGACAGAACTTTGATCAGCCAGAGTTTTAAGCGCTAGCCTCAACATCCAGGAATTTAACTGAGACCCTGGAAAGACCAAGTCTGAGAAGAAGGGCTTCTCAATACTTGCCCTTAGAAAGTTCAAAAACAAGTCTTCAAAAGCAAGTATCAAACAGATCTGTAATTAACTGCTTGCCAGAACAAAACCCAACTTTCTTTTTTCTTTCTTTCTTTTTTTTTTTTTTTTTTTGAGAGTTTTTGCTATAGGGCGCGTGCGCTCGCCAGAAAGACAGAGGAGAGACAGAGAGACAGAAAGCGAGAAATCACTGCCCAGAGGGACCACACCACAATCCCTTCTCCTCCATTGTCCTCTCGGGATCTTGGGCACCACGCACAAGCGCCCAACGTGAGTTTAAGCGCCAGGCCTGAGTTTAAACCACCAGGTCCAGGACACGAACTGTGGTTGACTACATGGGAGTCCAGTGACATAGCCATTATGTTATCTGCTGGTCCCAAAACCCAACACTTTCTGACAGAAGATAACAAACTCATATTCAACAACATATGATTCACAAGGTCGATCATACAATAAAAGAGTACCGAACATGTAAAGAGGCAAGTAGACAGAACCCATAATCAGAAATTTTATATTTAGTAGAAAAAAAAATTATCTGTTGTGATTTTCAATCCACCAGGTCCAGGACTTGAACTGAGGTCTGCCATGTGGGAATCCAGCACCTTAACCACCACGCTGCCTGCTGGCCTGGATTTTATATTTAAACAGACAAGATTGCAAACGAAGCAGACACAGAGGTGATAGAGATGTTGGAGTTAGCCTTCAAAGAAAAGGCAAGAAAGAAGAAATAGAAGAGACAGAAAACAAATAGCAAGATGAAAGAACTATTACAATACTGACTGTGACTATTACCAATACTAACTGTGACTATTACCAATACTAACTGTGATTATTACTGATACTAAGTGTAACTATTACCAATACTAAGTATAAATAAACCAAAGACTCCAGTTAAAAGACTAAAGTCGTCAGAACAAACTGAAAACAGGGTAACTATATGCTGTCTACAAGAGACATACTATAAATACGAAGACAAGGACAAGTTAAAAGGGTAAAAAAAGATACACTTTGCAAACACCAATCATAAGAGAGGAGGAACTTTACGAGTGTAAGAAAAAACAGATCTCGGGACCAGCAGATGGCATAATGGCTATGTCACTGGACTCCCATGTATTCGACCGCGGCTTGAGTCCTGGACCCATGTGTGTACGTGCCCGGGATCCCTACTGGAGAACGGAGAAGGGATTGCGGCGTGGCCATAACCCCTGGGTGGTGACTTCTCACTTGTTGTCTCTCTCTCTGCCTCTCTGGCAAGCGCACACACCGTATAACAAAAACCTCTCCAAAAAGAAAGAAAAAAATAGACTTCAAGACAAAGAATTTTAACAAAATAAACATTAATGCTTCACAATAATAAAATGCTCAATTTATCAGGGAGCTAAAATAATCTAAAATACACACTCTTCTAATGAAAGCGCTTCAAACACAAGAAATAAGTCATAAGATTGTTTTTACTTGGACACAAAGAAAAAACAGATAATTCCACAAGTATAATAGCATTTTTTTTTTAAAGGTTTTTGCCATAGGGCATGTGTACTTGCCAGAGAGACAATGAAATAAGATAGAAAGTAACAAATCACCCCTAAGGGAGAGGGCCATGCTGCAATCTCTTCTCCTTCACTCTTCTAGGATTTGGGGCACATGTACAAAAGCATCCAGAGTGACCTTCAAGCTGCCATGTCTTGAACTGGAACTGCACCTGGCCATGTGGGAGTCCAGTGCCTTAACCACCATGCCACCTGCTGGTGCCCCGCCTTTTTTTTTTTTAAATTTTTTGCCAGGAAGTGAGAAAGCACCCCCGTGGAGAATGGCTACACCACAATACTTTTTCCTCCATTCTCCTCTCTGGATTTTGGGTATACTCACATACAGGTCCAGGGCCAGTGAGGTGGCATGGTGGTTAAGGTGGTCTGAATCCTGGACCTGGAGTTGAGACACACCAGGAATGGGTGTGTGCATGCCCAAAATGCCAAGAGGAGAACGGGGAAGGGAGCAACTGCGCACAGCCACCCCCGTGAGGTGCTCTCGCACTTTCCCTCTCTCCATCTCTTTCCCACAAGCGCATGCACCTGATAACAAACACAGAGAAAGAAAGCAAACAAAAGAAAATTGACGGGCTGGCAGGTGGTGTGGTTTAAGTGCTGGATGACCACATGGCCGACTGTGGTTCAAGCCCTGGATTTGGCGGCTTGCTTTCTCACTTTCCCTCTTTCTCTTTCTCTGTTGCTGTGTGGCCAAATTAAAAAAAAAAAAAAAAAAAAAAAAAAAAAAAAAAGATGAGTAAAATTAAAAAAAAAAAAAAAAAAAAAAGTCAGTCATTTGAAAATATCAATAAAGGTGATGCACCCCAAACCTAGACTGATCAGGAGAAAAATAAAAAAGCAAAGGAGACACTAGACATTATTACAGTTTCTAAACTCATTAAAAAGAAAGTAGGGAATATTAATGAATACCTTTAAATCAAAATCAATTCAAGAATATAGATGAAGTTGATAAAATCGTTTAAAAAATACAAATGACCAAAATTAACACAAGAGGAGGACAATGTGAATAGCTTAATACTTATTAAAGTAACTGAATTATAAATAAAAGCTTTCTCACAAGGAAATTGTCAAGAACCAAATAGTTCCACTGGTGAATTTCATCATTTAACCAATAAATGCTAATAACCTTAAATAAATTCTTTCAGAATCAAAATAAAGAGGAGGGACCAGCAGTTAGCGTAATGGCTATGTCACTGGACTCCCATGTAGCCAACCGCGGTTCATGCCCCAGACCCGGTGGCTTAAAACTCATGCCGGGCGAATGTGCGTGTGTGCCCAAGATCCCGAGAGGAGAATGGAGGAGAAGGGATGGCAGCGTGGCCATCTCCCCGGGGGGTGATTTCTCGCTTTCTGTCTCTCTGTCTCTCTCTGCCTGTCTGGCGAGCGCATGCACCCTATAGCAAAAACTTCTCAACAAAAAAAAAAAAAGAAGAGGAAACAATTTCCAAATAATAGTATTAAGTCAGTATATTCTTGATACCAAAACCAAAGAACATTGCAAGAAAAGAAAACTATAGTTCTATATGCCTCATGAATAGATACATAAATCCCCAATAATGTTTTAATAAATCAGATCCAGTAATATATAAAAAGAACAGGCCCAGGTATGATGGCACTCAGCTAGTGCCATGTAGGGGCCCAGAGCTACACGGGAGGCCCTGGTTTGGCTTCTGAGCCAAGCTGAGCAAGCCAGGCACAGCCGTGCATATCTGTATTCCTGGCCAGCCTGGAGGGCAGGGCAGGAGGATTCCAACATGCAAGACCCTGATGAAGATACATATCTGTCTCTCCCTCTCCCTTTCTCCCCACTAGATGGAATCAGCAAAAAAACTTATAAAGGATAATACTCCATCAAGTAGTGTTAGCTCAGGAATCCAATGTTGGTTCAACATTTGACAAGATGTAATTCACATTAGAAGACTTGATGGTCATTCTATGCAGTGGTTAAACTCTGGGCACATGGAACTGATCCAACATGGCTTACTGTGGTTCAAATTCCAGCCCTGGTGGCTTGAAAAACACATTTGACACTTGTGTGCATGTGCCCCAAATCCTGAGGGGATAGAGAAATAGAGGAAAAAAAAGAACTATAGTGAGACCACGCCTGACTGCGGATGCTTTCCCTGGCAAGCACACATGCCCTCTGGCAATAAAAATCAATCAATCAATCAATCAATCAATCAAGAAAACCCCCATGATTCTTTCAATAAATAAAAGGAAAAGAGTGACAAAATCCTGTCACTACTTAAGATAAAAATACTCCGTGGGGCTAGCAAGTGACGTGGTGGTTGAGGTGCTGGACTCCCAAATGACAATAGCTGTTTGAGTCCCAGACCTGGCAGCTTGCTTTCTCACACCCCCTCTTTATCTTTGTCTCTCTCTGGTCAAACTGAAGAACCATAATAAATAAAAGTAAATAAATAACTTAAAAATGATACACTGAATGCTTTCTTCCTCAGGTCGAGAATAATGCAAAGGGGTCAGGCAATGGTTCAGGGATAACACAGCTGGACCTTCATGAGAAAGTTCCTGGGTATACCAGGCACAGACCTGCTTCCTCTTAAACCAGGCTGGCTAGGGCTGGTGGTGGGTCACAAAGTGAAGAACAAGAATCCGCTGGGGGTGCCTATTTTCTCTCTGATGAAAATTTAGTAATAAATAAGAATAAGAGGCCAGCCAGCAGATGGCATGGTAGTTAAAGCACTGGACTCCCACAGGGCCAGCAACAGTTCAAGTCTTAGACCCAGCAGCTTGAAATGATGCTGGGCACATGTGCACGTGTGCCTGAAATCCTGAGAAGAGAATGAGAAGGGACTGCAGCATGGCCATCCCCCCTGGGCGGGAGGGTGATTTCTCACTTTCCCTTTCACTGTCTCTGTCAAGCATAAGTACTATAAGGCAAAAATCTCCAAAAAAATAAGTGTACTATTAATACATACTGGGGAACACACACCGTACTATGCTTCTAAGTACTGTACAACTCTGAAAAGATCTAACTTACATGTGTAGGACAAGACTCAGGAGGGACCAGATGATGATGTAATGATTACATCACTGGACTCCAGGTAGTCAATCACAGTTTGACTGTACAGTTTGAGTCCTGGACCCGACAGCTTAAAACTCATGCCGTGCGCACATGCGTGTGTACCCAAAATCCAAGAGGAGAATGGAGAAGAGGGGATTGCGGTGTGGCCATCCCTTCTGGGGGTGAGTTCTCACTTTCTGTCTTTCTGCCTCTCTCTGTCTTTCTGGCGAGTGCATGTGCTCTATAGCAAAATATGTCTCTTAAATAAATTAATTAAATTTAAAAATAAAAAGAAGACTCAGGAAGCCACAGAATTGTTTTTGTTTGTTGTCTTTGAGAGGTTTTTGCTATAGGGCGAGTGCGCTTGCCAGAAAGACAGAGACACAGAAAACGAGAAATCACCCCCCCCTCCCCCGGGGTGAGGAGGTGGCCACGCCGCAATCCCTTATCCTCCATTCTCCTCTTGGGATCTTGGGCATGCACGCACACACACCCAGCATGAGGTTAAGCCATCGGGTCCGGGACTCGAACCACGGTTGACTATGTGGGAGTCCAGCGGCACAGCCATTATGCCAACTGCTGGTCCCACCACAGAACTGTTAAAATGTCATATTCCTACTAAAAGTATTTATTGGTCATCAGAAAAGTCATGAGGTATTTTCCTATGCAAAAATGTGTCATGACTTTTCTCACAATCCAATACAAGACTGAATACAATCCCAACTGAAATCTCAAGATTTTGATTGCTCATTTTTAAGAATTTGAAAAAACAGCGGTCTTAAAGCTTATCTGAAACAGCGGTTCCCAATCCTGACTGTCATGAAAAATAAACTGAGAACAATAAATTGTGCTAGTGCCCATGCCATACCCCGAGAGTTGGACTTAATTGGTGTGCATGTGGTTCAGGCATTATAACTCTCCAGGTAATGGTGAGCCTAATGTACAGTCAGGGTTGAGTACTACACATTGGAAAGAAAGCCCTGTCACAGACTTAAATTCATTATGCAGCTACAAGAATTTCTGACGGGAAAGTAGAGAGTCTGGAATTGCACCCGAATATTATATATTTGAAAAATAATGTTATAACACATCAGTGGGTTAAAATAAATAGGGTTTCCAATAGAAATAAAATAAATAAAATAAAAAAACATATAGGATGCCTATAATTTGGAAAAAACATATATTGCTGAATCTCTGTGTCTCACTCTTTTTTAAAAAAAGAATTATTTTACTTAAATATATTTATTTTAATTTGACCAGAGATGGAGAGAGAGAGGGGGGCGGGGGAGAGAGAGAAAGCGAGCCGCCAGGTCTGGCACTTGAACCGCGGTCAGCCATGTGGGAGTTCAGTGCCCTTATCACTTTTTATGCTGCTAAAATACAGATTCAGGAGTAAGGAGGAAAATACAAAATATTTCATAATTTTGAAATGGGAAATATTTCTAAACATGATATAAAATCTAAAAGCCGTAAAAGGAAAAAAGAATAAACAAGTTTCTATAAAGACAAATGTAGCCAGCCAGTGGCATCATGGTTAAGGAGGCTGGATCCCACATGGCTAACTGGCAGTTTGAGTCCTGAACCTGGCAACTTGAGAAAACATGCCAGGTGTCAATGTGCGTGCATGCATGCCCAAAATCCCAACAGGAAAATGGAGGAGAAAGAATTGGATGTGGTCATCCGAGCTGGGGGATGCTTTCTCACTTTCTCTCTCTCTGTAGCTCTCTCCTGTGAGCATGCATGCCCTCTGGCAAATTTAAAAAAACAAAAAACACAGTACCAGGCCTACTGTAGGCCTACATGACCATACTCCTGATAGAACACTTCGGCAAATGAAAATGGGAAAACAGGAACAACAGTTGGCCTAATAGCTACGTCGCTGGACTCCCATGTAGTCAACTGCAGACCCGGTGGCTTAAACTCACACTGGGCACGTGTGCATGTGTGCCCAAGATCCCAAGAGGAGAATGGAGGAGAAGGGACTGTGGCGTGGCCATCTCCACTGGAGGGTGATTTCTTGCTTTCTGTCTGTCTGTCTCTTTCTGACAAGCGCATGCACCCAATACCAAAAACCTCTCCAAAAAAAAAAAAAAAGGAAAACAATATGTATTAAAAATCTTAAACTATTAATATATTAGGTTGTTTGGGAAAGTAATGAGTTTTTTCTACACAAAAATGCATCATGACTTTCCTGATGACCCACTATAAAGAATATTAAGAACACAAACCAACAAGAAAAAATTTGAAACCATCTATGGAAAAAATGGATAAAGATGAACAGTTAGCAAAATGCAAATACCCATGAACTTAGGAAAAACATCCCTAATAGAAAAGACAACCTATCTACAGACTAGACAGTATAGAAAAGAATGATAATATCCAGTGTTGTTGAGGATTTGGATAGACTGATTCGTGTTTGTTTTTTTCTTTAACCAACTGAGTTTTATCTGCTGTATAAACCAAACCACCTAACATCTTTCAGGTGAAAAAATACTAAATTTGAATAAAGATACTACAAAATGAATTAGAGCCCAATAAAAATTAGCTTTGGGGAGGGAACATAATTCTACTCAATAAGGCAAACATGTTTATAGACCACAGACTAGCTTATTTTTTAATACCCGTCATGCCATGAATTCATAGAGAATTCCAGTAGCTCAGACTCCTTTCCATTGGTTCTCACACAGTGGCTTCTCTGGGTGGAGCGGGCTGGCGCTGTAGTTGAACCCAGGTCCCTTTCTCTTTGGCTTCCTTTTTCTGGTCATTTTCCTTCCCACGTTTTAGGAAGCTATCTCTGCTCTTATAATGCTTAATATGCTCAATACGCACATTCATTCTCTTGGCAAGGATCTTGCCCTTAACTTGTTGGTTCACAACAATGCCAACAGCATGCTGGGTAACAGTGTACTGTCCCAGTTTTGCCATGGTAACATTTGCGGGGCACTCCTTTTTGAACAGTACCCATTCCCTCACTGTCTACAGTATCACCCTTCTTGTAGATTCGCATATATATTGCCAAAGAAACCACTCCATGTTTTCTAAAAGGCCTAGAGAACATATATCGGGTGCCTCTCCTCTTTCCCTTTGTGTTCGTCATTTTGGTTAATTACTGGAAGATGGCGGTTCTGGCCAAAAGGTAGACTCATTCATTCCTGGGAGAGGGTGCAATTTGCACATCACTTCTAGAGAATACCTAGCACACCTATGCTTATGTAATACATTCTTTAATCCAAAAATGCCACTTCCAGAACTCATCCGGTAAATGGGGGTCAACCAGCTGTACAAAGATGTACAAGTGTGTTCCAAGCAAAACTGTGACAACTGCACACACTGAAAAGAGCCTAAAACATACCACCTATTGGGCACAAGTCTTAGAACTAAAGACACACCCAAATCAGGGACTGACGACTGCCATACCTATAAAGGATGATGGACAGTTTTTTTTTTTTTTTTTTGGAGAGGTTTTTGCTACAGGGCGTGTGCGCTCGCCAGAAAGACAGAGAGACACAAAGACAGAAAGCGAGAAATCAGTCCCCAGGGGGGATGGCCATGCCGCAATCCCTTTTCCTCCATTTTCCTCTCGAGATCTTGGGCATGCATGCACACGTGCCCGGTGTGAGTTTAAGCCACCAGGTACAGGACTCGAACCACAGTCAGTTACATGGGAGTTCTGCAGCATAGCCATTACGCTAACTGCTGGTCCCGGGTATTTTTTTTTTTAAGAATTATTTTATTTAACTTTATTATTATTTTCCAGTTTGATCCAAGAGAGACAGATAAAGAGAGAGAGAGGAAGAGAGAGAGGGAAAATGAGAAAGCAAGCCATCAGGTCTGGCATTTGAACTGCAGCTGGCCATGTGGTAGTCCAGCACCTTTAACCACCATGCCACCTGCAGGCCCCCAGTATGAAAGACAGTTCTACGGAATGTAGAACAATTCCCAACTTGTAATGGTAAATTTTGGGTGGGGAGGGGAATATCCATATGCACAGGAACATGTCATACTACACTAGTGTCATTTATGTTTAGGGGAGATAGCTACACACACGCATGCACGCGTGCACACGCACAAACACTACACCTTTCCCTCTATGACTCTGTAAGCACAGATTAACTCTGCCAGACAGAAACGGGAGCTGTATCTGGTGTGAGAATCTGGGAACACTCAAGTTCAAGAATTACGGAACAGTCCAGTCATGCAGCATGTGCTGGTTGGCACTGCTACTCAACAGGCTCAGGCCACAAGGAAGGCCCGGCTTCGATTCCCGTCCCCAGACAAGCTGGGCGTGGCGATCACATGGCCCATACTCAGGATGCTGAGGCAGTTGGACATGACACAGCAAGACCCCGTCTAAAAACGCACCACACGCCCACACCCCCGGCCAACACACGGAATTAAGGGAGATGAGCCTGTTCAGTTCTCACCCTTAGTGCCATTTAAACTTCTGGTTGGTTGTTGTTAGACTGCATGCATGTTTACCTTCTAAAAACAAAACTTTAGTCTTTGGCCCATTTATTCTGCTTTTCAGAATCTATTCCATGATGCATGTGGCTATGCCCACACAAGGATATACTCAATGTAGCATTGTCTGTACTCGCAAAAAGTTGGAACCACCCAAATGTTCATCACCACCGGAGGATCAGACAAATAAATAGCGGCACACTGTATAATGGAATGCTCTGTTATGAACAGGGAAAAAAATCACTGTGTGCCCTGACAGGGAAAGGCATCTAGGGTTCAGTGTCAAGTAAAAAAGAAGGGTGCTTATGTAGTTTGGTTCCATTTTATATATTAAGAGTGTGTCAATAATCCCGAGAGGAGAATGGAGGAGAAGGGATTGAGATGTGACCATCCCCCCAGGGGGTGATTTCTCGCTTTCTGTCGGTCTCTCTCTGTCTTTCGGGCGAGCGCTATCACCCTATAGCAAAAGCCTCTCAAAAAAAAAAAAAAAAAATCTTAGTTCC
This sequence comes from Tupaia tana, assembly GCA_026018925.1. Taxonomy (NCBI): domain Eukaryota; kingdom Metazoa; phylum Chordata; class Mammalia; order Scandentia; family Tupaiidae; genus Tupaia; species Tupaia tana. The sequence continues at coordinate 82,607,567 of JAKSZU010000016.1, read as the reverse complement.
CCCCGCTATCATAATGTGTGTGCTTTTTTAATGCAGTGCCCTTACCCACAAGACAGAAAAAGACGCGCACACGCGTAAAGAGAAAGCACTCCTGAGTAGGGACGTGATCACACCGCCATCCTTTTTCCTCCATTCCTCCTTCCAGTCAGGATTCTGGGTGTGCACACGTGTGAGAGGATGGTGAGTTTTTCAGGTCACCCACCCAGGCTGATTTCAGCCATGAGTGGCGACACAGGCTCCAGCTCCCAATGCAAAGCAATTAACCACTGCACTGTGGGGCTGGCCCAGCTATTGTGATGTTGTGAGAAGAAGATTAAAATGGACTAGTATGAGGCCAGCAGGTGGCATGGTGGTTAAGGTGCTGGATTCCCACTTGGCCGACACCACAGTTCAAGTCCCAAACCTAGTGGCTTGAAAAATCACAATAAATAAATGTTTAAAAACAAATGGAATTGCCTCTTGTTCTAAAATTTGTTAATGCCTTGTGTCTTTTCTTCCCATCTGAAGTCTGTGACAAATCTCTCAAAGGTGCTAGGCTCTGTACTGTGACCTGGATGTAACCACTGTGCCACTGTGTGCTATGCTGTGCGCTGCACTGTGCACCTGCACTCTGTGTTGTACTGTGCGCTGCACTGTGTACCTATACTGTGTGTTGTATTGCGCACCTGCACTGTGCACTACACTGTGCATCCGTGCCGTGCGCTACACTGTGAGCTACACTATGCCACCGTGCACCCGTGCTGTGCACTACACTGTGCACTAGCTACACTGTGCCACCATGCACCCGTGCCGTGCACTACACTGTGCACTACACTGTGTGCTATACCGTGCATCTGTACTGTGATGGTGCTCTACAGGGCAGTCTCCAAGAGTATTCCCAGTTCAGGTCCAGAGACCTACCTGAGCACTCTGGTACCCAAGACTGTGGGGCTGGCTGAGCCTGGAGCAGATCGTGGTATCTGGGCCCTATTGCGGATGCTAAGTCTATGCCATACCTGGGCCATGTCTATGCTATATCCATGCTACATCCACGTTATGTCCACGCTGTCAGTGCTACGTCCACGTTATGCCCACGCTGTGTCAGTGCTACATCCACGTTATGTCCACGCTGTCAGTGCTACGTCCACGTTATGCCCACGCTGTGTCAGTGCTACGTCCACGTTATGCCCACGCTGTGTCAGTGCTACGTCCACGTTATGCCCACGCTGTGTCAGTGCTACGTCCACGTTATGCCCACGCTGTGTCAGTGCTACGTCCATGTTATGCCCACGCTGTGTCAGTGCTACGTCCATGTTATGCCCATGCTGTGTCAGTGCTACGTCCACGTTATGCCCATGCTATGTCAGTGCTACGTCCACGTTATGTTCATGCTATGTCCATGCTATGTCAGTGCTATGTCCACATTATGTCCACACCATGTCTATCTCCTTGTGTGTCACTCTATGCTTCCATTTCACTAATGGAAGAAAAAAATAAACCTTTTTAAAAAATGCTAGTCTTCCACACAAACCATCAGCTTCTCTGAGACACCTCTGGAAACGAGAGGCACCTGCCCCCAACACACCATGTGGCTTACTTTCCAAACAGTGAACACACAAAGTGTTGTTTGAAAGAAAAATGGAAGGGAAAGAAACCCCGGGATGGAAGAAAAACCCAAGTGAACAGAGACCATGAAGTGTTACAGATTTAATCAGCAAAATCCAGGTCACTAGAAACTGCACAGGACAAAAAGCAAACTGCCACCAGAGTTTCTTCAACACTTTGTAAGGATGATTCTTAAAAACTATGTCAACTGAGTGAAATACAAGCTATTCAGATGTCTAATAAAAATCTGTAAAACAAATTACGACAGAAGAGACCACTGGACAGCTGACTGTTTTGTGTACACTGGGTGACAAGGAGCAGCCGCTGCTTCTCTGTCACGTGGTAGTGGACTGTCGAGGCCCACAAAGGCTAGCATCACACGCATGTTGACCAAAGCCCCCAGTGAGGTCCAGGGGCCGACTCCTCCAAGGGGACCGTAACATGAGGGACATCTCCACAAAGTATTCAGACACGGTTTGCCTCTTGCACTCTTATTCTCTCGTGAGAACATGGTGTTTTGCAGATGCTTTAGGATATGTGTCTGTGTGCCTGCCGGCCAGGGGAATGTGTGCCTGTGCTTACAATCCTCTGTGGCAGTCTCTACCTCCGTGAATACAGAAGACACAATGCACCTTTGCAATACATCGCTCAGGAACCATAAACCCACCAGGAATCCCTTCTCAGTGTGAGTGGAAGGGCACATTCACACAGAGACCCTTCTTCAGATGACAGGAACAACTGAAATGTACGTTTTTCTCCTCTGCCAAATTTTCAAAAGAAATAAGTACAATTTTAATGTAAGGAATTACATTACCTTAAGTTTAAAAACAAAAACAAAACAAAACAAAACAAAAAAAACGCCCTCTCCTTACCTGAGACCGTCACAAGCCTTCGTATCAGTTATCTGATGCTCTTCATCAAGCTTGTGGGGAAATTGTGCTCTACTCTGATTTGCCTTATTTGGGGCTCATCGAATTCAAAGGAAAGCTGAAGCCATCCTGGTCGTCTGGAACGTGCTGCAGCCCCCACCTGACACAGGGGCACGAGGGTCGAGCTGGGGCTGCCGACACTGGTGTGAGGCGAGAGTAGCAGCCTTTGTCACAGAGCTTCTTGCAGAGCTGTTCTCGGCGGCTACTACGGCGGGAGTCGGCCTATGCCTCTCTCCCGCTTTTCCCTTGTCGGCCTTCATTTTTTTCAGCTCCCTTGTTACCTACTTGGCATTTCCCTTTCTCTTTCCTCCAAGTTAAATTCAAATTCTAGACAGCAGCTGTAAGACTGCCGACTGCCAACCCCACCCCAGGCCTTTGCTAGTAGAGCTCTCAACCTCGCAGGGGCCTCAGAACCCGGCTTCTGAGTCAGCAGAGTTACATTTCTAAGAAGACACTGCTGATCCTGGGAACCCACTTTGGGAACCACCGCTCTGCAGTTCTCCCGTCTCTTGCCCTCGTCTCTGCTGACCATGGCAAACAGCCGACCAACTGGGAACGCAGCATCCTCATCAGCAGAGTGGAGACTGTGACATGGACACGTCACTGGAAGCACCGAGGTAAGAACACGTACAAGTAAATCCTTCATCAGTTGGAGAAAGCAGAAGCACAGAGCATCCTTTACCAGGGTCACTGACGAAACAAACAGCTGATTCCAAGCCAATCTGCTCCCTTCAACTCTACACCTTTTCCTCAGAGGTGGAGAACTGGCCAACGGCCCAAAGGAGTTCCCTGTATTTTGAAACTGCCTGGCCTACAGGCTATTCTGCTGACAGTTTCCTTAAGAATTCTCATTTTAAAAACATGGGGCAGAAGTCTTTACCCCAGAAAGAAGGGCTCCAGACAACAAGTCTGCCTCCCCCAGGTATGAGAGGCATGGAAAACCAAAGAGGAGGAGCAGAGGTGGGCACCAGCGCGTCTACCCTGGGTGTGCTGGGAAGGAAAGGCCCGTGGTTAGCAGCGAACACTGGAAGCACTTCTGCTCACTTACCTTGGGCAAGCCTCCTGCCTGCGCCGTGTTCAGTCCCGCATGGCCGGCCATTTGCGGGGAAACCTGTGTTAAGGTCTCAGCCAGCACGCTGCTTGTGGCCCCCTGGATGGCAGGGGCAGGGTACGTCATGCCAGCTCCCCTTCCTCTGCCAGCAGCCCCAAGAGATCCGTTCATGACTTGCGCCTGGCCTTGCTGGGCTTGACTCACCAAGCCGTGGCCAGAGTTACTGAGGAGGCCTGGGTGGGCCTGGCTAAAGTTAGCACTCATGCAGATCCCAGGGCCAGGCTGCGACGTGGCAGGGCTGCTGGTCGCCAGCCCCACTTGCTTTTGTGCTTGCTGATTCAGTGCTTGGGAAGCAGGGGGAGTGGGCCCAGAGGTGCTGGCTGCCTGCTTGGGCAGGCTAGGGGCTGAAGCATCTCCCTGGTTCAGAGGGCTCTTGCCCATGGCACTCAGGCTGGCCATGTTTGCACTGTTCGGCTGCCCTTGAGCCTGGCCCCCAAGGCCCTGCTGCACAGGGCTGCTGGCGCTCACATTTCCTACTCCTGGGTTGATACTAGAGCCGCTGCCTCCTCGCAGAAGCTCCGACAGTTGTTTATGTTTGGAAGCAGCATCTGAAACAAGGTTCCCACTGTTTAAAAGGCCCAATTCTCCTCCGTTGGGAATCAGCTCATCGGGAAGATCATTTTCCAAGTCAAAAAATGATCCAAAATCTAGAAATCAAACAGAAATGGGAAATGAGAAACTAAGCCACCATAACACCTCTCCAAGCATCCTATGTTACCACAATCTCACTCAGATGGGCATTTAACAAAACCCTAGGGTATCTTAAGAGTAACTTCAGGATGATTCCCAAGTTTGGAAAACTGTAAGTCAAGCCATCGTAAATCAGGAACTGTCTGTACTTCAGTATACGTCTCCTAAGAACATCGTTTTACATAATCACAGTGCACGTGTCAAATTCAGAAAACGTAACCCTGAAACCAACCTGAACGTATTACATTTCACTGGCTGTTCCAGTAATGCCCTTTACCACATTTATCTTCCTGATCCAAGACCCAATTCAGCATCCTAGTACACTCAGATCGCATGTCTCTGCCACCTTCTTTAATCTAGAAAATTCCAGGGCCTCTGCCTTCCATACTGATGTCTTGAAGAACAGAGGTGAGTTGTTTTGTAGGGTGCCTCCTCATGGTTACAGGACACATCACTTGGAGGAAAGGAGCCCAACCCTGGGGAGGGCACACAGGGCTTGTGCCTGCAGGACTACCTAGCTTCCGGTCTCAGTGTGCCTCTGTGCATTCCACACAAAGCTCATATGCTGCTACACTGTCCTGAATTTGGAGTCACTACGATCTCCTGATAGAGAAAAATCCCTCAGAATGAAGTTCCAAGGACCCTCTCAGCCTAACTAATGTCTAGGGTGCTGCCTTCTGGGTGCTGTTCACTGCACAAACTTCCACTCACTACCCTTCGTTTACCAAAGCCCTTAAAGTGTGGCGCTCCCTGATCTAGAAGCTTGTGTATAAAACTTCACCTAAACCAGAGAGCAGAGACCCTCTGATAGGGATCGTCTTTCCTTCCTGTTTGCCCAGGGTGGGGACAAAAAGATAGTGTCAAGCACTTAAACCAGAAGAAGCAAACAAACCCAAACACTTGCTATTTTGAGTTGGGAACAACCTGCAGAAGTGCCCCTGTCTGGTTCTTTCAAGCCTCTCTACACACTTCCTGTGACATGGAGGCTAGGCCAAAGAAGAGTCAGGTCAACGCCACAGGGCAGGCGCCAGGTTCCATAGCTCAGGGTAGGGCAATGGAAAAGGAACTCCCTGCAGCTGGACACAGACACTCGAATCCCCACATGCCCTTGGGCAAGCTGCTTCATCTCTGCAGCTTAGTACCCTCATCTGCAAAGTAAGGACAACAGTACACAGGGTTACATGAGAAAGGTGGACTGGGCACCTTGCGCCATGGATAACGGTTATTTTAGTCTATCTTGCAGAACGACTTTACTCCAGCAATCTTCTACCTTTAAACTCCCCCACCTTCCTGCCATCCTCAGAGCTACCAGTGCTCACCAAACGCACAAGTGATTTTTACTGCTGCGAGCAAGGTGCTGTCTTGGGTTCGTGTTTCATTTCTGTTTTTCAATACTCTGCCATACTCGTCCAACCTGACCACTTTCTCTCATCCTATTCAGTCCAACACATCCACCAGCTACTTGGGAACAGGGAGAGTTCTTATGCTCTCATCCGCCATTCCCAACACCTGTGAGTATGTCCACGACCAAATACACCAAGTGCAGGTTTAAAGATAGATGGGGTTGGGACCAGCAGTTAGCGTAATGGCTATGTCGCTGGACTCCCATGTAGTCTATTGCAGTTTGAGTCCTGGACCTGGTGGCTTAAACTCATGCCGGGCACGTGTGTGTGTGTGTGTGTGTGTGCCCAAGATCCCGAGAGGAGAAAGGTGGAGAAGGGACTGTGGTGTGGCCATGCCCCTGGGGGGTGATTTCTTGCTTTCCGTCTCTCTGTCTTTCTGGCAAGCACACACGCCCTATAGCACAAACCTCTCCAAAAAAAGAGGGACCAGCAGATGGCGTAATGGCTACGTTGCTGGACTCCCATGTAGTTGACCGCGGTTCAAGTCCCAGACCCAGTGGCTTAAACTCATGCTGGGTGCGTGTGCGTGCGTGCCCAAGATCCCGAGAGGAGAAGGGAGAAGGGAGTGCAGTGTGGCCATCCCCCCGGGGGGTGATTTCTCACTTCTGTCTGTCTTTCTGGCGAGTGCATGCACCCTACAGCAAAAACCTCTTCAAAAAAATAAAAGATAAGATGGGGTACACAAAAACTCTACACCACTGTCCTTCTCATCAGTTCTCCCCATTCTCTAGCTGAAAAAAGTTGACAAAGGGGAACAAAGAAGGTGAAGACGGTAGGCCAGGATGTTGCAGCACAGTTGAGCTATACTTTCTACACACCGCAGTGTCCCAATGCTTGGGTTGAGCAACAGCAATCTGAATCATTAGCCGTTCCTAAGATTCAAGATTGAGAGCTACCACTCCAATCCTTGCTGCATTCCCTTCTCTCTGCCAGTCGCCAGGGAATCCCAGGAGGATGCAAGGCTGGGGCTGCTTGAGAACTGTGGGCACCCTGCGCCTCCAGGATCTTCCAGGGACAGGGATGTTTGCTCTCCGGGGCTCCCTGACTGCTGAGCTGGAGTCCACCCCTTTCACTGGCGTGATCTGAGAAAGCGGAAGCTGTGAGCTCCTGGTTTCTATCACACTCATACCAGGCTGGGGAGCTCAAGGAGGAGTGACCGAGCTGGGGTCAGGAAGAACACAGCCACCACCAAACTCAGCCAGCCTCGGGGACACCAGGTCTCTGCGAAGTGAGACAATAAAGGACGCCTCCCGTCTAGACTGGGAAACTCACGCTGGCAGTCTGTCCAGGTGACGGTCACTTTCTAACAGGGAAGATACAGTCCCCCACACGTGCTGTGAGACACTCTCTCATGTGACAACGTCAGAAACCAGTATTTCACATTAAACAAAGAGTAACTACTATCGAGTACTTGAAAAGAGGTTTCATTTTTCACACTCAAATACTAGGTAAGTGGCTGAATCAGTCTGTCCAGCCAAGAAACTTTGAAAATGTTGACTGTCAAATGCATCTCCCAAACAAATCATCCACAGAACAGCTTTCTTCGGGTTTCCTAGAGTCCCTTCTTTTGCAATACCCTTTTTCTTTGAACTACATTTAGAGTCCCAACTTCTCTATAGTGACAGAATTGGTTTTTCTGTCAAAACCATGTACGTGCCATTTTATCATATCTTTTATACTCGGAATATGAAAAGTGAATCAAAATTATGCCATCAACTTCATGCCACGGCTCGTGAGGCTGTGCGCTCTCAGTCGGCGCAGCGCCCAGTGCCGTGCGTAGCCGGCATCGGGCTCTCGGTGAACACTCGGTGAACATCTGTGTGGACTTCACAGGGATCCCCTACCAGGGAGCAGGTTAGCGCACACAGTATCCATTTAACACAGTGCCTGCTGTTCAAAGATAGAATCAGTAATCATAACATGTACACTCTGAAAACAGAAACAAAGAGAACAACTTAAATAACTAGAATTCTCTTGAACTGTTACAATGTATTACTTGTCTTTCTCTTTACACCTCTTTTCTACTCTTGAAGTTCTAGGGGCCATTAAGGTGTATTTTGTTCTATGACTACACCTCTGCCTCAACGAACCCTACACCGAAGATAAATGCAAAAATTAAACGATGTGATACAGAATGAAAAATGGTGGTAAGAGAAATAAACTGCAGATACTCCCAGACTTATAAACCCATAGCTAACTGAAAATACAGTATGTCCAAATGTACTCAATACGCCTGACCTGCGGACTGCTACAGCTTAGCCCGGGACACTTGAACTGTGCTCTGAGTACTTCCGTTAGCCCATGGCTGGGCAAGGTCATCTAACATGAAGCCCACTGAAATAAAGTGCGGAGTATCTCATGTATTTACTGAATACTGTGCTGAAAGTGAAAAACAGAATGTATGGGTCTCAAAGTACACTTTCTTTTCTTTTTTAAATAAAGAATTATTTTATTTAACTGTATTTGTTTAGTTTAATTTGACGAGAGAGAGAGAAAGAGAAAGTGAGAAAGCAAACCACCAGGTCTGGGACTCAAACCAGTCATCCATGTGGGAGTCCAGCACCCTTAATCACCATGCTACCTGCCAGCTACCTTTTTTTTTTTTTCTTTTTTTAATTGAGATTTATTCTCCTCACAATTTGGAGGTCCAAGGTCCAGGGACCACCTCTGGTGGGGTTCTGCTGGCCACACTCAGACATGGTAGAGGGAAGGAGAATATGGTCTGTGTTCCATGTGTCTGCCTGTCTCTCTAATATGCGAGAGGCATGTGGACTCATGGGGGGGCGGGTGACAAAGCACCTCCCATGGGGAACGGTCAGAAGGCAATTCTTTCTCCAGTGATTCTTCCTTTCAGGATTTTGAGCACACACGAATACATACCCAGCATATTTCTCAAGTCACTGGGTCTGGGACACAAACCGTGCAGTCAGCCATGTGGGACTGGCCCAGCTGCCTTAACTACCACACCACCAGCTGGCCCCAAAGTACATTTTCTCTGTATTTCACACCCCTGTAAATCAAACCATGGTAAATCAGGACTGTCTGTATATAAAATTTTAGATGTCTTGTTATGTGTCCACATTTCCCTACTTCCAGGCATGAAAGAACCTTCCCATGGATATTTTCCCTTCCTCATCTCCTCTGTATTTCTCTCCTCCATCCTTATTTCCTATTTTTTTCAAGTCTGTTTTCTTTAGTTTTTCTATGGTTTTAGATTTGGGAGTGGGGAAATGCCTTGTACTGTAACTCTGACCGTACTTCCAAAAGCTGAACACTTTTACTCACCCACCCCAGGGAAAACTTAGAAAATAACACCTTAATACCTAAACCCATCTTGGGTACAACGTGAGGTAACGTGTTTGTCACTGAGCCCGATTTAGCCAATCCACGATATCTACCTATCAACGTTATGTTGCATGTGATAAATACACACCATTTTTATTTGTTAACCTCAAATATAAGAGTAGCCTAGGGGCTAGCAGGTAGCATGGTGGCTATGGCAGCTGGACCCCACAAGGCTGACTGCATAGTTTGAACCCTGGACCCAGTGGCTTGGAAAACACACTGGACTGTGCATGTGTGCCCAAAATTCTGACAGAAGGGAAAAATAGAGGAAAAGGGATTGAAGTGTGACTATTTTAAAAATTCCAAAGTAAAAAAATTTTTTCTTCGTTTTTGTAAAAAACTTTACCAGAGAGTGTATGCACTTGGTAGAGAGAGGCAGAGACAGAGAGGGGAGAGAAAGCACCACCCACAAGGAACGGTCGCACCACAATCCCTTCTCCATTTCCTTCTCCTGCTGGGATTCTGTGTGTGTGTGTGTGTGTGTGTGTGTGTGTGCACAGGCGAACGCGTGCGCGCGTGCACACACACACGCACACACACACACACACACCTGGCATGACTCCCAAGCCACCAGGTCCAGGACTTGTAGAGTCAACCATGCGGGATCCACCAAGCTATGAAATGGGTCCTAAAAAAAATTTATTTTTTGGAAGAAAAAAAGTAGATACTAAAAACTTGATCCAACAAGGGCAAAGCATTCTAAAAAGTTCACATCTAACACAGGGAATCTCCAGCATGGCAGGACTTTCACAAAGTGATGATTTGCAGACGACCTCGAGTCCAGCCTTGATCTTAGCGGTGTACTCACACACTAAGAAAAAAAAGGAAAGCATGGTTGCCTCACTCGATCAAGGAAAGAAGTCACCCAGTGTGCACAAAGCCCTTAGCACGGAGCCGGTGTGCAGGGAGGACTCTGTAAGCACAAGTCAGCGCTGCCGGGGCTGCTGCAGAGGACCCAGCCTCCACGCCTGGGACAGGATGAGCACTCAAGGACTGCAGTCTCTCTGTGGCAAGCCTCTGCTAACACGCTCAGTCCTAATGTGGGGGCAATTCCTGTAGTTAAAGCTGACTGCTCTGAAAATTCTTGGGGACTGTACAAATATATGACAACACAGCTCTCCAACAATGGAGAGTGGAAATTTAAAACAAAAAAAGAGAAAAGCATTGTTTTATTAGCATTTATGCTGTTATAAGTTTTATCTAGCAATTAAATAAGTTCCCCAAAGACATCTAACCTTTTTTTTAATAATGACTATTAGGAAATAATTAAAGCAAGTTCTTTCTAATATCTTCTGTAATTCAGGCTTCCTTTACGCAGATACACCACCCCCTAATTAGCACAGAATAATGAGGCTTTACTTCATTCTAACAGTGATCTTCCAATGAGCAGAAAGTCTTGCCCCTCATCGAGTGGAATCACTAATCTGCAGAGCTGGGGCTCTCTGGCTGCTCCCGCCCTGGGCAGGGGAAGGAGCGTCAGTGCTGGGCCTCCACTCCGGGCAGGACTACCCGGACTGATTTACCTTAGACCCAATACAAGTCCGCCTCCCCAGTGACTATCATCCAACCAAGGAACACAGGCCCGGCCGCCGAATTTCAAACTTGCACCATTATCACACACAGTGTATTTTACAGCCAAATGGAATAAGGAAGTCAACAGAGAGAGGCAGCAAAAGACAAGAGGAAAGAATGGGGCTTCTGAAGGTAAGGGAGAGAAGACAGCGAGATAAGCAGGCACAAGCCAGGCACTCACTGAGCGGTTTCAGGGAAACAAATTCCAAGACAGGAGTCAGGACTCCTCAGTAGACCTGTTATCCAATCTGACGGGAAGGACTCTACTCCTGTAGCCGTGTGGGTCTGACACAGGTGAGATCCCACAGAATGCTCTACAAGAGGAGTGGGCTTCCCAGGGAAGACGAGATGACGGTTTATGTCCATTTAAACACTGTTCATAACACAGAGTACAGCACGCGATAGAAAAAGAATAAAAACCACATCCTCGCCTCTAGTATGAGTGTAAGCATTGTGTTGGGGGCTGTAGGACAATGTATTAAACCCGAACTTACAGTTAAATTACAGATAAAGACTCACGTTACAGAGGGGGACTATTTAGGAAACCTGCCTACTAAGCGCACTGGAGTAAACTACATGAACAACGTAGAGTGGAGGAGGAAAGCAAGCTGTGTCATCAGATGAAACTAACTGAAATAAACCTAGGGGACCTTGGAAACAGTAATGTAGGTTATAGGGAAACATCTGACTCGTAAAAATGCACTTTATGGGACCAGCAGATGGTATAGCAGTTTCATTACTGGACTTCTTCGTGGCAACTGTGGTTCAAGTCCCAGATCCATGGCATGAAAAATCATGCCAGAGGTGTGTGCAAGAGTGCCTAAGATCCTGGGAAGGGAATGGAGAAGAATTGTGAGAATGGAGAAGGGTTTGTGCTGTGGCCATCCCTCTCTCCCCCCTCAGGGGTGACTTCTCACTTTCCCTTTCAAGGTTTTTCTCAGGTGAGCTCACACACTTTTAAGGCAAAAACCTCTTTTAAAAAATGCACTTTAGGGAACCAGCAGTTAGCGTAATGGCTATGTCGCTGGACTCCCATGTAGTCGACCGCGGTTCACGTCCCGGACCCGGTGGCTTAAAACTCACGCCAGGCGCGTGTGCGTGCGTGCCCAAGATCCCGAGAGGAGAATGGAGGAGAAGGGATTGCGGCATGACCATCCCCCCTGGGGGGTGATTTCTCGCTTTCTGTCTCTATGTCTCTCTCTCTCTGTCTGGCGAGCGCACGCGCCCTATAGCGAAAAACCTCTCAAAAAAAAAATGCACTTTATACAATTTTTAAGAATAATTCAACCTGGAAAAGGTAAAGTCTACTTAGCATCATAATTTACTATGAAAAACTTTGGCATTATTTTATTCCTAAATGCACTTCATGGCTACTGTGTATCAGGTGTCAAAAACCCTCGCTTCAGCAATTTTTCTTCCACATGAGGAACCCACAGTCCTGGCTGAAAGTTGTCTCACTGGTCCCTAACCCACCTGAGACCTGGAACCATGGCTAGCCTACACAGGCAGTGCCAGTCCCACACAGCCAAGACAACACTCAGTATCCTTAACGCAGCCTGCATGCTGCCACCCATGGCCAGGAAGGGCAGAGAGAAGCCCTTAGACATGCCAGGGTGGCTATCATAGTAGCAGGCACTGTGAGAACAGCAGCCCCTAAACTTTAACCCAACTGCCTGGGACGAGAGCAGCATTAAGGGGTCACTGTTCAACAGCCCAGTGGAGTGGGTACATTATAATCAGCCACCTGGCCAACCTCCAACCCAATGAGCTGCTTGAGGGGAGAGGATTACTCTGCCAAGAACCACCTTGAGCCCAGATACAACATGCCCAACCACCTTGGGTTCCCTGACCATCCCAAAGTACAGGAAAGTGGGGAGCAGCAGATGGCATAGTGGTTACATTGCGGGACTCGCACATGGCTGACTGCAGTTCGAGTCCCAGACCCAGCGGCTTCAAAATCATGCCGGGCACTTGTGGGTGCATGCCTAAGATCCTGAGAGAAGACTGGAGAAGGGATTGCAGCGTGGCCACTCCTCTGGGGGGTGATTTCTCACTTTCCTTCTCACTGTCTCTGTCCCTCTGGTGAGTACATGTACCCTAAGACAAAAACCTTTTCTTTGGAGAGGTTTTTGCTTTCCTGCACTCGCCAGAAAGACAGAGAGAGACAGAAAGCAAGAAATCACCCCCAGGGGGGATGGCCATGCCGCAATCCCTTCTCCTCCATTCTCCTTATTTATTTATTTTTTTTGAGAGGTTTTCGCTGTAGGGCGCGTGGGCTCGCCAGACAGACAGAGAGAGACATAGAGACAGAAAGCGAGAAATCACCCCCCAGGGGGGATGGTCATGCCGCAATCCCTTCTCCTCCATTCTTCTCTCTGAATCTTGGGCATGCACGCACACGCACCCAGCCTGAGTTTAAGCCACCAGGTCCGGGACTCGAACTGCAGTCGACTACATGGGAATCCAGCAACGTAGCCATTACGCCAACTGCTGGTCCTGGCAAAAACCTCTTAAAAAATAAAAAAGTACAAGCAAGCAGAATCCCTGGTCACCAGGTCTACTGGCCCCAGTGCTATGAGCTGCAGCTGGCAGGCAGCAACACCAAGTCCAGGGGAAAGGGAAGAGCGTGTTGTAGACACAAAAGCAGACTTCAAGGTATCTTGTGTACGATGTGAAGTGTGGGAGCTGTTTGAGAGCCAAAATTAAGGAATGAATGCCTAAGTTCAAAATGTACATCATGAAGTCAGAGACAAGCCAGAAACTATTGAAGCACAAAATGATGGAAATCATAAGCTGAAGAACTTCAGTGTTTATCACTAAACTGTGTTACAAGGAATATACATAAAACACCAGCAGAGACTACACTGCATGTGTTTCACCTTACACGTTTTTAACTCTATCTGTTTGTGTTTTAGTGTGATGTCCAGTCATCCCTTTGTCACAAGTTCCATTTTTAACAGAATCTTTTCATTGGAGGTTTCTCATGGATACGCCAGAGTTATAGGATTTGACAGCAGACTAATGTTTCTTGGAGTAATTTGAAATAATGTCTGATTTTCCAATACAAGCATCATTTATTGTACTATTACTACCCTGGATACAAAATGTTAGATACAGGTTGTCCTTTAGAAAAAATAAAGTCCATCTTTAAAGTGGTTTTGCTTTTCTAGTCTTTTAAGCAAATTTGAAAACAAAAAATATTTTAAACAAATATGAATAGTGAGCCTCTTCAGATTTTATATGGCAGGTGGCGCGGTGGGTAAGGGCACTGGACTCACACATGGCCAACTGCGGTTCGAGTCCCGGACCAGGCAGCTTGCTTTCTCACTTTCCCTCGCTCTCTCTCTCTCTTTCTCTCGCTCTCACTCTGCCCCTCTCTGGTCAAATAAAAGGAAGGCAGGCAGGCAGGCTGGCTCTACCAATGCACAAGCTCTGCAAGGAGAATGTGATGCTATGATCAAAATTACAAATGCAAATGCCTGTTAACCGTTCATTCCGCTTCTAGGAAAGTGTTCTACCTATTTACGTTTGTGCATAACTGTGCAGGGCTGTTCGCAAAGTGCTGTCAGCAAGAGGACAGGACAGGAATAACCTAGATGCCCGACAGTGGGGAGCAGACTAGATCGACCACGGTGCACATGGAGAGTACTAGGCCACCATAGAAAGGCGATGCTCTCTACACGCTGATACGTACAGGTGTGCAGCCATGAGGACCGCGTGCCACCTCAGTTGAGAAGAAAAGGCAGGAAGGAGAAGAAACTAGAAGAGACACGAGCACGTGGGAAGGAGCACTGATGATCCCAGAGGTTACCTGGGAACCAGGCAGGAGTGAGGGAGGCGCGCTCTCTACAGCATCTGTCCTCTGGTGTCTAAGCCAAGAAGTGAGCTACCAGTTCAAGGAATGAAAGAAACTGATTTTCTTAAAGGTAGATCTGGCCCACCCCCACCCCCAGCAGCCAGGCCCAAGGATAAGCTCCAGCACCAGGTGGTAACACCTGGAATGGCTCCAGATGCTCTCAGTCCCAGGTGGAGGGCTTGTGGTTCGAAGATAAAATCTGAAGAGGCTCACTATTCATACTTGTTTAAAATATTTTTTGTTTTCAAATTTGCTTAAAAGACTAGAAAAGCAAAACCACTTTAAAGATGGACTTTATTTTTTCTAAAGGGCAACCTATATCTAACATTTTGTATCCAGGCTAGTAATAGTACAATAAATGATGCTTGTATTGGAAAATCAGACACTATTTCAAATTACTCCAACATTAGTCTGCTGTCAAATCCTATAACTCTGGCGTATCGATGAGAAACCTCCAATGAAAAGACTCTGTTAAAAATGGAACTTGTGACAAAGGGATGACTGGACATCACACTAAAACACAAGCACACTTCCACTTCCTGGATGAGGCCTGGAAGGTAATTTACGCTTTGTTCAAGTAAGCCTTGCTACAGGGCTAGAGGTTTTGCGGTAAACGTGAACCAAAGCGTCACTTGTCACCATTTAACAGATTCTCCTAAACAAACAAAACACAAAACAAAAATTAAAAACCACAAATATCTACAAAGGGTTATTTTTACTATAAAAATAATACACTTATAAGTTTGGAAAAATTTTTTAAAAAAAAGCACTCAGAGGCAAACTGAAGAGTAAAGAATAGTTCCTCAGAATTTCTGGAGATTTTCTTTTAGAAATTTCCTATGTCAGGAACCAGCAGTTGGCGTAATGGCTATGTTGCTGGACTCCCATGTAGTCGACTGCGGTCTGAGTCCCAGACCCGGTGGCTTAAACTCACGCTGGGCACGTGTGCGTGCGTGCCCAAGATCCTGAGAGGAGAATGGAGGAGAAGGGATTGTGGCGTGGCCATCCCCCCTGGGGAGTGATTTCTCGCTTTCTGTCTCTCTGAGTGCAAGTGCCCTATAGCAAAAACCTCTCAAAAAAAAAAAAAAAAAAGAGAGAGAGAGAAAAGAAATGTCCTGTGTCAACATTAGCACATATTGTAGAGGTTGTTTTGTTCTGTTTTTACGACTAAGAAGGATCTCATCACGTTTCCATTCTCTGTCCAGCAAGTGCCCTTCACTGCCCCTCACCAGCAGGAGGGGACTCCTACTCTTCTGATGGACCTTCAGTGATTTAACCTTTTCTTTTCTAAAGGACTTTTGGGTAGTCTTCAGTGTTTTACAACTTCCAGATTATTAAACAACTGATGAAAAAGCCTCTGTTAACGGCAATGTCTTAGAGGTCCTACAAAGCAAAAAGCTGATTTCTACTTCACGTATCTAGTATAGGTTAAGCTGCAGGTATCTGTATGCCAGCTAACAAGGTAGGTAACAAAAATCAAAGGTTTTAAGAATCTTCTCAAGGAACTGAAAAACTGTAAACAAGAACTTTGGTGTGAACTGGTTGCAAAACATTCATTTTCATAACAGTAGCAAAAGCCCTAATATTCGTTAAGGCTATGACATAGAATTCTTTTTTTTTTTTTTTTTTAAGGGAGATTTTTTTGGTATAGGGCATGTGCTCTTGCTGGAGAGACAGAGAAAGAAAGACAGAGAGACAGAAAACAAGAAATCTCCCCCCTGGGAAGAGGACCACGCCACAATCCCTTCTTTTCTATTCCTTTCTTGGGATTTTGTGCACACATACACATATACCTGGTGTGTTTCAAGCTGCTGGGTTCGGGACTTGAACCACAGTCAGCCATGTAGGAGTTCAGTGATATAACCATTACACCATGTGCCGGTCCCTGGAATTCTTTTCTTTTTTTTTTTTTTTGTTTTAAGGGACAGAATGTCACTATGCTGTCTAGGCTGGCCTGGAACTCACAATCCTCCTGCTACAGCCTCCCAAGTAGCTGAGATTGTAGGCCCATGCCACCTCGCCCAGCTTGGAATGCAATTTTTAGAAACTCAAATTCTTCCTATTTATACTTGTATCATGTAGTACAAAAAAAACCTTAATATCATTTGTGTCATTTTTCTAAGTAACGTGCCAAAACATTTCACCACTAAAAAACCTTCTAGAATGAAGCCTGCTCTTCTAATATCTGCATTTCCAACAGCTCCAAGGCACTCCTCAGTCTGACACGCCCGCCCAGTGGGACAGCACACATGGCGAGCCACTGTGGGTAAAGAGGGTGAGAGGCTGCTTCTGCTTGGCCATGTCTCATTTCAGAAAGACACCAATGAGGCAGCTAGCATTGGCTGCCTGTGGGGAGAGGAAGATTCTTCACCAAATACTCTTGTCAGCTTTGGCATTCATATGGTTATGTATTACCTATTCAAAATAATTTTAAAGAGGTTTTTGCTATAGTGCATGTGCACTTGCCAGAAACAGAAGGAGCAAGAAATCGCCCTCCAGGAGGATGGCCACCCCACAATCCCTTCTCCATTCTCTTGGGATTTGGGGCATACTTGTTCATGCACCCTTCATAAATTTTTTTTCTTTTTTCTTTTTTTGAGAGGTTTTTCACTATAGGGCATGTGCACTCGCCAGAAAGACAGAGAGACAGAAAACGAGATACCTCCTCCAGAACTCGAACCACGGCTGACTACATGGGAGTCCAGCAACATAACCATTATGCCATCTGCTGGTCCCCAAAATAATTTTTTTTGAGAGGTTTTTGCTATAGGGCATGTGCGCTCACCAGAGAGACAGAGAGACAGAAAGCGAGAAATCACCCCCCAGGGGGGATGGCCACACTGCAACCCCTTCTCCTCCATTCTCCTCTCAAGATCTTGGGCACGCACGCACACGCACCCAGCGTGAGTTTAAGCCACTGGGTCTGGGACTCAAACTGCTGTAGACTACATGGGAGTCCAGCAACAGCCACTATGCTAACTGCTGGTCCCCCAAAATAATTATTTAAAGGCTTCTTAAATAAAATTCCTTTTTGTGCTAGAATTTCCTAACATCATAGATAAGAGAACTAGTTCTCTTTTTTTTTTTTTTTTTTTTTTGAGAGATTTTTGCTTTAGGGCACAAGTGCTCACCAGAGAGACAGAGACAGAAAGCGAGAAATCACTGCCCGGGGCTGGCGGGGTGGGGGAGGGGGTGGGGGGGGGGGATGGCCACACCACAAACCCTTCTCCTCTCAGGATCTAGGGCACACATGCACACACCCTGTGTGCCTGTGTGAGCTTCAAGTTGCCGGGTCTGGGACTGGAACCATGGTCAACTATGTGGAAGTCCAAAGAAGTAACCATTGTACTATCTGCTGGTCCCTAGCTCCTATTCTTAAGCAGTTTTTCTTTCACAAAACCTTTTTCCTCCCAAAAATGGGTTTGCAGGAGGGAAAGATAGTTGTCAACGTGCCCTGCTAATCTGCGCTCAGGTGGAAAAATACTTTTGAGAAGGGTAATTTAGACTTCGGGAAATAAGTCCCAGGAGCTTCCCCCAATTACCCTGGACAAGACGGGTTTTTAAAAACTTTGTATTGGGCCGGCCAGCCAGTGTTACAGTGGTTAAGGCAGCTAGGTCCCACATGGTTTTACTGTGCGGTTTGATTTCTGAACCCCTGTATGTGCACAAAATCCCCAAGGGAGGTAGAAACAGAGGAGAAGGGATTGCAGGGTGACCATTCCCCATGGGGATGTTTTCTCACTTTCCCTGTCTCTGTCTCTCTCCAGCAACTGTGTGCACCCTATAGAAAATTAAAAATACAATGATTTTTTATTGTTTTAAGCTCTAAAATGATGACCTAAGAAACGAGCAGATGGCGTAATGGTTACATCGCCGGACTCCCACGTGGTCAACCACAGCTTCAAACTCACGCGGGATGTGGGTGTGCACGCATTCGTACCCCAAATCCCGAAAGGAGAATGGAGAAGGGATTGTGGTGTGGCCATCTCCCCTGGGGGGTGATTTCTCACTTTCTGTGTCTCTGGTGAGGGGACAGGCCCTATAGCAAAAAATCTCTCTAAAAGAAAGATAATGTAAGCCCCCTGGTCTGATATTCAAAAAAAAAAAGGGCTCTCGGTGGCCTTACTAGCCTCCAGCTGGCCCAGCAGACTCACCTACCTCAGTAGTAATGCGCTCCAGCGTCTTTCCTGGGACAAGCCTCCCTGACCACCAGCACCGGCTTCAATGTCCTTCCCTCTGACACTGACCTCAACATGGAACGATCCAGGCATGAGTGGGGGCTGCAGGGCGGGCTACCCACACCACTCAGTTCTGAGCTCCTGAGGGTGGGCAAGCCACTGCAACCACCAAGCCTAGCAGAGTTCCCCACAGCCAACATGTTAATAAATAATTAATACTTGACATATACATGAAGGAAAGAATGAAGAGCTGAGACTGGAGGCGAAGCCAAGTCAACTCCCCCAGAGCAGGAACACATCTGTCTGCATCCACCCTTCCTCAAGCAAAACCATGGGATTTCAAATTTTGGTAGCCGAGGGATCACAGACCAAAAACAAACCTAATTTTTGCAAGAATTGTACTATGACTGAGAGTTTCCACCTCCAGACCATCACACTTGCCACTTGTGCTGGCCCTGGACCTAGAACTATACCGCCTGCCATCTCCTGTCCATCCTCAGGTCTCAGAGCGGACGTCACTTTTCCAAGTACCCTCTGACTGCAGGTCCCCACCCAGGCCCGTGTTCCTGGCACCTACTGAGGCACACTGTGGGCTACCCAATGCCACTGGACTGTCAGGGCTATGGCACTGCATACCACGTATTTTCTGAATAAGGGAATCACCCTGCACAGAGTGTCACAGCTGTAACTCTCTCTGAAAGTTCTCCACCCTTAAAAGACAGTCCTGGAGCTGGACAAAAGATGCAGGACGTTGCAAGGCAGGCCTGCGTTCACAGGTGGAGACCCCCCTGAAGACTGTGCCCATGACCCGAGGGTGGCTTGGACAGCCAAGACCCTGTCTGTCTCTCCCCTCCGTCTTTCCTGCTCACAGAAGAAGTGAATCAACTTAAAAAAAGAAGAAAGAAAGAAAGAAAGAAAGGGAAAAGAGAGGAGAGGAGGAGAGGAGGAGAGGAGGAGAGGAAAGGAAAGATAGTCCTTTTAACTGAACTTTGCTGTTCTAGGGACCAGCAGTTGGCGTAATGCCTATGTCACTGGACTCCCACGTAGTCGACCGCAGTTTGAGTCCCAAACCCAGTGGCTTAAACTCACTCACGACGGGTGAGTGTGCGTGTGTGCCCAAGATCCCAAGAGAAGAATGGAGGAGAAGGGATTGCGGCATGGCCCCAGGAGGTGATTTCTTGCTTTCTGTCTCTGTCTCTCTGGCGAGTGAGCACACGTGCCCTATAGCAAAAACTTCCTAAAAAAAAAAAAAAAAGAACTTTGCTTCCTCTGGTCATCTGTACCATAAAGAAGCTCTAGACAAATGGGGGAAGTAAGCGTGCCTGGAGCTGTCCTGCGCAATACAAATACAGGAGCCACTGGCCACGGCTATGCCCACCTAACCCTGAATCACAGCGGCCACATTTCACGGACTCTGCAGCCAAGGGTGGCTGCAGCCCAGACTGGGAGGCGGAGGCAACCTACCAACTGGCCTGGCGTCACAAACAAAAGGAACCCCCAGACTCCCTTTTACTGTTGACAGGGACTCCATCTCCTTAAACTTGCAGAGAGTGAGAAGTTACCAGTGAGAGTGGAAACACTGAATTCTCTCAATGATTCAAATGATTCCCTCAGAGACTTTTCAAGACGAGTTCAGCAGTGGGCAGGCTTGTCAGGAAAACCCGATTCCAACAGCAGCGGAGGAATTAATGTCTTTATGTTATTTTTCAATAAAGGTTATTTATAAAATATGTAAATAAGATTTAATGTAAAGACAGCCACAAATTAAGGGAAAACATTCTTTGTCCACCATGAGAACAGTATTACCAGCACAAAACATAAATGATCATATCTAAATATCTAGGAGAATGGAAAAATAGTAAAGCTCCATTGAAAGAATTTCCTATTACAGAGCATGTAGGAATAGGAGTTCTCACAATA
This sequence comes from Tupaia tana, assembly GCA_026018925.1. Classification (NCBI taxonomy): domain Eukaryota; kingdom Metazoa; phylum Chordata; class Mammalia; order Scandentia; family Tupaiidae; genus Tupaia; species Tupaia tana. The sequence goes on along the minus strand of JAKSZU010000016.1, from coordinate 82,586,979 downwards.
CAGCGTGTAGCTGAATTTGCTCCTTTCAAGATCACTGGTAGCGGAACCAAAAAGGAAATTAAGTTCACTGGTATTTCTTTCAACTAATCAACTGACTACACATAGCAACAATGCCATTTTCTCCCCAACTCTATTTTCCAAAAAAGGGATTTTTTAAAATCATTTTTCTGTACGCACTCCTTTTTCTCTAAGTTCTAACCTAAATCAAACTCTTGTTCTGAAGCAATAACTAAAAAAAAGTTCCATTTACCTGAAGTTCAATTTTCAAATAAAGAACAGTTGAAGTGCAAACATTGAGTAAAGTGAATCAAACTATTACCTATTTTATAGGATTGTCAAAGCTTAACTTTTAAACTTTATTTTTATTTATTTATTTATTTTAATTTGACCAGCGAGGGAGGGGGTGGGGGGAGAAAGGGAGAGAGGGAGAGAGGGAGAGAGGGAGAGAGGGAGAGAGGGAGAGAGGGAGAGAGGGAGAGAGAGAGAGAGAGAGAGAGAGACAGCAGTCCACCAGGTCTGGGACACGAACCAGGAGTTTAGCACCCTTAGCACCAAGCCACCTGCCAGCCCCCCCAAAGCTTAACTTGTAATTCATGTTTTACAAACTGATACCAAACTGCACCGAACTGGTCCTGGAAGGAATGGGCAGGGCACCAGCTTTCCATGTACTCAAAGCCTCCCCGGTCTGGTTCTGGGTACATCACCCTACTCCCTGGCAGAAGAGCCGGGCGGCGCCTCGTGCTTTCCCATACGATCAGACCACACTAACGGCTGCCTCTACCTGCTGCCCGCCACACACCTCGGCGGCCCCACACAGAGCCAGGCGGTGAGCCACACTCACACCCACCCCACCCCCAGCTCCAGTGTGAAGTCACTGGCCCCAGTCACAGAGCTGATGAGCAGGAGTGGGATCTACGTCCACCCTGAGCTGCAGCCAGGCTAGGATCCCTCAGCACCACGCCGCCGGCTCCAGTATAAAAAGCTCTGACATTTCCTTCAACTCTGAGTCACGGTTAGAAGGTTCTACTTTTAATCGGGTGACAAATACTCAAAATATTTTAATCCAAAGGAATTGGGTCAAGCTCCTATAGTCCTTAACTGTCAAAGCAAACATTAATTATCTGATAGATTTCTATAGCTCCCGAATGTCACCATTCAGTTTGTAATCAATACCCAAACCCGCTCTATTTAAATGTTGTACAAGCCTTCTAGATAGGATATCATAAAGAACAGTAGCTTTATTTTTCTTGCTATTCCTGGTTATTCCTTCTACAACGTGATGCTGTAAAACACATCTTCATCCAGGTTCCGGCATACAACCCCTACAGTAGTTGTAGTTGGACTCTACAAAGTAGCAAGCGTCTCTTGTACGTTAACAGGCTAGCAGCCCCCAGGCTTTGTCATCTGTGGGCTCATCACTGAAAAGACCAAGGCAGGACAGAGAGTTGGGCCTTTCAGCCCCGCCCCTCAACCTCTGGGGAGGAGAAAGGGGACGAAGGCTAAGTTGACACCAATAATCTGATCAATCATGCCTATGTACTGAAGGTTCCATAAAAATCAGAGGATGGGGCCGGGAAAGCTGGACATATGCAAGTTCCTGGAGGGCACAGCCACAGAGAACTTGGAAGCTCTGCACCTCCTCCTACATGCCTCTCCGCAAGCACCTCTTCATTTGTACACTTTGTAACAGCCTTTACAGTAAATCAGTAAATGTGTTTCCCTGAGCTCAGTGAGCCGCACTAAAAATTAATCAAACCTGAGGAGGAGTTTGTGGAAACCCCAATCTATAGCCAGTCTCTCAGCACAGATAAAACCACCTGGAACTGGGCCAGCAGATGGGACAATGGTTCAGATGGCTGGATCCCACATGGCTGACCACAAGGTTCGGGTTCTGCATACAAGGCACATGTGGGCATGTGTCCAAAATCCCAAAAGGAGAATAAAGAAGGGATTACAGGATGGTCGTCCAGGACGGGAAACTCCTCACTTCCTTCATCCCTCTCCTGCATGAGCCCAATAGCAAACAAAATTAAAAACTACCACCACCTGAGGCTTGCCACTGGCATCTGAAGTTGGGGGTGGGGCAGTCCTGGGAACTGAGCCCCTTAACCTCTGGCTTCAGACACTGCTTCTCCAAGGTAGACAGTGTCAATACTGCACTGAATTCGAGGACACCCAGCCAGAGTCCATGCAGTGTGACTGCTTGTTGATGAATGAAGAGAAACTCCTCCACGTTTGGTCTCAGAAGTTTTGTGCTGACTGTTGAGTGAGAGAACAGAAAACACTTTTTCCCTATATTTTCTGAAAAGTTAAAACATGTATAAATGGTTCGGTTTTGACAAGAAAAATCCAAACCAGTGTGAGGGAGCAGGTGAAGATTTTGAATTACAAAAAGAATATGCTTTCTATTAAAGGAATTATACAGTAAATGTCTTTGCCTATAGCATACAATTTAAATACAAAAGGTCAATTTATGTCTAACTGTAAGACATGCCTACTGTCCACAGTCAGGTGTAGGGGTGTGAGAAAACTGTCCAGATATGGTTTTCAAACAGCAGCAGACATGACACCTGGAAATGGGGAAGGGAAGCCAGATTTAATCAAGTGGAATGATTTTAACCATTAGGTTTTACTATTCTTAGCAATGGTTAAACTAAACATTCTTGTGATTAATGGAATTGAAACACGGGGGAAAACGTCACCCGGGATGCTATCCATGTCTTTCTTAAGGACGTTTTCAAAGGAATTTGACTTTAGACACAGGGCTCAAAAATAACCTAGCTTCCTAAATTTAGAACCAGAAGATATCCTAAAGGCAGTTTTTCAAAAGACAAGAACAGTCATCCTCTATACTGTCTACAGCTTACCCCCAAAAAAGAAGCTGAGGGGACACTTTGCCAACTTCTGCACACCTCTGTGTGTGAAGTGCCCTCCCTCGCCAAGTCAACGCTCCAAGAGCACCGACCACTCTGGAGCTCCCCAGGACCTGCGTGGGGCTCCACTGCAGCACTCCTGGCCAGTCCCAAGTGCGCCGTGCAGCCCCACAGGTAGAGGTGCAGGGCTAGCACCTGCCTCAACGCTCACTGCAACGTGTGGGTTTTCCTGGAAGCTACGCTGAAGACAGACTTGGGAAAGGTGCCACCCCTGCCTCAGCTAGAGCAGGAGTTACGAAGGGCCCCCCAGACCCAATGAGCTCTGGACATGGGACTATTCCCAGGAGGGGGTGTACCACAAGGAAAAGGTCTCAGGGTGGGCTGAGAGCACGCCAGGCACCCGTGCTGAACCAGAGGGCATGGCCAGGCATTTGAGAGCCCTACAGCCTGCCTCAGGTGCTGCCTCCCTGTCCAGTGTCTACACACAGGGGCACCTGGACAGGGGCACCAACGACGCCCTCTTCATAGTGCCCTCTCTGACTCAAGTGCCTCTACATTTGACTGCATTCTGTACTCTCAAGTTTTGCCACTAAGTCTTATCTTGTCCACACAGTTCTAAACTACTCAGAGGCATCTATCAGAATCCTCTGCGCACTGCTACTGCCTACCAGGCACCTCCTCAGGTTGAACTGCTGAACACACAGTCAAGAAACAGAATCACATACTCACTTGCTGCTTAAATGGTCCATGAAATACGCCTCAAAATTATCAAGAATTTTCAGAACATAGCACTTAAGTTTTCGTAACTTTTAAATTTCATGGCTGTCATGTTCCTGTTTTAGAAAGTACAACTGAAAATGGAGGCAACATCCATAGTATTGATGACAGGACCCCCGGCTGCCCACCAGCGGGGGGCTACACCAAACAGGTGCATTTCGTGGGCCCTTGCAGGTATGTGCGCATGGCTGCTGTCCTTCCCAGAAAGCTCGGCAAACAGGTCTCAGTCCAATGAGACCAGCATCCCAGTCCTGTGACGGAGGCTCACCCACTTCCCCTGGCAGCTATAGTGCCAGCTCCTGTTCACTGAGCTTCTACTCCACGCCAGGTACTAGCCACAATCTAGCCCACCCTCACATACGCTTTGAGATGGGACTCTTTCTTATCTCCTTTATACAAATGAGGACACCAAGGCTCAGAGCTGCTAGAACCGGCCCCCATAGTCTGACCCACGTGCTCCTAAGGCCAGTAGGCCTGGTCCCTGACTGAGAGCACAGAGCACACCCAGCACACAGGTACAGACCTCAAGAGTAGGGACTGTGGAACCAAATTAATGAGCTGGGATCTCAAGACTTGTGGCAAGCAGCTAAAAAGGAAAATTATCTGAGAGACAACGAGAATTTGGAAGCACAGACCTTGCATAGGCCCTTGTCTATTCTGCCACCACCTCCCAGAGGCGGCGGCTGTGGGCAGCCCAGCATGCTCCCCTGAAGCCACTCACCTTGGGTCCCCACCAAAAGGGGTGCCGAGGGCCACAGATGACAAAGCGAGGGGGCCAAGAGAGGCTGTGTGGGCCGCTGCAACCAGTGAAAAGCAAGAGAGCAAGAACAGAACCAAAAACACCTCTTCCTGAAGGTACCAGGCTTTCTGTTAAGCATAGCTGATTTTTATTTTTTTGGACAGGTTTTTCGCTATAGGGCGCGTGCGCTCGCCAGACAGACAGAGAGAGACATAGAGACAGAAAGCGAGAAATCACCCCCCAGGGGGGATGGCCACGCCGCAATCCCTTCTCCTCCATTCTCCTCTCGGGATCTTGGGCACGCACGCACACGCGCCCGGCGTGAGTTGTAAGCCACCGGGTCCGAGACGCGAACCGCGGTCGACTACGTGGGAGTCCAGCGACATAGCCATTACGCTAACTGCTGATTCCCAAGCATAGCTGATTTTAAACAAAGTACTTAACACGTTAGAGAGGAACAAAAAGTTGGAGGGAGAGGTTCTACTATGCTGTGATGCGGTCCAAGATGCATTCAGCTCACCCTGCAACTCACTGGGGATCGCTTTTTGGTTAACGTCCTGGTCAGCACACAGTAGGCACTCAGAAAACTGGGGCTGCTGCTGTCTGCCAGCTCTTTTCCCTGGATCCTTCAGGGTCAGCCCAGACTACATTAGGGTCACTAACTGGCCTACAGACCAAATGGCCCCAGTGCCAGTTTCTATAACTGGAACGCCACCATGGCACTCATTTACGTATTGTTTATGGCTGCCTTCTGCCCAAAGTGGCATTACTGAGTGGTTGCAGCTAGAGATCACACAGCCCCCAAAGCCAGCTCCCCATACTGGCCCTTTACAGAAAGCTTGGGACCTATGTGCTACATGGCGAAGGGCTCCAAGGTCAATCAGGTGTCAGAACAGTGCACACTACACCCCGTCAAAGAGCCGCAGTGCCCAACAGCACACTGAGGCTCTGGGAACTCTGCAGGGAAATCGGTGCACTGTAACCCACCTCAGGTAAGCAGCACCTCTTCACGCGCCCTTCGGTTTCTTGGAAAATACTTAACACGCTGGTTTGAGTAAGATAAAGAGATGGTGTCCTCACTAACGGGACCCTAGAACTAAATTAATTAGCTTCCATAATCTTAAGAAGTCACAATAACATATATTTCACCCTCACAAGATAAGACAACTTTAGCAAAATCACTTTCTTTTTTTAAGAGGTTTTGTTGGGGAGAGACAAAGACAGAGACTGTGAGAAATCACCACCCCCCCCCCCCCCCCCCCCCGAGGAAATGGCCATGCCACAATCCCTTCTCCCCCATTCTCCTTCTGGGATCTTAGGCAAGCACCCGCATGTGCCCAGCATGAGTTTCAAGTCACCGGGTCTGGCACTTGAACCACAATAGCTAATGTGGGAGTCCAGTAAAATAAGCACTACACCATCTACTGGCCCCCCAAAATCACTTTTAACTGTTTTGTTTTCAAACACAGTAAGTAAAAATACAAAGTGGGCACTTAGGGAGCCCTGAGTGACACTCTGTCATACAATTACGGTGGCACAACACAGAAGCCATGAAAGCACAGGCTAATGACACTGTTAAGTATCAACTTCTAACTGTAGGAGTAAGCCTCAGTCCCTTTATAAGTCATTTTCAATTATATTTAAGAATTACAGGGACCAGCAGTTAGCGTAATGACCATGTCGCTGGACTCCCACGTAGTCGACCGCGGTTCGAGTACTGGACCCGGAGGCTTAAACTCACGCCGGGCCGTGTGTGTGCATGCCCAAGATCCCGAGAGGAGAATGGAGGAGAAGGGCTTGAGGTATGGCCATCCTCCCGGGGGGTGATTTCTCGCTTTCTGTCACTCTGTCTCTGTCTTTCGGGCGAGCACACGAGCCCTATAGCAAAAACCTCTCCAAAAAAAAAAAGAATTACTGAATCAAATTTGAAAGTTAAACAAAGAGCGACTCTCACCCTTTGATCTCCTGCTAAGATAACCTTGGCACGATTCCATTGACCCACCACTATACCTGAGGAACTGTGGCCACTGTTCTCATCCCTCTCAGTTAAAGTCCCTACTTTTATGACAAGTAAAAGCAAGGCAAAATCATAAAACGTCTTAGCCCTACAAGACTAAGAAAACTTGTATTTCCTTTTTGGCCAGAACTTAGTGATGAGGTAAAATAACCTGTTTCTCAATTACCTCCCGCGGTAAACAGGAACATGAATCTCCACAGTTTAGACCAAAGATAACCCTGAGCCAGAGAGTGAAGGGACAGCCCGAACCCCTGTCCCTGTCCTGCGGAAGGAGAAACACTGCCGGGCTGCCCCCAACAAACTTCCCCCATACGGACTCACTGCACTGGCTGGAGAGATGCTGGAGAAGCTCGACCAGTATGACAGTCGCTGGGTCCAGGCTCAAACAAATTCAATGGTTGCTGGCTTCGATTTACAACATATATAGAATGTTTACTTTGATCGAGGTCTGCTTCCAGTTTTTACCCTTTATGTTACTTTGGACAAATATCAACCTCTCTCGTGTCTGGTTTCTCACTCAAAACATAGCTGTAACAGGGGCCAGCCGTGGTCTAGTGATTAAAGGGAGCCGGCTCTCACACGGCCAACTGCCGTCTGGATCCTGACCCTGACAACTTGAAAGACACACCAGGCACGTGCACCTGTATGTGCACAAGCCCACACCCTGACAGACGAAGAAGTGGAGGAGGAACTGAAGTGTGGTCACGCCCCACTGCAGGGCGCTTTCTCCCTCCCTGCCTCTCTCTGATGAATATACACATCTTCTGGTAATTTAAATAAATAAGTAAATAAGGCAGGCAAGCAATCGCAGTATCTTCTCTTCCCAGCTGGCAGGATGTCATGGGTCTCAGACTGGGATGATGCAGAGAAAAGCACTAATAAGCGAAGCACTACACATATGCAGAAGATCATTTGGTTGTAAAAGATATTTTGGTTGGTAACTATTCACCACAGGCTTTCTTTAAATAGGCTTCTGTTTCATGTAAAGGGATTCACATTATAAAACCTCGAACGGCTGGGGCCAGCAGGTGGCGTGGTGGTTAAGGCACTGGGCTGCCATGGCCTAATGTGATCTGAGTTCTGGACCTGGTGGCTTGCTTTCTCATTTTCCCTCTTTCTACCTCTCTCTGGTCAAATTAAAAAAATAATAATAGTAGTAAATAAAATTCTTAAAATTAAAAAAAAAAAAACCTCTCAAGGCCACTTAGCACAAGATGACACACTTCTATGTTCACTTTTCATAAGGCAGTTTAAAAAAACTTTTTAACAAGTAATCTATTTGTTATGTGTAAATATTGCCATAATAAAGCTTCCCCCCAGAAAGTCAACCGCTTGCCTGGAAATTTTTTCTTTTGCACTGTTAAACCACGAATCGCTGTTGCTGAAAGACACTAGCATAGTGTTTTAGGCTGCCCAGGGCATGGTGGGCATGAGCTCACACGGCCAACTGAGCGGTTCAAGTCCTGGACTTGGCAACTTGAAAATCATGCCAGGCACATGTATGTGTGTATGCCCAAAATCCAGAGAGGAGAATGGAGATGGGGTTGTGGGATTGTGGCATGGCCATCCCTCCTGGGAGTGAGTTCTCATGTTCTTCCTCTACCCCCAGGTAAGTGTACATATCTTACAGCAAAACTAAAAAAAGGACACTAACATGTTGTTTTAATTTGGACTATTAAAAAAAGTTTCCATGGGACCAGCAGGTGGCGTGGTGGTTAAGGCACTGGACACTCCCACATGGCCGACTGAGGTTCGAATACTGGACCTGGTGGCTTGCTTTCTCACTTTCCCTCTCTCTCTCTCTCTATTTCTCTCTGGTCTAATTAAAATAAATGAATGAATAAATAAAATTTAATAAATAATTATTTTTTTTTTAAAAAGTTTCCAAAACATACAACTAGCTATGTACTGGTCACCCAAAGTCCGCACTTCATACAAGGGTGCCAAGTAAAGGGAGGCTACATCTGTGAAAGCGATTAAAGTGTCAGTGTGAAATGAGAAAGTGCTACTTTGTCCATTTCCGATACTATCAAACTGCCACTCCAAAGCTGCTGCTCTAGTGGGGCAAGCCCGGTCCCGCTCTCTTCCTCTTACTGTCCTCCTCTGGGTACCTTCTCCCCTTCTGCATCACTTTTGTGTGCTCTCCCAGGCTTCAATGGTGGCAGTGGCACTGGTCACTCCGAGACGCTGCCTGACTTTACTGAGTTGTCTTCTGCATCCAGAGTCTCCCGATGGGCTGCAAGCATCCCGACAGGTAGCACCCTGGCTGGCCAGCTTCCCCACAGCAAAGCCATTCTTCACTCCACCCAAAGCTCCCCCAAGAGGCACCTAGAATGCTCCTCATGGCTCCACCGGCCACTCTCCACAACGTGCACTGTGTAGCAGTCCAAGTTGCCCATTTCTTAGGCTGCCAAGGCCACCACTCCTTGTCCCTGTCCTACCTCCCCTTCCAACACTCAGTCTGAACAGAGCTCTCTTCCGTCCAGTCTCACTACAGGGGCAGGGCACACGCCTTGTTCCACCTGGCCCAATCTTCTCCTTGATGTCTCAGAGTCACAGCCCAAGAAAGACTGACTGTTATTCTCAGATCTCTGTCCTATATAACCAAACACCTTCACTATTCTGAACACATTTAACGTAAACATTTTAGCCATTCTCTTTCTCCCCCTGCATCCTAGAGCGCTCTGCTCACCTCAATCCAGGCGGGGCTGTGCCTTGTTTAACAGGCTGGGTAACCATCCCTTCCTGGGTCCCTCAAACTATAGACCCTTTCACAATGATGGTGATGGTGACAAACGAGTAACCGAGGACTCAGATTAAGTGTGATGGTGAATCTTACTTCATAGGAATTTTTAAATCAAAACCATTAAAATCTGAATTTTTGTTCTACATTTGAAAAAGTACAACAGTGCCTTACAAAAGTTGAAATTAGAAAGAGGGGAAAAAAGTGATTAAAGTGTGGAAAATGCTTTCTGATAAGCTCTTTTGTGATTAGCAGCACCTCAGTAAATTATCTGACCATTCAATAAGAGCAACAACCTAGAAAAAGCCATCGTTGGACTCCATCTTGGAAAACTGTTGGATGTATACAGTGGGGCAAGCTTTTTGTTAACTCTTGTGCTACTCATTTGTCTCCTTTTTAAAACAAAATCTACAATAACTTCGTTCAACAAGAGCAAAGCTGTAAAGCCATTCAAGTTACCAGACTCAGGGGACAAACTTCAAAGCTGAATTTGCTGGTATGATCTACATTTAATGTGATGAAATACTTTTTTCTCAAACTTAATTCACAAAATAAATGAAGGGCAGCAAACAGACATTTAAACTATTGTTCCTATATTTCTCACTTCAGTAAGCTGATTTAGTAAAATGAACTTCAAACTAAACTTTCGGGCAGTTAAAAGAAATGTGTTAGTGACATATATACCTCGAGATTAATTTACTTCTCACAGCTTTAACAAATTTTAATTTAATTAAACACTAATCTCTTTATGACTGACTTTTTTTTTTTAAATCGTGTCTATCCTACATTAACTAATATTATATGCCACTTTCATAACTGGATTCCAGAAACTGTATTCAAACTGAAGCCACAAAACTCCAGTCCTTTTTATAAACAGTCGAACTAGGTTTTGAACGTCCAGCGGTCAGCCCCACAAGCTGAACAGCTGTGTCCAGTGCAGATCTGAAGGCAGCAATGTGCTTCAATTTGGGCCCATTCATTACAAACGGATTTCCAGCCGCAGCTACGAGACAGCGGGAGAAACGCTAGCTGCGAGGGAGCTGTTCCCGGCGGCTCGCAAGTTTTCGCTGCGAGGAGCTCTCAAAGAGGAAGCACGACTAGTTCACAATGGTAACCACGAACCGGCCCCGAACTCGGAATTACTGAATGAACGAAACACTGAGCTAGCCCTCCTGGGCACCGAACACGATTACCCGAGAAAGTTTCGGGGAAACTGTTTAATGCGGGGGAAAAGGATTGAGTATCCAGCTAATTATTTTTAGAAACTGGAATTCCTACACTCCTTAACTTGGGCTACGTTTACACTGTAAAAGCAACACGAGCGCAAACGGAGATTGCGGCCCGCAGGCGTTTTACGCCGGCCACGTAACTTTCCTGTTCGTGAGTGAGACGACCCACAGCGACTTGGCCACCGCATCGCAGAGCGGGGCTCTGAAAGCCGGGCTGTGACCTCGCGACTGCTCCGAAGCCCTCCTCGGCATTCCCCCAGGGCCGCGGGCCAGCAAACTTCTCGGCCCGCACTCCCGGGCTGGCGGCTGCGCGCGGGGGACGTGCCGCCGGCCAGGTCCCGTCCGCTGTCACCGCGCGGGACGGTGCACGGGGCCCACGCGGCCCCCGAGCAGGGCGCCACCCCGGCGTGCGCGGCCCCGCTCGGGCCCGTGACAGCCCGCCCGGCCCCGGCCCGGCCCCGGCCCCGCGGGCCTGCTCACCTGTGCTGTCATTCGCCGAGAAGCCGGGCGAGCTGAGTTTGGCTCGTTTGGGGTTGGGCGGTCCGTCCAGCAAGTTCTCGGCCATTTTCACCTGCTCGCGGAAACGGCCCCGAGCGCGGGCGGCGGGGCCGGGGCCGGGGCCGGGCCGGCCGGCTGGGGCAGGAGGCGCGGCGCGGGCCGCGAGCGGCGGGCGGGCGGGCGCCGAGGGAGAGGGAGGGCGCCGCCGGGTGGGGGAGGCGGCGGCCAAATCTCAGCCTCAGCAACAGCGCCCCGCAGCGCTCACCGCCCGCCCCCGGCCGCCGCCGCCGCCGCCGGCCGCGGCCCCCTCATCCCCTGCCCGCCTCCCGAGCGCGACACTCCGCGGCGGGGGCGCCCCGGCGGCCCGGCCGCCCCCCCGGGCCCGGCTGGCAGCGACGGCGCCCGGCCGGCCGGCTCAGGCGGCCCCCGGGAACATGGTGCCGCCGCCGCCGCCGCCTCGCTCCCCCCCCGCGCCCCACTTAATGAATTCGCTCGCGGCCCGACGACCGGGGGGCTCCGGGCTCCGCTCCCCGCCCGCGGCCCACCGCCGCCGCCGCCGTGAGGAAAAACAATGCGCCGAGCGGGGTCGCCGCCGCCGCCGCGGCCCCCCCCACCCCCGTTCCGCCGCCGCCGCCGCCGCCGCCGCCGCTGCCGCCGCGGCCGCCGCCGGGCTCCGGGAGGCCGAGCCGAGAGGCGAGCGGGGCCGCCGGGGCGGGCGCCGAGGGCCGGGCGGAGCGGGCCGGCCGGGCGGAGCGGGGTGCGCGGGCGGTTGTGGGGCCCGGGACCGGCGGGGCCGAGTGGATCGCGCTCGAAGCCCCGGTCGGGTCCGCGACAAGATGGCGGCTGTTGATTCCTCAATTAAAAAAAAAAGAAAGTTTTTTTTCTTCTCTTTCCAGAGCCTGAACGGGGAGGGGGAGGGGGCGGGGCACGCCGGTGCGTCACCCCCCCGCGGCGTCACCACGCACGGCCCCCGCCCCGCCCCCTCCACCTGCGCCGGCCGCGGCGGAAAGACCCGAGCGCGCTCGGGCGGAAGGGCCGAAGGCGCGGCAGGCGTGCGTGGGGTGGCGGGCGGCCGGGCGCGGGCTGCGCCTGCCGGCGCCGGGCTCCCGGCGGAGCCGCCACTTTTGTTCTGACCGAGACGATCGGCGAGGGCAGGGGCTCCGGGACTCAGCGGGCTCCGGGACCCGGCCCCGGGCCGCTGCCGCAGGCTCGGAGTCGGCGCCTACCCGACCCAGCCCTGCCGGTCCGCTGGGGCGACTCTGCCCCTTCCCAGCCCCTCCTGTTCCTGCCCGCAACCCTGCTCCGGGACCGCCAGGGAGACCCCAGTCCGGGCCGCGCCACTGCCCCTCGCCGCACGCCAGTGAGGTGCAGCGGCCTCTGTGGGTTACAGCCCGTCCTCGGTCCACGACGAGAGTGTGCAGATGGGGAAACTGAGGCAGTATTCGAACTCCTCGAGTAAAGTGAGGGGGACGCTGGGCTCCTCTAGGCCTGACCCTCTCACCTGCAAGGGTAGAGGGGTGAGCGCTGCCTGCTGGGGCCAAGAAGGCCCCTTACATCCGGGATGCCGAAGGAGATGTACCCCCTGCCCCCCAGCACTCCCGACCCGCACAACCACCTGGCACCTCGCAGATGCTCCCACAGACAGGTTTGGGGGCCTGAGGACACCGAGGCCCGCTGTCGGTCCCCGCCCATAGGCCACTGTCCCTGAGACACTTCTACAAAACCTAAGACCTCTTAGTTTTTATTTGTCCTGCTCCATCTGGGAGTTCTTATCTTAAAGGTATCACCAGCACCCTCTTTCCTAAGCCAGAAACCCGTGAGTCCACAGGGCTCTTCCCTCTCGCCTTCACCTGGGCAGGCAGCTCCTCCGCACATCCCACCGCCCCCCAGTTCGGGGTCTTGCATTGACCCTGGGGCTACTTAATGTGCTCTGCATAGTTAACTTCCTAAAAAGAAGAAAGAAAAAATGTTGAAAACAAATAGCTGCTATACATCAAAAAGAAAACACTATGCATGCCATATAGTCTGTCAGAACAGACAGACTGTTAAAGACATTTTATGTATATATAAAGTAATGGTTTTGAGTATTAAAACTGAGAGGTCTTTACTTTTTCTAATTCTTTACACTGTTCAAAGCTTGTACTGCCCCCCTCTTGCCTCTGTCCCCCACCCAGCCACTAGGAAGCGCTCACGGTTCAGGCCCTCTTACGCATCTGCACGTGCAGCACACATGACTGGCAAACTAACTTACCCACCAAGATGAGTTCAAATGCACCTGCTCCAAGAAACTCTCCTAGTTTACTTTAGGGGTCCCACCTCGTTTCCTGGTACAACTCTGTGAGAAAACTCATGTAATATACTCATATTCCTTGAGATTCTCCTGAGGGCATTGCCACTGTGCTCATTCAAGGAGTTAAAATAACCAGGCCGGGAATCACAAACAAGTACTCAAGAAGTCAGTGGGGCCAGCCAGCGGCGTGGTGAAGGCAGCCGGATCCACCCACGTGGTTGACTGCACAGTTCAACTCCCGGACCCATTGGCTCGAAACACTTGCCAGGCATAGGGTGTGTTTGTGTGTGTGTGTGTGCCTAAAATTAGAGACGAATGGAGGATAGGGATTTCGGTGTGGCTCTCCCTCCGCGGTGCTCTCTCACTTCATCTCCCTCTCTCTGTCTCTTCCAATGCCGATAGCAAAAAAAAAAAAAAAAAAGAACAAGGTTGCAGAAGAGAGGCAGGCAGCGCATGGAGTCGATTGGCACAGGCAGGCAGCCTCTCGTGTCGGAGTGTGTCTGCATGGCAGTCATGTGGGGTCTGCCAGCTTCTTGAGAGCAAGGGCCACGTCATGGTTACGATTCGGCACCTTACGAGGAGTAGGTCTAAAACGAGAGGAGTGAATGGGTGATGGACAGTGCCAGGTCCCCTGAGAAGTCTCGAGACCACTGAGGAGGGTAGACTCCAGCCCAGCCAGCTCGAGGTCACTCCCCCAGAGTGGACACAGTGTCAGGGCCTGCCTGGGGGCTTGTGTTACCACACAGCAGTGCCCAGTGAGCTGGCGCCACCCCTCCCAGCGGGCAGCTGTGGTGCGGGCTTCCCTCCCACCTTACAGAGGGATGCCAGTCCTGTCCACTCACAGGAAATGGCACTGATAGGGAGGGCCCGCCCCGCCCAGGGTGCAGGTCTTCCAGCTCACAGCACCTGCCCAACCCCGCCCACCTCTCCGTGCCCAGCCCTCTGTATCCCTTTTCCTGTCGTTCTCGTTCTCGCTTGGATCATTTGACCAGCTCCTCTGGCGCCCGTCTCCTCTCCTTTCTGTTTCTCCTCCCTTCAGTCCTAGCCTTGTCTGCAAACCCGTGCTCAGACACTGACGGGGTGTAGCAGGGGGAAGTGTGGTTCCTGCCTGCACGTGCTTCGCTGGGGACGATGGGCAAGTCCTGAGTGCCTTAGGCGTGCCAGGCTGCTCTGCAAACGCCACCACATGCATGGCACTTCCCACAGTCCTGAAGGAACGGCCATCCTCGTTCCCCAGACAAGGACAAGCCACCCAGTCACTAAGGGGCTTCACCAGGCCCATCCCTAACGCTGCCTGCGCTTCCACAAGTTCACCCTCTCATCTGAGGCCACATTAAAAGACCAAGAGATCCCCATTTACAGAACCCTGGGGAGCTGAGAGCAAGAGGCGTGGAGGGGCAAGCACCATGGGCAAGCGGTGGGAGCAGGCCAGGAAGATTTCAGAGATTTTCTTTGAGCCCATCACCAGACAAAGGAGTGAACGTCGAGTCTATTCACCCAATGGAATATTATTTGGTCAAACCAAAACCTCAAAACCATAAACCTCAAAATCAGTAAGTATGGGGGAAGCAGATGGCATAGTGGTTACATCGTTGGGTTCCCACATGGCTGACTGTGATTCGAGTCCTGGACCCGGTGGTTTGAAACTCATGCAGGGCGAGTATGCATGCACGCCCAAAATCCAGGAGGAAAATGGAAAAGGGATTGAGGCATGGCCATCCCCTGGGGGAGGGGGGGTGATTTCTCATTTTCCCTCTCACCATCTCTGTCTCTGTCTCTCTTTCTCTCTCTCCCCAACAAGCACATGTACCCGAAGGCAAAAACCTCTAAAAAGAACCCACATTAAGTAAGAGAAACCTGGTGAAAAGTCACATACCGTGCGATTCCATTTCTGTAAAATGGTCAGAGACGGCAAGCCACAGGAGGGCAGATTAGCGCTTGCTGGGGTTCGGGTTGAGACAGACCGCGGAGGGTGGTTAAAGGAGGGGGGGCTTTCTCTTTATGAGGGAGTCCTAAAATGGGGTGTGATTATGGTTGGACAACCCTGCTAATACAGTTAATGCTACAAACCATTTGCTACCGGTCGAGTGTCCCCAAATTGTCATGTGTTGGAATATGGCTGTAGTGTGAATGTATTAAGAGGAAACCTAATAACTTCATGATGTTAAAAGATGAGGCCTGAGCCCCCAGGCGGCGTGGTTAAGGCAGATGGATCTCACATAGCCAACCGCATAGTTGGAGTCCTGGACCTGGCGGCTTAGAAATCACACTGGGCATGTGTGCCTAAAATCCTGAGAGGAGAATGGAGGAGAAGAGATTGCAGTGTGGTCATCCCTCCAGGGGGTTGTTGTCACTTTCTCTGTCTCTCTCTCTCTGTTTCTCTCTGGCAAGCGCACACGCTCTATAGCAAAACTAAAGAGAGACAGGTGGACCTTTTGGGAAGAGATTAGCATTAAGGTCATTAGAGTGAGGCCCTAATGTCTGAGTTCTGCTGGGCTTAGAAAGAGGGGAGCGATGGGAACCAGCAGTTAGCATAATGGCTATGTTGCTGGACTCCCACGTAGTCGACCGCGGTTCACGTCCCAGACCCAGTGGCTTAAAACGCCGGGTGCATGTGTGTGCGTGCCCAAGATCCCGAGAGGAGAATGGAGGAGAAGGGATTGCAGCGTGACCATCCCCCTGGGGGGTGATTTCTCACTTTCTGTCTTTCTGTCTCTCTGTCTCTCTCTGTCTGTCTGGCGAGCGCACGCGCCCTATAGTGAAAACTTCTCAAAAAAAAAAAAAAAAAAAAGAAAGAAAAAAGAAAGAAAGAGGGGAGCGAGCTCTCCAGACACAGAGATGGACAGAGATGCATGCTCCTGTCCTCTCTCTCTCTCTTTTATTTATTTTTTTTAAGAGAATTTTACTACAGGGCATGTGCACTTGCCAGAGAGACAGAAGGCAAGAAATCGCCTCTCAGGGAGGACGGCCACACCACAGTCCCTTCAATCCCTTCATCCCTTTCCCCTTCATTCTCCTCTCTGATTTTGGGCACGCGAGCGCTCGCAGCGTGAGTTCTGAGCACTCCTGTTCATACAGCATGATGCCTGCATGGCCCCGGGCCCCCACCGAGAGGAAAACCCACCAGGCGTTGTCCCTAGACCTTGGATTGTGAACTGAATAAACTTCTATTCTTTCACTAAACCAGACTCAGGTAGTTTCTGTTATAAGCAACAGAACAGACTAGAACACTACTGACTGCACTTTAAATGAGTGAATCACATAGGATGTGAACTACATCTCAATAAAGCTGTTTTCTAAAACAATCAGTTTGGAGCTAGCTCCACAGCGCAGCGGTACAACGCTGCTTCAGGTAAGCCAGATCCTACGTGAAAAAGCAGCCCTAGGCCCCAGCCTGTGCTCACGTGTCCACGATCTGGAAGGCTGGAGGATGAGGAAGGGGCTTGTGGCGTGGCCAGACCCCGTGAGGGTGCTCCTCTCTCTCCCTCTCGTGCACGCAGGCATCATGGAAAAAGTTAAGTCCAAGTCAATTTGGGATGGAGCGAAATCCGAGGCATGGCAGAGGCAGCAGGAAGCAAGGCAGGGGTCCTGCCGGAGAGTCATGAGGGGACTGCTGGGCAGAGCCCTGAGGAGGGGCCCAGGGAGTGGGCTCTGACATCGCTGGGTTTCCCAACTCCGCGTTGGGGAGCGAAGGGCAGGATAAAATGGAAACTGAACTGGAAAGAGCAGAAACGGAGGACGCGAGACTGTCCTCTGAGTTGCAGTTGCCAAGCAGCTGCCCCGCCCTAGCCCAAGTCACTTCAGGCCCAGGAAGGCCACAAGCACCCCGCATCAGCTGTCTAGGGTGCTCCAATTCCAGGGAAGGGCACTGGTTTCCATCAGCTGTATAAACCGGACACCTGGGCGTAGGACCAGCTACGTAATGTGGGGGCCCGGTGCAAAATGAAAATATGGAGACCAGCAGGTGGCGTGGTAGTTAGGGCAGCTGGATCCCACCTGGCTGGCTGCACGGTTCAGGTCCTGGACCAGCTTGAATATCATGCCAGCACATGTGTGTGCGTGCCCAAAATCCCGGGGGAGAATGGAGGAGAAGGGATTACAGCGTGGACACCCCCCCGGGCGGTGACTTCTCTCTTCCCTTCTATCTCAGTCTCTCTCTGTCTCTCTCCAGCAAGTGCATGCACCCTATAGCAAAAAAAAATTTTTTTTAAGAAAATATGAAGTCCCTTGTTCAAAAAGCATTCATCTTTTCACGTTGGGAGCGAACCCAGCTGCAGCGCTGGAGGCCACATGGCTGACCACCGGTCCCCATCCTTGACCTGACCAGGCTGACATGAGCACACCTGGCATGCACACAGGGCTGGGGAAAGGGACCGCGGCAGGACGAGCTCCCGTCTGAGGGCCTTTCCTTCTCTCTCGCTCCCTCTAGAGCACACAAGCACACGATCACAAGTAACAAAGTAAGCACTACTGTATGCAGCCTTGCAGCCTTTCGAGATGGCAGCAGCAGGACACTCAGCCCAGCACCGGGACCTTCGGAGTTCAGGACTGAGCAACTGCAGGAGGCACGCCCATGAAGCCAGCCAACTCGGGCATTGCTGTCCCTTGGGGCTTTCTCCCTCACTCACTACATGCCATCAAATTCTGCCCTTCCTCCTTCCCTGAGGGAGATGGCATTATAAGATCTGGCTCTGGGGGCTGGCAGGTGGCATGGTGGACTCCCACAGGGTGAACGGTGGTTCGAGTCCCAGACCTGGCGCTTTGCTTTCTCACTTTCCCTCTTTCTCTCTCTCACTCTGTCCCTCTCTGGTCAAATTTAAATAAAGTTAAATAAAATAATTCTTAAAAAAAAAAAAAAAAAAAAAAGATCTGGCTCCAAAACCACCAGCGGAAAAGAGGAGGTTAGGGTGAGGTGGAAATCCATAGTTAATTCTATCAAGGGATGAGGAACTTAGAAACTTTTTTGAGAAATGAGATTTTGTGCAATTTGTTCTTGTTTGTTCTTTCAAGCTTAAATGGATTAAAAGACAGCGTCACACCTGGACCGTGCCTTAAATGCTGCAGGACGGCAGTGTGGGGAAATACTGCAGGTGAGAGGAGGGTGCGGGTCCAAACAGCACAACCCCGCTGTTCATGGACAGCCGGGGCTCCGACGGGGGCAGGGGGGGTCAGGGGCGGCAGGATCCCAGTCACCCTGGTGGAGAGAGGGCAGAATGTGGCCCGGGGACCTACCTGCTTTGGGGAGAATCCAGGCAGAACTGGGGTCAAATCCCACATCTATTGCTTTTTTTTTTTTCTTTTTTCCCTTAGCTGCCTCAGACAAATCCCTTCTGACCTGCAGAGACAGTCAGGGTGGGGCTGGGATAGACAGTAGAGGCTGTATGGGGGCCGGCCTCCCCAGGCTTGCCTCCAGGATTTGGGTTGCTCCAGTGGGAAGGCCCCCTTCCCCTCCTCCTCCCCCTCCTCGCCCCTCTCTTGCGGGAGCCTGCGGCTGCTCTCACGCGCCCCAGGGAGGGGTGCTTTCTCTCTCTGGTGAGCACACACGGCCTATGGCAATGAAAAAAAAGGACGGCAAAAAGACTTACAATACATTTGAAAAAGAAAAAGAAACACCAGGCAGCCCTCCCTGCTCCCAGCCTTCCTCACCGAAGGCCACCGTTTATCCAAGTTGGTGGACAGGACAGCTCTGCTGTGCTGGCCCTTTTCACTCACTGGGGCCGCGCGGAACTGCCCGCCCTCGACTGTGGATCCCCGCCATGACAGCTTCCTCTGGTTCACCCAGTCAGCACGTAGATCCAACCATTAATAAGATTTGTTTAGAGCATCTAGCTATTTTACACAAATAGCACGTTGTATGATTATTTTTGGAAATTGTTTCTTTGCCCTCAACACTGCTTTTACAAATTGTGGCAAATACACGTAACACAAAATGAACCGTTTACGCGCCTTCGAGCTCCCTCTGCGAGTGCATGCGGCGACCTCGAGTTCGGCGACCTCGTTCCTTACCGGCGCCACTCGCCTTGACTGGGGCCGCCATCCTGGCCCTTCGATCCGTCAGGCCAGCTCCTCTTAAATCCAGATTCTCTGTCTTCTGTTCAACTGGCCTCTGGCATTTCCCCTCCTGGCCTGCACCCACATTACGATGTGTCAAATGTTTCCAGTGTAAGGCCCTCCCCGAGCTCCAGTCTTCGAAAGAGCATTTCTTCAGTCCCACTTTCTTTCTTTTTTTTTTTTTAAAGAATGATTTTATTTAACTTTATTTATTTATTTTAATTTTATCAGAGAGGAACAGAGAGAGAGAGAGAAAGTGAAAAAGCAAGGCGCCAGGTCTGGGACTTGAACCATGGTCAGCCATGTCCAGTGCCCTTAACCAACATGTCACCTGCCAGCCCCTTCAGTCCCACTTTCTTCAGAATTATCTTGCCTTCCTGGCCTGGTTAGCTTTCCGTATGCATTTTAGGGTTAGTTTGTCAAGGACCATGGAAAAAAAAAGGCATTTTTATTGGAATTGCATTGAATTTGTACATTAACTTGAGCACAATCAGCATTTAAACAAAACAGTGAGTGTCCCTACCAATCAGAGGGCAAAACAGAGGACAAAAACACACGGCACACGACGCCATGAGGTAGGACAGGCGAAATCCCAACTGTGGGCAACTGGCCAGGAACACTGGGGTTCTTTAACAAGCACATCTCAGAGGGAAAAATGTAAAGCAGATGAAGGGAGAATCGATAGACTGAGAAGCAGCAGAGCAGCCCATTTCGTTGTGATCTCGTATGGATCTCGATTCAAACAAGTGTAATGAGACAAATGGAAATTGAAACACTGCTATGCGATGATACAAGAAGTTACTGTTAATTGCAAAGGTGTAACAGTGACATTGTGATTAGATATATTTAAATAGTCCTCATATTTTAGAGGCACAGGCTGAGATACTTACAGCCTGTACATATCATACTATGGATATATACAAACTTACGCCTGCAGTAACAGACGAAATCAGATTGGCCAGGAATTGATAGTTAGTGAAGCTTAGTGACAGGCATGTGAGGGTTCGTGACATGATTCTGTATATTTTGTGTATTTTGAAATTGTTCATGATAAAGTGTTTAAAACATTGAAATATTGGGACTGGCAGGTGGCATGGTCGTTAAGGAGCTAGTCTTCCACGTGGTCTACTACAGTTTGAGTCCTGGACTTGGTGGTTTGCTTTCTCACTCCCCCACCTCATCTCTCTGGTCAAATTGAAGAAGAAGAATAACAAATTAATGTTTTAAAAATTGAAATCCTGAGTCTTTCCATTCAGAAAGATAATACAGCTGTGTGTTTAAAATTTCTTCTAGGACCAGCAGATGGCATAATGGTTACGTCACTGGTCTCCCACTTAGTGGACCACAGTTTGAGTCCTGGACCCGGCAGCTTAAAACTCACACTGGGTGCATGGGCATGTGTGCCCAAAATCCTGAGAAGAGAATAGAGGAAAAGAACTGCAGCGTGTGGGACCAGCAGTTAGTGTAATGGCTATGTCGCTGGACTCCCACGTAGTCGACCGCAGTTCATGTCCCGGACCTGGTGGCTTAAACTCACACCAGGCGCATGTGTGTGTGTGCCCAAGATCCCGAGAGGAGAATGGAGGAGAAGGGATTGCGGTGTGGCCATCCCCCCTGGGGGGTGATTTCTTGCTTTCTATCTCTCTGTCTCTCTTTCTCTCTGTCTGGCAAGCGCACGCGCCCTATAGCAAAAACCTCTTTAAAAAAAAAAAAAAAACTGCAGTGTGGCCATCCCCATGGGGGTGATCTCTAGCTTTCTGTCTCTCTGTCTCTCTGGCGAGCACATGTGCTCTATAGCAAAAATCTCTCAATATTAAAAGAAAATTTCTGGGACCAGCAGTTAGCGTAATGGCTATGTCGCTGGACTCCCACATAGTCGACCGCGATTCGAGTCCCAGATCCGGTGGCTTAAAACTCATGCTGGGCGCTTGTGCGCACGTGCCCAAGATCCTGAGAGGAGAATGGAAGAGAAGGGATTGCGGCATGAACATCCCCTCTGGGGGGTGATTTCTCACTTTCTATCTCTCTGTCTGTCTCTGTCTGTCTGGCGAGTGCACACGCCCTATAGCAAAAACCTCTCTTAAAAAAAAAAAAAAAAAAAAAATTTCTTCTGTTTTGTGACAAAGTTTTCTTTTCTTTTCTTTTGGAGAGGTTTTTGCTATAGGGTGCATGCACTCGCCAGAGTTTTCTAATTTCTTCCATAAAGTCCTGTACCTCTTGGGTTGATCCAACAAATTTGCTAACCTCTCTTATTAGTTCCGATTGTAACAACAGTTTTTCTTTGGATTCTCTTGGGTTTTCTATGTAGACCACTGGGTCACGTATTTAAAAAGGAAAAAAAAAAAAAAAAAAAAAAAGAAATGATATTTCTCCTGTCCAATACTTATTACGTGCATTTCTTTGTCTTATGCATGGAGAGCCCAAACTTCCAGGTTAATGCCGAATTCATGCAGTATCTTGTTAACTGCCGAAGAATGTCTTCCTGTAGGTTTACCCACTCTCTCCACTAGTATTTGTTGAGAAGCTACAACGTGCCAGGCATGGCTCTAGGCACTGGCGATTCGAGAGTGAGCAAAATGAAGGTCTCTGTGCTCACAGACCTTGCATGCTAGTGTGCAGAGGGAAACGGTATGCATGCAGGTGGCTAAATGAGAGTGACATGTGCTATGCAGGAAAGAAACACGGGCACAGCAAGTGGTATGGTGGTTAAGGCACTGGACTCCCACATAGCTGACCATGGTTCAAGTCCTGGACCTGGTGGCTTTCTTTCTTACTTCCTCTCTCTCTGTCTCTGATCAAACTGGAAAATAATAATGATAATAATAATAAATAAAGTTAAATAAAATAATTCTTAAAAAAAAAAAAAAAAGAAAGAAACATAGTAGGTAAAGGAGGATCCAGAGTGTTGGTGCAGGGACACGTGCATTTTTTTCTTCTTTTTTTTTTTTAGTTTTGCTACAGGTTATGTGTGCTCACCAAAGGGACACAGTTGATGTGGGGGGAGTAATAAAGCACCCTCAGGGAGGATGACCATGCCACATCCCTTCTCTTCCATTCTCCTCTTGGGTTTTTGGGCATGCACACACACAGGCCTGGTGTGTTTTTCAAGCCGCCAGATCTGGGACTTGAACCAAGCATCTGGCCATGTGGGAGTTAGGAACCTTAACCTCCAGACAACCTGGCTGGCCCACACAGGTGCAATTGTAAACAAGGTGACGAAGTCAGGCCTCCCTGAATAGATGATATCGGAACAGCCACTTGAAGGAGCAAGGGAGGAACATGTGATTGCCAGGGAAGAGCTCTCCGGCCCGGGGCACACTTAGCCTGGGCCCCACTGCTCGGATGCTCCCGGCTGGCTGAAGGCCAGAGGAGCGAGCACAGTGCACTGTCAGCTCATGCAGAAGGCAGAGGGTGCAGAGGACAGGAGCCAACGCTGGGGAGCCGATGGTGGGGATGCTGGCTCCATTCTTGGAACCCTTCCTATTTCTTCCGTCCATTTTGAAAGCATCCTGACTTCGCAATACCATGGCCTTCTGGGGGACCTTCTGGGGGACCTTCTGGGGACCTTTGGTTCACCAACACACCCCTTTTTATCATTCCTGGCCCCCGGGTTCGTCTTTTCCCTTCCTATCCAGCTTAAATGCCGCGGAAGCCATCACACACTCTGCCACGCACACATGCTCCGCTCCCTTCTGGCTCTCAGGACTGTGTGGGTTAATTCACCTCTGGGGACTCTCCAAGTTTCTGGATGTGAACTGGACCCTTCCCTGGGGTTGGCCTCACAGACCTGCACTTGTCACTGCTGCGCCACTCTCTGGCGCCTCTGTCTGAGTTTGGTGTTGGAATATTACAGAACATCAGCCTCTTCTACCTATACGCATGCCTTCGGTAGTCTTAATTGGTTTCTAACTTTAAATGTCATCTAAATGCCTGTGATGTCCAAATACCAATTTGGAATCTCAATCTCCATCCAAGACCTCTCTCCTTCTCTCTTGAACTCCTGAAAGAGGTCAAATAGAGATTTCTTTTTTTTTTGGAGAGGTTTTTGTATAGGGCATGTGTGCTCAGAAAGATAGACAGAGAGACAGAAAGCGAGAAATCACCCCCCAGGGGGGATGGCCATGCCGCAATCCCTTCTCCTCCACTGTCCTCTTGGGATCTTGGGCACGCACGCACACACGCCTGGCGTGAGTTTAAGCTACCGGGTCCGGGACTCAAACCGCAGTCGACTACATGGGAGTCCAGCGACATAGCCTTTACGCCAACTGCTGGTCCCAATAATATTTTTTAATAAGTGTGTGAGTGATTGTAAAACATGGTGTGCCTTTGTGTAGTTTTGAGCAGGAGAGTTTCGTGGTCTGATTTACATTGCCAAAAAAAATCATTGTAAACACCGTGTTGACCGTAGACCACAGTGGGACGAGACAGGCCAGGAGAACAGGCAGGTCAGTGTTAAAATAGTCTGGGTGAGAAGCGGTGCCCTGACCAGAGAGTGATGACGAGCACTTGGTTCTGGGTGCAGTTCAGAGGCAAAGGCTATGGGATTTTTTAAGAGCTATTTTTGCTGTAGTGTGCATGCATTCACCCGAGAAACAGCAAGTGAGAAATCACCTCCCGGGGGCTGGCCATGCCACAATCCCTTCTCCTCCATTCTCCTCTCTGGATTTTGGGCACATGTGCACATGCTCCTGGTGTGAGTTTTAAGCGGCCAGGTCCTGAACTCAAACCACAGTCAATTATACGGGATTCCAGCGATGTAACCATTACGCCGTTACGCCATCTGCTGATCCCAGAGCCTACGATGCTTTAAAAAAATTAGTTGGGGAACCAGCAGTTGGAATGGCTTGTCGCTGACTCCCACGTAGTCGAAAAACACGCCGAGTCCCAAGAATGAGGAGAATGGAGGAGAAGGGATTGCTCCAATTTCTCGCTTTTGTCATGTCTTGTCTGTCTGGCGAGCGACTGCGAAGATGTTGGTGACTCAAAATGACTCCAAGTTTTCAGCGTGGAAGAACTAAACTGCCAGCCAAGAATGAGAAAACTGTGTGGGACAGAGGTCGTGAATGGCTCGCAGGAAGTCAGTTTGGGAATATGTCCATTTTACGATCTCTATTTGACCTTGGGACCAGCAGTTGGTGAAATGGCTATGTCGCTGGACTCCCATGTAGTCGACCGTGGTTTGAGTCCTGGCCCGGTGGCTTAAACTCAGGCCGGGCGCGTGTGTGTGTGCGTCCAAGATCCTGTACTCCTACCGGGTACCAGGAGAGGGTAAGCAGCTACAGAACATGGCGAAAGGCAGCTGGGAGTGTGGGGTCATTTTTCAGTAAGATCGTCGAAGAGGGCCTCACTGAGAAAGCACTACTGGAGCAGAGGCGGGGAGGAGGGGAGAGCAAGCTCCCAGGGCTCCAGGCAGAGGGAAGACACAGAGGGAAGGGCGCGGCGGCGGCACACATGCCCTCTTCGGCAAGGAGGCAAGAGGCTGGGAAGGCTGCAGGGAGCGCGGCGGGGAGGGCAGGGCAGAGACGTGGCAGCAGGCCTTGAAGGACGTGGTGAGGGCCCCGGCTTTTACTGCCGATGATGTGGGAGCCGCTAGAGGCTCCAGAACAGAAGAGAGATGCCATTAAGTAGATGATCAAAGCGTCTCTTTAACTGCAAATCATGTGTCTGAAGAGGGAGTTTTCTTCAGGATCTATAAAGAACTATCATGACTCTGGGCCAGCTGGCAGCATGGTAGCTGGGCGCTGGACACCACATGGCTAACTAAGCAGTTCGAATCCCACATCCAGTGGCTTGGAGAACATGCCAGGGACACGTGCCTGTGTGGCCGAAATCCTGAGAGGAGAATGGGGACGGGATCGCAGCGTGGCCATCCCCTGGGGGCACTTTTTATCTTTCTGTCTCTCTCCAGCAAGCCTACGCACCTTATGGCAAACAAATAAACAAAAAGAACTGTCATGACTCCATATTGGTCTAAAATTTTTTAAGAGAGAGATTTTTGCTAGAGGACATGTGGGCTTGCTGAAGACACAGAGCTAGAGAGAGAGAAAGTGACAGAGCACCTCCCAAGGGATGGCCACGCTGTAATCCCTTCTCCTCCATTCTCCTCTCGGGATTTTGGGCATGCACACACACACATACACACACACACACACACACACACACACTTGGTGTGTTTCAAGCCGCCAGGTCTGGGACTCAAACTCTGGTCGGCCATGTGGGAGTCTAGTGCCACAACCACCGTGCCATTTGTCAGCCCTCATATTTGTCTTTTTTAAATTTGCCAGAGGGGCTGCTGGGAGGCAGAGGGGGAGGCAGCGTTCCCCATGCAGGGGATGGCCATGCCACAACCCTTCCCCTTCACTGTAACTTTCAGGATTTAGGGGGTGCAGTACATACGCTCAGTATGTTTTTCAAGCCATTGTGTTCAGGACTTGAGGAGCACAGCTGGCCTCGTGAGACCCGGCTGCCTTGACCACCACGCCACCGCTGGCCCCGTATTTGCTTCTTAGCACACCTATTTTTGTTGTTGTTGTTGTTGCCGGGGGGCTCATGTGCTCACTAGAGAGAGAGAGGAAAGGGAGAAAGCACCCCCGGGCAGGGCATGGCCACCACGGTTCCCTCTCCACCGTGGCTGGCATGTTTCTCAAGCCACTGGGGCTGGGACTAGAACCCCTAGTTGACCATGTGGCCTCTGGGTCCCCCAGTTAACACACTGTGGGCTGGCCCAATTTTAAAACGGATAAAGAGGGGATCAGCAGATGGCATAATGGTTCCACCACTGGACTCCCACATGGCTGACTGCAGTTTGAGTCCTGGACCCTGTGGCTTGAAACTCACGCTGGGTGAACGTGCGTACATGCCCAAAATCCCGAGAAGAGATTGCAGTGTGGCCTCTTCCCTGGGAGGAGATTTCTCGCTTTCTGTCTCTCTGCTGTCTCTCCAGCGAGCACATGCACTCTATAGCAAAAATCTCTCTAAAACATAAATAAATAAAAACAAATAAAATAGACAAAGAGTCTGCATAGACGTTTTTCCAAAGAGCTTACACAAGAGGCCAGTGAGCACATAAAAGGACCGTCGTCGCCCGTCAGGGAGCCGCAGCCGCACACGACAGGGCCCCCTGCGGACGCACTACGGTGGGTCAGCTCTGGTGGAAGACCTACAGGCAGTGGTGAGCGGGATGGCCCTCAGACATGGGGGCGGAGCGGAGAGCAGTGCAGCCCCCGGAAGCAGCCTGGGCTGTAAAGGTTGCCCCTCCAGCTGTGCGTCAGCATCTCCATTCCTAGGTATATACCCAAGAGAAATGGCGTCTGTCTATGCAAAAACTTGCACGTGAATATTCATAGCAGCATTGTTTGTAAGAGCTAAAAAGTGGAGGAAATATCTAGCAACTGATGAATAGATCAACAAAATATCCAGTGCGTAGTTCCTCGGCCGTAGTAAGGAACGACACGACGACACATGCCACTGCCACACAGTCGGCCTTGGAAATATCACGCCACGCGGGCAACGAGGCCACACGCGCAGGAGTGCCTGTGGTTCTATTCATGGGAGCTGTCCTGAACGGCAGACCTGCGGGGACAGGAGGCCATACTTACCCAGTGCCAGGGCGGGGTGGGGGAACTGAGGAGTCGCGGCTCGGGTGTGTGGGATTCTTTTTTTCTTTTCCTTTTTTTTTTTTTTTTTAATTTGCCATAGCGCACATACACTCACTGAGAGAGACAGGGAGGGAGAGAAAGAAGAAAGTGAGAAAGAATCCCCCAGTGGGGATGACCACATCACAGTCTCTGGGATTTTGGACAGGGGCTGAGACTTGAACCACGGTTGGCCATGTGGGATCCAGCCGCCTTAACCACCATGCCACATGGCCGGCCCTAGAACTTCTCACTTAGTAATGAAAATGTTCTGAGACAGATTGTGGCCATGGCTGCACAGCTTTGTGAGCACAATGGAGACCACTGACTTGTACATTTTACATGGCTGAGTTATATCATAAGTGAGTCACACCCCACTACGTCTGTTGGGGGGCCCTGTTGGATGCTGTGCTAAAAAGAGACATGGGGGTGCAGAGTTGGAAGCAAGAGTTCTAGGAAGGACGCTAATAGGTTTCTTTTTTTTTTTTGGAGAGGTTTTGTTATAGGGCATGTGCACTCGCCAGAAAGAGAGAGACAGAGAGACAGAAAGCAAGAAATCACCCCCCACGGGGGATGGCCACGCCACAATCCCTTCTCCTCCATTCTCCTCTCAGGATCTTGGGCATGCATGCACATGCGCCCAGTGTGAGTTTAAGCCACCGGGTCCGGGACTCGAACCACGGTTGACTACATGGCAGTTCAGCAACACAGTCATTATGCCACCTGCTGGTCCCTATAATCATTTCTTAAATATGCAGTAGAACTTACCCGTAAAACAAATTTTACATGTGTGCCTTTGCATGGTTGTTAACATTTGATTTTCCTCTTACTGCTAGAATGTTAACTACTGAAATAAATATATTTATGGTTATAAGTTAATACATGTTTTAAGTCATTTCTTCAAAATTGCCTATTTTATCTGTTTTAAAAGTTATTGCTATGACGTGGGCTAGCTCTGGTCAAGGGAGCTGGATCCCAGATGGTCAACTCTCGGTTTGAACCCTGGCCCTGGTGGCTTGAAAAAGTATGCCAGACACATGTGCATGCCCCAGATCCCAACAGTATGATCACGCCCCACCAGAGGGTGCTTCCTCCTTCTCTATCTCTCTCCGTCTCGCTGGTGAGTGCAGGCACCCTCTGGCAAAATTATATTTTTTAAATTATCAGTCTGAAATGATTTATAGAATTCTCTGATCTTTAAAACATTGGTTATCCCTGTACCTGTATTGTTTATTTGGGCTTTGTCAATTTTTTGTGTCTATTAGTCTCACCAGAGTTTTGTCTATTTCAGCTTTTTATAAAACCAACTTTCATTTTTGTTGGTCTACTTAACTGGTTCTTTGTTTTATATTTTATTAATCTTATTCATATTCATATCTCTATTCATGAAAATGACCTGAACACCTTAATCAAAAGGAAGAAATTGTCATATTAGATGAAAAAAATAAGATACAACTATATCCTATCTATAAGAAATTTTAATTTCTAATTGCACCTTAGCTATAAAGGCACTTTTAAAAAGTAATTATTTATTTAATTGCATTTATCATTGTTATTATTCTGTTTAATTTGACCAGAGAGACACAGAAAGAGAGAGGGAAAGTGAAAAAGTAAGCCCCAGGTCCAGAACTTGAACTGCAGTCCACCATGTGGGAATCCAATGCCTTAACCACCACGCCACCTGCCAACCCCATAAAGATACCTTAAAAAGTTAGAGGATGGAACTTCTCTGGCGGCAGCCATTAGGGAGTTATATGTTGGTGTTTAAAACATGATGTGTGGTATAACAGTTGTAAAATAAATTCTTTAAAGCAGGGAAAAAGAAAAGTTAAAGGATGGGGGGGCCAGAATGTGGTATAGTGTTTAAAGTGCTGGACTCTCATATGGTCAACCACTGTTCAAGTCCTAGACCTAATGACTGGAAAGTCTTGATGGGCATGTGTGTGTGTGTGCATCCAAAATCTCAAGACTAGACCAGAGGAGAAGGGATTGCGGCATTTAATTGTGTCATTTAGTTTAATTTAATTTAATCACCCAAAAAGGAGATTTCTCACTTTTCTTCTCTCTGTCTCTCTCTGGCAAGAGAGAAACACACGCCCTATGACAAGATACCCACTCCTGGGTACCTACCCAAAGAACAGGAGAGCACTCATTTGGAAAAACGCTTGCACAACTATTTTCATTGCAGCATTATTCACGATTGCGGCATGGGACCAATCCAAATGTCCACAGACAGACGAATGGATTGAAAAACTGTGGCACATATACTCCATGGAATACTACTCAGCCATAAAAAACAAGGCCCTGGAATTTGATAGAAAGTGGACAAATATGGAAGATTTGTTGCTCTTTCAGGCTATGAAAGAGAGACATTGTATGTCTCCACTTAACATATACCAACTGTCCGCACTCTATGGTAGAGACTGAAAGACTGGAGAACATAAAAGTTTTAAAAATTGTAATGGACACTAGAGACAAAGTTGAAAGAGTATGGGAGGGGAAGAGTGTAGGAAATTTGGGGGGAAAATAGAGAGGTAAGACACTTGTGGGACACAGATAAGATTTATTATCTGTTGTCGAGGATGTGTATGGTGGTTTCAACTGGGCTGGACTGAGGTGTATATCATGCTGGGTAAAGTCTCTTCACAATCTAAATGATGTATATTGATTTAATGTGTGAATAATAATAAAAAAATTGATGGAAAAATCATGCAAACACCAATCAAGAAAAAATTAGAGTATATTAATCAAACAAAGTAGGTTTTATTTTTATTTATTTATTATTTTAAAAATTTGCTATAGGATATGTGCTATAAAAAGAGAGAGAGTGAGAAAGTACCCTCTGGGGGGATGGTCACGCCTCAATTCCTTCCTTCTCTATTCTCCTTTCAGGATTTTGGGCACACATGTCCAGTGTGTTTGTCAAGCTGCTGGGTCTGGGACTTGAACCACACGGTGGGCCATGTGGGATCCAGTCCATAACCACCACATTACTAGCTGGCCCCAAAATAGGTTTTAGAACCATGAATATTCTCAAGGATAAGAGAAACATTTTATACTGATAAAAAGGTAAATTGACTAAAAACACATAATAATATTAAAAGTATATGCACCTTAGTATAACTTCAAAACATAAGAAGCAAAAACTGATAGAACTGAAAGAATGAACAGAAAAATCCGGTTAGAGTTGGAGACTTGAAACCTCCTTTCTTAGTAACTGATAGAACAAGCAGACAGAGACTCAATACGGACATAGAAGTCTGGAGCAACACTGTCTGCCAATTTGACTTAATCGACGCTGATAGAATATTCACCGTAACAACTGTGTAATACACACTGTTTAAAACAGCTGTGAAATACTCACCAAGACAGGCCGTATTCTGGGCCATAAAACAAGTTTCAATAAATGTAAGAGGACTGAGTATAAAATCGGACTTTTGATCATAATAGAAACTGGAACTATACAGAAAGATATCTGGAAAATACCCATATGCTTTGAAATTAAATGACATAATTCTATTATTTGTTTCTTTAAAAAAAAAAAGGATATTGGTAAGTATTTTGCACTGAATGAAAATAAAACCACATCTCGACATGTGTGAGATGTATCTAAAGCAGTGCATATGAGAAAATTTTAGCATTAAGAGAATATATTTTATTTTTATTCATTTATTTTTAGAGTTTTTTAAAAGAATTATTTATTTGGGACCAGCAGTTGGCGTAATGGCTATGTCACTGGACTCCCATGTAGTCAACTGCTATTCGAGTCCCAGACCCAGTGACTTAAACTCACACCGGGCGCGTATGCGTGCGTGCCCAAGATCCTGAGAGGAGAATGGAGCAGAAGAGATTGCGGTGTGGCCATCCCCACAGGGGGTGATTTCTTGCTTTCTGTCTCTCTGTCTCTCTGTCTTTCTGGTAAGCGCATGCACCCTATAGCAAAAACCTCTCAAAAAATTATTTATTTAATTTTATTTAATATTATTATTATTGTTATTATTTAATTTGCTATAGGGCACCGTGTGCTCACCAGAGAGACAGAGAGAGAGGGAGAGGCAGAGAAAGTGAGAAAGCGAGCCACCAGGTCTTGAACCATTTCCAACCATGGGGGAGTCCAGCACCTTAACTACCATGCCACTTGCTGGGCCATAGAGGTTTGTGTTTGTTTGTTTGTTTGCTTGGTTTTGCCATAGGGCATGTGCGTGTGCTGCACAGAGACAGAGAGACAGAAAGCAAGACATCACCCCCCCCGGGGGGATGACCATGCTGCAATCCCTTCTCCTCCATTCTATTCTAGGGATTTTGGATACACACCCACACATGCCTGGTGTGTTCAAGCCACCAGGTCCAGGACCCAAACCGTGGTTGGGTATGTGGGAGTCCAGTGACATAACCACTAAATCATTTGCTGGCCCCCAAGTGTGTATTTTAAAAAAGGAAAAACAGTCTCAAATTAATTATCTAAGTTTATATATTTAGAAAATAGAAAGAAAAGAGCACATTCAAATCAAAATAACTGAATAAGCAGAAGGAAGAAAATAAGTAAAGAGTGGAAATAAACAAAAGGAAAAAAAAGAAAGAAAATCAATTCTACCAAAAGCTGATTCTTTAAAAAAAGTCAATAAAATTGATAAAATTCTGTGGAAAAAAGATAAAAAATTCCAACATCATGAATTTAAAAGGAGTGCTACACATATCCTCCTGGGAGAGGTAATAAAAGAATGTTATAAACAACTTTAGACCAACCAACCCAAAAATTTATATAAAGTGAACAGATTCTTTTTTTTTTTCTTTTTTTTGGAGAGTTTTTTTTGCTATAGGGTGCGTGTGCTCGCCAGACAGACAGAGAGAGACATAGAGACAGAAAGCGAGAAATCACCCCCCAGGGGGGATGGTCACGTCACAATCCCTTCTCCTCCATTCTCCTCTCAGGATCTTGGGCATGCACGCACACATGCCCGGCGTGAGTTTTAAGCCACCAGGTCCGGGACACGAACCACGGTCGACTACATGGGGTCCAGCGACATAGCCATTATGCTAACTGCTGGTCCCTAAAATGAACAAATTCTTTAAAAATAGATTTACTGCGGACCAGCAGGTGGCATGGTGGTTAAGATACTGGACACTCCTGCATGGTCAGCCACGGTTCAAGTCCAGGACCTGGTGGCTTGCTTTCTCACCTTCTCTCTCTCGCTGTGTGTGTGTGTGTGTGTGTGTGTGTGTGTGTGTGTGTGTCTGTCTGTCTGTCTGTCTCTCTCTGGTAAAATTAAAATGAATGAATATATGAATAAATAAAATTAAGTAAAGTTTATTAAAAAAAATAGATTTACTGGGGCTGGCAGGCAGTATGGTGGTTAAAGGTGCTGAATTCCCACATGGCTGACTGTGGTTCGAGTCCTGGACCTGGTGCTTGCTTTCTCACTCTTTCTTGCTCGCTCTCTCACTCTGTTCCTCTCTGGTCAAATTGAAATAAACAAATGAATAAATAAATAAATAAAGTTAAATAAAATAATTCTTAAAATACATAAATAAAAAAATAAAAATAGATTTACCTTCCATGTCTATCAACGGCTTTACTTCCGTAGTTAAAAACCTTCCAGCAAGGGCCATTTCAAGCCCAGGTGGCCTCACTTATGAATTTAATCAAATGCTTAAGGAAAAACAATAAAACTAAGTCTACACAAGGTTTTCCAGAAAACAGAAGAGGGGGAATACCTAGCATTTCATTTTATGAGGCGTACATTACTTTCCACCAAAATCAGACAAAGGCATTACCAAAAAACCTACGCACCGACATGGCTGACGAATACGTCTAAGACGTCACAGTCACAAGGGGGTTTACCCCGGGGCAGGTTTCTTGGTCAGTCAGTGTAATCAACCGTATAAGCTGAAGGTGGTAAAAATGGCTCACTAAAAAGGGATCCACAGCAAATCTTGGGAATCTTATTTGGAAAAAGAGCTTGTGCAGATGTGACCAAGTGAAGGATGCTGAGATGGGAGCCCATCTTGGGTCAGCCCAGTGGGCCCTGGGACAATGACAAGTGCCCCATGAGAGCAGCCACGGGAGATTTGAGCAAGGCCGTAGAGCAGGCATGGATGCGCTGAGAAGGCCATGGAAGGTTAGAGGGGGAGATTTCAGCCTAGGACCCAGTAGTGACCAGAAACTGGAAGAAGCAGGGGGGAGAGTGACCCTGCCTGCCGACACCTTGATTTCAGGCTGCTGGCCTCCAGACCTGGAAGAGAATCAGTTCTCCACCAAGTCCGTGGAAATTCATTACAGCAACCTCAGGAAACTAATACATGGACTAAACCTAAGAAATATTATGCTCGAAGACTAGCAGTTGGTGTAATGGCTACATTGCTGGACTCCCATGTAGTCAACTATTGTGGTTTGAGTCCCGGACCTGGTGGCTTAAACTCACGCCGGGCGCGTGTGCGTGCGTGCCCAAGATCCCTAGAGGAGAATGGAGGAGAAGGGATTGTGGCGTGGCCATCCCCCCTGGGGGGTGATTTCTCGCTTTCTGTCTCTCTGGTGAGCGCATGCACCCTATAGCAAAAACCTCTCCAAAAAAAAAAAAAAAAAAAAACCCAACAAACAAAAAACAAGAAACAAAGAAAAGGCCAAGAAACAAAGAATCACTCTCAACAAATAGAATAGTGGGGTTTTCTGTGACCTCACGGGCATCCGTAGAGAACGTACAGGTAACATCACAGTCAAGGGTGGGAGATCAAATTCTTTTCCCCCCAAACTCAGGAACCAGCAAAGACATGGCCCACCCATTTCAGTTACCATGCAAATTGAGGTCTTTTCCAGTGCAACAGACAGCAGGAAATGAAATGCGTTAAATGGCAAAAGCAGCAGAGTGACTATTCAGAGTGACTATTCAGAGACAACGTGGACATTCTTGTCTCAGAATAAAACCCAGAGGAATCTCGGAGGAACTACTAGGGTAAATACAGGGGGACTTCAGAAAGTTCATGGGGCAAATGGAATTAAAGTGTGAACTTATTTTGATGCAAAAAAAGTGAAATTCTTCTGTACTATGCATTTTCCATTAACTTTTAAAAAATTATTTAATTTTTATTTATCATTATTATTTTTTTTTAATTTGCTACAGAGCATGTCTGCTCGCCAGAGAAAGTGAAAGCAAACCACTGAGTCTGGAACTAGAACTGCTGTTGACCATGTGGGAGTCCAGAGTCATAACCACTACACCATCTGCTGGCTCTTCTTTTTTCCCTTTAGTTTTGAAAGAATTATTTACTTAAGTATAATAATAATTACTATTATTCCATTTTTGACCAGACAGAGACAGAGAGGGAGAGTGAGAAAACCAGCTGCTAGGTCCAGGACTCAAACTGCAGTCAGCCATGTGGGGGTCCAGTGCCTTAAATGCCACGCCACATGCTGGCCCCTCTCTGTTAACTTTCGTATGTGAGTTTATCAAGATTGCAGAATATAAAGTTGATATATAAAAAATCGACAGTGGGCCAGATCATGGCTCAGTGGTAAACATGACCCTCTGCCAGGCAATCCCATGTGACAGGTTCCTGGTTCCAGTCCAGAGACTTCGCTCAGTAAACTGAGCACATACTTGACCATGATCCAGGCTGGATGAGGGCTGGAGACGAATCGTGGCAACAAGGTTCTGTGGGGGGTGCTGTCTCTCTCACTCAAGGAAGAAATACATAAACTAAAAAAGGGGGAGGGGAGAAAAAACATTCCTATATATTAGTATCAAAAAATTAGAAATTGATACGAATGAACCATAACATTTAAAATAGCCTCAAAATGTGAAATATTTATTTAGGAAGTGCAAGACCTGTACCCTATAAACAACAAAAAACATTTCTGAAAAATGAAGGGCAACCTGAATAGAGAGAGAAATACCATGTCCGAGAACTGGAAGACAGGCCAGCCGGTGGGATAGTGGTTAGAGCAGCTGCCCCACATGGCCAGCTGTGTGGTTTGATTCCCGGGCCTAGTGACTTGGAAACATGCGGGGCATGTGTGCATGCATGCCCCAAATCGCAAGAAGGAGGCGGAAGAGAAGGGATTATGGTATGCCATTGCCCCGAGGGATAATTTCTCACTCTTCCCCCCGCCTCTCTCTTTCTCTCTCTCTGATGAGAGTACATGCCCTATAACAAAATGAAAATTAAAAAAAAAAAAGATTTGGAAGATTCAATATTGCTGACATGTCAGTTTTCCCAAATCAATCTATGGATTCAATGCAATCCCAATCAAAATCTCAGTTGGCTTTTTAAAAACAAAACTCACAAGCTGACTCAAAAATGTATATGGATGGGGCCAGCAGGTGGCACGGTGGCTAAGGGCACTGGACTCCTACATGGCTGACTACAGTTCAAGTCCTGGACCTGGTCGCTTGCTTTCTCACTTTCTCTGTCTCTTTCTCTCTCATCCTGTCCCTCTCTGGGCAAATTTAATAAATAAATAAAGTTTTTAAAAAATGTATGGGACCTAGAGGTGCCCAAAGATGACTCGGACTGGACAGCACTGCCAGTCAGAGGGCCAGTGAGGAGAATGTTGCTAGACAGCCCCAGTTATAGCCTGTGCCAACAGTGACAGGGACTGGGGAGGACGAGGAGTGCTGAGAGAGATCAAAGAGACAAAGATGAAGAGGTCTGGAGGCCAAACACCGAGGTGGGGGCATCAAGAATGGCTTAGATTGGGAACCAGCAGTTAGCGTAATGGCTATGTCGCTGGACTCCCATGTAGTCGACCGCGGTTCGCGTCTTGGACCCGGTGGCTTACAACTCACGCCGGGCGCGTGTGCGTGCGTGCCCAAGATCCCGAGAGGAGAATGGAGGAGAAGGGATTGCGGCGTGACCATCCCCCCTGGGGGGTGATTTCTCGCTTTCTGTCTCTATGTCTCTCTCTGTCTGTCTGGCGAGCGCACGCGCCCTATAGCGAAAAAACCTCTCCAAAAAAAAAAAAAAAGAATGGCTTAGATTTCTGATCTGAGCAAGTGGTGGGCGGGGCCCTCACTGAGAGGGGACACAGGAAAACCAGCTGTGAGGGGGTATGAGGACACTATAGAGAGTCTAGACCATCGTAAGTTTAAGGAACCTCTGTCTTTTTGTTTTCTTTTAGGTTTTTGCCATAGGGCACATGTGCTCACCAGAGAGAGAGAAAGACAGAGCAAGGGAAAGTGAGAAATCACCCCCTCCACCACCACCCCGGGAGGATGACCATGCTGCAATCCCCTCTACCTCATTCTCCTTTTGGGTTTTAGGCACGCACACCTGCACCAGGCATGATTTTCAAACCACTGGGTCTGAGACTCGAATTGCGGTCAGCCGTGTGAGAATCTAGTGCCTTAACCAGCATGCCACCTGCTAGTACCAGTTTAGAGAATCGTTGACATAAATCAAATGGCATGTCCAGAAGGTAGCTGAACACTAAGAATGATCTCGGGACTGGAGGTGTATGTCCAGGAGTTATCAACAAATAGATGGCCCCTGAAGACAGGTGTGAACGGACTGTCCCAGGCGGGGTGCAGAGTGAGAATAGCAGGTTCAAGCTCCAAGGTTGGCTCTGAAGGTTCTAAGCAAGTGGAGATGAGTTGGATGGGGATAAGAAGACTGCAGTTTGGAAGTTACTGCCTTAGCCTTGTCACTGCTATGCTGATTTAGACTAAGGCAGAGGAAGTGAAGGTCGAGGGATCTGGGTTAACTTCAGATTTTATGTGTGTGTGTGTGTGTATGTATTTTAAAATTTACCAGAGGGCATATGTGTTCACTAGGGAGAGAAATGTGAAAGCATCCTCCAGAGAAAAGGTCACATCGCAATCCCTTCTCCTCCATTTCTCTCCCCTTTTAGGACTTTGGGCATGCACGCACATGCATCCAGCATGTTTTTCAAGCCACCGGGTCTGAGGCTTGAATCGCATGGTCAGCCATGTGGGATCCAGCTGCCTTACACATCAGGCCATGAACTGGCCCAGCTCCAGTTACATTTCGGACTCCTGTTCAGGGATGGTGAATAGCTCCTCTTTGATCACTCCTTCTGCAGGTTGCTATGACTTATTCTGGATAAAACATAAGAGCAACAATTACCTAAGCCCTGGAGAAAATCCAAAAGCAATACTGGAGAGGCATGGACACCTGAGAGGAGGAACTTCATTAGCTGTGTCCCACTTTTATGGCTTCTGGCCTGGGGAGACTGTTGTAACTGCCACTCCAGATGGCTGATGCTCCAATAGAAAGCTCAGACTTTTATTGGTTTGAAGAACCAGAGGACAATTTGTGATAACTATAGCTGCTGGAAAGTCAGGAGGGAAAACCTGGAAAGAGGAGAAATAGAGATAGAGTACTCCAAATTCTGTGTATAAACTCTGCCTAAATCTCTGGCTGACTCATAAATAACCCATGCAGATGGCAGACTCTAAGCTGAGCCTAAAAGAACCAAACAGGGATTTCGGCTGCTACTTACTCTAGGGAAGACAGAATTTGCAAATTGAATACAGCCAAGTTGAGTGCTTGCTTAAAAACAAAACAAAACAAATAAACAAGAAACACTCTTTGGAGAAAGATAACAAGATTTAGAGTCCGAATTGTGAATAAATGATCCACAATGTTGAGGACACAATTCAATATTACTAGATGTACAAAGGCATAGGAAAATGGGACCCATTCTCAAGAGAAAAGACAGTCAATGGAGACTGACCCCAAGATAAGCAAGACGTTGGAGTTACTAGACAAGAATCTTAAAGATGTGATTATACCTTCATTAGTCTGCTAGGGCTGCCATGACGAAATAGTACAGATTGGATGGCTTAAAAAAAAAAAAAAATTATCTTCTCACAGTTCTGGAGGTTAGAAGTCCAAGATCAAGGTGCCAGCAAGGTCACTTTCCCCTGAGATCTTTCTCCCAGGTTTGCAGAGGACCTTCTTAGTCTACCCTCATACGGCCTTTCCTCTGTGCACACACATCCCTGCTGTCTCTTTCTCTTCTTTTGAGGACACCAATGAGATTGGATGAGGGCCCACCTATATGCCTTCATTTAACCTTAATCACTTATTTAAAGACTCTGTCTCCAAATATAGTCATGTTAAGGGTGAGGGCTTCCATACATGTATTTTGGAGAACATAGTTCAGTCTAAAACATAAATATTCTCAAAGACACTATATAAGTATGTAAATAAAGTAATATATATGAGATTTTCTATCTCAAGACAGAAGGAAAAAACCAACCAAAAGAGTGAAGTAGAAATTCTAAAACTGGAAAATATAATATCTTTAATAAAATGTTTATTGGATAGGCTTAATGCAGATTAGACACTATAGAAGAAAAGATCAATACATTTGAAGACAGGATAATAACACTATTAAAATTGAAGTTGAGGGGACCAGCAGTTAGCACAATGGCTATGTCGCTGGACTCCCATGTAGTTGACTGCGGTTCGGGTCCTGGACCCAGTGGCTTAAACTCACGCCGGGCGTGTGTGTGTGTGTGTGTGTGTGTGTGTGTGTGTGCCCAAGATCCCGAGAAGAGAAAGGAGGAGAAGGAATTGCGGCATGGCCATCCCCCAGGGGGTGATTTCTTGCTTTCTGTCTCTCTGTCTTTCTGGCAAGTGCACGCAACCTATAGCAAAAACCTCTCCAAAAAAAGGAAGAAGTTCAGAGAGAGGAAAAAAAAAGTATGGGGTAAGAAACTAAGCCACAATGATTTATGATAAAATAGTATGAGGGGTCTTCCAAAAGCTCATGGAAAATATGTTTAATGAACAAAAAATATGCTTGCATTTCATTTTTCTTGCACCAGAATAAATTCATACTTTAATTCTATTTTCCATGATTTCTTTTTAGAGATTTTTTTTTTTTTAATTTTTGCTATAGGATGCATGCCATTACTGGAGAGACAAAGAGAGACAGAAAGCAAGAAATCACCCCCAGAGTGGGATAGCCACACCACAATCCCTTCTCCTCCAGTCTCCTGTTGGGATCTTGGGCATGCACGCACATGTGCCCTGTATAAGTTTTAAGCTGCTGGGTCTAGGACTTGAACCACAGTTGACTACATAGGAGTCCAGTGACATAACCATTAGGCCATCTGCTGGTCCCTACATGATCTTTTAAAAGTTTTCTCACATTAAATGTAATAGTGGAGTCTCCAAAGAGAAGAGAGGAGAGAATGGGACAGAAAAAAATGTTTGAAGACACAATGGATGGAATTTCTGTAAATTTGGTGATTCAAGAAGCTCAGAATACCCATGCAGGATAAACAAAAAGAAAATGGTGCTCAGGTACTTCTTAGTCCAATGAGGGCACCAAGGACCTGGATAATGCCACTTTTCCTTGGAAACAATGGGGGGCCAGAGGGCAATGAAATAACTTTAAAGTTTTAACAGCATCTCAAAATTCTGTATCTGGTAAAAATATAGCTTAATTTTTAAGGTGAGACAAAGACATTTTCAGAAAAATTGAAAATAACCTGTTCCCAGCAAATATATTATATAGAAATGCTAAAGGAAGTTCTTTGCTTTGAAGAGAGAATATACCACATGGGAAACTACGTCTTTGGGAAGAAATGAACAACAACAAAAATAGTAAATATGTGTGTAAATAGAAAGGACTTTTTTTTTTTTCCTTTTATTGTCAGGGAGCATGTGTGCTTGCCAGAAAGAGCAAGAGGGAGAAAGTACCCCCCAGTAGGGTGTGGTCTCGCCACAATCCTTCTTCCTCCGTTTCTCCATTTGGGGCATGTGTGGATGCACAGCAATGTGTCTTGCTTTGCTTTGAAGAATTATTTTTTATTTTATTTATTTATTTATTTGAATTTTGCTAGAGGGCACATGTGTTCAGGAGAGAAAGAGGGGGAAAGTGAGAAAGCAAGCTGCCCGTCTGGGACTTGAACTGCAGTGGGCCCTGTGGGAGTCCAGCACCTTCACCACCATGCCACCTGCTGACCCTAGCAGCATGTTTTTCAAGCTACCAGGACTGGGGTTTGAACCACATCAGCCACAGCTCTCTATACACAGGGCTTAACTGCTGAGCTATGGGACTGGGCCCTAAAAGACTCTGCTCCCTTGTAATTTTGTTAAATTGTTGGAAGCAATGGCTTGGAAGGTTTAGGATGGATGCAGATGCAATGCACATGACAACTACAGCAGAAAGGGCAGTTACAAGGTTTCTTCACTCCAGGTGCAATAATATAACATTAACTCTAAGCAGCCTGGACAAAATCAGGGCTTTACTTTGTAATCCTGATAGCAATGGCTAAATAAATATTGCACAGAAATACAGCTAGAAAGGTGTCATTAGTCCACAGGACAGCAGGAAAAGAGGCACAGAAATGCAGAGCGCAGACAGAAATCAAGGGCAGGCGGGAAGCAAACCGAGCCCTCCACAGATGAGCGCATTTTCTGCTAACAACCACTCTAATTCAAAGACAAGATTGTCAGGATGGATTTTGTTTGTTTGTTTGTTTCCATAAAAAGCAAGACCTGCATAGATGCTGTCTGTGAAAGATGAACTTTAAATGTAAAGACACAGGCTGAAAGTAAGCAGAACATGTATCCTACCAGCGATAAACACGCCGCTGTCACACAGACCTCACAGTAAGGAAAATGGCCAGAAAAAAGGAGGGACATTTCTTAAAAACTGAAGGGCTAGCTCCTTAGACATATCTAACAAATATGAAAATGCACATGTCCGTTTAAGACTTTGATTTGAAAATAGAAAATCAAACATGGGCATTTAGTTCTAGTCCCTCAGTAACTCTTACTAAAATGGTACTAAAATGTGGGTCAGCTGATGGCCTGGTGGCTAAGGTGGCTGGATCCCACATGTCTGACAGCATAGTTTGAGTCCCAGACCTGGTGGCTTGAAAATCAGGCTGGGTGCATGTGCGTGTATGCCCAAAATCCTGAGAGGAGAAAGGAGGAGAAGGGATTGTGGTATGGCCATTCCCCTTAGGGGGTGAATTCTCACCTTTTTTTTTTTCCTCTCTGTATCTGACTCTTTCTCTTCAGCATACACACATGCCCTATAGCAAAAACTAAAAAATAACTAAAAAGATTTTATTATAAAAAAATGACAAAAAGTATAATGAATTTCTATTTCTCTGTCACCTATATTTAATATTTATTCATAGCAAGCCATATCTATTTTTCCCTTGGAATGTCTATTATTTTGTAAGGTTTTTGCCATAGGGTGTGTATATTCACTGGAGAGAGAGAGGGAGAGGGAAAGTGAGAAATCACCCCCCCGGGAGGATGGCCACGCTGCAATCCTTCCTCCTCCATTCTTCTCCTGGGATTTTGGGCACACACAAAAATGCATCTTCTGTGATTTTCAGGCCCCTGGATCTGGGTCCATATGGGAGTCCAGCACCTTAACCACCATGCTTCCTGCAGGTCCCTTCCCTTGAAATATCTTTAAAAAAAAGTGTAGTTTTTAAAAACATTAAGTGGTAATATTTTACTCAGTAAAGGGATCCTTTTAAAAATGTTATTATTATTATTATTTTAAAATTTCTTGGGACTAGAAGTTGGCGTAATGGCTATGTCATAGCTGGACTCCCATGTAGTTGACTGCAGTTCGAGTTCTGGACCCGGTGGCTTAGACTCATGCCAGGCCTGTGTGCGTGCGTGCCCAAGATCCCTGGAGGAGAATGGAGGAGAAGGGATTGCAGCGTGGCCATCTCCCGGGGGGTAATTTCTCACTTTCTGTCTCTGTCTTTCTGGTGAGCACACACACCCTATAGCAAAAACCTCTCAAAAAAAAAAAAAATTATTATAGAGCATGTGCATTCACCAGAGAGAGAGACACACACACAGAGAGAAAGAGAGGGAGAGAGAAGGAAAGTGAGAAAGCAAGCCACCATGCCTGGGACTCAAGCCACAATCAGCCATGTAGTAGTCCAGCGACCTAACCACCACGCCACCTATTGTCCCCAAAGGAATCTTTCTTTTAATTAAAGAGGTATAAGATCAAAAAAAATTTTAGAAGAAAAAATATGAGAATTTGAGAGCTCGTGCTTACTTAGAGTTCTTATAAATGACAGCAAAAACACAATACCTAAAAGAAAAAAGTTATTAAATCAAACCACATCAAAATGCAAATCATTTCTTTCTAAAGACACCATTAAGGAAACCAAACTGGGTCCGGCCGAGCCAGTAGCATCCCGAACTGCAGACCTGGAAGCCACAGGCCAACACAGTTTGGGTCCCTGGCTGAAAGCACCCAGGTCGTGCACACAGGCCCAGCATCCCAGAGGGCTGGAGGCTGGCGAAGGTGAAGATCGCTGAACGGTGATCTTGGTATGACCAGTGCCTGAGGCTGGCGCTCCTCTTTTCCGCTCTCTCTTTCCTGTGCGTGCACACTTGCTCAATCATAAATTTAAAAAAGAAAGGAAGAAAGAAAATGAAAATGCAAGCAACACACTGGGAGAAAACAAAACACATATCTGTTAAAGGATGAGATCCAGAATATACAAAGAATTATTTTTTAAATTATTTTACTTAGCTTTATTTTATTTATTTATTTATTTATTTATTTATTTATTTTAATT
Organism: Tupaia tana; assembly: GCA_026018925.1. Classification (NCBI taxonomy): domain Eukaryota; kingdom Metazoa; phylum Chordata; class Mammalia; order Scandentia; family Tupaiidae; genus Tupaia; species Tupaia tana. Next base: position 82,544,589 of record JAKSZU010000016.1, on the reverse strand, counting down.
TGACCAGAGAGGAACAGAGTGAAAGAGAGGGAGAGAGGGAAAGTGCAAAAGTGAGCCACCAGGTCCGGGACTTGAACTGCAGTCAACCATGTGGGAGTCCGATGCCCTTAACCACCACACCACCTGCCGGCCCCAAGAACATACAAAGAATTATTATAGCAGGACAAGAAAACAAACAATTCAACAAACACATAGGATGGCATTTGATTAGACCTTTCACCAAATAAAATATCCAAATAGCACACGAGTTCATAAAAACATGCTCAAAATTATTAATATTGCACACCCACAAGAATAGCTACTTAATGGAAATTGGTAAATGAAGAACAATAAATGCTGGTGTGGATGGAGAAGAACACGACCACTTGCGCAGTGCTGCCGGGGATGTAGAATGGTGCCGCCACCTCGGAGAAACAGTCCGGCAGCCCCTCAGCAAGGGTAACACAGAGGCCGGCAGGCGGTGCGGTGGTTAAGGCGCTGGACTCCAGCGTGGCTGCCGTGATTCAAGTCCCCGACCTGGTGGCTTGCTTCCTCACTTTCCCTCTCCCTCTTTCTGTCTCTCTCTGGTGAGTGTGTGTGCCCTGAGCAAATTAAAAAAAGAAAAGAGAGAGAGAGAGAAAATTAAATAAATGATTATTTTACTAAAAAAAATGTTTCATATTAGGGGTCCTCCCGGGCCTGGTGGTTAAGGTGCTGGACCCCACATGGCTGAACATGCAGCTCGGTCTCCACCTTGGGAGCCCGAGGCACGGCCGGGAGCACGTGTGTGGGTGCTTCAAACCCCGAAAGGGGCCGAGGAGGGCTAAGGCGGCCACGCCCACAGCTTTCCCTCCTTCTACCTCTCTTTCGGGCATACGCGCCTGCCCTCTGGCAAAATAAAATTTTAAAAAGTTTAACATATTAAATAGGACACCAGACTTACAAAAAACAAAATAATAATAATAGAAAAGATAAACTGGACTTCATCAAAACGGAAAACTTTTTTTTTTTTTGAGAGGTTTTTGCTATAGGGCTCATGCACTCGTCAGAAAGACAGAGAGAGACAGAGAGACAGAAAGCGAGAAATCACCCCCCAAGGGGATGGCCACGCCGCAATCCCTTCTCCTCCATCTCCTCTCAGAATTTGGGCACGCACGCACACGCGCCTGGAGTGAGTTTAAGCCACTGGGTCCGGGACTTGAACCACGGTTGACTACATGGGAGTTCAGTGACATAGCCATTACGCCAACTGCTGGTCACAAAACTTAAAACTTTTTAAAAAATAATTATTTACTTAACTTTATTTATTTACTTAATTTGACAAGAGATGGACAGAGAGAGAAAGAAAGAGAAAGAGAGAAAGCAAGTCATCAGGTCCAGGACTTGAACTGCAGTCGGCCATGTGGGAGTCCAGTATCCTTAACCACCAGGTTACCTGCTGGCCCCTAAAATGGAAAACTTTAATCCATCAAAGACACTACGAACAGAATCAAAGGTAATCCGCATAGTGAGGGAAAATACTGGTAGGGAATGTATCTGATGAATGATTAACATCTAGAATATATAAAGAAATTCTGCAACTCAAACACAGCAGAGCAAACTGCCCGATTAAGACACCAGTGAAGAACTTGAATAGATATTTATCCAAAAAACATGGACAAATAGCCAATAAGCACATGGGAAGATACTCGGTATCACTAAGCACGAGGGAAATGTAACAGACCACGTGAGACCCCACTGCACGCCCCTCGGGGTGCCACTCATCAAACAGGACGCAGCAGCTCCTGGTGGGCAGCTGGACACCAGCGCCTTGCTGTGGGGATGGAAAACAGCTCACTTCTGTGGAAAACACTGCCGTGAGCCCTCAAAAGCAGAACCCACAATTACCTCATGACCCAGCAGCTCCACTCTGGGGATGGACCTGAAAGAATCGAAAACAATGGCTCACAGAGATAGCTGTATCCTCATGCGCATGGCAGTCTTATTCACGACATTCAAAATACGGAAGGGACCCGAATGTCTATCTGTGGACAAATGAGTAAACAAAACATGCCCTACGTATACAGTGGAATACTACTCAGCCTTGAAAAGGAAGGAAATTCTGACAGATGCCGCAGTGTCCATACAGGCACTGAGTGAAATGAGCCAGATGCAGAAGGCCAAATACTGTGGCTCCGTGTGCGCAGATACCTCATAAACAGGGTAGCTGAATTCAGGGACAACAGGACGGTGGACATCGGGGCCAGGAGGAGGGTGGCGAGCTGCTGTGTGCCGGGGAGAATCTCGGTGGGGAGGGCGCAGTGCTCTGCGAGGAACGGCAGGTGGACTTAACGCCTCTTAGTGCACACTTGACAATGGCTATGGTAGTCAATTTCACGTCATGTATGTTTTCTCAAGATAAAGAGGTTTAACATATTCTTAGATATGACACCAAAAGCACAAGCCACAAGAGAAAATTAGATAACCCGAGTTTCATCCAAACTGAAAAGTTTTAGGAATGCAGTATGACCAGGCCCCATTGGGGTGGTTTTCTGTCTTCCTGTTTCTGTCTCTGTCTCTGTCTCTCTCTCAAGCCCATGAACCTGCCTTCTGGCATTAAACACACACACACACACACACACACACACACACACGTGCGCACACACAACAAGAACAGAAAGAATAAAAGCAATTTTAAATTTATATACTTCCATCCAGCAGGTGGTGTGGTGGTTAAGGTGCTGGACTCCCACGTGGTCAACGGTGGTTTGAGTCCTGGACCCAGCGGCCTGTGCGTGCCCCAAATTCCAGGAGCAGAATAGAGAAGAGATTGTGGTGTGGCCAACCTCTCTAGGCGGGGGTGCTTTCTCACTTTCCTTCTCACTGTCTCTCTCCAGTGAGCACACGCACCTTATGCAAAAACCTTTTAAAATTTTTTTTTTGGTATACTTCAAGGGCACTGTCAAGAAAGTGAAAAGAATAGGAAAAAATATTTACAAATGATATATATGCAAGAGTATATAAAGTCCTCTTATTGCTCTATAATAAAGGTCAAATAACTCAGTTTAAAAAAATGAGTGAAGGATGTTAGCAGACATTTCTCTAAGAGGGCATATAAACAGGCAATGACGCCTGAAATGGCAGTCTACAGGAGAAGCCACCGCCCCTCTGCTGAGGGACTGCGATGGGCAAGGACGTGGGAAAGCGTCGCCTCCCGCCTGCCAGTGTGAGTGCGAAACGCAGCCTCTGTGGGGAAGAGTGGCCGCTCCTCAGAAAGTAACGCAAGGCTCCAGAGGACCCAGCATTCTGCCCTCGACACGCACCTACGAGCAACGAGAACCTGAGTCTGTGCAAACGTTACAAGGACGTTCTTAGTGGTATTTCTCATAACGGCCCAAAGGCAGGCATGTCCCCCGTGCCCACTAACCAATGAGTGGAGCAGAACAGGGTCTAGCCATGAAATGTGTATGCAGGGCCGGCAGGTGGTCGAGACACCGACTCCCCACGGCCACCCGCGGTTTGAGTTCTGGACCTGGTGGCTTGTTTTCTCACTTTTCCTCTCTCTGGTCAAATTAAAAACGAATAATAACAAATAAAGTTGAATACATAATTCCTCAAAAAATGCGCCTGGGGAGCCAATGCATTCCTTTTAACCCATAAAAGAGAAATGACAGCACGGCACGGGCTGGGAGAAAGCCCAGGCGGGAAGACCACATACTGTGGGCTCCATGTATGAGACGTGCCCACCGCAGGCAACGCCAGAGAGAGAAGGCAGCCTCGTGGCCTCCGGAGGCTGAGGGCGAGGCTGGGGTGAGGGATATGGAGGGGACAGCGCGAACGGTACGCAGCTTCCTTCTGAAGTGACGGAAACGCTCAACGACTGTGGTGATGGCTGCACCACTCTGTGTATACGTGAAACCGTGGGGTTGCAAAAAAGCTGAACATAAATTTACCATGTGATACAGAAATTCCCCAGAAATTAGGTATATCCCAAGAGAAACGAAAACATGTATCTGCACACCAATACGCACGTAGATGTCCTTAGCATCACTAGTTAGGTAGTAAGGCATGTGCACTCGCTGGAGAGAGAAAGAGGCAAGGAGAGATGAAGTGGGAAAGCACCTCCCAGGGCTTGGCTACAACGTAATCGTTTTCCTTCACTCTCCTCTTAAGATTTGGGGCACACATGCACACGTGTTTTACAAGCCACTGGATCCAGGACTTGAACTGTGCAGCTAGCCACGTGGGATCCAGAGCCCTAACTTACACACTACCTGGCTATTCTAGCATCACTATTCTGTTTTTTTTTTTTTTTTGTGGGGGGAGAGGATTTGGCTCTAGGGCGCGTGCGCTTGCCAGAAAGACAGAGAGACAGAGAGACAGAAAGCGAGAAATCACCCCCCAGGGGGGATGGCCACACAACAATCCCTTCTCCTCTCGGGATCTTGAGCACACAAGCACACGCGACCGGCGTGAGTTTAAGCCACCATGTCCTGGACTCGAACCGCAGTCGACTACATGGGAGTCCAGCGACATAGCCATTACACCATCTGCTGGTCCCCAGCATCACTATCCTTAACAACATCAAATTGGAAAAAACTTAAGGTCCGTCAATTGGACAGAATGTGGTGAATCTCTGTAATGCAATACTGCTCAGCAGTAGAAGGAAACGAGCTTTGACATGTGCTCTGATACAGGCAGAACTCAAAGCATTATAAGTTAAAAAGCCAGGTACTGGGTAGGGTGATAGAGCAGGTATCTGGACTGGGGAACACAGAGAACGTTTGAGGCCAAAGGTAGGATATTGGATTGAAGGAAAGTTTATAAACTAATGTAGAGACCTCTCTCTACTCAGATCCCATTACAGTGGCTATCAGGCTTAGGCCTACACACAGGAGATGGGAAAAGCGTCTCAAGAATGTGAACAGCCCACGCTAGAAGAGCTAAAGATGCTCCAAATGGAGAGCAGGCAGAGTCCCAGCCAGACCACGATGGACGCGGCAAGGCGCACTCGCAGCGCTCCCACTCTGCGTGTCAGCCGCTCCCAGTCAGATAGGAGCAGGTGGTCAAGGATGGCCAGACATCTGAGAAAAGCATCCTATGATTGCACTTCCCCCACCCTAAAAAAAGAGAAAGAAAAGTGAGCAAACGAGCAATTGAAGAAGAGTAATACAGAGGGAATACAGACCATACAGAGAGAAGATAAAATATGTTCAATAAAAAGAAGTATTCCATTTTATTTATTTTAGAGAGACTTTTGCTATAGGGCATATATGCTCCCAGAGAGATAGAAAATGAGAAGTTACCCCTCAGGGGGGATGGCCATGCTGTAATCTTATCCTCCATTCTCCTCTCACGGTTTTTGGTACTCACACACACGTGCTCAGTGTGAGTTTTGAAGCAACCTGGTCCAGTACTTGAACCATGGTCAACTACATGGGAGTCCAGCAATGTAACCATTATGCCATTTGCTGGTCCAAAGGTATTCCATTTTTAAAAAGAACATGAAATAAATTTTAGAAAGTAAAAATATGATAGTAGAAATGAATAATTTCAAATGGAAAGTTTGGAGAGAAAATAGAAAGGGAAAGAAAGAAAGAAAGAAAGAAAGAAAGAAAGAAAGAAAGAAAGAAAGAGGAAAGGAAAGGAAAGGAAAGGAAAGGAAAGGAAAGGAAAGGAAAGGAAAGGAAAGGAAAGGAAAGAAAAGAAGGAAGGAAGGACAGAAAAGCTAAGAAAATTAGAGGACTCAAATAGATTTAATATACAACAAATCAGAGCACCAATAGAAAATCACCTACGAAATAACACGACATTTCCCCAGAATAAACAGACATGAATTTACAGCTCAGAGGATGCTCACCAGGACCAGTAGCAAGCCTGCCCTAACACGTGCAGAGTCTGGAGCAGTGATGTAAGTGGAAGCCAATATGCCACACGTGTACATTTTTCAGTTATAAATGAAGATAAGAAACTATCAAATAATGTGTGTTCTTTCCTTTACCTGATAAAATACCTTCGTAACAACTTGGAAGGCCAGGTTCTGCTATAGAATGCTCAGCTCCTTGGAGTTCTGCCCCAGAACATAGAGGCGTGAGGAGAGCTAGCCCCTGGCCCTGGTGACATCCCTTATCCACTCCCTTTGTCTTCCAGCTCTGGACCCACCTCCCATCATGAGGGGCCTCATGTGCATGCATGTGGACACTTCATCCCACATACCCAAGTTCTACTCTATAGTCTCCCCACAAAGTCCTTCCACAAAGAATAATTCCTTGGCCACTCCATACACAGGACACCACGACTGGCCAGTTTCAGTCCTGGACCCAGAGGCTTGAAAATCACGCTGGGGTGCCTGTGTGCGTGCGTGCCCAAGATCCCAAGAGGAGAATGGAAGAGAAGGGATTGTGGTGTGGCCATCCCCCTGGGGGGAGATTTCTCACTTTCCTACTCTCTGTCTCTCTTGTCTCTCCGGCCAGTGCATGCGCCCTATAGCAAAAATCTCTCTCTAAACACATCTTTTTTTAATATTGAGATTTAAAAATTGAGCACATTGAGAAAAAAATTTTTTAAAATTGAGATTTAAAAATTGAGCACATTGAGAAGAAAAGTAAAACTAGACTATTAACTGCCCAGAAAATAAAATATGGTTCGGGAAAGGAAAGAAATCGCTTACTGTGTGTGGCTCACGGGTCTGGAAGTGCCGACACAGTTGTGATCATGTGAACCCGATGCTGAACCAACAAACATGTTTAGGAGGACATGGGCAGAGCGCGTGTGTCTGATGCGAGTGTAGGTCGGGGGAGTGGAACGAGCAAAACGTTTGTCTTCCACGAGAGAAAACATTTCTAATTTAGAAAGTAGGAACAAGGGACCCAGCACATCATTAAGAGATGGAGACGTAAATACAAAAAAAAGAAAAAAAAAATCAGCCCAACCGTTCAACGCGAGGTACCTGGACAGGAAAGACCTTTTTAGCAACAAGTCTTACAGGGCTCGACATTTCTCTGTGATAGTGTGTGAACGCACGAGGCAGACGCACCCTCTGCAGGCCCCACTCACAGTCCCCTCCCTCCGGTCCCCTCCGGTCCTCCGTGCCGGGATGCTGGGCACACACGTGTACCTGCTGTGTTTTCAGGCCTACTGAGCTGCAGACTCCAACTACTCTGCATGCGGCTTCCAACTCTGCCGTGCAGTGTGCCACTGACTGTGCCACGAGGCCGGCTCCTTCTTCTTTTTTAAGTTTATTCATTTATTTCTTCCATGAAAGAAAGACATATGGGAGGGGGGTGCCCCCAGCAGCGTCTTCACACACAGGCTACCCCAGTCTCAGCTAGCCTAGGTCACGGCACGTGTGCACCTGGTGTGGTCGGGAAGCCTCAGGGCACGAACCCACGACCTGTCCCTGGGCCCAGTCCCGTTACTGCTGCGCCACTGTCTGCCCCTTTTTGACTTGTTATGGGCTTTGATAAAAACACAAATTTAAGGAGGGGAGGGTTCAGAAAACTGACACACCTAGGCTTGTGAACTTAGCCTCCTCAAAAACTTAAAAATACCCTGCGATCCAGCAATTCCTCTTCTGGGTATATACTCAAAGGAATTGAACGCAGGATCTCAAAGAGATCATCTTCCCCGATATTCATAGAGCATGATTTACAAAGCAAAAGGTAGAAGCAACTGGTGCCCACAGAGTGGACGCACAAGATGCGTCGCGGACAGGACTATTAGCCTTGGGGAGGAAGGCATCCGACACCTGCTACAACACGCTGTCCACGCGCACGTCGCGGAAGTGAAATAGGCCAGACACAGGAAACAGACTGCGACTCCACCTCGCAGGCTCCCGGGGGCCGCGAAGTCGCAGAGACGGAACGTACAACAGCACGGTGGTTTCCAGGGCCGGAGCGGGGCGGCGCCCGGGGAGTCAGTGTTTGAGGGGACAACGCTGAAAAGAGCCCTGGAGATGGGCGGTGGTGATGGGTGCACAGCAGCAACGCCCCACTGGACCGCACCCGCAAAAATGGCTAAGGCAGTGAATTCTGTGTTATGTGTGTTTTACCTTAATAAGGCAAAAAGTAGCTTAAAAAATGAGAAAAATCCAAGGCCACAGGAACCAATGTTGATCAAGGATTAAAAGCCACAGCCGAGGTCACCAGCTTTCAGGAAGGTGACCAGAGATGGGCACGCACACCAGCAACGCTCAGAAGGGCTGCAGGAGGCACCCGGACAGCCTTAGGTGCCTCACGGCCAGCAGGGCCTGCCGGGCTGGGGCAGGATGCCAGCGTGGAGCGGGCTAAGGTCTGCCCCTGTGGAGACCCTCGGACCTCCTGGGGCCAGCGGCAGAAGCGGGGAAACAGTGCTTTTTCTCATGTGACTGAGCACACGTGATCACCCGTGGGGTGGGGCGGGGGCTTCCTGCAGAGGCCCCTCTGGAGTCCCTGCAGCTCTAACCTGGTGAGACACAGGCCCCTGCCTTCCCAGCCCTACAGGGGGTGCCCTCAAACAGGGTGATCAGGAGCCTGGTGCTGCGGCCAGACAGGACATGAGGTGGACGCTGGCAGGACGGGGCATGAGGGTGCTGGGACTGGGCAGGTAGCCCCCTGCCCTGCGTGGGAAGCTCTGCCTGATGGTCCCCAGGGCTGTGGGGATGCCTGAGCAACGTACCCTGCCCGGAACTGCTTTCAGGACAGATGGACGTGGTGCCCCACTACAGGGAATGTTCTGGAACCTGCCCTTGACTGAGGTGGGGTGTCTCCTCCAAGGCCATGTCCCCTTTCTGGGCTCTTTCTCCAACAGGTAGGCTGATAGGCACAGGGCCAGAGGCACAAGCCCTCACCGCCCCCCACCCCAAGTCTGAAGGGCCAGGGAGGCCTTGCGGCAGCTGCTGCCTCCCTGCTTGCACCACATGTTCAAAGCCCCCCTGTGCTCGACAGGGAGCCGGGGATGTTCGACAGGTCACCAGGACCTGCTGGCCTCGAACGACAGGGCTGCATGCTCTCATAGCTCTGGGGACCTGAGGCCCAAACGCAGGTGTGGACAGGCCCACAGGGAAAGGCTGGGGGGAGGCTCCTTACTCGGACGGGCGGAGGGTCTCACAACGCTGTCGTTCCGTGCCAGGATGGCCCAGCCTAGTGGCAGGTCCTTAGAAGAGAGAAGGGAGGGAACAGATGAGCAGAGGAGGCCACGTGAGGACTGGGCGGAGGCTGGAGTGAGGCTGCCATGAGCCGAGGACCGCCTGGAGCCTCCGGGAGTTGGAGGAGTGGGGTGGGTTTTAGCAGCTGGAGCTCGTGGGTCTGTGATAGGCGGGTCCCCTGAAAACAGTTGTTCCTGGACGTGCCAAGGGTGTGATGTCGTTTGCACATGCTCTCTCTGCCCATGGCCCCTCCCATGTCTGTGGGTATCTAGGAGCCTGGAAGAACCATGAATAGGGCTGGGTGCCAGCCTGGCCCAGAGACCCCTGTGGAGTGAGGCTAGTCCCGCCATCCCCTGCCGGGTTGCTGTGAGGTCCAGGTGAGGTGACCAGAGATGGGCACGCACACCAGCAACGCTCCAGACGTGGAAAGGAGGCCTTGCCTCGGGTGAGCAGGTGACTCCTGGCAGGTCAGGTCCCAGACCTCGGTTTCCTCTCCGGATGTTCGGAGCAGAGAGGGGCATGGCTGTGCTCCCCCAGGGCAGCTACCAGGGCCCAGGCCGCTAAGAGCTCGCCCAGCGCAGTGGGAACAGGGAATAACGCTTCCCTCCCTGGGCGCCTGGCTGCTCGTGCCCCAGGATGCTGGGGCAGAGGGACATGACAAGGGGAGCAGGGTGGGCCGCAGGGTGCCCAGGTGGGACAGGAGTCCATGGACGTGTCCTGAAGCTCGACTCACTGCGTGTTTACAGCTTCTCCTCACTTGGGGCACACAGTGTTAATGACTCACTCGAGGCAGCCCCAGCTGGGCCCGCGGAGTCCTGTCCGCCGCGCCTCTGAACAGGGATGAAAGCACGCTTGGTCCGCATGACTCACACGAGAAACCCTTAAATGCAGCGTGTGTGGTTTTGTGCGTCCACATCCACCCGCACGGTGCGTGACTGCCTGATGGGTCCATCCTCGGGGTGGGTATTAGAGCCCCGGTGCGCAGGGAATGCTGGTCTGCAGGGTTCGCCCATTAAGTGGTATGACAAGCCACACACCCCGAAGGCAAGCTGCTCGGTTGTTTATTGTGGGGTCAGGACCGGGGGAGAGGAGAGCTGCACGGTGCTGTCTTGGTCAGCCGGAGAGTTGGGGGTACGGGGGCCGGTCTCCTCGGCAGGTTGCAGGATGGCTGGGACCCAGGGCTTGCACCTACTCGTTCCACTCTCCTGCTACCGGGGCTTCAGTCCTCGGTTCCTCTTCTGCTTCTCGCTCCCTTCTCCACCTGTCCCTGCATGCACCTGGCCATGAGTGAGGCTGCTTTCCCCCTTCGCTACTTTTTTCTTTAAAAAAGAGGTTTTTGCCTCAGGACGAGTGCACTTACAAGGAAGAGAAAGAGAGACAGTGAGAGGGAAAGTGAAAAATCACCTCCTGGGAGGATAGCCACGCTGCAGTCCCTTCTCCTCCATTCTTCTCTCGAGATCTTGGGCATGCACGCACATGTGCCAGGCTTGAGTTTCAAGCTACCAGGTCTGGGACTTGAACCGCAGTTGCCTATGTGGGAGTCCAGAGATGTAACTCCTATGCCATCTGCTGGTCCCATCCCTTTGCTACTCTTGACACTCCAAAATAGTCCATGTGTAAACCAGGACACCTGAGGGGACTTCATAAAGTTCAGGGGAAACGGAGTTAAAGCACGAGTTTAGGGCCAGGCAGTGGCGCAGTGGTAACGCATCTACAACCCCCTGGCAAGGGCCCTGGGTTCAGGCCCAGGTCTCTGTGAGCTCCCTGTGTTGGCACGTATGTGCCCACGATCCAGGCCAGCTGGGACTGGGGTGGGTCACCGTGAGGACCCTGTTGGGGTGCTTTTTTTCCTAACAGAAAAAGTAAATACACTTTTTTTTTGACAGAGAGATTTTTGCTATAGGGTGCATGTGCTCGCCAGAGAGAGAGACAGAAAGTGAGAAATCACCTCCCCAGGGGGGATGGCCATGCCACAATCCCTTCTCCTCCATTCTCCTCTCAGGACTTTGGGCACCCACACACATGCACCCGGCATGTTTGAAGCTGACAGGTCCAGCACTTGAACCATGGTAGACTACGTGGGAGTCCAGCAACGTAACCATCATGTCATCTGGTGGTCCAACTTTTTTTTTCTTTGAGAGATTTTTGCTATAGGGTGCATGCATACGCCAGAAAAATAGAGAGACAGAGAGACAGAAAGCGAGAAATCACCCCCCAGGGGGGGATGGCCATGGCGCAATCCCTTCTCCTCCATTCTCCTCTCAGGATTTTGGGTACACGCACACTTGCCTGTGTGAGTTTAAGCCACTGGGTCCAGGACTCGAACCACAGTTGACTACATGGGAGTCCAGCAATGTAACCATTATGTCACCTGGTGGTCCAACCTTTTTTTTTTTAAAAGGAGAGTGTTATGATTTTTAAAAAATACAAATTCTGTCTTAGTACAAAGAAGTCTGAGACGCATGCAGCTTCTCCTATTACACCGTTTCTGCACATTTGGAAGGCCCTTTCGTATATGCTGTCCCTTAGATGGCAGCGGCAGTGCACTTTACGTCTGAGACAGCCACAGGTGCCACGGGGGCAGGCACAGCCCTCACGCAGTGCTCTCTGTGCCAAGGACCAAGTTCAGGGTTTTCCTTCATTTATTTATATATTTATTTATTTTATTATTGTCGAAGGTGTGTGCACTTGCCAGAAACAGAGAGAGAGAGAGCGAGAGAGAGAGAGAGCACTCCCAGAGGGACACTCATACCACAATCCCTTTTCTCCATTTCTCCTTCCTGCCCAGGATTTTGGATGCACTCAACTTGTTTCAAGATGCCAGATCTGGGATTCGAACTGCTGTTGGCCATGTGGGCTCTGGCTTCTTGTGCACAACAAACCACTGCACTACAGGCCGGCGCTCCACAGTTGGGTCGTTTAATCCTCAGGACGGCCCTGGGGAGTGGCTGCTATTACCATTCCTCCCATTTCACAAACAGGCGGCCTGACCTCGCCAAAGCCTTTGGCCCCAGACTACAGAGGCAGCTGCTCAGAAGGTGGATCCCACGGAGTGAGGAGCCTGCCCTTAATTGCACGCTGGAACTGATCGAACGAGTTCTATCACATACCAGCTCCGCAGGCCCCTGGCTCTTTGAAGGCTCCACAAGCACCTCCTGGTGACGGACTTACGGACTTACGGAAGAGGCATCTGGTCTCACCTCCTCTGGCCCCCTTTGCTGAGAGCTCCAGGCCTTGAGCCACCTGACCTAGGCAGCTTGATGCTGGGTGACACTGGGACTCACATCTGTGCCCGGGCTTGACTTCACTGAGCACAAACTCCCTCTGCTGCCCTGTCCCCGTTCGCTGAAAAAGAAAGTCACAGTGTGAGGCCTGGATTTGGGCCCCATCTGGACTCAGGCTTTTCGCAAGTGTACAGTGAGCTGCTGAGCCTGGCCCACCAGAAGCTAGTTGCAGAGGCCAAGGGACTTCTGGGAAATAATTCACCCAAGGAAGGAACAGGCCCCCTGAGCTGACCCAGTAATAGTGGGCTTTGTTTAATGGCCCAGCACCTGGGAGACTTGGGGGGCATGCCCAGAGAGCTGGAGGAAAATGGGGGCAGTGCCATAAATAAAAAGCAATAAAAGGAAACCAGTGCCACTGATCTACGCTATAGAACAGGGCACAGGTTCTGCTTTGGCCAGGAGAGTGGCCGCCATGCCCAGAGAAAGCAGGTGAGGCCCTTGTAACACGGCGGACACCGATTTGCTTTGACACAGAGACGCAGCATTTGGTGACATCTGCTCAGTGGCTGTGACAAGTGTGAGAGCTGGCCAGGCTGTGACCCTCTCCCTCCCATGGAGGAGACAGGACTTGGGCACCAGAGACCTAGATTCTAATCCCATTTCTGCTTCTCCTATAGTACGACTGGTGAGTTAATTAAAGACTCTTAACCTGGGATGGGAATGATGTTGCCACCGTGGCTTAAAACATGTCCACAAACTCTTTGATAGTCCTCCCTTCAAAAGGTGGATCCTAATTCCTCTCCCCTCAAGTGTGGAATGCAATCAGTGACTCGCGTCTCATAAACATGTCCAACCTCAGCAACTGGCTCTAAGAGGCACGGTGGCTTCCTACTTGTTCCCTCTTGTGCTCTTGGCAAACTTGCTCTGGGGGAGTCTAGCTGCTGCTGTCACGAAGAGGTCTGTGGTGAGGAGCTGAAGCCTCCAGGCAACAGCCACCTGTGATCTTGGAGGTGGCTCTTCCTGCCCCAGTCAAGCCTTCAGACGGTGCAACCCCAGCTGAGTCAGAGCTGCCTAATTAATTCTTCTAAATTCCTGACCCAAGGAAACCATGTGATAATAAATGTTTATTGCCTTAAGCTAATATGTTTTTAAATTTCTTTAAAGATTATTTATTTCTTTTATGAGAATAAGAGCGAGAGAGAAAGACAAGTATCCTCAAACAGGATCTCAGGCCACTATCCCCTCCCTCACCCCCCAGCCCTTGCAGCCAGCCAGGATCATGAGCGTTGTGAGTCTGATACACACAGGTCACCTGGGGAACTGAACCTGTCATCTTCCATATGGATCCAGCAACACTTGAACAGCAAGTTACTGCTGCACTACCAAGCTGTCCCAGAAGCTAATGTTTTTGCAGGGGTGATCTGTTACACAACAATAGCAAACTGATATACCCATTCTCAAGAAATGTGTTGGGGGACCAGCAGTTAGCGTAATGGCTATGTCGCTGGACTCCCACGTAGTCGACCACGGTTCGAGTCCCGGACCCGGCGGCTTAAATTCACGCCGGGCGCATGTGCGTGCGTGCCCAAGATCCCAAGAGGAGAATGGAGGAGAAGGGATTGCGGTGTGGCCATCCCCCCTGGGGGGGGTGATTTCTCGCTTTCTATCTCTCTGTCTCTCTGTCTGTCTGGCGAGCGCACGCGCCCTATAGCAAAAAAACCTCTCCAAAAAAAAAGAAAAAAAAAAAAAAAAAAGAAATGTGTTGGGATTCGCTGGGCTAACATACACAAAGGGCTGGACGCTAGATGGACACTAGGTTTGAGCCTCTTCTTTCCAGGCTGAGGTCTCAGCAGCCCCTTCCTCATGGGGCCTAAGGTTTGGATTATGGGTTATGACCTCTCAGGGGCCAACTTCCAGTCAGATTCCTGACTTCTTCCATCCTCCCAGTATGCCTCGTCTGCCAGAATCCTTGTCACTCTTTCCAGAAAGGAGCAAGGAGATTGCCCAGCATTCAGCTTAGGTAACAGCCTGTGGCAGTACTGAGCACCATCCTTCCTGTGCACACTCACCTTCCACACAGCAGCACAACCGAGGTGTCCAGAATAGGAATTGGTTCATGCCCTCCTCTCCCCATTTTTTCTATGTCAGAGTACATGTGTGTACACAGAAGAGAGAGACAGAGAGCACCCCTATTGGTACCTGGTCATGCTATAATCTCTTTTCCTCCAGTTCTCCATCCCATCAGGCTCCTGGGCACATTACCCTACCGTGAAGCTGATAGGGTCAGAACTCAAAGCCTGCTGTGCTATGGGCCTGACCCCATGCCAGTTCTTGCTTAAAACCCTCCAGTGGTTTTCCTTTACCTTTAGAGTAAAACTCCCAAACCTGCTACCAGGGCCATAGGACTTAAGTGACATTCCCTCCTCCCCTACTGCACAACCATTTATCTGATCTTCTTTTTGCCCCATAAATATGTCAGATCTCCACACCTTGTTTTTCTGACATGCAAAATTCTTCTACCAGATCTTCATAAGGCTACCTCATTCCCATCATTCAGATCTCAGTTCAGTGCCACCTCCTTAGAGCCTGATCCCAGGTCCTCTGGAGTAATTACCTTATTTGATCCTTTTTATCACCAGCTAAAATACCCTATCTGTGTGTTTACTGTCTGTAGCCCATATTAACATGGCACACAACAGACAATGAATGTTTGTGGACTGAAAACCTTTTTGGATATCACTGAAATTCCCTTTCAAAAGCCTCAGAGGTAGCTTTCTTCATGAGGAATCATCTGGAAAATCCTTCTATAAAGGAAGTTAATCACCTCAATCTTTCTTACAGTGGATCATACCTACATTGTAATTATTTTAATCCAGGAAGGTTCTTGTTAGGGATTTGCAAAAACAAGTATTCTGATGGAGATAAATCTCTCTTTGATTTAGTTCCAGGTAATATACATGGACTAGAACACCTGATTTTTTCCCTCAGATGGTTTTTCAGCTGCCAGGCCAGCTGTCCTTATGCAGAAAGTGAGGGTCCAGGGACTGCACGGCCATCTGCTACAAACCTTCTCCCCAGAACTTCTGTGGATTTGAGGCCAGCCACACCAGTAGGGGACACTTGGAGATTTTTCTTTTCTTTTCTTTTCTGAGACATTTTTGCTATAGAGTGCATGCACTCACTGGAGAGACAGAGAAAAGGCGAGGAATCACCCCCCCCCCCCCCCCGAGGGAAGATGGCCATCCCTTCTCATCCATCCTCCTCTTGGGATCTTGGGCATGCACAAACACACACATGCACCCAGTGTGAGTTTTAAGTTGCTGGGTCTGGTACTTGAACCATGGTCGACTAGGTAGGGGTCCAGTAGCATAACCATTATGCCATCTGATGGTCCCCTGGAGGAGATTTTTACCCAAGGGAGCAGATGGGAGCTGAACTGTAAGTGAGACTCCAAGCATGCCCTTTTACATGCTGGATACAGAGAGGGGATAGAACAGCAGGAGAACTTCTGGGGTCTTGGTATTCAGATTTTAATGCCTAGACCCGAGTATCAGTGCTCACCAACTGAATATCAGCCTGGCTCTTAGGAGTCACTCAGACCTTGCCTCAGCCTCCTGCCTGGCCACCTGCCTGGCCGTCCTCCACCTGGCCTCCATGTCTAGCCACCAAAGTCTTCGATCAATCCCTTAAAGACACTATGCTTCCTCAGGGGCTTGGGCACCCAGTGTTTTTTCTCCACAGAAGCTCCTGACCCTGGACACACACCTCCGTGTTCTCCCCGGTCAGCTCATCTGTCCGTCAGGGAAGCTTTCCCAGGCCCTCAGGCTGGCCCTCACTAAACTCTGGGGCCCGACTTTTCTGGCACATACCTTAGTTCATAATTCCTCAGAGATGCATTGGCCAGTAAACCAAGTCTGGAGGGCAGGGACCAGAACTGTGTGTGCTCACGATTCCAGCAGCATCTCAGTAAACAGTTTGCTGAATGGATGAACAAACGAATATGTGGGTCCCGTGATCCTCTTAGTTGGCTATACCTTCCAGTAGAGGGGGCCCCACTCTCATGACCTAGAAAAACATGGGCTCTGTTAGGATGCAAAATCCTCACACCATAGTAGCAAAGAGCCCACTTGGGCCGGCTGTGAGGAACAGGAGGTTCTGTTCAGTCTCTGTGGGAGCCAGGCTGCAAGCCCAGCACGGCTGTGCCCGCTGACACAGCAGGAAGTTGCCCAGGATGCATTGGTCACCGGTGAGGCCACTCCAGCGCAGACCTCTTCTTGGCTTGCCTTCTAAGCACCTGGCTCCCAGCACACAGGTGAGATCTACATCTCTGAAATGTCGCCATTGCCATTGTCCAAACAAACAACCTGCTGTTTGGTTTGTCTCTCCGTTCTGTTTGACTATTCGACCGAGTTATTTTCCCCTATATAAGTATTTCCCTCTTTCCTGTCTGGCTGGAAAGGTGGTAAAACAAACAAACAAACAGCGATAAATGGATTTAATTAAAGATCATGGGGCGAGGGACCTGGGTGACATAGTGGTTAAGGTGGCTGGGAACCACATGGCCACCTGTATGGTTAGAGTCCCAGACCTGTGGCTTGAAAACCACGCCTGAGGTCACCAGGTGGTGTGGTGGTTATGGTGCTTGATTGCCACATGGCCAACCATGGTCCGAGTCCTGGACCCAGTGGCTTGAAACTCATGCCAGACATGTGTGCGTGCATGCCCAAAATCCTGAGAGGAGAATGGAGGAGACGGGATTGTTGCTTGGCCTTCTCCCTGAGGGTTGATTTCTCACTTTCCCTCCTTCTGTCTCTCTCCAGCAAATGCATGTGCCCTATGGCAAAAATCTTTAAAAAAGACAAACAAACAAAAAACAACCCTCACACTGGGCATGTGCATGTGTGTGCCCAAAATCCTGAGAGGAGAATGGAGAAGGGCCTACAGTGTGGACATCCTCCTTGGGGGGTGTTTTCTCATTTTCTCTCTCTTTCTCTCCAAGGAGCTTATGTGCTCTATAGCCAGAACAAAAACAAAAACAAAAAAACAAAAACAAAAAACAAAAAGAAAAGAAAAGTGAAATAAAAACTTATGATATTTTATCCTTTCCTCATTATTATACTAAGGGCGGTGGGAGAGGGAGATCCCTTATTCAACTTCTCCGTTGCCTAAGCTGGGAAGCTTCTGGCCAGCTGGCTCCCGGGAAGAGCTCTCTTGCCATGGAAGGCAAGTCTCAGCCTTGGCACAGGCTGGGGCAGGCACCCAGTGTGACCTCCCCTGAGCTTCAGCGAGTGGCCCGCACTCACCGGGCCACGACAGGGTCTGCAGCGCACTGCCCTGGGCAGAGAGACGTGCTCCTGGCCCATCAGGTCCAGGCGCTGCCCATCATCTGACGGAGTCAGCCTGCTGGCCGGACCGCATTAACGCCGGGTTAGCCACGCCAGCACCCAGACCTGGAAGGAGCAGAATCCCCACCAACGGGGAAACCTGTTCCCCGACGGGAGGGGCTGAGCCTGAGGAGCTGGCAGGAAAGTCCCGCGAAGGGCAAAAACGGTCTTTGCTAGTCTTGCTTGACCTTTTTTTTTTTAAAGAATTATTTTATTTAACTTTATTCATTCATTTATTTATTTCAATTTGACCAGAGAGGAACAGAGTAAAAGAGAGAAAGAGAGGGAAAATGAGAAAGCAAGCTGCCAGGTCTGGGACTCCAAACATGGTCAGCCATATGGGAGTCCAGAGCCCTCGACCGCCGTGTCACATGCTGGCCTTTTGTGTCTTGGGCACTCCTGGGCGTACACCCTCCAGAAATCAAAACTTGAATCCACACAATAACGTGTACATGAGCATTCATAGCAGCATTATTCATAATAGCTCAAAGTGGAAAACAACCCAAATACCCATAAATGAACAACTGAATAAACAAAATGTGGCATATCCATACGATGGAATATAATTCAACCATAAGGGAAGGGATATTGATTCAAACTGCGACGTGAGTGAACTTTGGAAACGTTACGCTTGGGGAAAGAAGACAGTCACAAAGGACCACACAGTGTATGATTACATTCATGGGAAATGTGCAAACTCGGAAAATCTATAGAGGTAGAAAGAAGGGGGCCAGCAGGTGGCGTGGTGGTTAAGGGTCCTGGACTCCCACATGACTGACCACGGTTCGAGTCCCAGACCTGGAGGCTTGCTTTCTCTCTCTCTCTGTCTTTTTCTGGTTAAATTAAAGTAAATAGATAGGTGATTAATAGATAGATATATAAATAGATAGATAAAGTTAAATAAAATAATTCTTTAAAAAAAAGAAAGTAGATTAGTGGTTGTCTAGAATGGGATTGGGGAATGGAGTGTTAGAGAAGGGATAGTTAAGGGGTATGGTGTTTCTTTTTTGTGATAATAAAAAATGGCCTAAAATAGACTATGACGACAGCCGCACAACTCTATGAATATACAAGAAAAATTTAGTTATACACTTAAACTGATGAATTAGATGCTTTGGGAATTATACCTCAGTCAAACTGTTTAAAAACAATTATTGTGGTGGGTCAGGGAATCTCTTCTCAGCCCATGCGTTAAGGTCTGTCATCTGTGAAATGATTGACCTGGAACGGACGGGGCTAACAGTAAAGGATTTCTTGTTATAATACGTGCATAAGATAAGAGATGCCAATTCTACTTCGAGACACCCATAGAAAGTGAGGACTAAGGGGCCAGCAGGTGGCAAGGAGGTCAAAGTGCTGGATCTCACACGGCCAGCTGAGCAACTTGAATTTCAGACCCAGCAGCTTGAAAATCACACCAGGCATGTGTGTGTGTGCTCAAAATCCCAAGAGGAGACTGGAGGAGAAAGAATTGGGGTGTAGCCATCCCCTGGGGAGAGGGGGTTGCTTTCTCACCTTTTCTCTCTCTCTCTCTCTCTCTCTCTCTCTCTCTCTCTCTCTCTCTCTCTCTGGTGAGTGCTATAACAAAAGAAGAATGAAAGAAACTGAAGACTAGGAAAGAAACCATTGTCCTGAACATGGAGCTAAAAGGAATTGGGAGCCAGCAGGTGTCATGGTGGTTAAGACACTGGGTTCCCACATGGCTGACTGTGGTTCAAGTCTCAGACCCTGCAGCTTGAAAATCATGGTGGGTGCATGACCATGCATGCCCAAAATCCAGAGAGGAAAATGGAAGAGAAGGGATTGCAGTGTGGCCATCTATCCCTTCCCCGAGGGTGATTTCTCACATTTCCTTTCTCTGGTGAGTATATGCACCTTATGGCCAAAACCTTAAAAAAAAAAAAAAAAAAAAAAAAAAAAAAAAAAGAATATAACGAATGAAGCAATCTGCAATAACCTAAGAGATGGTGTAAAACAAACTGCAATAGAAAATAAATTGAATCAGTAATTAATATTCTCAAGGCCAGCAGGTGGCATGGCGGTTAGGGTGCTGGACTCCCACATGGCTCACTGCAGTTCGAGTCCTGAACCTGGCAGCTTGCTTTCTCATTTTCTATCTCTCTTTCTCTCACACTCTGTCCCTCTCTGGTCAAATCTAAATAAATAAATAAATAAATAAGGGAACCAGCAGTTAGCATAATGGCTATGTCGCTGGACTCCCACGTAGTCGACTGCGGTTCGCATCCTGGACCCAGTGGCTTAAAACTCATGCCAGGCATGTGTGCATGCGTGCCCAAGATCCCGAGAGCAGAATGGAGGAGAAGGGATTGCGGCGTGACCATCCCCCCGGGGGGTGAGTTCTCACTTTCTGTCTCTAATGTCTCTCTCTGTCTGTCTGGCGAGCGCACGCGCCCTATAACGAAAATCTCTCCAAAAATAAATAAATAAATAAATAAATAAAATAATTTTTTAAAAGTTAAATAAAATAATTCTTTAAAAAATTAATAATCGCTTGAAATAAAAAGCACCAGGTCTAAATGGATTACTAGTGAATTATACTAAGCCTTTAAGAAAGGAATCATATGAATTCATTACAATTATTCAGAAGATAGAAACAGAGGGAATACTTCCTAACTCATTCTAGGAGACCAGTGTTACCTAAAATCCCAAATAGACAAAGTGCAAGAAAATAAAACTGTAGACCAATATCTCTTAAGAACATAGATGCAAAATTCCTTAGCAAAATATTAGCAAATCATATCCAACTATGTATAAACAGAATTATATGCCACTATCAAGTAAAATCTATCCCAGGTATGCAAATCAGATTCAACATTTGAAAATTAAGAAATATAATCCACCACATCAACAGGCTAGAGAAGAAAAATCACGTGACCATATCAATAGATGAAGAAAAAGCATTTGAGAAAATCCAATACCAGCTCACAATAAAAACTTTCAGCAGACTAGAAATAAAGGGGAACTTCCTCAACTAGATAAAGAATATCTACACAAATCAAAAACAAAGCTGTGGTGACATATAGTGATTGAATGCATAAAATAAAATATAAAATAAAATAAAAACATAGCTACCATAGTTAATGGTGAGAAAGGAAAAGCTTTCCCACTAAGAACAGGAACAAGGCAAGACTATCCCTTTTTTCCACTCTGAATTGGAATTCCTTTTTAATACAATAAGACAAGACAAAGAAATAAAGGATTCACAAAAGAGGTGATTAGGGACATTCATCATGGATTCTCTCCAGCGGGAGAGCCCAAAAAAGTTGGACGAATGACTGCACCTCAACAGAGAAGTGAGGTAAGACTGATCAAGTGCAATAGAGGAGACCGGCAAGATTGTAGGGCTCTAAGTCTCTTGTGGAAGACATGAAAAGGAGGTCAATTTTCTAAACTTGGAAAGGAATTAGAGCCAGTTAGAACCTCCAACCATGGAGGGGAGGTGAGTGTGATGCCCCTCTGAACTTCCAAGTCCCTGCCTCCACTTCAGACCCCAGCACTCCCCAACTGCAAAATGACACCTAGATGAGCACAGACATTGGGCTCATCTTGGGGAGCTCCCTGGATCTACCTCCTCAGAGAGGACACTCCGTTTCCTCCACCAAGCCCCAGGCACATGGCCTCATCTTGGGAGCTGAATCCGGACGTTCCTTCATGGCTGACCAGCAGGCCTACACCTGTACTCACTGCCCCCTCTGTTGCCTTCTGCAGAGCGGCTTCTCTGGACCTCCCTGAACTGTGAGTATGAACAGAGAAGTGGGGAGGGGTGGCTAACGAAGAGAGGGTATTATGACCCCCACTTCTCAGGTCAGTCTCATGGCCAGCATGCTCAGCTTTTACATCGCCCTCCCGCCACATGAGAAGGTGTGTACAGTCACCTCCCACTACAATGACAACTGTCACTCTGCCTGCCTGCAATGAACTGCCTGTGGAGGGATGCTGCAGCAGGGGGAGAGTCAGGCAGAGGAGAAGACAGTTTCTTCCACCTCCAGGGAGTGTACACAAACGGTGAACTGAAGAGCTATCCGCCTACTGAGTCAAAACTGCTCAATCATCCCTCCTGTGTGCAACCCATCCAAGACAGAGGCTATTACTTACTTTTAGCTGTTATCTCCACTTAGCTACATACCCTGGGAGAGGATCACACTCCTTACTTACATAGTGTCTGAGAACTTAGGCATTCACCCCACAAGATAGCAGTTGTCACTGGATCAAGAAAACCCACCCCATCTACAAGTAGGACACCAGCACACAAGGCTAATCTCACCTAGAATCTGAAAGCACAAGCTTGGAGGCCCCCAAAGTCCTCAGTTTGTATCTCTGGAAACATACTAAGTCTTCTATTCCAAGTCCAACCAGAACCAAAGCCAATATTATCTATCCAACTAACACTAAAGGACACACAATAGGAAACACAGATAAATAAACAACAACAAATACTGCCACTTTAAAAATTTACACTGCAGATTAGGAAGAACTGAGTATTCCGCCAGATGTGTAAATATCAGTGCAGGCACACAAAAAACATGAAAAAAAAAAAAAAAAAAGAAATATCTTTCTCTAGAAGGAACACAATAACTTTTCATTCACATTGCTGAAAATGCAGGAAATCACAGAAATGCCAAGAATGAATTTCAGAATATTGATCATTACAAAACTAAATGAGATGGGACCAGCAGTTAGTGTAATGGGTATGTCGTTGAACTCCCACGTGGTCGACTGCGGTTCGCGTCCTGGACCCGGTGGCTTAAAACTCACGCCGGGTGCATGTGCGTGCGTGCCCAAGATCCCGAGAGGAGATTGGAGAAGGGATTGTGGCGTGGCCATCCCCCCTGGGGGGTGATTTCTCACTTTCTGTCTCTATGTCTCTCTCTCTCTGTCTGGCGAGCGCACGCGCCCTATAGCGAAAACCTCTCCAAAAACAAAAAAAAAAAGAAAAAGAATTTTTGTCCCATCTTGAGCTGCCAGTAGGTTCATGTACCTATTTGAACAGAATCCTAACCTGAATCCTGGCTTTAAGTGTTAAGAAACGTTCCTTAGCATTTCTCTGATTTATCAAAGCTAAAACTGCTTTTCTTAAAATTAAAACATATATTTAAAAAAACTAAATAAAGTTAACACGTAAATCAATAATAATTTTTTTTAAAGTTAAAAAAAAAAAAAGAGGGACCAGCAGTTAGTGTAATGGCTATGCTGCTGAACTCCCATGTAGTCAACTGTGGTTCGAGTCTTGGACCGGGTGGCTTAAACTCATGCTGGACACATGTGCATGCATGTCCAAGATCCTAAGAAGAGAATGAAAGAGAAGGGATTGTGGCGTGGCCATCCCCCCAGGGGGGTGATTTCTTGCTTTCTGTCTCTCTCCATCTTTCTGGCAAGCACACAAGCCATATAGCAAAACAAACAAACAAACAAACAAAAAAAAAAAAACCTCTCCAAAAAAAGAAAAGATAATATATGGGAAATTTGGGCCACAACTAAGCAACTGAATATCCATAATGGGTATCCCAGAAGATGAAGAGACAAAAAGGTATAAAAAGTCTACTTTAATGAAATATTAGCCAAAAACTTTCCAGATTTAAAATAAGATACCGATCCAGGAAATTCAAAGGGCACTAAATAGATTCAGCATAAGGAGATTCTCTCCAAGGCATATTATAATCAAAATGTCAAAAGTCAAAGATAAATATCCTAAAAATTACTAGAGATAAGTGCCAAGTAACTTATAAGGGATACCCCATCATACTAACCTCTGACCCTGAAACCTTGTAGGCCAAGAGTGAATGGGATAACATACTCTGAAAGAAAATAATTTTCAGCCAAGAATACCATACCCAGCAAAACTATCCTTCAAATAGCAAGATGAAATAAAATCAAGCAAAAGCTAAAGGAATTTACCAATATGAGACCATGTATTGAAGAAATATGTAAGAAAGTACTAAAGCTGGACATGAAAGGAAGAAAAATATCACAACAAAAGCATGTAAAAGTATAAAACTCACCAATAACAAACTATACAAAGAAGAAAGAGAAATGATTCAATCCCTACTACCATGCAAAGACTTCTAAATAGAAAGATAAATAGTAATGAAAGAAAAAAAATGAAATAATGAAAACACAAAACAACTAGGAAGCAACCAAGTGGCAGGTATAAATTTATACACATCAATAACATCACTGAATAGAAATGGAATAAACTACCCAATAAAAACATATAGACAGGCTGAGTGGAATTTAAAAACAGGAGCCCTTTATATGATGGTTACAAAATCACACCTAATCAGTAAAGACACATACAGATTGAGAGCAAAAGATTGGATAAAGTTATCCCATGCAAATGGAAACAAAACAAATTGGAGTACTATCCTGATATCAGACAAAATAGAATTTCAAGCTAAAAATTTGTAAAAAGAGACAAAGAAGGTCATTATATAGTATTCAAAGGATCAGCTCACCAAGAAGATGTAACAACTGCAAATATTTGCACATCCAAGATTGGAGCACCTAAATACATACAACAAAGGCTACTAGGCCTAAAGAGAGAGAGAAACTCTAACACATTAATTATTATTTTTTTTCCTGGTGGATATTGGAATTCTTTTTTTTCCTTTTTTTGTCTTTTATTTATTTTTATATTTTTCCACAAACATTCACTTTACATATCAAAAAATTTTTGATCATACTCCATAGTTCTTGACGGCTAATAAACAACTTTCAAAATTTCAAAATACTGAATTTTAGGGAACCAGCAGTTAGCGTAATGGCTATGTCGCTGGACTCCCACGTAGTCAACCGCGGTTCGCGTCTGGGACCCGGTGGTTTACAACTCACGCCGGGCGCGTGTGCGTGCATGCCCAAGATCCCGAGAGGAGAATGGAGGAGAAGGGATTGCGGCGTGACCATCCCCCCTGGGGGGTGATTTCTCGCTTTCTGTCTCTATGTCTCTCTCTGTCTGTCTGGCGAGCGCACGCGCCCTATAGCGAAAAACCTCTCCAAAAAAAAAAAATACTGAATTTTAAAGATAATTTTCAAAATATTCCTTATAATTTTGTATAATTTTGTTTGTGACTCTAAAACAACAGAGACAGTATGGTTGTAAATATTTTTGAGAAAATATTTACATGTTAACCTCAAATTGCTGAAAAGCAAATGCCCAGCACACAAGTCACACATAAACCTTCTCAAATCAGCACTACCTACCAAGTATGCTGTGCTATACCACTGCTAGCAAAGATCAGTCTCTTTTTCTTCCTTCAACATCTTTCTCAAGATAATCCTCTAGTGTGGTTGCTCTTTTGCAATCTGTATTGATTACAATGCTCGGCTAGAAAAGTCCAGGTTAATTTATGTTATAAATTCTTTCATATATCTTCTCTAATCCTCTCTGCCAGGCAGAGCTATCTATGGTGCCAGACCATCTTTCTAAGAGCTTCTGTTGGCTTATTTGAGATCCACCTTAGTTCCATAGCTTCCTGATTAATCTTCAGGTATGACATTCCAGTCAAAGCCCTGTCCAATAATGAGTATTTCCAATTTCTGATTCAATGCAACAAGCATTATCGAACTTATGCAAATAACCCTTCTGCCACAAAATAAGATTACTCTCAAATATTTTCCAATTCCAGAGGGGTTAGGAAGGAAGAAAAGTTTATGTTCCCATTTATAGAAACAAACAAGAAAAATATTTTAACAAATTGCTGAGCCTATCAATAACTCAGAGGAAAGTAAAATGGTTAAATTGGGAAAACAGCATAGTAAAAAAAAAAAAGTAATGCTTTACTCAAAGTCATAAAATTCTATTTCACCAGTTCAGTCTTATGTTCAAACTCTCTTCTGTTGAATATGCAGTGTTATTGTGGTCCAATCTTTCCATTTAAATCTTGGAAGGTAACATTCAATGTTATTATTGATAATTCTTTTCTTTTCTTTTTTTTTTTTTTTTTTTTTTTTTTTTTTTTTGGAGAGGTTTTTGCTATAGGGCGTTTGCGCTAGCCAGACAGAGACAGAGAGACAGAAAGCGAGAAATCACCCCCCAGGGGGGATGGCCATGCCGCAATCCCTTCTCCTCCATTCTCCTCTCAGGATCTTGGGCACGCACGCACACGCGCCCGGCGTGAGTTTTAGCCACCAGGTCTGGGACTCGAACCACGGTCGACTACGGGGGAGTCCAGCGACATAGCCATTACTCTAACTGCTGGTCCCTATTGATATTTCTTGTCCCTAGCATTAAATTGGTCATTTTCTTGGTTGCCTTTTATTCTCTTATTTGTTTATGTGTCTTCAGTTTTCCTGGTAGAGCACTCCTTTCAGAACTTCTTGAAAAGTGGGTCTGCTATTGGTGAATTCTTTCAGGTCTTGTTTATCTGAAAATGTTTTTTATCTTTTCTTTCCATATGAAAGACAATTTGCTGGGTATAGTATTCTTGGTTGAAACTGTTTTTCACTTAACACATGGAATATATTTTCCCATTCTTTCCTTGCTCATATTGTTTCTGATGAGAGGTTAGCCTGATTGGATAACCTTTATAAGTAAACTGATGTTTCCAATTTTGGCATCTTGTCTTTGTCTGTAGATTTGGCCAGACTTGCTATGATGTGCCTTGGAGAAGATCTTCTTGGGTTGATTCTATTAGGGATCCTTTGTATTTCTTGGGTCTGGATATTTGAATGCCTCTCTAGATTTGGAAAATTTTCTTCCAAGATTTCATGGAATAGACTATCAATGCACTTATTAGTTTCCTCACCTTCTGGAATATTGATTATCCTGATGTTTGGGTGCTTAATGCTGTCTAGTATTTGTCATATGGTATTCTCAGTTTTTTGGGTTATTTTCTCAGGTTTTTTTTTTTTTTTTTGGTTGTTTTTTCTAGATTAGAGGTTTTACCTTCAACATCTGAGATTCAAGTTTCTGCATGGACTAATCTGCTTTTAATACTTTCGAGGGAGGTTTTGATTTCCTGAATGACAGCCTTCATCTCTAATAGGTTCATTTGATTCTTTTTTATGGGGTGTATTTCCTCTTTCAGATCATGGAAGAACTTCAACACCTCCTGGAACTCGTTGTCTCTTTTCTCCTGCATCTTCTTGAGGTCACCGTCTATCAACTCTTGCATCTCATTTAGTTTTGTCACTACAAATATGCTGAATTCTCTATCAGACATACGAATTCTGCTGTACTGTCTGTGGATGATGAGGGATTATTCTTTTACCTTAGGGGAGAGATATTTTCTTGGTTTCTCATGTTTCTTGTGCCTCTGTGGTGGTTTCTGGTCATTCTGTGACAAAATCTCTCCTCTACTTGTCTATTTCAGGAATCTAGAAGATGAAATTTAGAGCATAGCTTCCCTCACAGTAATGGAATTTTAATCGGAAAGAAGGAAGTCAAATTATCCCTGCACACAACACAATATTACATATAGAAAAACCTAAATACGTTTAGTACTGATAAATGAATTTAGTAAAGTTGTAGGATACGAAATAGGGACCAGCAGATGGAGTAATAGTTACGTCACTGGACTCCACATGGTCGACCACAGTCCAAGTCCTGGATCTGGTGATTTGAAACTCATGCTAGCATATGTGCATGCGTGCCCAAAATCCCGAGAGGAGAAGGGAGCACAGCACGGCCATCCCCACTAGGGGGTGACTTCTCGCTTTCTGTCTCTCTTTTTCTCTGAGGAGCACTAAAATGTCTTTCTTCTGTGACATCCCACCTGTGCGGAAGCTGGCCCGTGCGGACACCGCGGTAAAGGAGCTTGTCATGCTGGCCAACCCTGAGGTGGTGGCTGCAGGCTGCCTGACGCCAATCGTCACGTCCTAACACATTAATTACTGAGAATTTCAACACCCACTGCCAATGGATAGATCGTGTAGAGAAAAAAAAAAATAAACAAAGAGATACTGGAGCTAAATGATACCATGAACCAAACTGACTCTGACAGATATTTATGAAGCATTTTACCCAACAAATATAGAATACATACATTTTTCAGCTGCACGTGAAACATCCTCTAAGCCTTGACCCCATAATAGGGCACAAAACAAGTCTCTACAAACTTAGAAGGATAGAAATCAATCTAGCATCTTCTCTGACCATAACAGAATTAAACTTGAAATCAACAACCAAAAAAGAACTTGTGAAAATACACAAATTCATGGAAACTAAACAATATGTTCCTGAATGACTTTGAAGCTACTGAAGAAATTTAGAATGAAATTTTAAATTTTCCTAAAAAAAGAAAATTAAAATTTTCATGAAACAAATGGTAACAAAAATATGACACTCTAAAATTTTTGCGATACATCAAAAGCAGTACTAAGAGGCAAGTTTATAGTAATTAGTGCTCACCAGAAAAAAATTAGAAAGATGGCAAAGAAACAACCTAATGATGCATCTTTTTTTAAATGAATTCTTTTATTTAACTCTACTTGTTTTATTATTATTATTATTTATTCTCATTTTTAAAAAACATTCAATCGCTATACATCATTTTTCACTATAAACCGTTTTTGTGTCCCACAAATGTCATGCCTATTTGTTCTCATGCTGTCCTCCTCTATACTCTTCCCTTGTCCCCTGCACCCCCGTTCCACACTGTCTTCAGTGTCCATAACTATTTTCACTGCTTTTATGCCCTCCAATATTTCAATCTCTACCATAGAGTGCACATGGTTGTATATATTGAGTGGATACATACAATATCTTCCTTTCATAGCCTGGCTTGCTTCACTTGGCAATAAATCTTCCATATTCTACCACTTTCTATCAAATACCAGCATCTTGTTGCTTTTTTATAACTGAATACTATTCCATAGAGTATATGTGCCACACTTTTTCAATCCATTCATCTATTTGTGGACATTTGGGTTGGTTCCATGTCTTAGTGATCATGAATAATGCTGCAATAAACACTGATGTGCAAGCACTTTTCCGACTGAGCGTTTTCCTGTCCTTTGGGTAGATACCCTGAAATGGGATTGATGGATCAAATAGTAGTTCTATTTGTAGATCTTTGAGGAACCTCCAAATTGTTTTCCAGAATGGCTGGACCAACTTACATTCCCACCAACAGTGTAGGAGAGTTCCCCTTTCACCACATCCCTGCCAACACTTATCACTTTTTCTATTATTATTATTATTATTATTTTGGAGAGGTTTTTGCTATAGGGTGTGTGTACTTGCCAGAAAGACAGAGAGAGACAGAGAGACAGAAAGCAAGAAATCACCCCCCGGAGGGGATGGTCACACCGCAATCCCTTCTCCTCCATTCTCCTCTTGGGATCTTGGGCATGCACGCACATGCGCCCGGTGTGAGGTTAAGCCACAAGGTTTTTTTTTTCTTTTTTTCTTTTTTTGGAGAGGCTTTTGCTATAGGGCGCGTGAAGCCACCAGGTTTGGGACTCAAACTGTGGTCAACTACATGGGAGTCCAGTGACATAGCCATTATGCCAACTGCTGGTCCCCACTTTTTGTATTTTTATTCTTCACCATTCTGACAGGGGTTAGGTGGTATCTCATTGTGGTTTTAATCTGCATCTCCTTTATGATGAAGGATGTTGAGCACTTCCTCATATGCTTTTTTGCTGTTCGTATGTCTTCCTTAGAGAGATTTTTGTTCAGCTCATTTTCCTATCTTTTAATTGGGTTAATAATTTCTTTTAGGGGGTAAGCTGCTTGAGTTCCCTGTGTATCCTTGTTATCAGTCCCTTATCTGAGGCATATTTGACAAAAATATTCTCCCATTCTGAGGGTTGTTGATTCACACTAATTACTGTGTCCTTTCCTGTGAAGAAACTTCTTAATCTGATATAGTCCCCCTTGCTTATTTTAAGGATTATTGCTCAAGCTTTGGGAGTCTTTGTCTACCCCAATGTCTTCCAGAGTTTCTCCAGTGTTTTCCATCAGTGGTTTTATAGTTTGAGGTCTTAGGTTCAGATCTTTGATCCATTTTGAGTTGATTTTTGTTAATGGTGAAAGATGGGGATTTAGTTTCATCTTTCTGAAGGTGGATACCCAGTTTTTCCAGCACCACTTGCTAAAAGGGTTTACCTTTTCCCAATGGATTGACTGGTATCCTTTGTCAAAAATCCGTTAGCTGTAAGCTTTGGGGTTTATTTCTGGGACTTCTATTCTATTCCATTGGTCCACCTATCTGTTTCTGTGTCAATACCATGCTGTTTTGATTATCACAGCTTTATAGTCTATTTTGGGGTCAGGGAGTGATACGCTGCCCACTCCACTCTTCTTGTGCAGGATTGCTTTGGCAGTACAAGGTCTTTTATGATTCCAGATAAATTCTATGATTGTCTTTTTCAGATATGTGAAGAATGTCTCTGATATTTTGATTGGAATTGTGTTAAATGTGTAGATTACTTTGAGTAGAATTGCCATTTTGATTATATTAATTCTTCCAATCCAAGAACATGGGATATCCTTCCACTTTTTTGTGTCATTTTCGATGTCTTTTTAAAGATTTTCATAGTTTTCTTTGTAAAGGCCTTTGACTTCCTTAGTTAGGTTTATCCCTAGGTATCTTATACATTTTGTGGTGATGGTAAAAGGGATTCCCTTCTTCAGTCTACCTCATTCAACATGTTGTTTACATACAGAAATGCTATAGATTTTTTGATATTGATTTTGTATCCTGCCACTTTACTGTATTCATTTATTACTTCAAGAAGTTTTTTCATGGAAACCTTTGGGTCTCCTAAGTATACCATCATGTCATCTGCAAATAAAGAGATTTTCAACTCTCTTTGCCTATTTGAATGCCTTTTATATTATTCTCTTTTCTGATAGCATTGACTAAAACTTCCAGCACTATATTAAAATTTAACTATATTTATTTATCTATTTATTTTAATTTGACCAGAGAGGGATAGAGAAAGAGAGAAAGTGAGAAAGCATGAAAGCAAGCTGCCAGGTCTGGGACTTGAACCATGGTCAGCCATGTAGGAGTCCAGCACCCTTAACTACCACACCACCTGCTGGTCCCCTAATGATGCATCTTAAGGAACTAGAAAAGCAAGTGAAACCCTAAATCTGTGCTAACACCCTGTAAGAACCGTACAAGAGGGCCAGCCCATGGCATGGTCGTTAGATGACTAGATCCTACATGGCTGGCTATGCCATTCGAGTCCCAGGCTGGTGCTTGAAGAACATGTAGGACACATGCACGTGTGCCCAAAAACCCAAAAGGAGGGAGACGTGGAGGAGAAGGGATTGCAGCATGGCCATTCCCCATGGGGAGGTGCTTGCTCTCTCTCTCTCTCTGGCAAGTGCACAGGGTCTCTGGCAAAGTTTAAAACAAACAAAACAAGCAAAGACATGTAGACACTTAGATGCATGCTACTACGTGAGAGAAGCCAATCTGAACAAGCTACATTTTATATCAACTCAACTACTTGACACTCTGGAAAAGGCACAACTGTGGCAATTCAGGATCAGTGGTTGTGGTTAACCAGGAGGGAGGGATGCCAGATGGACCACAGTGAAAGTGCTCTGTAAGGTCTGTAACGGCGGACACGAGTCATTCTACATCTGTTCAAGCCCACAGAATGTACAGCGCCGAGAGGGGGCCCTCAGAGAACTTCGGGTGATGACGAGAACGTGCCCACGTGCGCTTGCTGACTGCAAAGGACCCACTCTCTACAAGATGCTGACAGCGGAGGGGCTGTGCTCTGTGAGGGCAGGGAGCGTGGAAGAACTCTCTGGACTCTCTGTCCAGTTCTGCTGAGAACTTAAGGCAAACACAGGAACAACAAAAAGTAGGGGTGCGGGAAAGGAGAAGAAAATGTAAAACAAATGGCTAGTTCAGCTTTTATGTAAGGCTCCGTCCAGTGGACTGCCTCTTCCATGGAGCCCTCTCAGGTTGCTGTGGCCTTGTGCACTGGTACCACACTCGGTATCCCCGAGCGTCCTAGCCTCCAGTGTGTGGATAAGCTGAACACCAGGGTTTTGTAGAAGACTACGAGCTGCTTTAGGACAGAGAAACTGGTGGGTCCTCCTGCTTCCGACAACGGCTGTCTAGGTAATTAGTTCCAATCTGCCCAATGAAAACACTGGAGGGCAGACCAACAAACAGCGCAGTGCTAGCAAGGCAGTGAGGGACCAGGCCCAGAAGTCGAGCAGGGTGCGTCCAGTCTAGCTCCGGTCCCAGGGCTATCGGAGAGCTGAGGCCCAGCGCACGGCTCTCGCTCTGTGGGGCAGGGAGCAGCCAGGGTCTAAGGCCTGCCCGCAGTCGGAGCCCAGGCAGCCGCTCCCTGTTTGGGCTCTGATTTCAAAGAGCAGCCCCCTAGGGGAAAAGGCAGCCTGGAAGGCAGCCGCTGTGCCTGCAGCCCAGCTGCAAGTCATCCCGGAACCCCAAAGTACTCGGCCCTAAAATCAGATGAATCCTAGGCACCTGACACCCCCCCAAAAAAGAAAATAAAAATAAAAAGGCACAATCCTCTCTGGGAAAGAGCAGCATTCCAGATCTGTTTCCCACAAATAAGTTTTTTTTTAAGAAAGAGAGATTTTTGCTATAGGGTATGCATGATTGCCAGAGAGACAGAGAGACAGAAAGTAAGAAATCATCCTCCCCCTGCTCCCAGGCGGGATGGCCATGCCACAATCCCCTCTCTTCCACGGTCGCCCATGTGGGAGTCCAACGACGTAAGTGCTATACCATCTGCTGGTTCCCCCATTAACAACTTCAAATCCATTGACCACCACAGAGATAACGAGGTTCACAAGGCAACTTGACGGCAAGAACCAACAGGAGCATCCCGCAGGGCTCCGAGGTGTTAGAGTCGGACAGAGACCACACCAACAGCTCTACTTCAGGAAGATTGAAAACAAGCTTGAAGATTTTCGTCAGGAAAGGAAAGCAGAAATTGTATTTTAAAAAGATATAACTTTAAAATTTTTTGTTACAGTGCATGTGCCCTCCCTGGAGAAAGAGCGCGAGGAACGGAGCGCGTGCGAAAGCCTCCTTCCTAGGGGAGAGGGCCGCACTGCAATCCCCGCTCCTCCGTTCTCCTCTAGGGATTTGGGGCACACACGCATGTGCCTGGCATGTTCTCCAAGCCACCCCCACCAAATACACTTCTAAATAAAATAAGAATGGAAATCGGAAATTATTTTAAAGTAAATTGTACATAACGCAGGAGCGGTGCACCCAGACTTGCGGGCGAAGCTGGGCACCTGAGAGCTGGCGCCCCGACGGCGTGGCCCCGAGAGGGAAGGCCGGGTAGGATGAGCCCGGACGGCAGGAGAGGAGCAGCAGAGTCGCGGTGGGCTGCGGCGGCTAAGGGCCTGGAGGCCGCAGGGCTGGCTGCGAGACTGAATCCCGACCCAGCAGCTTGGTAAAACATGCCGACGGGTGCGTGCCCAAAATCCCAGGAAGAGACGGAGGAGAAGGATCTGGCACGGCCGTCCCGGGGTGACTTCTCACTTCCTCTCTCTGTCCAGCAAGTGCACGTACCCTACAGCAATTATCTTAAAAAAGAGTGAGAGAGAAGAGCAGAAGATGGCAGGGAACGATGTAAAAGCACACGTAAACGGGGCCAGGAGGTAGTGTGGAGGTTGGGGGCTGCATCCCACGTGGCCGGCTGCGGTTCAAGTCCCCGCAAGGGGCTCGAACATCGCCAGGGCGCATGCGTGCCTGCCCGCATCCCGAGGGGACTGAGCAGAAGGGACTGCGGGGTCATCCCCTGGGGGCCACTCCTCTTTCTAGCTGTCCCTGCCTGTCTCCGGTGAGAGCAAGTTCCCTATAGCAAAACCTGAAGGAAGAAGTAAAAGCACACATGACGTGAAAGGACACAGAGAGCCAGCCGCGCGCGGGCGGAAGGGAGCACCACAGCGGCTGCGCCGAGAGAGTCGCTCAGACGGAGCCGAGGCCCTGGCTGCGGCGGCAGGAAGGCTCTTACCCCCGCGGCTGCACGGGTCACAACTCCTCGCACGCTGGTGAACGGGCACCGCAGAACGTGCGACGTAAGGGGACTACCAGAAACGGAAGTCTTCGCTAGCTCTGTAATTACTGAGACGAAAGCTCCCATGAGAAGCACCAAGGCCTGAATCACCGGGAGTCCCACCAGCCGGGAAGAAAAAGTCGTGTGAAACACTGCCTCCAGGGAGCAGGGCAGGAGCCAACCAGGTCTGGGAGGCGCGCAGGCCTCGCACTGGCTCCCGGCAAGAAACCCTCGGGAAAGGAAGGCCCCGGTCAGCCTCGCCGGCGAACAGGGCCCGAAGGCCCAGATCGTCAGCGCGCCCGCCGCCCGCCCCGGCCCGGGCTAGGCCAGGGCACCCGTGGCCCTCCTGCCCTCCTGCAGGAGCGGCTGCTCGGCCGGCCCCGGGGCGCTGCAGGTGCGAGGGCTGCAAGAGCTGCTGGGCGCCTGAGGTCGGAGAGCCCTCGCCGGGGCAGGAGAGCCGTGTCCAAACTTGGGCTTTTCCTTTTTTCTGTACAACCCTGACCCGTTTGCTGTAATCCTTTTTCTATGAAGTCTGTGAATGACAATAAATGTCGTTGGCTAGGAAAAAAAAAACATATTAACAAGCCAATTCGAGCACTATACGAAATAATGCACCATGATAAATTGGGTTTACTCCGGGAATGCACCCTGGGTACTGTCAGGCATTCCAGGCTGGGCGGCAGCAGAGTGGTAAAACGTCTCTGTGCCGCCCACCACATGGGAAGGTTCTGGGTTCACGTCTGGAGACCTCGCCGAGTGTGCCCGGCACGTGTGCGCCCAGCAGGTGTGTGCCCATGTTCCAGCGCTGCGAGGCCGGGATGGATGGCAGCCTCAGAACCCCGATGGGAGTACTGTCTCTCTATTCCTCCCCCAAGGGCCAGCACATGGCATAATGGTGACGTCACTGGACTCCCATGTATTCAACTGCAGTTCAAATCCTGAACCTGGCGGCTTTAAACACACTGGCCGGGACTAGCAGGTGGCAAAATGGTTTTGTTGCTGGATTCCCATGTAGTCGGCCGCAGTTCAAATCCTGGACCCAGTGGCTTAAAACTCAGGCTGGGCACATGTACATGTGTGCCCAAGATCCTGAAAGGAGAATGGAGGAGAAGGGATTGTGGCGTGGCCATCTCCCCTGGGGGGTGATTTCTTGCTTTCTGTCTCTCTGTCTCTCTCTGTCTTTCTGGTGAGCACAAATGCCCTATAGCAAAAAAAGAGAAAAAAAAAAAAAAAGACTTTGCGTTGTTTATTCAGCTCCAACAGCGAGATGGTGCAAGGCCACCAGCCAGGAACGAGGATGGCTCCAAGTTCCACCTGAGCCTGGACAAAACAAAGGGCACGCTGGCTGTCCCGCTCAGTGGGTGGGTCTTGAACAAGAGGTGTGAATACTCAGGTTTCAGGAGCGGTTCACCCACAGTTAATCGTAAAGTGGCACTCTGACCTAATCACTTAGCCTCCGTGGGCTTGGCCGTGGGACGCGATTCCCTAGGAAACGAATGACCACAGTCGGGTGCGCTGGCAGAACTGAGTGCACCAGCCCTGGTCCCAGCTTTCCCCATCAAGTGCACCCCGAGGGTCCCGGGAGGACGGACAGGCAGCCGGTCTCACACCACCTCCCTCGCTCTGGCTGGCTACTCCAGAGGGCACACGCGGGGACAGGCCCGGGCTGGGAGGAGCTTGAGCCGGGACATGCTCTCCGGGTAGGGCTTCTGCAGCCCTCGTGTTTTATTTAAGGAGGAAGTCAGGCTCTCTAATAAAGACACTAGGAAAGAAAGTGCTGGAAATCGCCTTCATAATCAGACACAAAATCCTCAGCAGAACACGAGTTAGTAAAGCCCAGCAATATAGAAAAAGCATCTTGACCAGTGGAGTGTTCCCCAGGAATTTAAGGTCAGTTTACTACACCACATCAGAATGAAAGAGGAAAGTCATGCAATATCTCAGTAGAAGGCATTTGATACAAATTCAACTTCCATTCGTGAGAAAAACTCTCAGCAAGCCGAGAGCAGAGGGGATTTCCTCAAAATGATCAAGGGCCTCTACCCAACCTGCAACGGACACCATTCTCCTTTCCAAGGTTTTCCATCAGGCACATGCACTCCGCAGAGAGGAGGGAGAGAGAGAAATCACCCCCATGGAGATGGCCACGCCCTATCTCTTCTCCGTTTTCCTCCTGGGATTTGGGGCACACATGCATAAGCACCCAGCATGATTTTTAAGCTGCCAGGTCCGAAACTCAAACTGCAGTTGGCCACGCAGGAGTCCCGCACTTGCACCACCACGCCACCTGCTGGCCCTGAACATTATTTTTAGTAGTGAAAGTTTGACTACTTCCCTCCTCCAACAGGGAGCAGGGTGAAGATGTTCTTCGCTATTATTATTATTTTTTTTTTTTGAGAGGTTTTCGCTATAGGGCGCGTGTGCTTGCCAGAGAGACAGAGAGACAGAAAGCGAGAAATAACCCTCCAAGGGTGATGGCCGCGCCGCAATCCCTTCTCCTCCATTCTCCTCTCAGGATCTTGGGCACACACGCACATACGCCTGGTGTGAATTTAAGCCACCGGGTTCAGGACTCAAACTGCAGTCGACTACATGGGAGTCCAGTGACCTAGCCATTACGCCAACTACTGGTCCCTCCTATTGTAAATTTTAAAAAAATCTTTATAATCAAATAGAAGATAAACAACCTATTTTAAAGTGGGCAAAAACTAATAGGTGTAGAACACTTTTGTTTGGAGTGATAAAAATGCTCCAGAATTAGTGGTAATGGTTGTTCGAGACAGTGAATACACAGAAAAACCACTAAAGTGTATACTTTAAAATGGCAATATTTTGTTATGTGAAGAACACGATATTTTTTTTTTTTGAAAGAGATTTTTACTATAAGGTGTGTGCACTCGCCAGAGAGAGACAGACAGAGAAACAGAAAGCAAGAAATCATTCCCTTGGGGGGGATGGCCACGTCCCAATCCCTTCTCCATTCTCCTCTCGGGTCTTGGGCACGCATGCACACGCACCCGGTGTGAGTTTTAAACCGCTGGGTTCAAGACTTGAACAGCCGTCAGCTACCTGAGAGTCCAGTGACATAACCATTATGCCATCCACTGGTCCCAGAAATATAATTTTAAAAAATGCTCTAAAAATGGGCAGAAGACTTAATAGACACTTCACAAAAGAAGACATCTGTAGCGCTGTGGTCAGTAGCAGTGCAGAGGAAGCCAGGCCTCCGCCTAGGACTGCGGTAGAGAGAAATGGGAAAGAACTGCAGCGGGCCCCGGCCCTGTTCAGGGGTGGTTTTGCGTGTGCCCCCTGCCCCCTGTGCACACACGCACTCTCTGGCATAAAAAAAATAATCATCAGACTGTAGGCTGACACTGTATGCATCCAACATGTCTAAATCAAACCTCAGTAAACGTAATTAAACATTAGTAAAAAGCGCGTGAAATCTGGAAACCAAGTACCTGGCTGAATCGTTAATTTGGCTCCACACAGTTTACATGCCGTGACCTGGGACAAGGACTGCACCCTTCTAAGGCTCACTTTCCTGGCTGTGACTGCAGCTCCGACCCGGACTGGGGGTGGGGGTGGGGGTGGGGGGGGGGGGGCACACCTCGTACACAGGTGTTGTGAGTGTGCAGACTGACTTCTGAAAGTTCGTGGAAAAACGGAATTAAAGTACAAAAGAATTCTGATACAAAAAGTATTTGAAATACACACCCAGTGACTCAGCGCGTGTGCCCCGTGAACGCACAGGACTCCTGGTATTCCGACGGCACGGTGGGTCCTGTGTGCCCCTCGGCCCGGCAGTTCGCACGGAGGCTGGCAGCTTGAATGGGAGGGGGTGCACCTGGGCTCCTTCCTTTCCCTTGAACGCGCATCAGTTTGCTTGGGCTGATGTAAGAAAATGCCACAGGCTGGGGACCTTCCACCGCTGAAAGTCCTCTCCTCAGAGTCTGGAGGCTGGGAGGCCCAGGCGAAGGCGCAGCAGGGTTCGCTCCTCCCAGGTCACCCCAGCAGGAAGCCGGCCAGACATCTTGTCCTGGGGCCTTGCCTCTGCGCTTGCGCACTCCTGGCGTCTCTGTGCATCCTGATCCTAACCTCTTATAAGGCCAAACGATAAGGCCACCAGCCAGATGGGCTGAGGGTCCACCCCAGGGCTCACTGTAACTCTGTCACCTTAAAAGGCCTTGTCGCCCAATGGTACAGCCACATTCTGAGGTTCCGGGGATTGGAGCTTCAACCTATGAATTTGGGGCGGACACGAGTCACCCATGACGGGATGAGTCCGGCTCTGCCCCTTCTTGGGCAGGAATGGCTGCGAACCGCGGCAAGCCCTGGAGGAGCAGAGCGGCGTCGGTCCCCAGTTGGCGCGGCCAGCCTCCTGCAAAGCACTCGCCGGCCCTGTCCTTGGCTCTGTCTCCAAGCCCAGAAGGGGAAGCAGGCTGAGCTCACGGAGCCGTGGGACGAGCTCAGGGAAGACGCCGTGAACTTGGGCGCTCTGGGTGGCGGCTGGTCCCGGAAGCGCGCAGCTGTAAGCAGTAGGACCTCACCTGGAATAAAAGCCCTGAAACCGTAGGGCGCGTCTGTCCGTCTGCACGCGAGGAGGGCTCTCCAGGACGTGTGACCAAACGGACAAAGCGAATTCCGGGGGCACGTCTGGGGCCTGTGTGGCTGCTTTCACTGCTCTGGGGTGACCCCCAGGCACCCACATTTAAAGACCAAGTAAAGCAAACCAGGCTTGCTGGGGAGCAGCCAGTGCTGGGGCCCGACAGTAATCACAGCCCATGGCTGTCCTCACCCGTGGCCGACCTGCCACCTACTTCCTGTGGGAGCTCCCTGAATCCTCACAGCGCCCGCGAGGAAGTGTCGGTGGTTCTCAGTGTAGAGATAGGAACACTGAGGCCCAGAGAGGTGATGCGCTTTGCCTGGGACCACACAGCTAGCGGATGCAGGGGTAATTTGATTGAATCCAAGCAGAGTGGTTCTAAAAACCTGGTAGAAGTCCATGTGTAGAGGGGAGGAGAGGAGAGCAGAATTTAGGAATTTTAAAATCGAGTCTTCAGGGGGAGGAGGAGCCTAGGAATCCGGCCCACCAGTGGTTTGGGCCCCAGACCTGGCTCCTGGCCTCACTGCCCAAGGGGTGTCTTTTAAATGCAGAGACCCCTGACAACTCTGGGGATACTGCTCTGGACCTTGAAGCAGGCCCCAGGACGCTACTAGCTGAGGAAGGGTACCTGGCAGGGCCAGCAGCCAGGGGCCAGGAGCCCCCCAGGAGCACACGCCCCCAGGATGATGGCTTGAAATTCTGAATTTTCTCTTTGGTCTATGCGATCTGATCTCCTATCACCTCTCTGCTCCTTGGGCTGCCTCCTCCCCTGCACCCCCACCCCCACGACCTGGTGTCCCTGGCTCGGCCTGGTCCCTCCCACTCCTCCCTGTCCCCTCCACTCTCCATCCCGGTAGGGCTAGGGCATGAGTGTGAAGATGGTTGGGGCTGGTGTGCTGTCTGTGGGCCCCTGGGGTGGTTCCTCCACCTCCCAAGGCTGGTAGCACCCGGTACGTCTGGGGGTGGCCATGTTTCAGGCCCACCTAGGTACCAAGGGCATCTTGGCATGGATGTTCAGAAACCCTGGGGGTCACCCTCTGCCAGCAGCCAGGCAGTGAGCCTCTAGGAAGATGCAATGCCCGGCCAGGTGGGCTCTGGGGCCCAGGGCAGGGCCACAGGCCTTAGTGCGTCTACCTGGGAGGACCCCAGGCCTGAGATCCCTGCCAGACCCCTCTTCCCTGGCCAGCTGCTCCTGTTGGGCTGTGTGGTCCCTCTGACCTGCTCAAGGACAGCCGAATACAAAAGAGGGAGCCAGGGATTCTCTGTCCAGCTGAACACCTCGCGTGTGTGTGCAATGTAATACAACGGAGATTATTTCCCCCTTAGGGTATATTAAATAGCAGATTAAAAAAAAAACAAAACAGCAAAACCATGAGTCAAGGGAGAGAGACAACTGAACACAGGGAAATTAGATTTTTCTTTTTTTGTCACAGGGCATGTGCACTCACTGAAGAGAGACAGAGAGGGGAAAGCGAGAAATCGCCACCCCAGGGATGGCCAGGCCCAACCCCTTCTGCTCTGGGGACTTGACACGCCTGACGAGTTTTTCAGGCCACCAGTTAGGACTCAGACCTCGGCCACGAATGATACAGAGCCTTCATCACCACGCCACCTGCTGGCCCCAGGGAAACTTGTTCCTTTTGCTCTAGCGCAGGTGTGCTAGCTGGATGGACAGGGACAGGGAACGTGAGCAAGCACCGCGGGTGACACGCACAGGCCCTCTCCTCCACTCTCTTGGGATTTGGGGTGTCCGGCACTCTCTGAGGATGTGGACTGGGATTTGGGGTGTCCGGCACTCTCTGAGGACGTGGACTGGGATTTGGGGTGTCAGGCACTCTGTCTGAGGACGTGGACTGGGATTTGGGGTGTCAGGCACACTCTGAGGACGTGGACTGGGATTTGGGGTGTCCGGCACTCTCTGAGGACGTGGACTGGAATTTGGGGTGTCCAGCACTCTCTGAGGACGTGGACTGGGATTTGGGGTGTCAGGCACACTCTGAGGACGTGGACTGGGATTTGGGGTGTCCGGCACTCTCTGAGGACGTGGACTGGGATTTGGGGTGTCAGGCACTCTCTCCGAGGACGTGGACTGGGATTTGGGGTGTCAGGCACACTCTGAGGACGTGGACTGGAATTTGGGGTGTCAGGCACTCTCCGAGGATGTGGACTGTACCCCGGCAGCCGGCCACGTGGGACCCAGGCGCCCCAACCGTCGCGCGTCCGCCCAGACAGGGAGACGAGAGCTGACAGCTTTCACGGCCCTTCGTCCCGGCTTTCTGACAGAGGCCTTGCTTCCCCTTGGCTCGGAGCCCCAGCATTCTGGCCCAGGAGTCAGGAAACCCCGGAGGGTTCGGACTCGGGAAGCGGCCGGGCCGCGGGCGGGCCTCGGCGTTGCGCCGCCGGGTGTTGCTGGCGTCTCCATCGGGGCTGCCGACCTGGGCCGGTCCCGCCCGCAGCTGCCCGCAGGTCCCGGATCCCACGGGCCTAAAGCCTTAACGTCGCCGAGGCGGGGCTGGGGCTGGTCCCCGGGTTTCCCTGCAGCGTCGCCCGGGGGTGCTCGGCGTTTGGCCCGGCGGGCGCGGCGCGGGGAGGGGTGGCTGAGGTCCCCGGAAGAGCCCGCGCCGGGCGCCGGGTGCCGGGTGCCCTCGGCGGACGCGCGAGCCACAGACGCGTGCTCGGTGTGGCAGGCCCGTCCCCGCGGCGGTCGCGACACACTGACCGACGAAGACCCGCCGCGTCGGCCTGCGGCTGGGCGAGCGGACCCAGCGCCGCAGCTCAGACCCGGCGGGCGGCTCGGGGCCCAGCCCGGTCTCACCAGGCGGTTTCTGCCTCTCGGCCTCCGGGTTCGCCCGTCGGACGCGCCAGCCCGGGCCCAGCGTCTGCCCCCAGGGCCGGGGCCGAACGGGGCGCAGGGGTGCGGGCGCCAGGCGGGCTTTGAGCGGGCTGGCCGGGCTCGATGCGCTCTTTCGGGCGGCCCGACGCGCGGCCGGGAGGTCGGGGCACCGCGCGGGGCTGGGGGCGGCTCGGGCCTCTCCCGCCGCGCCGGCCCCGCGACCTCCACGCCCGGCGCAGCGTCGGCCCCGGGAGCGGGAGCGCTGGGCCTGGCCCCGCCTTCCCCCACGCGCCCTGCGCCGGAGCTGGGGGTCGGCCTCCCCGCGCCAGGGGGCGCCCGAGAGCGCGTCACGGGGGAGCCGCCGGCTCGGCCTCGGGGCCCGCTGGCCTCCTGAGCCGCCCCCTTTCCCTGAGCCCTTTCTCGGGGTCGCTGGGCGGGCCCCCCAATACCCCTGGGGACGACGTCCCGCCGCGGCCCGACTCCTCCCGCCTGCTCTCAAGGGTCCCCGGGAGGCAAATCTGGAGGACGCTTCAAAATTTTCAAGAACGAATTTTTTTTTGAGACAGAGAGACAGAAAGCCAGAAATGACCGCCCGGGGGATGGCCACGCCGCAGTCCCTTCTCCATTCTCCTCCCGGGATCCTGGGCGCGCACGCACACGCGCCCGGTGTCAGTTTAAGCCACCGGCTCCGGGACTCAAATCGGGGTCGACTACGTGGGAGTCCAGCGACGTGGCCCATTACGCCAACTGCTGGTCCCATAAAATTGATGCCTTTTTTTTTATTGTCAGAGCACGTGTGTGCTCACCAGAGACGGGGAGAGAGAGAGGCCCCTCACGGCCTCCACCGTTTCTCCGTCCCATCAGGATTTGGGGTGCGCGCATCACCTGGAGCCTTTGCCGAGGTGGGCGGCGCAGGCCGGAACCTCGACGTGGGCCCTGCTCCCTGGCACAGCGCTCAGCACCGCTCGGGGCGCGAACTCGGTAACGTCACCGTCTCGTTTCGCCCGCGTCGCACCACCTTGCTAGGCACTTCCTTTGATTCCTTTTGGGTTTTTGCCGTGGGGCACACGTGCTCGCTGGAGACACACACACACACACACACTCACACTCAGAGAAAGTGAGAAGCCATCTCCTCCCAGGGCAGATGGTGGCACCGCAGGCCCTTCTCTTCCTCTGGGGATTTTGGGCACCATGCACACATGCCCAGCGTGATTTTCAAGCCTCCAGGTTCCAGGCTCAAACTGCGATCGCCATGTGGGAGTCCAGCTTAGCCACCGCCACCTGCTGGCCCAGTTACTTCCTTCTCAGGCAGTTTTATTAAACTGTCCTCACATACGGGTGGTGGCCCGCTCTCAGTGCCCAGCAGTTTCCATAAATCCAGAGCTGTGCCCCCTCCGCACAGCCCACCTTCAGGACGTCTCCACCGCCCTGGAAATCCCTCTCGGGACTGCCGCACTGGGCTCTAGCCCCAGGCAACCATGGGTCTGTCTGTCTGGCAGAGTTGCCTTTTCTGCACGCTTTGGATTAATGCAGACGTGTAATGTGCAGTCCTCCGCATCTGGCTTTGCAGCAGGTGGTTTCACGGCTTGGCCATGTCGCAGCATGTATCTGTGTCGTGGCTCTACCGGTGGAGAATCGGTGTGGATATACCACATTTTATTTCCCCGCTGTTAGCTGGTGACGCATTTGGGTCACTGCCACTCTGGCAGTCACGGATCAGGCTTGTGGGCTCTGAACACTCACATTCGCGCCCTCGTGTGGACAGGGGTCTTCACTTCTTTTTGGTACACTGCTAAGAGTGGACTCGCTGGGTCTTATGGCAAGTTTATATTTGACGTTTTAAGAAATGGTCACATTTCCCCAAGGTGGCTGGACTATTGAGGACCCCATCAGCACCATCGAAGGTTCCACCGCCTCCACGTTCTCGCCGGTGCTTCTTACCCCCTTTGGTTCATAACCGCTCTGCTGGGTGTAAAGTGGCATCTCGTGTCATTGGGACCCACATTCCTCAACCAGCCGGGTGGTGTGGGGCCAAGGTGGCTGGATCCCACACGGCCATTGCATGGTGCAAGTCCCAGACCTGGCAGCCTGGAAAAAAGCACACTAGGTGTGCGTGCTTGCCCAGAATCCCGAGAGGAGGATGGAGGAGAAGGGACTGTGGTATGGCCATCCCCCTCGGAGGGGGGTGATTTCTCACTGTCTCTTTCTCTCTCTGGTGAGTGTATACACTCTATGGCAAATTAGAAAAGAAAGAAAAGAAGAGGTAGAAGAAAGAAAAAGAAAAGTTAACATAAAATTATCACTGACCCAGAAATTCTACTCCTAGGTACATGCCAAGAAAAAGGAAAATGCACACTAAAAGTACAGCACACAAGGTTGGCAGCAGCCGTCCCGCATGAGCCGAAGGTGGAGCCAGCCCGAACGGCCACCAGTGGGGAGGAGATGGACAGCCCCGGCACACACCCAGCAATATTCGCCATGGAGAGGAAAGAAGCTCTGATTATGGGGGTACTTCAAAAAGTTCGTGGAAGATGGAATTGAAGTATGAGTTTATTTTGGTGCAAAATTTTTTTGAAATCTATGCTTAGGCTTTTCTTCCTGTGCATTGCCACGGTGTTTTGAAAAGACAGCGTGTGTACTTCCTTTAATGTGGGAGGACTGAGAACGTGCCCACTGAGGCCGCACTGGGTAATGCAACTGGGCCGGCACGGGGACACCTCAGGTCTCGTCCCAGGGCCCCCGGCGCGCAGGCATAAGCACGGGTCTGCCGTCCAGGCTGGCGGAGGCTAGGGCTGGGTCACTGCATGAAGGCCCTGTGGGGCGGCCGTCTCTGTCTCTTTCAGGGAAGAAATAAACTTAAAACGTGGTTGAAATCAATTAAACACAGCCAGGTCGGCTGCCGGTGCTGTACGTGGGACGGGAATGCTAAACGCGGCCAGGTGGAGAGCCTGGCTGACGGCGCGTGGAACAGCGCTCGGTGAGGCTGGCCCACGTGGAAGGCTCTGGGTTCACAGCTGCAGCCTCCCCGAGGACGCGTGTTCCATGATCACAGCTGCCTCCTGCCCGAGTACGCGGGCCCGCGTGTTCCATGATCACAGCTGGCTGACCTGGGGTGGGTCGAGGCGTCAGGACCTTACTGGGGTGCTGTCTCTCCATCTCTTCCCCACAGGGTAGAGAGAGAGGAGGCAGATCAGCAGTTGCTCTGCCTCAGGGAGGGGGTGAGGAGAGCCTGCTGGCGGGGAAGGGGTCTCCTCTGGGGTGGTGGCAGCGTTTCCGAATCAGGTCCAGATGATGGTCACACTGAGGGAACCAGGTGCCACTGAGTCGTTGGCTCTGAAATGGTCTTGTTCTGTGAATTTCACCTTAATTTAAATAAAGGCCGGGGTCGGAGGAAAGGACAGTGTCCACAGGCACCAGCCAGGTCTCTAAACAGCCAGCGACGATGTCGTCAGC
This sequence comes from Tupaia tana, assembly GCA_026018925.1. Classification (NCBI taxonomy): domain Eukaryota; kingdom Metazoa; phylum Chordata; class Mammalia; order Scandentia; family Tupaiidae; genus Tupaia; species Tupaia tana. Next base: position 82,500,038 of record JAKSZU010000016.1, on the reverse strand, counting down.
TCCGAGCTGAGCCAAGCACGCGTGAGCGGACGGTAAGGGCCACGCTGGGACACTAAGGCATGGGGGTCACGGCTGGGGCCTGGCTTCCTGCAGGGAGCCCCGGCCACTGGGGTATCGGCTTTCGGAGGTGGGCCCAGCTCCAGTCTCCCCTGGGAAGTGGGGCCGGGTCCTTGCTGTGCGGGAGCGGAGGACCTGGCCCTGCTCCGAGCTCTGGGGCAGAAGTGGGCTCTCCATCAATCCAGGTTCAGGCAGAAAAGAAACCCTGGCTTACCCCGCAGGCGGGCCTCGGCTCGCCACGGGCCTCATGTATGTCCAAGCCTTTATTTGCCTTCCTGTAAAATGGGATCCCTAAGGTCTTATTGAATCTTAAACATTTTTGTTGGAATTAACAAATAGATTGGTTGGTGGGGGCTGTTGGAATTCCAGGAACCCACCAGAACGAAAGCTTTGTGTCCTGAAGGGAAACACGTTTTGATTTAACAAGTTCTGGCCAGTGCTCAGGGCTGGGTGGGGTCTTTGGGACATTTGTGGCTCTGGATGGACGGGCACCCTGCCAGAGGCCTGGCCTGTCCCTCCAGGGCATCCCCCAGCAGGGAGGGCAGTGCAGATGCGGGAAGCTGGGCTGCAGCTGCACTCGGGTAACGACCCCACTGGAGCCTCTGGAGGCTCCACACAGGCCGAGGCCACCCTCCCTTTTATGTCTGTGGTGACCTGCACATGCTCTTCGGAGTCCTGCTTTTTTGCTCTTTTTTTTTTTTTTTGAGAGAATTTTGCCATAGGGTGCATGTGCTCACCAGAGAGACAGAGAGCTAGAAAGTGAGAAATCACCCCCCAAGGGAAATGGCCATACTACAATCCCTTCTTCTCCATCCTCCTCTTGAGATCTTGTACATGCACACACGGACACCCAGTGTGAGTTTTAAGTCTCCAGGTCCAGGACTTGAACTGCGGTCAACTACATGAGAGTCCAGCGACATAACCATTACGCCATCTGCTGGTCCCTGAGTCTTGCTTTTTTTTCCCTTAACACAGGTTGGAGGGCATGCCATCCCAGGATGGAGAGATGGAGAAGGGATGTGGTGTGACCATGCCCCGAGGGGTGCTTTCTCCCTCTCCCTCTCCCTCTCCGTTTTTGTCTCTGTAGTCGGTGCACACAGCCTTTGGCAAAAACAAAACAACAAAACACCGGCTTCTGCTTGGTGCTAGCGTGTGGACTGGGGCCCGAGGGAGTCGCTGAGCATCTAGAAATGTCCCATGTCTTGCTCAGAGTGACAGGCATAGGTGTGCCAGTGTGGGAATTCCGACACTTCCCTGATGTGAGTTACACCCAGCCAAAGGGAAAATGTTAAAAGTGCCAGCCTGGACACACAGACGACATGGTGGCCGCGGTGGGCAGTCTGCGGCTGTCTCTCTCCCCTTCAGTCCGGAGCCAGAGGTGGGCTCTGGGCCCAGGAGGGGAGCACTCTCTGGCTGCCCCCAGGGCTGGCCGGGACTCCTGTACCCTCACAGTGCAGTGCCACCCGCAAGGGAGGAGGGCCGCTGGCTCTGTGCCCTTCTCACACGCCCCTTCCCTGACCACTGTGTCCCCAGAGCTGCCCCTGGACAGGTCCCACTGGCCGGCTCATCCCTAACTGGTGGAGGCTGAGCTCCTTGACAAGTACTTAGAACACAATTTTAAAAAAAAAATGCTTCTAGAACATTCCGGGACCCCTGCTGTGGCCCCTGCAGAAGGAATTGCTGGGGCTGACTTCTGGGATTCCCCCGACCTCTACTCTCTGAATGACTCTCAGACTAGGTGGGATGAGCTTATTCTCGGGATTCTGAGCCCAGGCCCAGGGCCCCTCGGGTACCCAGTGCCCTCGCCTCCTCTTTGAATGGAATGACAGCCCCTGCCCACCCCAGCTGCCGAGGTTCAGGAGGGGTTTCAGTCCCTTGCTGGAAGGCTGACAGTGCTTCCGGCCTCTCTTCTTTAAGGCCTCCTAGGCCGCTGACCCGTGCCCAGCAAGCACACTCCTGGGCCTTCCTCGGCCCCCGAGCCCCAGGCCCCACCACACGGGAGCCCCGAGGCCAGCCTCTGTGGGATTTTCAGACGGGGCTACTGGCCCCTCTACTGCCCCTCTCCTGGTGAGGCCAGGGTGGCGTCCTTCGGGAGCCTGGCCCCTTTTCTGCAGGCCCCATTTGGCCCCAGTTAGTCTTTCATTCCTCATTTTAGGAAACTGGGACCCTCCACCCCAACCCAGCATGCTATTCCGCTCCTGGGCTGGCCACCCGGCCCGCTGTGCGGGACCCGAAGCAGACCCCAATACTTTCCCTGTTCAGCTTGAAACCCAGGGCGGCCTCCCCGGACAAGGTGCGGCTCTCCGCTTCTACAGCAGGGGAAGGCAGGACCCGGTTCCTGAAAATGCCACAGAGCGAGGCCACGTGGCACCGTGGCACCGTCCTCTCCCCTCCTTCAGTCGCCCTCCTCCCTCTCCCTTCGCCCTCCCTGCCTCCGCCCTCTCTCCCTCCCTCTTCCCTTCCTTCTCCGGGAAGTGGAGGGTCATCGCTAACTGGGGGGACAAGCCAGCTAGCTGAGTGGACGTCGCTGGGGGATGGCGCCAGGTCTGTGTTCTCCGGGTGACAGACAAGCAGCACGAGCTCACTGCCCCGGCAGGTGCGGCTGTCCCCACGTCTGCACCTGGGACCGGGAGGAGATGATTTGTCCAGGAGCAGAGGACGGTCCCCTCGCTGTGACTCACCTGCTCGGCAGAGGCTCTGGGGTCTGCCGTGGAGGTGGTCAGGGCCCGTCCCCAGGCCCCGCCGGTGCAGACTGTGTGGAGGCCAAGGAGTCCCTGGCAGGAAAACACGAGCTAAAGTAGCTCGTGGACCTCAAGCCCGCCGTCGCTTCCTTCAAAGGATGTTCTTTTCCTCCCAGAAGCTTCTGTCAAGTTTGTTTGCAACCGAAAGGTGGTGCGCAGACAGAAATGAGGGCCTGGCTTCCAGCGGGACCTCCCCAGCGCCCCACTGGACACCCACGTTTCCAGGGACGTCAGCGCCCCCATGGGGATCTCAATCCGTGTCAGATGCAGCCGGTTTCCGACCGCCTGGGCCTCAGCGCACGTGCGTTCTGTGTGTTTAGCAGGTGCGCCTCGTCGGCCTCGCGGGAGGACTGGGTGGGCTCCCCTGGGAGCAGGCCAGAGGGCCGGCACCGAGTTCCCAAGAAACGGGGCCCACGTCCGCAGCCGAGAGGCCTCAGAGCGTGGAAGTGACTAAGCTGAGCGACAAAGAGCCTCCCAGGAAATTGACTGGGAATCCAAACTAAGACCGACACCCCTTTAGAAATCGCCAGCGCTACCCAACGGGATGACATGTGCTCGCGGGTCCCCGGGCTGCATGTGTTCGTGATATGAAGGTACTTCCTCGTCTTCGAAAAAACGCGACAGGGCTGGCGACAGGGCTGGCGGGCTGCCTGCGGAAGCCCTCGCCTCTGTCCGGATGACGCCGGTCTCCAGCCCCACCAGGAGGTCCCAGAGTCCCGGGGGCGACTACTCACATCTCAGGAGGGCCGCCCGCCGGAAAGCGGCCCTCTCAGGCCACGGTACCACGGGACGAGGTCCTGCCTCATTCTCACGTGGCTCCATCACTGGGCAGAGGAGGAGGCAGCAGCTCTGCGGAGACAAGCCCGGGCCGGGGCTGGCGTTCCTGCGGCATGGCGTGGGAGGTCTTTCCCCCCTTCCCGCCTTGCTAAGTGCGAGAGCAAGAACTTTCTCTCTCTACATACTGGGTCGTCTAAAGTCACCAGGCACTTTTGCATAGCAAAACAGAGAAACACACCCTGACTTCTGACACCTCAATAGTTGGGCTAAATTCCAGCCCGAACCCTAAGAACGCGGTCTCTCCCCTGGGAGCGCGGCTTCTCCTGGCAGGTGTTCGCTGCCCGGCTCCACGCACCTGTTTCCCCACCACCACTGAGAAGGGCAAACTGGGGGGGGGGGGGGGTGGAGGGTGCGCTGGGCGCCTCAGGGTCCCGCCGGAAATCAGACCCCCACCGGGAGGGGGCTTGCTGATTGTCAGGCGCCGAGCATACTCTTGAACCCTAGGAGACCGGCCGGCCTCGGAAGTCAAAAGGCTGGGAGATTGGCCGTGAGTAAATACTTACTTTGGATTTCTGCTGCTGATGAGAAAACCACTGGAAAAACTGAGTCGTTTCCTTCTATTTTTGCTCAAAGCACTCCAGAGAAAACAGACTCCGCTCCGCTCTTGTCCATAGCTCAGCGCTGAGCGAGCCCCAGCGCTCTCAGAGCAGGTCGGGGGAGGCCGGGGCAGCGGCTCGCAGACACCGCCCGCCGGCGGACCCGGGAAGAGGCCGGCGGGCCGCGCCTGGCACATATCGTCCGGCGTCAGACTCCGGCGTCGGGAGATGCCACTTGCGGTAGGGGCTTCTCTGCCTCCATTTGCCATTCTTCACAAGTTCCTGCTTGAGAAAAGGGGCTTCCTCCAAGCCCCAGGAGCCCCCAGACTCACATCGCGTGGTTTGCCGTGGACAGTACCATTGGAGCCCAGGGGAGCCAGGGAAAGGCCTCGGCACCGAGGGCACTGCCCTATCCGGAGGTGCCCGCAGGCGGAGGGCAGTGCCCACCGCAGGGCAAGGGCAGGCCGAGCGGGACCCGCCCTCCCCGCCCGAGGCTTCCGCTCAGCCCTCCAGAGCAGGGAGCATCCTGTCGCCCCTCAGTGGCTCCGTGGCAGGGCAGCTGTCTGAGTGGGTGTCGAGCCTCAGGAGTCTCGCAGATAAATTAATTTCCTGGTCAATAACTTACACTACATACACTTTCTACTTGAAGTCGTGCCAAACCCAGAATAAATAAACCACAAAATGTGAGTTAATTACACTGTATCTTGAATTATCTTCCCAGCTTTTCTCAATCTATTTTCTCTGATACAGGGAAACATTTGAATATACACTGGATTACGGGGCTCGCAGCAATGAATCGAGGGCACGGGCTTTCATGTACAGACAGAGCTTCGTGTTTCGTGGATCGGTCGGCCCTGCCCTCGGCAGTCGGCAGAGCACATGCAGCTGCTCCTATTTTGAAATGTACAATTAGGATCCTGATGGCAGCTCTTTCCCCTTAAGCCACCATGGCGCCGTGTCTCCCTCACAGCAGTGATTTGGCCTTCTAGAATGGAGAAGATGGGAAAGTGGAGGCAAGCAGAGCTTTGGAAGGGCGGGAAGAAGGAAAAGCTAGGAATTGCCGGGAATTCTGATGACTAAAAAGGAGCACAAGCCAGGCTTTTGCAATGCAGAGATTTTTTCTAACCTGTGAGTTATTTCATGACAAGCAGGTGCGGTGCCCACAGGTACGAAACCTCAGGGAACGGGCAAAAAATGCCACTTCTGGGATAAAACTTACAACCACCCGGCAAAAGGCTGTTTAAACACCCAACACCCGTCACCACCTCCAGAGATGTGACACCACAGACAGGAACGTCAGGTGTGGCGACGGCAGGGCAGAGTTCGGCCAGCTGTCGTGCGCCACGGCTCGCGCCTCACGGAGCTGTCTTTGCTGTGACCCCAGCGCGGTGGGGTCCGACTCCATGGCTGGGTCCTGCAGGGACTGCTGACTCCGAAATGCTCAGTCAGGAAACTGGCGCAGGGTTTGGAGGATGATGTTAAGGCTTCGGTCTTGTCACCCGCTACTCATCCGTGCGTTGGTACCAGGGCTTCGGGTTAACGCTGTGGTGAGGAGGGTGTACCCAGAGCCCCTGGCACACACAGCTGGTGACTTGTGGCACGCCTGGAGCTGCAGCACTGGGAGTGAAGGGAGGTCGGGGACGAACTCTGCCTTGTTGGGTCCCTGGCTGCTGGTGACCTGCCCTCTATCAACACCCACTCTCGTGGCATTCTCAGCCCAGTCTCTGTCCCCCAGATCCAAGGACATCTCTGGGCCCCTGCTGGTGTACTGGAGAGCTGTCTGCCTGGGTTCCATGCCGGCCTGAGAGCTGGCCTGCTTCAGTGTAGGCCGGCCCGGAGTGCAGGCAGGACGCACGTCCTCTAGGCAGGAGCAGGCGCAGGACTCCCTCGCAGCTCCGGCAGCTTCCTGGGCTTACACCCAGAAGGCCTGGCAGACAGATTTTCTGAAGGGCTGTGGGTGTCCCAGGCTCACCCGGAGAATTTGGTGGCAGTTTACGGGGAGGGGCTGGCGTGTTTCCAGCTGGGCCAGAGTGTGAGGTGCAGACCGAAAAGCGTGTCACAGGTAGAACACGTTCACCAAGGGACCAAAAGGGCAGCCAGAGGGTTGCCCTGTGAGCTGGTGCCCGCAGGGTGTCCCCTGCCCTTCAGAGGAACTAGAGGGAGGGAGAGCGCGTCCCCCCTCACCCGACTGCCGCGTGACGATGGCAGCGTGGGCACCGGAGCACAGCGGGGTCACGGGAGTGGCCCGCAGGTCTGTGGCCACGACGCGGGTGAGGGGGTCCTGCGTTGTCCCGTGACGGAAGCCATGGGGGGAGCTCGGGAGCTAGCCCAGGGTGGAGGCCAACGGGAGCCGTGGCTAGTCGCGCTCCCGCTGAAGCAGCCTGGGTGTGCTTAATTCTGCCCCAAACGACAAATGAGGAGAGGAGGGACTTGGAAACCAGGGGCTGAGAGGACGGAAGAGGCCCGGTGCTGGCCCCGGTGCTGGCCCCGGAAGGAGAGGAGGCGGCGGACTGGGGCCCGGCCACGTGACCCGCCCAGTAAACCCGTTTGCCTCACTGGGACTATTTCAGAAGGAAGGTGTTTGCCCCAAATGACCAGGTCATTGCTTCAACTCTCATTTAAAACAGCAGTTGTACTTTGTCTTTTTAGGTTTTAATTGAATGAGCATCTTAAAAGTTCACGTGAATGATATTCTTAAAAAAATCCAACGCTCTCCGGGAAAAAAAAAAAAAAAAAAAAAACCCAACGCTCTCCGGGAAGCACGACAGGTTAGGAGCTTCCAGCCGGGAGTCGCTGATGAAAGTTCGCGAACGCATCGCGGCGCGGCTCCGGCCTGACCTCGGCGACGAGGCCGATTCTGCGCTGTGTTCTCCCGGGTTAGAGGAGCGGTCCACACCATTCCCGGACGCCTTCTGACGTCTCCACTTGGCGGAAGACGGCTTGCATCTCGGCACACTGAGGGCTGCCACCTGGTTTCCTCGGTCCTTTGTAAACGGTCGACGAGTCGGTCTCCAAATCGTCGTGACAATTTCAGATTGCGTTCCATGATAGTTCAAGTGATGAACTAAATGGCCAAGTGACGCTTCTCTTCCCTGTCTCCACTAAGTCCCCGAAATGCTGACGTGCAGACACGCCGGCTTTCTGGAAGACCACCTGGCATTACACGTAAAACAGGCTGTATTGTGCAAGCACAGGAGCCCCATCTGAGCGAAACAGCAGGCGGCAAGGACGAGGTAACCCCTGCTTACGCTGAACTTCGGGAAGGCCCCGACCTGTGACAAGTGCCACCTCTTTACTGTGATGGCTGGATATCTGGACATCTAGTGGACACCAACTTTGGCCTTCAGAGGTCAGGATCACTCAGATCGTCTAAACTCTCCACTCTAAGCATCCACGGGATAATATGTATTCCACACGTAATTGACCAGCCTTACGAAGAGAGCGAGTGAGGGAGAGAAGAACGTGCCCGTCTCAGTGAGTCGGGGCGCGCTCCTGTCTGACCGCACCACTTAAACGCCCTGTTCCACCCCGCCACCTGGGCTGTCCTTTCCTGAGGAGACGGGGAGAGAAGGAAGCCCCGGCCTGCGAAGACCGACCCAGGGCCAGCTGCTCTGACCTGCATTTTCCGCTCTGTAAACAGGGAACTCGAAGCCAACCTGTTCCACCAAGGAGCCGCGCGAGGTCAGAGGAGGCTCCGCGTTGGGTTCTCAGCAGAAGATAGCAGATGGCGGCTCCCAGGTGCACGGGCAGAGGTGCGTGCGAGGACCCAGCTCTCCTGCAGAGCGGTTCTAGGCTCGCTGTGTCTGCTTCTCACACTGCGGAGGCTCAGCTCCACGGCCTCTGGCAGTGAGGGCGGCAGGGGCTGTCGGGGAGGGTGGGGAGGGCAGTGGGGCACACACCGAGGGACAGGACATGTCCTGGGGCTCCAAGACGAATGTCCTTGGAGAGAAACAGTGTCCAGGGCTGTGGCTGAGCGGTCCATGAGCTGCAGAGTCCCACGGGCCACTCCACGGAAGCAGAAAGGCCGGAAAGGGCGAGTCGGGGTGGTCCTGGGAGGGAAGACACGGGGGCTGTTCAGGTCTGTGGTGGGCCAAGGGAGCGCGAAGCAGTGTGGGAGCCTATCTGACCCCTTTCTCTGACCCCAGAACCACACAGACAGGTCCAAACAGTCCTTCCTTCCTGATACCGTCCCTCTCCTGACCTAGAAGGCCCGGAAGCTGTCTGATGAGAAGATCAAGGTCAGAGGAAGACGCGGAGAGAGCGCCTCTTCAGGAAGATGCTGTGGCCAGGCTAGAGCACACAGCTTGGGTGGGCTTGGTGGGGACGTCTGGTCTCCCAACCACCGGCTCCTCCTCAAATAGGAGAGGGGAACCCGTCACTGGGTGGTCCTGAAAGCTCTCACCAGTGAAACTGGTCCAAGCCAGTTTTGTTCTGCCCAGCTCTGAGACCTAAGCCCAGGATCCCAATCATTGCCAGAAGACGGTTGTTTTAAAAATACAATGTAGGGGCCAGCAGGTGGTGTGATGGTTAAGGTGCTAGACTCCCACATGGCCAACTGCAGTTTGAGTCCTGGACCTGGTGGCTTGCTTTCCCACCTTCCCTCGCTCGCTCTCTCTGATCGAATTGAAATAATAACAATAATAATAATAATAAAATAAAAATAATTATTAAAAAAATACAATGTATGCTCTCACAGGAGGCATGATGTGGGCTCCTCTTCATGGAGGGACTGACACAACTTTGGTGCAATTGTTTTCTGCCTGTGTCTCAGCTGTTGCTGTTTCTTCAGAGATGAATATCCCATAAGGCCACAAACAAGAAGGTAGTCCCCGGTGGGTACAGATGACCCTAAGGGGCCACTGTGTAAACATGTCTACCTGGAGAAGGTCCGGAGGCTGCCCCAGGCATCTTGAAAGCCCCTTCGGGTACTGGTGAATTCACAGTGGTAAAGCCATCGTGAAAAGCACAATTTCTGCTCATGTATTCGCCAGCCCGGCACAAGTTTAACAACCGAAAATAAGGGCATTTGGGGCGTTATTCGGTACATAGTAGGCACTCAGTGTCAGCTGAGTGTCACTAATCTGCTGCGAGTAATTTGACTAACTTCATATTACTGTATGGAAAAGTTCTTTTAGTGGCTCTTCCAATATCTACCTCAGACATAAAATTCTAAATAAAATTTTGATGAGAAACACGTAAATGAGCAGCAGCGGCGTGCCCCGCCGAGTCCCAGTGGAGAGCCCGACACTGGCCTCGCCCACGACTCTCATGACCGGAAGCCAGCACTTCTCTGTCCTGCAGACCGAGGGCTCCGTTTGGTTCCTGAAACCCTACGCTACGTCGACAGGGTCGGTGTTGACGTGCATTTTTCAGAAGGAGCCCCAACTTTCATCTAATTATCAAATGCTTTGTGAGCACAAAAGGAAAACAGTAGGAGTCACTGCTTTTGACGAGCGAGATTCCAACAGGCACCGAGACTGTTTAATTCGCTTCTTCAGACTTTTGGGCCCGGCAGGAATACGGGCACTCCCCAGCTAAATGACGCTAATTCTCAGTACCAACTCCTCGGAGTCACTGGGTGAAAACGGCGTCTACCGAGGAAGCGTATGGCATAGACACTTGAGGGCCTCTGATGGCACAGAGGGTGTGCCAGTGTACACTGCTCCTTAATCGCCCCCTCCTCTCCGGCTACTGTCCTTTTCCTGGACTCAGGGTCTGTCCCAGGTGGCCACGTGGCACACTGCCGCAGCAGGGGAAGCAATCACGTGTGGAAACGACACTAGACAGGAAAGAGACCACACACGAGCGCCGGGGCCCACTGCGATGGCGGGGCTGCCCTCCGCATCACCCGAGGAAGGCCCTAGTCCCTGCTGCCCTTTCTCGTAAGACTCGCAGGCTTACGAGACCGTCCACACAGCAAACCTCAGTGCGGTCCCGGGGAGGGAACGTACCCTCATCGCCAAACTCTTCCTTGCCCTGGAAGCAAACCCTTCTCTCTCGCTGCACTGGGCCGCAGCACAGCATCACCCAAGGTGGGCCCCACGACTGGACAAGCACCTCCCGGCACAGTCTAAAGGCGGCCTGTCCCCCGAAGTTCACGGATACTTGACTCAGCCCCAGGGAAGAGGATCTTCCCTTTGGAAGACCCCAGTTCGGCCTCAGAGGTGGAGCTGGGTGGACCCCCAAGACAGGCACAAGATGGCACGTGTTTCTGCAAAGAGGCGCTGGGACGTCAAAGGTTTCCTGAAATCAGCCTGCGACTTCCCGGAACACCAGGAACCGGCAGGAACAGGGCCTGCACTTGCGAGGGGAGGCCGTCTGGGCCATCTTCTCTGAAACCCGTTTTGTCCGTGGAGTCTCAGGACATGGCGGAAATCTGTCCTGAAGTCCTGGTGAGTGGGAGGGCTGTCGTGAACTGTCATGAGCAAAGTGGAGCTCCTGCTCCTGAGGTTTTCAAAAATCGCGTGTGAAAATAAAAACTTGTTGGCCAGCGTTAACAGCAGCACGTCTTTCCCTGAACACACGCACACACAGGCACACACACACAGGCACACGCGCACGCACGCATGTGCACACACACATACGAACCAGGTTTTCTGTCACCCTACATTCACGGCGTGCTGTGAGGGACCCCATCGCAGCCACCAACTGTGGCACACCCGAGGGCCGCCTTCACCTCTGCATGGTACTGAGCTCAAGGAGGAAACACCAGGCATCAATTATGCAGGTTTCAGAATACTTTAATGTCCATTTCTTCAGTGGATGCACTTTGAAATTATTAGAATTAACCATTTAAAAGGAGCAGAGCAAAGGAAATTCGGAAAATGCAGACAGGGGGTTCTTGCTAATTTAATCTCAGATTCTAGGCATGGTTTGATTTTCAAAACAACCAATTAAAAATTGCTTACCTCAAAAATCTAGAAATCCCAGGGCAGACACATCTCTGGAAGCTACCAGTGACTACAGCCCACACGGCAGGCAGCCTGGGCTCTCCATGGCACGTGCAAATGTGCAGGGACGGGGCCCGCGGGAGGTCGGTGTCCGCGGAGCTAGGTGCGGGTGTGCTGTGATCCGGGGGACTTTTCGAGCCTTTTACAGGTTTCTTAATTGATGATCTGCACGTGTTGGCGCTGGGTAAAATTCTGTGTGCTCGTTTATCACGTTTAGATAAATAATTTGATCTGAGCTGGGACCAAGAACACAGCGATGGCAACTCAAAGCGACTATTTACACACATTCAATCTGAAGTATTGCTTCCTGCTCTAAGCCCCCAAGAGGCATGGCCGCCCGGGGAGTGTGTTCAGCTCCTCTCTGCAGCACCGGAGGCCCCTGCCCAGGGACTGTCTGTCTCCAGCAACCACCGTGCAACAGCAGGGGCGCGGCAGTGCGGCCGCGGAGCTCTGGCTTCTGTGCTGAGGTTTGCAGGGAGCTGGGGAGGCCCAGAGAGCACAGCAGTGACACCTGTGATCGAGGGAGGCCCGGGTGTTGTTACAGAAGTTTTATACTCTGGGCAAGCTGTCCTCTGGCATCGGCTGGCTGCTATCTGCATGGCGCTGACCCTGACCACTGGGACTGCCGGCAGTCTGCAGTTCCCGGGGCTCCCGGGGCTCCCGGGGCTCCCGGGGCAGGGAAGGCTTTGCTAGGGAAGAAGCATGTGGAGGCCCCCTGCAGAGCACAGAGTGAAACGGCAAAGGCCTCCGCTGCCACCCAGTCCAAGAGGCGACAACCTGGAGTGGGAGACAGGACGGGAGGACACTCAGACGCACGCCCTAACACTGATGGGAAAACCACCCTGACGGGCCCACGGGCCCTGCATACAAGGGAAGCATCAGGTAGTGTTTTTTAAGGGAAAAAAAGCTGCGGTCTTTTATAAGAATACATTCTTGAGAAGCAAGAGGCATTGTCACGGCCACCCTTTCCTCGGTCCTGGAAGACCGACCAAGCTGCGGAAACCTCCACTGCTGAGCACGCTCTCGACTGCGCGGCCGGGCCCTGACTGCGGCTGCCCGCTGGGTGGCCGTCCAGGTGTGTCCCCTGGAGAGGTGGCTGATCAGGACCTGTGGTGGCTGTGCCAGAAGCAGCAGGTTCTGGATGGCCTTGGGAGGAGGAGCGATGGTGGGGCTCAGGTGGGCATGGGCGTGGCACAGTGAGGGCTGCCGTGTACAGCACACACGCGGGGCCTGCCAGCTGAGATGTGTGACGGCGGAGGGGCTTGTCCTTAGCTCATGAGCCGCAGGCCGGTGTCGCCTGAAGACTGACCGCAGTTACAACAGGCAACCCCAGCCCGAGTTCACCCGACACACACTTCCGACTCGGCGTGGCCCAACGTGACAAGTGGGGTTAGCAGTGACAGCACAGAGCCACTTTCTTTAGGTTTCCTGTCCCTCCCCCAGCTCAGCACTTGGTCTGCGTTCAGATTCTGTCTCTAAATGCAGTGCAAGAACGCCCTCTCCAGGGCTGGGACTAGCCACGAGGTTAAAGCCTGCTCAAAGTCCGAGTGCGGACAGAGCGGAGGCGCTCACAGCCTGTCCAGACCTGCGCAGCTGAGTAGGGTTCCTCCCCAGGGGGAGAAGGGTGGCAGGAGCCCAGGAGAGCACAGCTCACTGGCCATGGCTCTGGACCTGCTTGGCCCTCTCTTGGGGGAGGTGGCCCCAGATGGCCCAAACACTAAGGAAGGCCTGGTCATGTTCTGCTGGGTCCTCTGCAGGCCGGGCCCTGAGCCCCCTTCTTCCCTCAGAGCCACCCAGCACCTCTCCGAAACAAGCTCGTTTCCTGACAAATAAATAAATAAATAAATGCAACCCTCAGACATTTATTTTGAGTTTCTCCCTGGACGAGTCAGCTCCCAAGACAATCACCTTTATTCCTAGTGGGAAGACCCCTTGGTGGAGGGGCAGGATGAACACGGCTTTGAGATTCCTGAGGCCCGGGCTCGGGACTGCCCGCTCAGCATCTGTGGTCTCCGCCTGGCCTCGTGGGGGCCTGCAGCCGCGGCAGGAGGCCCAGGCCTCCGGAAGCGTGGAGAGGAGGGCTGGCTGGGCCGTGGCTGCTCTGGGCCCACGTCCCCCTCCCTCTCGTGAATTACTGGCACTTATATCAGGTGCATAAATGCAGGTGTGTGTGCGTGTGTGCTTACACAGGTCGGGGACTGGGCAGCACTATTACATCTACAGAAAAAGAGAAACTCGAAAACATCTTATCAGCCAAAAAGAACAAAAGAAGTATCTCATGAGAAAAAGCAATAAAAATGATACCTTAACACAGCTTTTGTTTTAAAAGTCAAATAATACCCAAAGCACTGATTCCCACCCGTGGCCTCCGTCCTAGACGCGAGGCCGAGGCCAACCTGAAGGCACTTGGTTCTCCTCCACGGGCTAAACGGACCCCGGGGCAGGTTTCCAGGGACAGGAGCGAAAGGAAAGAAGAAACGGATGGAAGTGAACCCTGAATAGAAGTTAGGGCAGAAGTGACCACGCAGGACCGGAGCCAGGATGGAGGCTGGGCGTCGAGAAGGCGCGGCAGCCGCTTGCGGACGTCACTGGGTTTCAGCGAGCTGAGCTGGGCGCGGGGCAGCCGCAGCCTCACACGCTCTTTGAGACGTTGAGCTTGGTGAGTTCATCGGCTTCGTCCACCCCCGGCTCCTCGCAGCTGTTTCTCTCTGCGGCTTTGCCAAGTCGGCACCTCTCTTCGGTGCTGGCGGGCTCCCTCCAGGGTCTGTCAGAGGCCAGGTGAGCGTCCTTGGCCTGAGTGCTGCTGGCGGAGCCCAGGGACACCTTGTCCGAGTACTGCCCGGCCGGCACCAGGTTGGCGACCTCGTCTGTGGGCGAGCGTCCGATGCTGCCGTCCACCTGCACGCGGATGTCGGGGGAGATGGACAGCTGATGCTGCGGCACCACCCCGTTGCCCGTGCACTTGGGGTAAAGGTAGGTCTTCATCTGGCCCTTCCCCTTGACGTTCACCGTCCCCCGGTAGTCGAAGTCGTAGCCCATCTTGCTCAAGACGCGGAAGCTCTCCTCGCTCACCTGGATGCGACACTCGACGCCGGTGGTGTCCATCCTGCTGGCGATGTTGACCGTGTCCCCCCAGATGTCGTACAGCAGCTTGGTGGTGCCGATGACACCCGCCGTGAGGGGCCCATGGTGGAAGCCCACTCTGAGCTTGAAGTTGAACCACAGCATGTTGTTGTTGAAGTCGTCCACCACGCGCATCATCTCCTTGGCGAACTCGAACAGGACCTGCAGGTGCTCCTGCGGGTGGCTGCCGTCCTGGCGCTGCGCCGTGTTCAGCCCCGACGCCGCCATGTAGGTGGCCCCGATGGTCTTGATCTTCTCGATGCTGCTGTAGCCCGGCTTGCTCAGGAGCTCGTCGAAGTCGCCGATCAGCTCGTTGAGGACGCGGTAGCACTCCTTGCCGCCCTCGTAGTTCTCCTCGTAGAACTCGCTGAAGTTGACGATGCTGGCAAAGATCACGCCGCCGCTGTCGTGGTTCTTGGAGTAGGTCTGTGACACCTTCAGCTGCTCGGCCACGTGGTAGGGGATGATGTTCCTGAGCAGCCAGTCGGCCTGGTCCCTCATGCTCTGGATCTTGGTGCGGTGCAGGTCCGCTTCTACGTCCCCGTGGTAGTGAAGGCGGTAGCTGACTTCGAACTCGCGGTTCAGGAACCAGACCAGCAAGAGCAGCGGGAAGAAGACCAAGATCAGCTCCTGGCCGATGAGGTTGGCTGGTCTTCCCGCAGCCTGTAGCAACGAGCTGTCGCATGGACTCCTCCCGGAGCTGGAGAACAAGAGGAGAAAGGACAGCTTGTGAGTGCCCCTGACGAGCGCCACCGCAGCCCTGCCCCAGCCCAGCCACGGCCACCGCCGCCCGCCTGTGGGTTCAGAGCAGTTTCCCGGGGCTGCAGCTGCCGGCTGAAACTACGGAGCGATAAACAGTGGCTTTGGAACTCAGTTCTTTAGTAAGCGTTGTGCAATTACCTCTTTTATTTATTTATATTTTTGTCTTCCCCAGAAGTCTATGGCTTCTTCTCGAATCTTTATTTCCCCAGTGTTTTATTTTGAAACAACTCAACTTTACAGAAGTCAAAAGACTAGTAAGCCCGGCACTCACACGCCCTTCTCCAGAATTCAACACCTGGGACTGATTCGTCGCTCTGCCTTTTTTTCTCTCTCAGCAGAAACACAGATGCACCTGCACGCAGACACACACGCCCACCCACCTACATGCACACACATGCACACTCTCCACTGAACATTTTGAAAGCTGCTGACCCTGGGGCACTCCGGTCCTAAATATTTCAGTCCTTCTCTCCTAAGGAAAAGGACAGTTCCCTGCAGAACCACAACACCATCATCACAGCCGAGAAACTTAACGTTTTCTGACATATGCGCCTCTTCAATTTCTAATTCAACAGACTCGTAATTTTTTTAAAAAAGAATTTTATTTAACTTTATTTATTTATTTATTTTTTTTAGTCATTTATTTTAATTTGACCAGAGAGGGACAAAGAGAGAGAGAGAGAAAGTGAGAAAGCAAGCTGCCAGGTCCAGGATTCGAACCACGGTCGGCCATGTGGAAGTCCAGCACCCTTAACTACCATGCCACCTGCCGGACCCCCAGACTAGTAATTTTACAAAAATGTTTATATGGACCACAGATGGTGTAATGGTTATGTTGCTAGACTTCCACATAGCAAGTTGTGGTTCAAGTCCCAGACCCCACAGCTTGAAACTCACACTGGCACATGGGCATGCATGCCCAAGATCCCAAGAGGAGAATGGAGGAGAAAGGACTGTGGCATGGCCATCTCCCCAGGGGAGATGTCTCACTTTCTGTCTCCACTTTCTCTCTCTCTGCCCTCTAGCAAAAACCTCTCTCTAAAAAAATTATTAAAAAACATAAAACGTTTGTAAGTTCTCTAATCCCTACCTATATAAAAGTTTCACAGAATACCACTTCCCCACACTCTGGAGTTCTGTTTTGTCAAAATCATTTAAGACAACTTTAACATTTTTATTATTCATAATTGCTAAGACATGGAACCAACCCAAATGCCCATGAACAGAGAAATGGATTGAAAAAGCGTGGCACATATACTCTACTACTCAGCCATAAAAAAAAAAAAAAAAAAAAAAAAAAAAAAAAAAACCAAGATCCTGACTTTTGACAAAAAGTAGATGAATATGGAAGATCTACTGCTGAGTGAAGCAAGCCAGGCTATGAAGGAGAGACATTGTATGTCTTTACTTAATATATACCGAGTGTCCACACTCTACTGGCGAAACTGAATGACTAGAGGATATAGAAACATAGTAAATAGTTATAAATACCAGATACAGTGTGCAAAGAAGGTGGGTGAAGGAGTAGAGTATGAAGAAGGACATTAAGTAGAAAAATAGAGAGATGAGTCATTTATGGGACAAAGAAATGAGTTAGTATCTATCGAAGGTAATTTTGTAGTATTGTTAACTGGACTGGTGAGAAATGCACATGTTGGAATATTCACTTTGCAAGCTAAGTAACATGTGATTGAATGTGTAAGATAAATTCAAATAAAATAATTAAAGGAAAAAATAAAAAAAGGAATAATTGCTACTTTAACTTTTAAAGCAATAGATTAATTTGACTATTTTTTTTATTTTGGAGAGGTTTTTGCTATAGGGTGCGTGTGCTCACCAGAAAGACAGACAGACAGACAGAAAGTGAGAAATCACCCCTCAGGGGAGATGGCCACACCTCAATCCCTTCTCCTCCATTCTCCTTACGGGATCTTGGGCATGCATGCACACGCGTCCAGCGTGAGTTTAAGCCACTGGGTCTCGGGCTCAAATTGTGGTCAACTACATGGGAGTCCAGTGACATAGCCATTACGCTAACTGCTGGTCCCTAGTTTGACTATTTTTGAGTGCTAAAAAAACAATTTACAAAGGAATATAACATGGGCCAGCTGGTGGCATGGTGGTTAAAGTGGCTGAATCCCAACATGGCTGACTGTGAGGTTTGAGTCCCAGACCAGGTGACTTGAAAAACACATGGGTAGGGACCAGCAGTGAGAGTAATGGCTATGTCGCTGGACTCCCATGTAGCGTGTGCGTGCATGCCCAAGATCCCGAGAGGAGAATGGGGGAGAAGGGATTGCGGCGTGGCCATCCCCCCTGGGGGGTGATTTCTCGCTTTCTATCTCTCTGTCTCTCTCTGTCTGTATGGTGAGTGCATGCACCCTATTGCAAAAACCTCTCCAAAAAAAAAAAAAAAGACACATGGGTGTAAATGTGTGCATGCCCCAAATCCTATTGGAGGAGAAATGACTGCAGCATGACCATTCCCCATGGGGGGTGGGCTCTTATTCTCTCTCTTTCTCTCCAGTGAGTGCAAATGATCTCTGGCATTTTAAAAGTTAAAAGGACAGGGGTCGGCAGATGGTATGGTGGTTAAGGCGCTGGACTCTCATACAGCTGACCATGGTTTGAGTCACATACCCGGCAGCTTGAAAATCACTCTGGCTGAGTGTGTGTGCACCCAAAATCCCAAAAGGAGAATCGAGGAGAAGGGACTGCAGTGTGGCCATCCCCCACGTGGGTGATTTCTCACTTTCCCTCTCTCTGTCTCTCCACCAAGTGCACTCTCCCTATGGCAAAAAAACCTTAAAAATATTAAAAAGAGAAAACAAAGAAAATGTACCTTTCAAGAGTAATACATGCCAGGGCCAGCAGGAGGCGTGGTGGCTAAGGCACTGGACTTCCACGGGGCTGACTGCGATTCCCGATTCCCGTCTAGGGTCTGGCAGCTTAAAAGTCAGCAGCATGTGTACCCGAAATCCCAGGAGGAGGATGGAAGAGAAGAGACTGCAGCATGGCCATCCCCCCAGGGGGGTGATTTCTCACTTCCCCTCTCTGTATCTCTCCATCTCTCTCTTCTCAAGTGAGTGCATGAGCCCTGTGGCAAAAACCTTAAAAATAAAAAAGAGTAATATATACCATTATAAGAAACTCAAACAGTAAAAATGACAGAAAATAAGTGTCTTTCTTCAAGGTAACAATGTAGCAATTTTCCTGCATTGCAGTCTTCTAATGTATGGATGTGCCCGGATTTAACCAGACTCCTGCTGACAGACTAGGCTGCTGTAAATGATGCCGCAGCGTATGTATTCCTGTACCCAGATCTTTCTGTCTGCTGAATTGCTGAGTCATTCTGAATACTGCATGTTTCGAATTTCATTAGAATTTCCAAACTGGGGGCCAGCTCTGTGGTCTGGTGGAGAAGGCAGCTCGGTCCCACAAGGCTGACCATGCTGCTCGGGTTCTGCCCCAGCGGCGTGAGAAGCCCAAAACCCAGAAAGGACGGAGAGAAGGAGAAGGGACTGTGGCATGACCATTCTCCATGGGGGGTGTCTTCTCTCTCCTCCTCTGTTTTTCTCTGGTGAGTGTATGGTCCTCTAGCAAAAAGGAAAGAGAGAGAGAGACAGAGATGTCCAGATTAGCCTTCCAGGCGGCTGAGTCAAGTCCTGTTCCCTTCGGTATCGGAGCCTCCATTCAGTGAGGCTGTTCCCCAGCCTGAGCACACTGCGAGAGAGCACCTGGGTCGGAGGGCCCGCTCGGGGCCAGCACTGTCTACCACACAGTTTGTTTTTAAAATGTAATCTTCCATTTAGAAATACGACATAGAGGGAGAGAGAGATAACACCCCCCAAATTGGGTGTGGTCACATCACAGCTCTTTCCCTCTATCTCTTTGGAATCGTGGGGAGGCACACGCACCTGATGTGTTTTTCAAGTCCCCATGTTGGGGATTCGAACCATGTGGCTTGCCCTGTAGGACTGAGCTTTCCTCAGCACTAGGCCACTGGGCTGTCCAAGAAAGCTCAGTTCTTTAACCAAGGTGTTCAGTAAGCTTTACTGTTATCTATGACTTAAGGATGTTAAAAAATAGTGAACCTGGGCCAGCCAGTGGTGTGGTGGTTAAGGGGGCCGGATCCCACATGGCCAACTTCAAGGTCTGAGCCCCAGATCTGGTGGCTTCAAAAACACATGTGTGTGCATGTGCGCCCCAAATCCCAAGAAGAGGATGAAAGAAAAGGGACTGTGGCATGGCCATCCCCAGGGGGAGGAGGATGATTCCTCACTCCACCTCATCTCCTGTCTCTCCCCAGCAAGTACGGAAGCCCTATAGCAAAACTAAAATAATAATAATGATGAACCTGACCAAGGCAGCCACCACGGCTGCCTGTGGGGCACAGTCACAAAAGCTCTGGCCTCGGAGTAGTATACCTGGGCTCTGTGCTAGCTGGGTCTCTGTGGAGTGCGGGGACCTGGTGAGCCATGCCGTCTTCTTGGGGCTCAATTTTCTATACTGTGAAGATGGAGTTCTACTAAGCCCCTTCCGGTCTAAGGTTCTGTGCAGAATGGAGCTTGGGGATTGGGGCAGGTTTCTGCCATTTCTTAGCAGGAACAGAGAGAGAGAGAGAGAGAGAGAGAGAGAGAGAGAGAGAGAGAGAGAAGCGAGGAAGCAAGCCACAGGTCCGGGCCTTGGTTCGCGGTGCCCAGGCCGCACCAACGCGCAATTCATGTGGAATGCCTGATTTATTTTGCTGTCATTGAAACAGATGACAATATATATTAGGACTCTCTACTACTGAGCACAATAACTTCATTTTAGGTGACTAAACGGATTTGTCCAGGCCCTTATGCCCTCCAATTGGCTTTTGTTATTATATTTTGTCATATTTTTGCCACAGAGCATGTGTGCTCACCAGAGAGAGACAGAGGAAAAGTGCCACGCCACGATCCCTTCTCCTCCATTCTTCTCTTGGGACTTTGGGCACCCAGATGTGCCTGGCATGATTTTCAAGCCACCGGATCTGGGACTCGAACTGTGGTCAGGTTTCCTATTCTAACACATATCCACAAAGGTGATAAATCCAAATAGCATTACAGTTTTCATCGTCTCTCAGTATGTATATTCTAAATATTTCCGCTGTTAGAATTTTTTAAAAGGTTTTGCTGCAGGGTCATGCACTCACTGGAGAGACAGAGAGGGAAAGTGAGGGAGCACCCCTGCGGAGGACGGCCGCACCACAACCCCTTCCCCTTCCCCACATCCCCCTCTCAGGGATTTGGGCACACATGCACATGTGCCCAGTGTCTCTCCAGCCACTGGGTCTCGGATTCAAACTGCACAGCCAGCCATGTGGGATCCAGCCACCTTAGCCACCATGCCACTGGCTGGCCTGCAGCTTTTTAATATGTATAAAGAAATGCCTAGCTGTCACTATAGCACATACTTCATATAATTAACAAAAAGTGAACATCTTAAAGGTCTTCCTCTTTGCTCTATTTAGAAGAATTTATTTAACTGTATTTATTTATTTATTTATTTATTTTTCTTTTTTGGAGAGGTTTTTGCTATAGGGTGCGTGCCCTCGCCAGACAGACAGAGAGAGACAGAGAGACAGAAAGCGAGAAATCACCCCCCAGGGGGGATGGCCACACCGCAATCCCTTCTCCTCCATTCTCCTCTCGGGATCTTGGGCACGCACGCACACACGCGCCCGGCGTGAGTTTAAGCCACCGGGTCCGGGACTCGAACCGCGGTCAACTACGTGGGAGTCCAGCGACATAGCAATTACGCTAACTGCTGGTCCCCTAACTGTATTTATTTTTAATTTGACCAGAGAGGCACAGAGAGAGAGAGCAAGAAAGTAAGAAAGCAAGCCGCCAGGTCTGGGATTCAAACCACGGTCAGTCATGTGGGAGTCCAATGGCCCCAACCACCACACCACCTGCTGGCCCATCCTCTTTGCTCTATTTTAGCAGTTGTAAGATTTGAGTACAGGTACCGTAATTTAATTAATTATTGACAACTGAAGTTAAAGAATTTTCAATATCATCAATCATTGTGATCGATGTTTTTGGTCATGCATCCTTTACCATGTGCTGAACTATTTCCTCAGCAGACAAGCAGAAATCAGGGTTATCGGGTAAAAGGCTAAGAACATTTTTATGACTTTTAAAATAGACTGTCAAATCCCTTTGCAAAACTATTATCACATTCTGAAAAGTAGTGAGACATGGAAGAAGGACTATGGGCTGGGAGTGAGTGAAGCCAGGGTCTAAACACTGCCAGTGACTAGCTGTGGGTAGGTTTCCCAACCTCTCTGAGCTTCAGTTTCCACATCTGGAAAATGGGGACAAAGTCACCTAATGTGTTAGGTTATTGTGAGGACTAAACAAACTTGTATTTTAAGTGCCTGGTAGCCAAAATAATAATAATAATAATAACTGCCTGCAATTTGTGATGTACAATACCCTTGCCTGCACTAGAATTCACATAACAACTGTTTTTTTAAAAAAGTAATTACCTATCTGGGACCAGCAGATGGCATAATGGCAACGTCACTGGACTCCCATGTAGTCGACTGTGGTTCCAGTCCCAGACCCGGTGGCTTAAACTCACACCAGGTGCGTGTGTGTGCGTTCCCAAGATCCCGAGAGGAGAATGGAGGAAAAGGGATTGCAGCATGGCCATCCCTGCTGGGGGGTGATTTCTCGCTTTCTGTCTCTCTGTCTTTCTGGAGAGCACATGTACCCTATAGCAAAAACCTCTCAAAAAAATTTTTTTTTAAATTACCTATCTAATTTTATTTATTATTTTTTAAAGAATTAATTTATTGAACTTTATTTATTTATTTATTTATATTTGACCAGAGAAGGACAGAGAGAGAGAGAAAGTGAGAATGCAAGCCACCAGGTCCAGGACTCTAATCCAGGACTCCAACTGTAGTCGGCCATGTGGGAGTCCAGTGCCCTTAGTCACCACACCACCTGCTGGCCCCAATTATTATTATTTTTTAATGTGACCAGAGAGAGAGAGAAAAAGTGAGAAAGCAAGCCACCAGGTCTGGGACTCGAACGGTAGTTAGCCATGTGGGAGTCCAGTGCCTCTACTACCATGCCACCTGCTGGCCCCCCACATTACAGCTTTTTTTTTTTTTTGGAGAGGTTTTCACTATAGGGCGCATGCGCTCGCCAGACAGAGAGAGACAGAGAGACAGAAAGCGAGAAATCACCCCCCAGGGGGGATGGTCACGCTGCAATCCCTTCTCCTCCACTCTCCTCTCGGGATCTTGGGCACGTACGCACACGCGCCCGGCGTGAGTTTTAAGCCACCGGGTCCGGGACGCGAACCGCGGTCGACTACGTGGGAGTCCAGCGACATAGCCATTACGCTAACTGCTGGCCCCCAACACTACAGCTTATTGAGAGGACAGTTCAAAAGACCTGGGACCAGCAGATGGTGCAGCGATTATGTGACCGGACTCTCACATGGCTGACCGTGGTTCGAATCTCTCACCCGGTGGCTGGAAAATCATGCTGGGCCTGTGTGCGAGCGTGCCCAAGATCCCAGGAGGAAAATGTAGAAGGCGTGACTGTGGCGTGGCCATCTGCCCTGAGGTAAGTTCTCTCTTTCCCTCTCACTGTGTCTGTCTCTCTCTGGCAAGTGCACATGCCCTAAGGCCAAAAAAGAAAAAGACCGAAGGTTATGGCAGACAGTGCCTTTGCGTCACTGATGCTGGCTCCCTCCACACTGGCCTCTGCCCACGCCTCCTCTCCCGGGGGTGGCTCTTCTGTCCTCAGTCAGGTCTTTCCGCCGTCTATGCTAGTCCCACAAACGTTCCACCTGCCTCAATTTTCTTTCCCTTCCTCTCTAATTTGTCGGGCAGATTTTGTGGTCCTATTTATTATTAGTAAGACTGGAAAGTTATCTCAGCTTTAGAGGCTTGAAAAGGACATTTTTTTCTAGGTTTTATACAGTCTGATTTTTATTTTTGGAAGGCAGCTGTGCTCACCATGATACCACCAATGCCACTTAATTTTTATTTTTGACTCTTCAATTTATTTAGGATTTATCTTGATGTTTGTAGTAAAGCACAGGTCTAACACCATTTCAAATTTCTAGTCAGTTATTTCAAAAGATTTTAGGGAATGAAATAACTATTTTTCTTTGATTTGTAAAATTTCCTTTGTAACACGCTAATGCCTACATAAAATTAAACCAACTCTAATATGTCTTATTAGCAATCTTATTTTCCCAATAAGCTATTATAACTGTGATCTGTTACTGCAACAAGTACCTTATTCTCTACTTGCTTTTTGAAAAATGCAAACCATGCATTTTATTAAAGATTAAACTGTTTTCAGGAAGCTTCAAAATAAGCAGCAAAATAGTCACTCATTTATTCAGATACAGGCACAGTATTAAAAGCTTACCTGAAATTCTGTACTGCATCGAGGGGAGACATTACTATGGAACTGAAATTAAGATGCAGAGAGATACGATTAAAAGATTAAGGAAGACATCATACAAAGCCACCCGAGAGGGATTTCAACCAACTTCGGGTTTTTTATTGTTTTTGGACTCATTGGGCGTTGCTGTAACTGTGTGCCCCCCTTCTTTCATGCCTGCACTCCCTCTCTGGGGCACCTCTCAGAAGAGAAGAGCCCCTCCCCTTTCACAAAGTTGGGTTTATGTTTTGTGGACCAACCCCACCCTCCCTGGCCAGGCCTGGAAGTGAGGTGGGCCGGGCAGGCTCAGAGGGCCTTGGGTGTGTGCAGTGCTGGGTCAAGGGAGGGTCCGTTGCCAGCCCTTCTGAGGATCTGCACCTCGAATTCTGGATAAAGGGCGAGTGTGGCCCCCAGGCCGCGGGTCTTGAGATCCACGAGGAAAGCGCCACGGCCGTGACCACGCCACACAAGCCGGTGAGGAATCTGGGGTGCGTCTAGAGGGCCCGAAGGCTCAGTGCTGGACCTCAGGGCCCGCTGAGAACTGAGGACGGCACCACCAGAAGACAAGCAGCCTCGCTGTGCTCCAAGGGAGGCAGCTGCTCGTCAGGGCCCCGTTTCAATCGCAATGTGCAGAGAACATCATATCACTATTATTTTATTAATAGACTGAGGGAGGACACTCGTTCTGTCATGTCCGCCGCCTTAACACCTGGGGACACATTATGACCGTTACCCTCGACAGCGTGCACACCGCGATGCACTGACCATTCGGAGCTTTTGACTTGGCTGAAGCTGCACGCCTCAGCAACAGCAATGCCCTTTGGGGACCTCAGAAACTCTGGGTCCCTCTGGCTGTCACGGTCACAGAGGAAGCCGTGACACTGTTCTGCACGGGCCATGAAGCACCCACGTCACTCCCTACCTGCCCACCTAGACCCTTCGCCATTGCCAGTGGCCGGCTCTTCATGACACGCTGTCAGTGAAACACTTTTATAAGCAGTTTTTTAAAAGTCCAATATTTAGGAGAAAGTTACATAAATGGATGCTTACTGAGTTTAAGCTACCATGAAATATCTGAGTAAATCACTCACGTGTGTATGCTGCCGTCCAGGCGTTACTGCATTTTCAACTACCTATTTGGGCCTGGGACACCAGCAAGGTCAAGACCACCCCAGGGCCTCGTCTCCTCTGTTCAACGACCTGTAACCCGTTCAGGTACGCGCACCCACACCAGTGCGCTAGAATCGGCTTCCTGTTCATTTCCGTGTCTGTGTACACCTTTGCTCTTCCACGTCCTTTTGCCCTGCATGAAATCCCTGCAGGTGTCACTTTCTCAGACCCCGCTTACTCGTCAGCGGTAAGCTCAGGTGTGTGGGTACTGCGCTGTCTGCTGGGGACGGTCACTCGAGGAAGCGTCCACTCGAACGTGTAGTGCGTCGCTGACTTTCTGCACCTTTCTCTAGCACAGCAAGGTCGTTCCCCTGACTGTCGGCATTACGTGTGTCGGAAGCCATTCCAGGTCACCATGGTCAACACACTGTGGAGGGGTCAGTGCCAACGTGCAGCTGCAGCTGAGCCCAAGGTGACTTGGGCAAGGGGGCCTCACGGCCAGGGGCCTGAAGTCAGGGGGACTGACACGTACCTGTCGGGGCACAGGGAGATGTACAGCAGGAGCAGCGGCCCGGCCCCCACGAGGGTGGCGAGGGACGACCTCATCCAGGAGCTGAGCTGGCAGAAGTTGCAGTAGTGCACGACAGCCACCAGCACGGCGGAGCCCGTGAACACTGTGACCTGAGAGAGGAGCAGGTGTTGGCGGGCGGCCCCACCGCCGGCCACTACGCCTGCCTGGGCCCCCAGACCACAGCCTCGCCCACGTGCTCTTGTTTCAGAAGGGCACAGGTACCGCCAAGCTGCTCGTGGGCCTGCGGTAACCCCTGGCCTGGCTGGCAGCGGTTCCAGGACCCACCATGGCTGGGTTCGTTACCCAGGGCTTTACATCCGAGTCCCAGGGCTACTGGCACTTCTCCAGGGGTGTGGCAACGCCACGTGTGTTGGTGGGAAGGCGGGGGAGGCTGCCCCAGTTGCGGACTAATACGGAGTAGTCAGTTACCTGCAACGCTTCCTTCACGCACCCGCCCAGCGCCCCTGAAAGGCACCCGCCCAGTGTCCCCTGAAAGGCACCGAGGTGCAAAGCAGCAGACGTGCTCGCCTGCCCCGAAGCGCAGCCCAGGCGCACTCACTTCCAAATGTGATTGCCCACCACAGCTCTCCCTGGTCAGCAGCGGCTGACCCAGGTATGCCCACGCTCGTGCCAATCCTCAGACTGGCACGTTATTTGGAAATGTGGAACAGGTGTTTCTTGCAAGGCATGACTTGAGGGAGGCCAAGCAAAGAGGCGCATGTCCACCGGGCTCGTCCTAGCATGGCCAGTGAGGGCCTGAGCGCCCAGACAGGCCACGCCGAGTCACCTTTCGCAGGCCGTGGAGCAGCAGAGCTTGCACCCCTACGAGCGCTGTACTGAAGTGGTTAGCCCACGTAACAAGCCTTAGAGAGCGAGCAAGCGGGAGGGAGTCCAGAAGACAGAAATAAAACGGCCTTTACTCACATGCACGTTTCTCTCAAACTCGGAGGTGACGTGAGAGTAGACTGCGAGAGCGGGCAGTGACACCAGCACGGCCCCGATGCAGTGGCGTGGGAGCCAGCCGGCCACCCACTCCAGCAGGCGCTTCGTGCAAGCCATCACGTCTTCCAGGAAAAACACCATCCTGTGAGGGGGCAGGGGGTCAGTGGGACCAGCCAGGACCTGGGCTCATCCTCTCAGGAAATCTGGGGCCGGGCTTGCCGGGTACGGTGGAGCCTGATTCCCTCGCTCTTGGCAGAAGCAAGTAAATGGGACTCACTCCGCTCTTGGGCCCTTAGTCGGGGTCCCTCTAGCGAAGAGCCCAGCACAGGCCTCTGTGGGCCTCACAGAGCACCCAGGGAGAGCCACAGCCCCGAGGAAGGTCTGGCTGTCTGGGGCTGCCACTCTCGGTCACCGGCTCCCACTGCTCTCGACCAGGGCAGCTCTGGGGTTTGGGGAGGCTTCGGGCTGCACCACGAAGGTGGGTGCTGCTGACACCTGGTGGGGCCCAGGGACCGGACACCCTGCCACATGCATGCGAGTGCCACCCAGGGAGGTCATGCCCTGCGCCCCACACCACTGCCACGCACCCCTGGATACCAGGGCGGGAAACCTGCCAGCACTCTCAGCCTGGAGCCTTGCTGTGCTTCGTAGAGAAGCGGAAGTGTGCTGGGGCGTGTTCACACACTGGTCTTCCAGGAACACACCTCTGGTGCGAACAAGATTATTTTTCATTTTGTTTGGAGCATGACCAAGAGTCATTTGGTGTTTTGAAATGACTGGGCTTAGCCCATGGTGCCCGAGCCAGCCCCCACACGCCCATCGCTCTCCCAGGGATCCCGCCTTGGAGACAGACAGCTGCCTGCTCCCAGGCCCTGGCACACGAGGGGCCACGGTGGATTCCACTCTGAGCGACTTTCCACCCCCACCCACGTGACAGCAATGGCAGTTTACAGGTTCCCTTTGCAGCTGTGTCTGGGGGCTACTCTTCAGGAGAGTGAGGCTGACATTTTAACATATTTTTAATAAAGCAGACGGGCCGAGTGTACAGGCCACGGGCCACTCCTAGGGAGGAAGAGCAGGTCTGGGCGGAGCAAGGGGACCTGTGATGGGAGGGGCAGGGAGCAGGGTGGAGGAGAGGGTCCTGGGCCCTCCCAGGGAGGGAGACCACGTGTCTGGGGAAGCAGGCCTTCCCTCCAGCCTGCTGGCCAGGAGTCGCCACTGTGACCCGGCAGCACACGGGCCGCACATGCCCAGCATCCGAGCAGCCACCCAGCACGCCTCAGCCCACCCACGCTTGGGCCAGCTAGGCTGTGCCAAGGAGATGCCGGCTCTCCAGCCACGTCCGTAGCTACTCACATGCCCTCTGACCCTCCTAGGTCCCGGTCGGTGCTGGCTTCCTACAACTTAAAGGGTAACGGAGGCCTGGGGGTATTTCTGAGAATAACCACGAATGTGCTCAAAGGCAGAGCAGAGGCCCTGTGAGGGGGAGCGGAAGAGACCGGTCCCCAAGGAGAAGGCGAGACAGGGAGTCCTTCGAGACGGTCCTGAGATGGCAAAGCTCCCAGGGCGAGACCACTGTTCTCGCTCGCCTGGGGCTGGCATGGAGGAGCCCCGAGAGGCGGTGCAGAGCCATTCTCCATTCTAGATGAAGCAGTGAGGCCTTGGGCCGGCCAACGAGAAGCCATGGAACTGGCTTCCCTGGGGCTTTCAAAGGGGTCGTCCTGTCCTTGTGGAGCCGTCCGAGCTCTGGACACCCCAGCCTGTCGCCCAGGGCCTCGAGCACCCCTCGGTCCCGAGCCCTCACTCCCGCTGTGGTCCTGCGGCCCAGAGGCTCGTGTCCTGCGGACCCAAACATTGGCTTTCTCTTTCACAGCTTGTGCTTTCGGCGTCACCTGGGAAAACACGGGCTAGTACGAGCTCGAGCTCGCGAGATCTCTAGAGAAGTGGGTCCCGCCCCGGCACTGGCCAGTCTGGGAGGGGGATGCTGTGATGCAGGAGAGAGAGGGGAGGAAATGAGGCCTGTCACCTGCAGGAAGCAGGAAGCGGAGGGACGCCTGGCTTAGGACCATGGTCCGTCCCTCCTGCTGCAGTCAGACCTCTGGCCATAAACTGTCGAGCCAGAAGAGGGAGCTACCGGCTAAGGGCTGGAACCCTGCCCGGCCACGCTCACCTGATGGACACGGCCAGGGACAGCAGCTCCAGCAGCAAGGCCGCCCCGAAGACGGCCAGCGCGGCGGGTGGGGGAGGCGTGGCGGTGGCCCCGTACTTCAGGAAGCAGGTGACAGACAGGATGAGGAACACCGTTGTGGACAGGAACACGTCCAGGAGGGAGCTGAAGGTGGCACTGGCGAAAGTCTTCACAGGAGAGTTCTTCACGACCTGTGTGAGCGAGGGGAAGAGGAAGAGAGGCTGCTCCGGGGCCTGGGGTGCAGCTAGAGGGGACCCACAGTGACCTGCCCGTGCTCGCCTGCTCCCGAGCAGCCCAGGTGACAGCTTCTGGTGGGCCCGTCCCTCCCACTCTCTCAGAAGTGGTCCGAATTTTACCCTCAGTGTGGGAGCCAGGGTCGTGGGGTTGGTGCCAGGGCCCAGAGAGAACCATACCTCCCTCAGGCAAGTCCCTGAGACCTCCCTGCCTCACTGACCCACGACATCAGATGGTCACTGGCCCCACCTGGGCCGCTGTCTGTCCCAAGAGCTGACACTGTCTGCCCTCCAGAGCCAACAGGCTTGGTCTCATCGTGGTCCTGCTTGGAGCTGCTGTCGCCTTCCTGTGGGACAGCCCCCTCCTCGGACTCTGGCCGGGTCCCTCCAGCTCACCCTCCACCATCTCTCCTGCCGGGGCTTCCCATTCTCTTCCGGGCGCGTCCTCCCTCGGCGGCCACGGCAGCTCTGTGAGGCTGCACAGGCCCTCGGCCCTGCGAACATCAGGTGGCCACACCGTCTGCCTAGCCTGGCGGTGGGCCACACTCGCCCCGCAGCCCTCTCCGCTCAAGGGTTTCAGACCCAGGACAGTGCTCTCCCCAGGTGAGCGTGGACTAGCCCCGTCCAGTCACCACCCGTGCCAGCCAGGTCGAAGCCCGGTTCCACCTCAGCTAGCTGGGGCGCCCTGTGTGTCACTAAGCTGCCCACGCCGCAGTCTCAGGTCTGAGACAGCACCTGCCCCCGGACATGGGCATCTGCGCCCCAGCCGAGGAGCCCCACGTGGCCAGAGCACCGTGAGTGCCCAGTGCAGGCCGGCTTCGGGCCCCCTCATCCCTGTGTGGGTCAGAGCAGGCCTCGGCCCCACCCTGCATCTCGGCAGCAGCTTCTGGGCTATCGGGTCACCTCCTGTCTCGTCCACTCTCTGTCACCTTCCACAACTCGGCTGTGTGATCCTTATAAAACAATCTGGAGACCAGCAGATGGCATGATGGTTATGTTGCTGGACTCCCACATAGTCGACCGCAAGTCCTAGACCCAGTGGCTCAAAATTCACACAGGGATCATGTGCGTGCATGCATGTGTGCCCAAAATTCCAAGAGGAGAATGGAGGAAAAGGGGTTGTAGCATGGCCATACCTTCAGGGGAGTGATTTCTCACTTTCTGTCTCTATCTGTGTCTCTGGTGAGCACACATGCCCTATAGCAAAAACCTCTCTCTAAAAAAAAAATACAAACAAAACAAAAACACAATCTGCTGGTACCATCCCCTGTCTAGGTCCTTCGATAGCTCCCTCTGGTCTTTGGCACATCTTTGGAGTGGGAAGCCGTAATCTAACATGCCTGCCTCCTGCCATGCCCAACACCAGCCCCCTCCAGCCCCCCATGGAAGCTCCTGCAACTCTCAGGTTTGTGGGTGCTGGTCTCCAGAAAGTTCTTTCTCTTTCATTCAGTTATTCCTGTCCCTCCTCAGAGCTCCTGTCTCTGAGCCCCAGAGTGGGGGCAGTGCCTTGCTGTGCTCACAGGGTTCACCCAGCCCGCGGCCCTGGGCTGCCGCTTCTGTCCCTTCACTGCTCCCAGTCAGAGTGGCGCCGTTCCTGCACCCCGCACCGGGACAACCCGGGCAGGGCACAGCAGGTGCTCTGGAACCTGCAGTGCCTAGAGGGATGGAGGGAGCGTGCCTTCTGTTTGGGAGGCTCGGTGGCACAGGGTGGCAGCGGCTGAGGCACCTGGCCCTGAAGTCAGAAGGCTGCTGTCCAACCCTCGCTGTGAGCTCTTGCCACCGGCCTAGCCTGGCTTGGACTTGGCTTTCTCGCCGGGTCAGCGGGAAGCACGGGTCCCTTAAAGGGTGGCCGTGAGGACTGTGAGCTGAAGTCTGCCTCACTCACCACCAGCAGCCGACTCACAAGCCCACTCCAGGGACCTTAAGGGATGTTAAGGGGCAGTCAGGGGCCTGGGAGGTGAAGGAAGGTGGCACCTCCTGTCCCAGAGGCGTGAGCAGGCCTGCCTGGTTCTCCATGGGCCCTCGAGAGCCGAGGCAGGGCCTGGCGTGAGCCCGGCAGGTCCTGGATGCCCAGTGGAATCTGAATGGAAGCGCTTTGGCTCTGTGTGGGGAGGGGCAGGCATGTGTCACTTGGAAACACTCAGAGCGGTTAGGTCGGGCTCCCGAGGAATGAACACCAGCGATCTGGCTGCTTAGAACTTAAACCAGCCTTGGTGCTTGTGGGTAGCACGGTGGTTAAGGTGCTGGACTCCCACATGACCAACCACAGTTTGAGTCCTGGACCTGGTGGCTTGCTTTCTCACTTTCCCTCTCTCTTTCTGGTCAAATTAAGAATAATAAAAATAAATAATTTTTAAAAATCAAAAAAAGAAGAAGGTAAACCAGCCACAGGTTCTTGTATGGATCCCTTTCAGTACGCCCTGCTGAGCACTGCAGACGTGGGGAGTGTGCTGGATGCTGGGACCGAGTGGAGAGCAGTCTAGGGCCTGCCCAGGCGGCTGAGCATCAAGGGAGCGACCCAGCAAAGCCTGCAAAGGAGGGGACACGCTAAGAAGAAAAAGTGTAAAGAGGAAGAAAAATCAGCCTGGGGGTTGGGACAAGTTTTGGAAAGAATGATGTTTGAGCTGAGAGTGCAAAGACAATAGAAGTGAAGGGGGTAAAGGCGGCAGGGAACGTGGGCCAGACTTTTATGGAGAAATGAAGGCCTCTTGAACCCCAGGGCCCATTGCAGGGAGCAGGAAGAAGACAAGCATAGGTGGAGAAGTCTCCCTCCAGAACCCTGGATAGGTATGGCCAGGGCACCCATCCAGGGCTGGGGACGGCCACACGGGCCTGGAGACACCAGCTAGAGAGGAGAGTCGGACGATGACAGGGCTGAGGTTAAGACAAAGAACCTCAGACTTGTTTGTTGTTTTCTTCCTTCCAAAGCTAAATTCACATATGGTTGCAACTAAAGGCTTATAGCTTGCAGGAAATCAATATTAGCCTTCACTCTTGTCACTCACTAAAGCGCAAAGCTAACAGTGAACCACTCCATGAGAACAATACGTTTTTTTAGTAAAGTCACAAAGAAAAACACACCTCTTCCTGATAGCTGGTCCTGTAGGATCGCTCCAGCTCCTGATCCAGGAAGTTCAGGCTGAACTGATTAATGGGCGGCTTAAAAAAGTAGTCTTTCATCAGGCTAGAAAACATAATAAATGCAGTCGATCAGCACCCAGCACATCATTTGATTTATCGGAGGATCGCAATTAGCTACCCAATGCCATCCATTAGGCACGTCATAAAAGCTGCATCTCTGTCGTCACCACGGGACAGACGCTGCTCAACTGTCCCCTTTAAAAACATAGCTGGAAAGGCCTTTGTATTTCCAAACATAGTCACATTTTAGGTTTCACCTCCATTAAAGAATGACTGTTCGCTCTCATTATAACATACGCCCTTAGAGCCTTGCTTTGGAAAACATACTCCTAACGCCCAGATTAGAAGACGGTGAAGGCGGGTTTCATTCTGTGAAATGATCTTTTCTGAAGAACCTGCAGATCCCAGAACTGAGACTCTTATTGCTTTTGGAGGCTTCAAATGAAAACATACTTCAGAACCAGCTGCCCCATCATTCGGTGTATGACAGTAATTGCCACCGTAAAAGCTAACAGGTTGTTATCGCAAAATTGTGTTGTAGTTAGTGCAATTTTGGCGCTATTGTCACATATGCAGATTGCACGTGAAACCTGAAACATGATAAAGCTCAATGATTTTAATAGCAGAGAACTCAAACCTGCTTTACATTGACGCTTTCGTTCTTTCATCAATTGCCAGCAAACAGGAATACTCTTTTCACACTGCAGAGAACACTATAGATTTAAGGGAATGTAACACGATTTCAGAAGGCAAATACAGCCGTGAAGTGGCGTCTCTTTCCCCATACAGTAATGACTATAACTAAATCAGACTGGGGCCAGCAGCTGGTGCAGTGGTTAAGGTGCTGGGTTCCAACATGGCTGACTTCAGTTCAAGTCCCAGACCCAGCAGCTTGAAAGTCACATCAAAGAAATAGATAGGTAAATAAATAATTTTTTGTTGTTGTTATAAAAAAAAAAAACAAAACCTACGTCACATAAGGTCCAGCTGTGGTAGTGCACACTGCTGAGACGCTGTGCTCTGCAGGCTGGCATCACATGTAGTTCAGTTCCTGGTCCCACCTAAAGTCACAGCAGTATGTACCCTGGATCCCAGGGACTTGGGAGGCCGAGGCAGGAGGTTTGCAAGCTCGAGGCTGGCCATAGCAAGACCCTGTCTATTAATGAAAAGAATGCGGCACAGTGGCACACATCTGTAGTCCCAGCTGAGACGCTGAGGCCAGAGAGTCCTGGCACAGAGAGACCCCATCTTAAAAGAAAAATAAAAAAGAATTAAATCAGGGACCAGCAGTTAGCATAATGGCTATGTCGCTGGACTCCCACATAGTTGACCGCGGTTCAAGTCCTGGACCTGGTGGCTTAAACTCACGCCGGGCGTGTGTGCGTGCGTGCCCAAGATCCCGAGAGGAGAATGGAGGAGAAGGGATTGTGGCGTGGCCATCCCCCCTGGGGGGGGTGATTTCTCGCTTTCTGTCTCTCTGTCTCTGTCTGTCTGAGCGCACGCGCCCTATAGCAAAAACCCCTCAAAAAAAAAAAAGAATTAAATCAGATAAAACCTATAAAGTACTCAGCACCTGCCTGACGTGCAGCAGGGCTCACCACACAGAAACTCTCCTTTCTCGCACAGAGGACGCTCTGTTCTGTGACAAGTGTGCAGTGACTTACTACAGTCCGAGACCAGGAAGAGAGGAAATGCTGTCCATGACAGTGAGCACCTGTCCGCCCTCACACTCAGGAGGCGTGAACAGAGGCAGACGACAGAGCAGCTGTGTGGTGGGTATGCCATGGCCACGTCTGAGTCCAGGTGGCAGGACCGACTCCGCAGTCAGCCCCGCTGTTCTACACTCACACTGGGAGGTCCCACTTCTGGGGAAGGGGCACAGCTCCTCTTGGACAATCTCATAGACAACAACATAAACTGGACACGATGTAACAAGAACCCCGGAGGCCATGTGGGGGCACAGTGGTTGATGCAACTGGACCCACGCGGGAAAGGTCTTGGGCTTGTGCCCCCGGCCCTCCCTGAGCACGCTGAGGGTGGGCACACACATGCCCAGGATCCAGGCTGGCTGGACTCATTAGGGACACCCGTCTCTTTGTCTATGTCTCTCTCTTTCGTGGAGGAAATAAACTTTAAAGAATACAAAAACAAAACCAGAAAACCCCTCAAGGATACTGGAGTGTGACCCGTGCAGGTAAAGGGGGGGGGGGGGTTGCTTCTTCCCTGGCATTCGGGAACACTTCAGGTGACTTTTTCATTTTACTATTTTTGCCTGACAACAACCATTAATACCATATGCAGAGTGTCTAAAACTCAGGCATAAATGTCACAGTATTTTATCTTTTAAAACCATAAAATAGTACTTAGGGTAACCACAGATGGATATGCTGGTGTAAATCTCAGAAGGGAGAGAATCAGAGAAGGGGAACCCTAAACTTTGTGTTTAAATCTGCTCAAACTTCTGGCTAACCCTTCATGTATGCATGTGTTTGGCAGACTCCAAGCAGACCAGTTAAGGCTAAGAGAGAACCTATGTCCACCTCAAAGGAGACACAGTTTGAAGTATAGAATTTAGATAAGCGAACTGACTGCTGAAATAAACACGCAAAAAAATGGACACTTTTGTTCCCGTCATAACAATGTGTGCTGGAAGCTGCTGTGGGGCAGCTGAAGCCACATGGAGGCCAGGGTTAGTCCTCGGCCCACCCTAGAAGAGCTGGGCATGGTGCTGGCCATGGTGCTGCTCACGGGTCCCGGCTGCTTGGAAGCTGAGGCAGGAGAATGGCAACACGGTAAGACTCTGCCTTCCAGTAAAATACCACACACAAATCCCACAAAAACGTTAAGAGACTAAAACAGAATTCAAAGTTTCACAGCATCATACACAATGTCCACAATATAATCAAAACTAGCTAGACACACAACGAAATAGGAAAACATGACACTCAAAACAAAGCAATCAATAGAGACCAATCTGACATCACTGACGAGCTGGAATCAGAAGTCGGGATCTAGAACGTGTATAGGTGCAAGCATGTGACAAATTGAGCATAAGGCATAAGCAGAGGGCAATGGGTCTATGCGGTAGTAGGATTTCTTCATTTAAAGCGAAGTAATATGGTATCAATTCCAAAAAGACATAAAAATTTAAGGATGTATATTTATAACTCCCAGGGCAATTACTCAAAGAAAGCGAATGCCAGGAGGTGTGGCTAAAAGGTCAATAAATATATAGAATTAAAAGACAGAGGCTGTCAGATGGATAGGAAAGTAAGATCCATGAAAGACACATTTCAAATATAAAAACGCAGACTGGATGTAAGTTGGAAAAAAAGAAATATGATATAGAATACAAACAGTAAGCAGAAGGTTAGAGTGAGTATATTCATATCAGGTGAGACAGTCTTCATGACAGGGAAGACCACCAAGGAGAGAGAGAGGCACTTCGAAGTGATAGAAGGGATCAGTTCATTAGAACTGTATGACACAAACGTGTACGCACCTAAAGAAGAACTCTGAGATACTTGGGAAGAAACATTGTCAGTGTTAAAGAGAGACACAGACAATTTCACAACTATAGTTGGAGATTTTAAACACTCTTCTCATAAAATTGAAAGAACAATAGATTTAAAAAAAAAAAAAAACCCAGCAAATAATAAGCAAAGAGAGAGATGATGTCTGGCCACATGGGCCTGATCGATGTTTCTCGATCACACGTTCTACAACTGCAGAACATACATTATTGTTTTTAGTGGGCATGGTTATGTTCACTAAAATAGACTACACGTGCGGCCAAAAACAGGCCCAATTAATGTAAAAGGACTGAAATCGCAGGGTGTTCTTAAACCACAACACTAAATTATACACTAAAGCTAACATCTCTAAATGTCATTCCTTACTAAAAGGACCCAGGGCTCCTAAGAGAAACCCCTGAGCTGGATAGGCAAGGTATAGAACGAGCACGGAACATCTTGTGTTAGAAAGGACAGCCTAAAGGGGCTCCCGCTGGCCAGGTTCAGGGCAATTGAAGAATCCAGATACGATAAGGACAGTGATCAACTTTAGCCCGTGAAATAAAACAGGAATGCGCGTTCTGGGCTGGCAGCAGATGGACACACAGGTGAGTAGTGACTGCAGAGGGTCCTTCCTTACAGTGGAGCAAAAGCACCACAGGACAAAGGTGTAGGGCGTGCTGGACTTGGGAAGTCACCATCTGGAAGCACCAAACCAAACCGAAGTCACCGTGGATATTAACCCTAGGGAAGGGTGATGAGGACGGGGATATAAGTACCCCCCCCCCCCCCCCCACAGGCGGCTTACTCGTTCCAGTATGACGTCACCACCTCAGTCTGGAGAAGTGAGCTCCCTTGCCTGGAGACGATCACAGCGAACACCACTAACGAGGACCCAGCTGGGGTGTGCTCTGGACATGCCGCCCGGGGGAGGGCAAGCACGTCTGCAGTACCTGGCCAGCGAGGCAGAACCTGGATTTACTCGCGAGGAGATACTTACAAACCCAACTTCAGGAATATGTTTAAAAAGGACTGGGCCTACAGTTTTCCAAAATGTCACCATCATGAAAAACAAAGCACAGCTGAGGACATGCCCCAGCTTTAAAAAGACTGAAGAGGCTTGCCAGCTGAGTGAGGCAGCACGGATCCCAGACTGGACCCTGGACCGGAGGGAAAGTCTCTCAAGGACAATGACAAGAGAGCCGGCAGAATCCCCTACCAATGCTAAATTTCCTGAATTTGATGATTATGATGGTGTAAAATGACATCCTTGTTTTTAAGAAATATAGGATGAAGGGAACCAGCAGTTAGCGTAATGGCTATGTCGCTGGACTCCCATGTAGTCGACCACGGTTCACGTCCCGGACCTGGTGGCTTAAAACTCACGCCGGGCGCATGTGTGTGCGTGCCCAAGATCCCAAGAGGAGAATGGAGGAGAAGGGATTGCAGCGTGGCCATCCCCTAGGGGATGATTTCTCGCTTTCTGTCTCTCTCTGTCTGTCTGGTGAGTGCATGCGCCCTATAGCGAAAACCAAATAAAAAAGAAATATAGGATGAAGAGATAAAGAACAAGACATATCCAACCTGCTATCAAATGGTTCATAAAAATGCTTTTCTTAGAAAGATGGGGGAAGAGAGACAGCAAGAAGAACGCCTGGAAATCGGTCAAAATGCATCAAGGAAATCCTTTGTATTATTTGTTCAACTTTTCTACTTTAAAATAAAGCAATACATTGGAAACAGAGGGTAAGCACACGGGGGCGGGCCGTCCGGAAGCCTTTGCTCTGGGGCGACAGACGCCCAGCCTTACCTGTCTTCTTTGATGACATCCACAAAGTGGGCGTCGGTCTTCTCGCGGATGTTCTTGAATCTCAGCGGAAGGAGAGCCGACTGGTCCAAGCTGACCCCTGCCCACCTCCCCTTTTCCTGTAAGATCTCACACAGCGAGGTCTGACTGCTGGTGAGCTTCTCCTCTTGGGGAGGGCTCAGAAGGCCATTCTGAGTTTTGGCATTAGATCCTCCAGAAGCCTGCCTCAAGATAAGAGGGGGCAAACACGGAAGTGAAGTGGATTTGGAGCACATGCTGTCCCACCCCCCTGCCACGCTGAGGTCCCCTGCACCACGTGCTCGTGTGCAGACCTGCCAGCGTGCCGCACCTGCAGATCCATGCTAACCCCAACACTCGCCCTCTTACCCACCTGCTTCTCTCAGCTACCCTATTTTGTCAAAAGCCATTTCCAGGTGTTCAGGCAACAGGAAAATGAGACTGTGGGAACAGCCAGTAAGGAGGCAGGGAGAAACTGAAGCATGGGGGTTCTAGGAGTTTGGCTGCCCAGTGCTTGGGCGCTAGGGTGTGGTGAGGAAGGCCTGGGGTGCTTGGGGAGGTGACGGGATGGGCCGAGGGAAAGGAAGCCCAGCTGTGTGGGTGATGGCCTGCAGACGGGCTGAGGAAGATGGGGGCTTCTACCCAGGGTGCCACCGTGGCTGAGAGTCACCGGTTACACGCCGACCCCTACATGGTCCTTTGGGAGATGACAGTCAGGGATGACAGGATGCAGGCCTCCCTGGGAGTCAGCCTCGGTAGCCACCTTCTCCGTTTGTCCTTTCCTGGTGTGTACGTGCGTGTGCGTGCATGTGTGGATGTGTGTGTGCACGTGTGAGCGCCGACCCGGGCCTCCGTGCACCTCCATCCTGCCCGACAGCAGTGTGCAGGGCGTGCGGCGGCACTGGGCCTGGCTGGACTTCTCGGCGGGCTCTCTGGTCTGGGCTTTCTCTCCCTCCCGCTCCAGGCCTGGCCCACGCTCAAAGTGTGCTTTCCCCGGCGGCCTCTCCCCGCCCCGTTCCCAGCCCTCCTGCAGGGCACTCCTCCCCTTGGGAAGTCCCCGCCCCTCTCTGCACATCTGTACTCTATCATGTGTACATGAGAAGGGAAGAGATGCATTTCACGGAAAGGGGGAGAAGGAGAGCGAGAAGAGTGGCTGGTAAACCAACCCCCCACTCCCTCAGAGCCTGCCCCTCACCCTCACCCTCCCGTCTCTGCCCAGCAGGGAGACCCCACCCCATTTGTCTACTCCCCGGGTGAGTTCTCACTCCACCCATTGGAAGCCTGGCCTAGGTGCGGAATCATGTTACCTAGGAAGAGTTACTCTCAGAACTAAGAAGTTGACAAGACAGGAATGTCACCTTCGGTGGATGCGCCAGGAGAGGAACTGACAGGAACAACAGCCATGAGCTTGTTACCTTGGTGCTGTTCGCACGCTCGTCTTGACAGCCGTTCTGGACAGCGCCTCCTTCTGCACTGGCTTCAGCTTTGGGAGCAAAGGTGATTCCACACGACGGGCAGGTCTGCGAGAAGAGCACAGACCATGGGAACACACCCGGAGAACGCAGTCACCACGCAGAATTCAAACAAGTCTCCCAGCGCCGCCACACGGAAGGGCTGGACCGAGCGGAGGGCTTACTGCACCACACAGGACGGGCTACGGAGCCTGGCCCGGTGAACATGGAAACAGAAAGCGTCGGCGAACGCATGCTGCGACACTGTCACAGCAGCCAAAGGGCGGCCAGGCGAGTGCGCTGACCGACGACTGGGCCAACACTGCCGCCGAGCACAGCGGGTGGTCACTCGGCCACAGCACGGGCCGCAACATGGGTGGAGCTTGACGACATCATGCCCGCTGATGGGCGCCAGACACGAACGGCCACACGCTGGCAATTCCATCGGTAGGCAGCGTCAGAGATGATGAGTCCATATAGACACAAAGCAGAGTAGCGGTTGACAGGAAAAAGGACATGGAGAGTGACCGCGAATGGATATGGGGTTTGCTATGGCCTGAACATCTCTGTACCCCAAAATGCATAGGCTGACATTCGATCCCCGCGGTGATGGCATTGGGAGGCCCTTTGGGAGAGGATTTGGTTCGAGGACAAAGCTCTCATGGTGAGATCAGTGCCCTTATACATGAGAGCCCAGAGTGCACCCTCATCTTGCACCCCGTAGAAGATACCTCAGTGGGGAACCAGCAGTTAGCGTAATGGCTATGTCGCTGGACTCCCACGTAGTTGACCGCGGTTCGCATCCCGGACCCGGTGGCTTAAAACTCACACCGGGCGCGTGTGCGTGCGTGCCCAAGATCCCGAGAGGAGAATGGAGGAGAAGGGATTGCGGCGTGACCATCCCCCCTGGGGGGTGATTTCTCACTTTCTGTCTCTCTGTCTCTCTCTGTCTGTCTGGTGAGCACACGCGCCCTATAGCAAAAACCTCTCCAAAAAAAAAAAAAAAAGAAGGTACCATCAGTGAACCGGGAAGTTGGCCTGCCCTGGACACGGAATCTGCAGGCACCTTGACCCAGGACTTCCCAACCTCCAGAACCATGAGAAAAGAATTTCTATTGTGTATAAGTCACCCAGACTGTGGTATTCTGTTACAGCAACTAGAATAAACTAGGACAGGTCATTTCTCTTCTGAGAAATGTTCCCAAGGCAACGGTGGTACCAGTGGCAAACCTTGCAAAGTTACTAAACCTACGGCAGTGCACACTTTGAAAGCGTAAATGCTACAGTTCGTGATTATCTCTAGAAAAAAGCTGTTTCTAAGTTAACAAACCAGCCACCAACCCAAACTAGAACACTCAGCCAAGGCTCCTAGCTGTGCGTGACCAGCTGTTCTCACAGCACAGGCTTTCTAATCAGAGTGTGTATTTACAGACCTAGGAGTCCCTGAGCATCTTGAGAATTAGCTGACCTAGGGGGAAAAAAGGCAAGACAATACAGAGGAAAGCATGAAGCTTTGGTTCCACACAGACAAGGGTTCAAATCTCAGCTCAACTGCTCACCAGTCTGGAGGCTTTCAAACTACTTTACCTCCATCCCCATAACCTTGAAATGAGGGTAGGAACGTCTCGTTTTTTCTTTACGTTTTTGCTATAGGGTCCATGCACTTGCCAGAGAGAGACTGAGAGAAGGAAAGTGAGACATCACCTCCCATGGAGGATGGCCATGTTGCAATCCCTTCTCCTCTAGTCTCCCCTCAGGATTTCGGTCACACATACACACATACCCAGCAGTGATTTTCTGTCGGGTCTAGGACTCGAACTACAGTTGGCCATGTAGGAGCCCAGGGTCTTCATCAGTACCTACCTGCTGGGCTCAGGAAACTTTGCTGAAAGCTCTGTAGTGAGGGTGCACTGAGGTGAGGACGAGGCCAGCCTAGCATAGCCCTGACAGTGTCCCCTCGGTGGGCTTGTGGCCATCACGGCTGTGCTCCGGGACTTTGGAACTGTCATCGAACAGCTGCCCCAGCACACGTTTCCTTTAGGACTTTAAAACAATTTCCTTGCATCAAGAATTGTTAAGCTATAGGTGGGGGCAGCCAAAGGAGTGATGGTAAGGCGACTGGATCCCACGTGGCTGACTCTGTGGTTTGAGCTCTGGACCTGGTGGCTTGAAAAACATGTGGGGTGCATGTGCATGTGTGCCCAAAATCCTGAAAGGAAGAATGTGGAAGGGACTGTGGCATGGCCGTCCCCCATGGGGTATGCTTTCTCACTTTCCCTCTCTGTGTCTCTGGTGAGTGTACATGACTGCTAGCAAGCTTTTAAAAATTAAAATGAGAGGAGACTAGATATTTTTTCAGAAGTTTAAAACAAGTACCATTTGCTGCCCAAGGACAAGAATATGACCCAGGTACATCCCAAGGTAGAATCCAGGCTGATGTATTAAGTGAAAGAAAGAAAGATTCTAAAGAGTTATGCAGTTCAGGAATCTGATATAATGCACAATCTTTGTTTGAACATTGTATTCATTCAAAAAGTGAAAAATACATAGATAAAAGTAGCTAGCGAAAGCATTAACTAAAGTATCTGAGCAAATAGCAGTGTCCAGGGAGATTTGCTTATAGCTCTGTAAACCTGACACTATTAGTAGGGATAAAACATTCCAGTTCTCTGGGGGACCAGCAGTTAGCGTAATGGCTATGTCGCTGGACTCCCATGTAGTTGACCGTGGTCCGCGTCCCGGACCCGCTGGCTTAAACCTCATGCCAGGAACGTGTACGTGCGTGCCCAAGATCCCGGGAGGAGAATGGAGGAGAAGGGATTGCAGCATGGCCATCCCCCCCCCCCGGGGGGTGATTTCTCGCTTTCTGTCTCTTTGTCTGTCTCTGTCTGTCTGGCGAGTGCACGCGCCCTATAGCAAAAACCTCTAAAAACAATATATTAAAAAAAAATTCCAGTTCTCAACAAATACAATAAAATTGTTTCAAAGCACCTCTTGGTACTGAGTTAAACTTCAAGACATTTGGCCAGTGGTGCCACTGATCTTCTCAGAATAAAAAACATACCCAACACCAAGCACAAAGTCCCCAGTGGAGGACAGATGTGCCCAATGGACGCCCACCAGGACTCCTGAGACTCTCCTGTGGGGATTGGAACAACAGGCTTCAGTGCTGGTTTGTCCCCTGCCGGACACCCCAGCCATTTCAGGGACCAACTGGTAGACCAGGGCAGGGAG
Organism: Tupaia tana; assembly: GCA_026018925.1. Classification (NCBI taxonomy): domain Eukaryota; kingdom Metazoa; phylum Chordata; class Mammalia; order Scandentia; family Tupaiidae; genus Tupaia; species Tupaia tana. The sequence goes on along the minus strand of JAKSZU010000016.1, from coordinate 82,458,384 downwards.
GGGACACAGCCCAATGTGTGGAGACAGGCTGACACTGTGGTTTGAGAGACACTCCTTGAGAGAAACCTCAGGCTGGAAGGCCCTTCCCCGGTCTCTCAGACAGAGGGAAACAGCGAGTGACTATTTCTCGGACCACATTTAAGCCCTGACAGGAGAAGGCATTAACACAGGGGCTAACGACCCTGGCCTTGGAATCAAACTGTCATGGGCTGAATCCTGGTTCTACCGTGAGTAGGCGTGGGATCTCAGAGTGTTGGTTCTTCCCTTGTAAAATAGAGATATGTCTATCTCAAGGAATTACAAGGACAAAAATGTGGAATATGTGTAAAGCGTGTCTCGTGGATACTTTAACTGGCTTCGTTGTGAGCATCAACTCTCCTCTCTCCCTGGGGGCTGAGCCAAGAAGGATCAGAGGCCGCAGCCTGGCTGGGAACGTCTGTCGCACCTGGCCCCACGTGGTGGCACTCAGTGCTCAGCGAACGCTGGTGCTCAGTGACAGAACTTCTGCTTTTCTCTCTGGTTACTGAAAGGCGATTTCATGTCCTGTCACAGATAGGACATCGGTCCGTGGGATCTGCCCTTCCACAGCCGTTTGGCACCAGCTTGTTCCGAGCGTCTCGCTCTCCTCGAACCCACCTACTGTACTTTAAGAGGAGGCCACTGCTCCTTGGGTATTTCCCGTGGCGCACGGGCTTTGCTGGCTCTATCAGGTGTCCCACACATTGAGGGCCACACATACGCAAAAGTGACAGTCGAGCCTGCTGGCACCACAGTCCCCTTCACAAAGCTTCCTTAAAGATGAGTCGAGGCACACAGCCTGAGATACCGACCTCCTCCTGCAGGTCCTGGCTGTGCGGGGCTGGAAGGCCAGTGGGGACGGGGAACACCAGGGAAGGTGGGGCAGTGGTTGTCACAGGTGGGTGACTCCGTGCTACATTCCCAGTCCCTCTGACAGCAGCTAAAACTAAAATGGCCTCTGCCCGCTGTGGCAAACGCTCTGGTACAGAGGTGAGGGCTTACACAGTCACCCACAGGACCCCAGGCACAGCCACGGGCCCTCGCTGTTGGAGCTCAAGTGCACTCTGATGGGCTAGGAGGCTGCGCTCGGGGAGGGTAGAGGGCTCCGCCATCACACGGCAAGCCTAGAGACCCACGGCTGGGACTCCTGACAGCCTGGGGGGACCCTGTGCTCCCTGCACTGCTACGACAGCCCCACCCAGGCACCGTGAGGCAGAAATGGCCATTCCAGGGGTGATAACAGACGGGCTCTTCGCCCTGGCCTCCCTTCTTGGACCAGGAGGACCCAGGAAAAATCTTGGCACTCTGTTCTCCTGTGCCTCGCTCCCCTGAAGGGACCCACACAGCTGTGACTGTCCTCCTGGCTCCGTTAAGTGGCACTGTTGGCACAGTGGCACCAAGGGAAGCTTCAAAACCAGCTTCCCAGGTCCCCCAGCAGCACACGCTGAGGGCCAAGAAGCTTGCGGCCTGTTGCCTGGGTAACCCGAGATTCCTTGGAGAAAGCCCAGGAGCACACTCTGCATCCCACCCCCCCCCCCGCCCCCCGCTGACCCTTCTCCCCATGCGGCTGTGAGCTTGGAGGTAAGCTCATTCTACACCCCCCCCCCCCCCGTGGCGCTAGGGTGCATCTGCACTAGTTGTGAACATTTCCGTGTAGGCCCTGCTTCTGGTCAAATGTATGGCACAGGGCTACGATCGTTTTCTCGTCAAGATTATTTTTCTTCTTAAGAAAAACCATTTCTAAGCCAACAGCTGTCATTTTTCATTACTGTCAAGGGAGGGCGCAGGGAAACCTCTTTTCTGAGAAACGAGGCTGAAACAACTCAGGAAAGCCTGGCGTGGCCTGTTTAGTCTGTGGTGACCTTGACGCCGATTCGCTAGACGCAGCAGCGCAGGGTGACTGCAACCAGTACGGCCCAGCAAGGACTCAGCAGACACAGTGCCCCGCGCCGTCCTTGGAAGCACCTGGACTGGCCCCATTTTGCACATGAAGCAACTAAGGCAGAGAGGGATGTGACCAGGAGACGGTAGGGGGACTGTAAGCCCAGGCAGCAGAGCTCTTACCCCACCACGTGCACCAGCCTCCCCTATGCCACGGGTGTGTCAAATGCTATGTAAACTCCTGAGTTCTATACAGCCACGGACAGTTCAAAATCAACCGTTTGCACTCGTAAGATATCAGAGAAAAAATAGAGGCAGAATAGAGAGGAAAATAGAAGCAGTAAATGCCACAGAAAAATGAAGGCATCCCACAAACCATAAGAACAAAGCAGACAGCCTACAAATACTGAAGCAAAGCAACCAACCAGCAGATAAAAACTTGTCAAACTCAGACACAGAATCTCTAAGTCAAAGAACCCCAAACTTCTCATTCGGTCCCTCGGCCTGGGACGACCACGGGCTCAGTAACGCAGGCTGGCAGTGACGAGCCCCGTCAGAGAGCGGCCGTCTGACACTTGGCAGACGAGGCGGCACACGGCCACTGTGCTGCCCATCGCCCCGCGGAGAGCAAACTCAGAGAGGCCTTGTCGTCCCGGCTGTGGCAATGCACAGGCACAGCACCGCAGGGAGGCCGAGGCTCGGTGCCGGGCCAACCTGAATATGCCGGGTGGGAGCCTGCGGACGAGGATCGCTGACAGCAAGACCCTGTCTAGGACGCCTGTCTCCACCTGCTCCCTTCCCCTCTCTCCCCATCTCTTTCTCATAAAGGAGACATCTGTAACTCGGGAAAACTTCACATTCATGTGCAGTACTTCCCCCTTGATGATGACAATTCAGAGATGCCAGACAGCTTCTCATTTCAGCTCTCACACATATGCATGTGTGTGCGCGCATACTGGGGCTTTAAAAAGTGGAAAAATGAGGGGCCAGCAGTTGGCGTGGTGGGTAAGGCGCTGGATTCCCACATGGCCAACCATGGTTCGAGTCGCAACCTGGAAGCCTGCTTTCTCACTTTCCCTCTCTCTTTGTCTTGCTCTGTTCCTCTCTGGTCAAATTAAAATAAACAAATAAAGTAATTCTTTTTTTAAAAATGTAGAAAAATGAAAGTAGAGTTTATTTGGTGCAAAAAGTTTTTTGTGATCCATGCATAGTTTTTTCAAAATATGCATTTTCCATAAACTTTTTGAAGACCTGCGCACGCACGCTTGTGTGTGTGAATTTTAAAATTCTGAAATACTTTTAGACCTGCAGGGAACGGGAAAGACAGTTCAGAGAGTCTGCATATACATATACACCCCTCCGTATAGAACCAGAGTACACAGCTGTCCAAATAAAAACATTCACCCACCACGCTCTACTAACTGAACTACAGACTTTATTCAGATGTCCCCCAGCCCCTAGTGGTCCTGCTCCCATGTTGCATTTAGTTCTATCTCCTCAGTGCCCTCCAGTCTGTGTCTGTGGTGACCTGGATGCTTTTGAACGTCCGTGCTGGGTCAGAACGCTTGGTCAGGTATTTTGTAGAATATCCTTGGATTTGCATCTGATTCTTTGTCTGGGGGGGGGTGGGGTGTGCTGCAGAGGTGGCATGCCACGTCAGGTGTACAGGGCGCTGACCTGTCTGCTCAGAGTTGCTCAGGTGGCTCTTGCAGTAAAGGTGGGATCTGGGGTATGTCCACTATCAAGTTACTAATCTTCCCTCTGTAAATTGTAAGTATTGGGGAGAGATGCTTTGAGGGTATGCAAATATTTGTTTCTCCTTAAACGTCACTGATTTTAGACTTCCTGGACAATCTCGCCTGCAGCAATCGTGACTACAAAGTCCCGACGGTGATTTCCCATCACCTTTTCTGCTCGCTACCTGTTACCTGGAATTCTGTGAGGAGCTGTCAGTTTATATCTGATGTGTTTTCTCCTCACTGATGGAAACACACACACGACTAAAGCTATAGCTACAATTTGAAAAATTCTTTTTAAAAAACTTGACATGCTCATTTCAGAGCCAGCAGACTGTTTATTTATTATTTGTCAGAGGGCATGTGTGCTTGCTGGAGAAGGACAGAGAGAGGAGAGAACACCCCCAAGGGGGCATGGTCAAGCTGCAGTCCCTTCTCCCAAGTGTCCATCCTTGGGAACCAGCAGTTAGCGTAATGGCTATGTCGCTGGACTCCCACGTAGTCGACCGCGGTTCGCGTCCCGGACCAGGTGGCTTAGAACTCACGCCGGGCGCGTGTGCGTGCGTGCCCAAGATCCCGAGAGGAGAATGGAGGAGAAGGGATTGCGGCGTGACCATCCCCCCTGGGGGGGTGATTTCTCGCTTTCTATCTCTCTGTCTCTCTCTGTCTGTCTGGCGAGCGCACGCGCCCTATAGTGAAAACTTCTCCAAAAAAACAAAAAAACAAGTGTCCATCCTGCTGGGACTATGGGCACGTACATGCACATGCTTGGTGTTTTACAGGGTGCTAAGGCCAGGACTCACACCACACAGTTGGCCACGAGGGATCCGGCTCCCTTAACCATTAGGCTGCAGGACAAGCCCCACTATTTCTTTTTCTTTTTTTTTTTCCTTTGAATAGGTTTTTTTTGTTTGTTTGTTCTTTTTTGTTGTTTTTTTTTTTTTTTTTTTTTTTTGCTATAGGGCGCATGCACTTGCCAGAAAGACAGAGACAGAAAGTGACAAATCACCCCCAGGGGGGATGGCCACGCCACAATCCCATCTCCTACATTCTCCTCTTGGGACCTTGGGCACACACGCCGGACTATGTGGGAGTCCAGCAATATAGCCATTTCACCAACTGATGGTTCCCCCCACTATTTATTTTTTCTAATGGCTTTATCAAGATATAATTCACATACCATAAAATGCACCCCTTTAAAGAGTACAATTCAATGGTTTTAGTACCTTCACAGGGCTGTGTATCATCATCGCTATTAGTTTAGACATCATTTATGGTTTAGACGTCATTTATGGTACTTCTTTCTGAACTTCATACATGTGAGTGTGTGCATAAAGTATAATCCTGCTATCTTCTCAATTTCTATAATGAATGAAAAGGCCTCCCCTTCTCGACCTGGCCGATTAAGCCGATTCATAATAATTTTACACACCAATGACAAGGAGGTAAAAGAAGGGATCATTTATTTGGTGTCCTTAAAAAGTCACGGTGACTGTCACAAAAGGAGAGATCTCTGGGCTGGAGACCTCAAAGGGGAGTGGAAAACAGGCCTGTCTCCTCTGGACTGTCGTCATGTGGCAATGCGTGTCACCAGCTCTACCAGGGTGAGCGCCCCGAGAGCGGGCAGCCCCGAGGGTCTGAACAGCAGGGCGAGGCGAACTCACAGACTAGCCGGGCGTTCCAGCGAGGTCCTGCAGACCACGAGGTGCTTCGCGGCTCCAGTGTTCGCTGATTAAGGCTCGTGTAATACAAATCATCCGCGTTGGGTTTTCATTTCCCTTGCTCTTCCTGAAATGTTGGGAAAGCTGTTTCTGTCGATGCACGTGTGCCCTACCGGGTCACACTGGCAACTCAGACTCGTTGTCGGGCTGACGTCATGTGCAACAAGCCAAGATGCGGCACCCTCAGTCAGTGGCATGGAAGTGTCGGAGAACATCCCTCCCTACGGCGACGGCCGGCTGCGATGACTGTGAGATGCTCCCTCCAAATAGGACAGTTGGGACTCTGGTGAGACCTTCCCGAGGCAGGCGGTGACCGTGGGGTGACTCCAACACATCTCCCCTCCCTCACAGGCACTGGCCATTCTCCATGTGCGGCCAGTGCATGCACCTCCGTGTTCCAGGGGCTTCTACCCCAGAGGGGCCTGGACAAGCGTTCCTTCAGCTGATGTTCAAACAGCTTCCTCTCCCAGATGAGGAAAACAGTGGCTTAGAGAAATTAAGTGATTTCTTCATTGCCCCAGGCCCAGGCTTTGAGAAGGGCCTTCCTGTTCAAGCTGCAGCATTTGCACAGGGGCCCACGCTGCAGCCTTCTCTGACGCTCCATCCAGTCCCTTCTTGGCTCCCTTCCTGACTCCCTCCCCCGCCGGAGCCCCAGGGGCACATTTGCACAGGAGCTCAGAGAGCTGAGCGCCAGGGTCTGCAGTGTGTCTGCCTGCCCCCTGATGGTGAGATGCCAGAGCCCTCCTGATGAGAAACTCTCACTGGTCACTTCCAGGAGCCAAGACTGGGGTGCAGAGGGTCGTCTCTGGGCCCAAGCCCCTGGCTTTTGACATCACTATCATTTCCTGGTAAGCCGTTACGGTACTCAGACGACTTGATTCTATAATATGTACGCACGTATATGTCCATGCATATATAGTTTTTATTACATTATTTAATATTTTATATATGTATGTTTTAGTTTGCCAGAGGGTATGTGCATGCCCCAGAGAGAGATAGGGAGGGAGAAGGAGAAAGGATTTTGCAATGGGGCAGGGCTATGTGCAACCCCTTCTCCCCCGTTTCTACACCTTGTCGGGATTTGGGGCACACACACACTTGAGCCCTGTGTGTCCTCCAAGCCATTAGGGCTGGCACGTCAATAGCAATTGGCCACGTGGGACCTGGCTCTTAACTTCTAGGCTGCATGGCTGGCCCAGGGCTCTTAAATAGAGAAAACTAAAATTCAGAACAGTAGAACAGCTGCTACGGGAGAGGTAGAAAGATTCCCAGTCCCTTATTTGTGCTAGGAAAGGCATGGATTACTATTAGGTGGTGATAAGTTAAAGGCTGTATAGAATAATTACTAAAAAGAAAGTAAAACACCTAACTGACTGGGGCTGGGACTCAAACCACAGCTGGCATGTGGCTCCACCTTCCTCAACTACTGGGCCATGGGGCCGCCCGTCTGATGTTATTTTAGGTGAAAAAGATGTCGGCTGTGCACCAGGAAATAACTGAAAGTCACACAGGATGCACGAGCAGGAGATGGAAGCAGTCCTCTGTAGACATCGTGCTGGTTCTAAACAGCTGTGACCAGGCCTTGGAGGGCAGCGCTTCTCAGCTGGCTCCACGGGCTGTCTGTGTGGCACCGAACAGCTAAAAACTTAGACTAAACAGGAGCCGCACTGACCCACAGCACACCAGGCATCGAGCTGGGCACTGAGGAAATGCCTGTTACCCGACGCACGGTCCCTGCAGTCTCAGAGACCCTGGGAAGGCGTATGAGGAACGAAGGCGTCAGAGCAGGTGCATACCCGGACTGCGGGAACTAAGTTCCGCGTGAGCAGACAGAACTGTCGGCTCTGTCACAGAGGGCACGGGGACCAGAACAAAGCAGTGCAATGCAGAGGGGAGGAAGGCAAGCAGTATCGCAGCAAGAGGGCAGCAGGCACAGGACACACATGCACGCGTTCAGTGCAATTTGCTTAACACCTTTTCTCTGGTGTCTTGGTCGGTGGCAGAAAATGCCTTCTGCTATACCAGCAACCCCCCAAAAGGGGTTCCCCATAGCACTTGCCCTGCAAAGTGCAGCTTGAAGAAAGCAATCTGTGCAGTCCAGCAGGTGATGCAGCAGTGAAGGAGCTGGACTACCACATGATTGACAATGGTTCGAGTCCTGGGCTTGGCAGCTCGAGACTCACACCAGGTGTGTGTGCATGTGTGCCCAAAATCCTGAGAAGAGAGTGGAGGAGAAGGGGTTGTGGCATGGCCCCCTCCCCCAGGGGGTGATTTCTCACTTTCCCTCTCTCCCATCTCTCTCTGACTCTCTGGTGAGCACATGTACCCTATATCAAAAATTTCTCCCCAAATGAACAAACAATAGCAATCTGTGCTCAGGGCCAGCAGGTGATGTGGTGGTTAGGCGTTCTAGACTCCCACAAGGCTGACTGGGGTTCGAGTCCTGGACCTGGTGACTTGCTTTCTCACTCCCCTTTCACTTTGTCCCTCTCTGGTCAAATTAAAATAAATAATAAAAATAAATAAAATTAAATAAAATAATTCTTTTTTTTTTTTTTTGGAAAGGTTTTTGCTATAGGGAGCGTGTACTCGCCAGAAAGACAGAGAGAGACAGAGACAGAAAGCGAGAAATCACCCCCCAGGGGGGATGGCCACACCGCAATCCCTTCTCCTCCATTCTCCTCTCGGGATGTTGGGCACGCGCACACATGCGCCCGGCATGAGTTTAAGCACCAGGTCCAGGACTAGAACCGCAGTCATCTGCAATGGAAGTTCAGCGACATAGCCATTACGTTAACTGGTGGTCCCACAAAATAATTCTTTAAAAAACACAAAGCAACCTGTGCTCAGAGGCTGTGAATGCTTCGTGCCATGGGCCTCCTGGTGAGCTGGCGAGCGAGATCTAGGCTATTTAAAGCTCTGAGAAGTCCTGCGGCAAGAAAACCCTTTCTGTGGTATTTAATTTGAATGTCCCGGCTTTACTTGGCCACAGAGCCCTTTTTGTATTTGACACCCATGTCTGTCCTGAGAAACCATCACTTCAGGGACTGTACTTCTGGAGAGACCACCTATGCCACTCTCTGGCTAGGTGGGGAGGACGTGATGTGGGGACGGTGACCGAAACCCACAGGGAGTTAACTCGTGCCGGATGACCACGGCAGCAGCCAGGACAGAAAGACTGACAGACTCCACTGCGGGGCTCGGAATTGGTCGGCGACTCCGCTCTACAGAACAGCTCGCCCCGGGGCGTGTGGCCCTGCACAGGCAGCAAACCCTTGACACACGTGGGGCACCGACAAGTCTAGGACAAACCACTCGAAGAGGGTGGAGCAAGCCACTGGTACCTTCTATTTCCGCTGCACGGAACTCTCATGGGCAAGTCTTCAATATGAGATTACGAGCTTTCCTCTTTCAAGCAGACCCTGGCTCTCTGCTTCTCTACTTCCTGAGTCTGGGACCGCGGGTCCTGGCAGTTTGCTCAGTTAGCCAGCACGTGTGACACGCCAGGCACTGGGACACCTGCTCTCACGTGATCCTGGTGAGAAGGGCTCCCTGGGGGGCTGGAGGGGCCTGGGTAGAAACTGGGTCTCTCATCTCTTCATGCCCTTCCCACCCCAGACTCCAAACGATTCTTTGTAGGGACAGCCCTTGTCTCAAATATCCTATCATCCTCCCCAAACCATCCAAATGTCCCAGAAATTGGACCAGCCCCACAGCACAGTGGTTAAGCACTAGGGCAGAGGGAGTCAGATCCCATGTGGTCGTCCGCAGTTCAAATCCCAGCCTGGTGGTTTGTAAAGCATGACAAGCATGTCCATGCCGACCTGGGACATGGATGGGAGGAAGTGTGGGGAAAAGGACTGTGGCATGGCCAGGCCCCACTGGGAAGCACTTTCTCTCTCTCTCTCTCTCTCTCTCTCTCTCTCTCTAGAAATCACATGTGCCCTGTGACAAAAAAAAAAATGAAAGAGAATCTCAGAAATTATACTTTCTGATCCAATCATCTATTCCTCCTAGAAGAGGTATAAAACTTAATTATTTTAATTTAGATGACAAGATTTTCAGAAAACCTTTAATGATTATTTGGAAAAGATAAACATGGCATTAGAATATGCTAAATAGCTTTTGCCCCTCAGATCATGACAAATACACACAATTCAAACACGAGCTATTCTGTTGGGGTAAGAGAAAACCTTGCTGAGGCAACTTAGCATCCAGGGGCCACATGGCTGCGAGTGTAGGACACAGGGCACTGGACGGCCACACCCCTCCGGGGGCACACGGATGCCAAGTCTACAGTGCCGACACCACTTCATCTTGGCCTCAGGCACCATTTCTACTTCTCTCCGACACACGGTCCAGTCTGAAGCCTGGAGGAAACAGTTTCTCCTCCAGAGTGACACTGTCCTTGGAAAGCAGGTCTCCATGCCCGTCCCGCTCCTTCCCTGCCCGTGCTCGGTGTCAGTCTCACGGAGCCCCTCTGCCTGCTGTGAGACCCGCTGAGCGCCAAGGCTTCCTCTAGAGCGTGCCCGCCTTGGCAAGTTTCAGACACTAACTGCTGCACTGCACGTGTGGGCAGGGGAGGCCTGACACCGCCTCCGCTGCTCTCACCGGTGACCCCGCTCACCCCGGCCCTCGGGGACACCAGGCAGCGTCTGGAGACATTTTTGGTTGTCGCGACCCAGGAGGGGGTGCTACTGGCATCTAGTGGGTGGAGGCCAGGGATGCACAGGACAGCCCCAACACCCCTGGGTGATCTGGTGCAAAGGATCAGTAGTGCCGAGGTTGAGAAATCCTGCATTAAATTAACAGAATGCACAACGACAATGATACGCAAATGTTGTTGTTATACCTGGAGGCAACAGTAAAATAATCCAGATACCCTGGCCGGTCGCCACATCATGAACACTGGTCAGCTAGTGCCAAGAGCGGTTTCCAGGTTTCGTGATGAACATGCATAAGCAGGCTACGTGGGAGCAGAGCCTAACGTGGCTGTCATCCTGGCTGAGGCCACGTGGGAGCAGAGACTAACGTGGCCGTCATCCTGACCGAGGCCACGTGGGAGCAGAGCCTAACGTGGGCATCATCCTGACCGAGGCCACGTGGGAGCAGAGCCTAACGTGGCTGTCATCCTGGCTGAGGCCACGTGGGAGCAGAGACTAACGTGGCCGTCATCCTGACCGAGGCCACGTGGGAGCAGAGCCTAACGTGGGCATCATCCTGACCGAGGCCACGTGGGAGCAGAGCCTAACGTGGCTGTCATCCTGGCTGAGGCCACGTGGGAGCAGAGACTAACGTGGCCGTCATCCTGACCGAGGCCACGTGGGAGCAGAGCCTAACGTGGGCATCATCCTGACCGAGGCCACGTGGGAGCAGAGCCTAACGTGGCTGTCATCCTGGCTGAGGCCACGTGGGAGCAGAGACTAACGTGGCCGTCATCTTGACCGAGGGCCACGTGGGAGCAGAGCCTAACGTGGGCATCATCCTGACCGAGGCCACGTGGGAGCAGAGCCTAATGTGGCCGTCATCCTGACCGAGGCCACGTGGGAGCAGAATCTAACGTGGGCATCATCCTGACCGAGGCCACGTGGGAGCAGAGTCTAACGTGGGCATCATCCTGACCGAGGCCACGTGGGAGCAGAGTCTAACGTGGGCGTCATCCTGACCGAGGCCACGTGGGAGCAGAGTCTAACGTGGGCATCATCCTGACTGAGGCCACGTGGGAGCAGAGCCTAACGTGGCCGTCATCCTGACCGAGGGCACGTGGGAGCAGAGTCTAACGTGGCCGTCATCCTGACCGAGGCCACGTGGGAGCAGAGCCTAACATGGCCGTCATCCTGACCAAGGCCATGTGGGAGCAGAGTCTAACGTGGGCGTCATCCTGACTGAGGCCACGTGGGAGCAGAATCTAATGTGGGCATCATCCTGACTGAGGCCACGTGGGAGCAGAGCCTAACGTGGCCGTCATCCTGACCGAGGCCACGTGGGAGCAGAGTCTAACGTGGGCATCATCCTGACCGAGGCCACGTGGGAGCAGAGCCTAACGTGGCTGTCATCCTGACCGAGGCAGCCTTTCCTTACCTGAGAGCACAAAACCGTGAAGGTGGGCTACTAGAATTCTCTTTTTTTAAAATGGAAACAGCAAATATTTAAATTATAAAATAAACAGAAGGTACCAGTGGGGGAATTAAGCCGAACGTGAAAGTTGAGGGACAGTGCACACACTGGAATGAGCTCACACACCCAAGGCTGGTCATGTTAATTCCTTGGTAGTGTCCTACAACGTAAGGTCAGTCTAGAAGTGGGCACTCCTGCTCCATAATGAACTGTGGCAGTCGGTCCTCTCTGTTAGTTATGTGGCAAGGTGTACCCACGTCAACCCAGTTTAAGCACCAGACAGTGGATTTCAGGAGATGTAGGCGTATTCGAGAAGGTGATCTCCAAAATAAGACACTAGCTCCCCAAGCAAGATGCAAGGAGAACTGCCTTAACTGTCTTTTATCATAAACTGGTAGAAATTCCCAAAGATACCACAGGCCACAGGAAAAGAAAATAACTAATAACTCAAGTGAGAAGCATCTTTATGCAAGAAAAGAAATGGAGGTGCAGGATATGTCAAAAAGCGAGAATGCTGAAAATGTGAACCGCTGCTAACTTTTACTAAATCTTAAAATGGTGAATATCCAATCGAAAGGCATTCCAAGTCGCTTGCCACATGGACAGACCCGAAGGCTGTTTTTCGTTTCACATGTTCTACTGCAAAATGAATATAAAGTTTTAGAAGTAGGAAAAAAAAAAAACTAACCTTAAGGTTATCAAAGGTTTGGACAGTCTGCGCCAAGTCACTGACACTCCCTGATGATGCTGTCCCCTGTCCCCTAGGGCCTGAGGACACCCGGGAGCTGTCAATGGCCTCAAAGCCAGAAAGCAAGGCCTCTGCACAGCTGCAGTGAGACTCCTTGGCTCTCTGACCCGATATCAGGTATGTCTTCAAACCTATGATGGATAAAAGTTACAATCAGCACAGATGGAAACCACCATTGTTGAAATACAGCTCGATCTTGCTCTCTATGGAGGACACACTCCTGAAAAGGTAGAGTAAAGTGAAAATGTGAATATGTCATATTTATAAGTGATTTTCATGTCTTCGCAGAGAGGTAAGGCCTGAGGGAAACAGCAGCCTCCACGACTCACTGGTCAGTCATATCATATCCTCTCGGAATAACAGCTGCAGGGTTTACCTTCAGGGCTGAAAAGGAGCCTGTGAAAGTTCCTCTTGAGGGTCACAGGACCTCTCTGGGAGGGTCAACCCTATATGCTGCGTGGGTTTATTCCATCCTGTGAACACCAGTCCCTGACATGTACAACAGTCAGTCTAGATGTAAGGTCAGCTGAGGGCCCCGGTTGTCTTCCCAGGGCCGGGTGAGAGACGGCACAGACCAGGCAAGGCAGGGTCATCACAGGCACTGACAGCCGAATTTCCCTCGATGTGGATTTGCCAGGCAAGTCTCAGATTTCTGTTGGATCTGAACGTTCATCCCAGGACACTCAGCTTTGTCAAGCTGAGGTCTGTGTGCATTTTGCTCTCTCACAAAACTGCCATTAAAAAAAAAAAAAAAAAAAAAAGGGAGGGGGAGACCAGCAAATGGCATAATGATTATGTCCCTGGACTCCCACATAGTCAACTGTGGTTCAAGTCCCAGACTCGGCAGCTTAAAACTCACGCTGGGTGCCATGTGCGTGCATGCTCAAAATCCCAAGAGGAGAATAGAGAAGAAGGGATTGTGGCATGGCCATCCCCTGGGGCGGGGGGGGGGGGTGATTTCTCACATTCTGTCTCTCTGTCTCTAGTGAGCGCATGTACCCTATAGCAAAAAATTTCTATTAAACAAAACCCAAAAAAGGGGGCCAGCAGGTGTCCTAGTGGTTAAGCTGCTGGACTCACACATTGTCAACTGTGATTTGAGTCCCAGACCTGGCAGCTTGAAATTCTCACCAGGCGCATGTGTGTGTGTGCCCAAAATCCTGAGAGGAGAATGGAGAAGGGATTGCACTATGGCCGTGCCCCCTGGGGGGAGATTTCTCACTTTCTGTCTTTCTCTGTTTCTCCGGTGAGCACATGTGCCCCACAGCAAGAAGCTCTCAAAACCAAAACCAAAGCAAGTTGGTCAAACAGACAATTAGCCTCCACCTTAAAGGCTGAAATCATGCTAGCAGGGCACCCTCTGCTCGTTCCCAGAGCATCTCCCGGGGCAGGTGGGCCCTGCTCTGGGAACGATCTGTGGGAAATAACCAGGAGCGCTGTCCCGGAGAGAGTGTAAGGGACTCTAGAGCAAGAAGCAAACCTCATCTGAAGAACTCCATCACACCCTCACTGGAATTTCACTGGGCAGCAAATGTCCTGGAGAAAATCATGACGTAACCTACCCAGGAAGCATTGCTCTCAGGCCTGGTGTATGCTAAACACTGAAAGATCAAGAACAAGCTATGTCCCTTTCTTGCAGAGCTTGAGCTCCTGCAGGTCACCATGAAAGCCACTGGAGGGCATGGCTGGGACGACAGGCGAGAGGCCACACATGCACACCCAAGTCCAGGGCGGTTTCTCCCAGGTACACGCTTCACACGGGCCTCGCAGTTCATTCGATAAGCTAGGGACTGCTCGTCAATAACCTTAGTCATTTTATGGCCACACCGCCAACTGCCACTTCATCTTTCCTCATCTTCTCCTTTCCTCATAAAATCCCATGCGGCATGAGGAGCAGGGTCTTGAGCAAGTTCATGGGAAATGCGTGTTGTGCAAAAATCACACGTGGATTTCAGGGGTTTATCTGGTACCAAAAAAAAACCTTGTATTTTAATTCCAATTTGCATGGACAATTTGAAGTGCCCTCAGTGTTTTTAAATCAACTGTTCTATGGACATGACGAGGGGCGTGGTGATACCTAAAGGCATCTTAGAGTAGAGCCAAACCGCAGCTGGGGCCCGAAAGGCTGGGGTGGAGACTCTCAGATGCCAGCTGGCCCGAGGGAGGCCTGTAAACACCCTCCACACTCAGGTCCTGGCCTCTGTGCATCGTGTGCACGCCCCCGGGCCTCCGCACGGCCATCACAGGCTCCGCTGCTCACACGTATGAGCCTGTAACAGAAACGTGGACTGGAGCGTGACGTCAGGGGCAGAGACCTGTACACTAGTCCCTTGGCATGTCACAGGCCACACTGACCAGATTTTGTCATTTCATTCACACTTTGGGAGACAACAAAATGCAAGTCTTGTGCAGAACAGAGGCAAGGGCTGTTTCTGGCCTGTGGGTGTCTGAGCAACAGGGTTGGCTGCTGGCTTTAAGTGTACTTGAGGTCTGTTCCCTGGGAACCGTTCTCCTCTGTGACCCCCCGAGTGTGGTGAGTCACCAGGGAGAGGGCAACCACAGGGACCCGTGACAGGTGCAGGGAGGAGAGCGCCTACATCAGCCCTGACTCGGGCTGCGTGGGAGCCATCGCCTGACGAGGGCTCTGGACTACGGGCAGACTGCTGAGTCCCAGCATGAGGAAGGGTGGGGTGCACAGGAGAGGGGCACCCTGCAAAGACTCAGGAGGGAGGGACTCCTGGATGAAGCGCCCCTGAGCTGAGAGCTGGAAGATGCAGAGGGGCAGCCCAGGCCCAAGGACTGAGGTGGCCATCACCAGGCAGTAGGTGCTATGAGAAAGCCTCTGGCAGACGTGGCAGAGGGATAGCACTGGGCTTCACGTGGCTGGCACAGAGAATGTGTGTGGGCACTGGCCAGACGTGGGCAGCAGGGTGTCCATGCAGGCTGCCACGTGGCCGTGCCCGGGAATCCACACCCTGGGGATGATGGGACACAGCACTGGAAAGAGAAAGGAGCAGGTGCGAGGCTTAGGGCAAGCCAGGGAGCTCGCGGAGATGCCAGAGGACGCGGTGGCCAGGAAATAGTGGTGGGAATGGGGGGCCCGCTCCCCCAGACTCAGTGGCAACAGGCAACGCCTCGTTACAGGCAGTCAAGCGATGCGAGTCACGGCTTCCCGAGAGGAGCTTTCGGAGCTGGTTTTGGGCTCCTCTGTGCCCCGCCGTAGGACCCGACAAAGTGCCCTTACGGCTCTGCACCTCAGAGCAGACCCGCCCCAGGGCTGATCACGCAGCCTGCGTGCTGTCTAGCATGTGGTGAGCGCTCAGTCCCGGCGTCAGGGTGGTCTGACCTACGCAGCACCAGGAGTCGTTTTCCCACGGCCTCAGTAGACAGCGGTGTTCACGGAGCTGTTAAATCAATAACTGCTCCAAATTTGCTTCTAACGTGAGTCTGTCTGCAGGGAGCTCGGAATGGCCAGTTTGCAGCGGGGATACAATACTGCTGGTGTCACACGGGTCCCGCCTCACTGTGCACTCACAGCACAAAACCCAGGGAACATGCACGCCTGAATACAGACTGCTAAATGTAAAGAAGCCGTCTGCTGCACTGGAGCGATGGCGTGATGAAGTGAGGCCCCGCTCAGCTGCCTGACAGGAACCCCCGAGAAACCTGCAGGCTAGGTTACTGAGTTCAAACCCAGCCCAACGCGTAAGAGAATTTATAGAAGATAAGGATTTAATGAGTAACCACACATGTGAACCCCGGGCCCAAGTTCATTAGAATGGCTGTTTTGGAGCAGAAGGTCAAAATAAAGCAGCTAAATGATTTATTTTGTTAATCGCAGTGTAAACAGGAGAACAACTCGTAAGATTTCTTATTCTCTTCTTGGTAGTTAGTCGTACACCTCACTGATATTGATGCCTTTTACCAGCTTAATTTTTTTTTTCTTTAGTTTCACAAGAGAAAGAGAAAGATGAGCACCCCCCGTGGGCTCTCGCGCTGCAAACGCCCTCCTCAGCCTTTCCAGCCAGCCAGGGTCACAAGCAGGAGCACCCACGTGTGCAGGTGGCCAGAGAATGGCGACATGGACCATGCTGCCTGAGCAGTGAGCACCCACTGCCCGCCCAGCCTGGCCTCGCAGGCCGCGGAGGAGAAGGTGTTTCCTAGTCTTCGGGGGATCCCTCTCGGGCTGTGAGTGTAGACATGGTTGACATTCTCGAGTGTGTCAACATTCTCTGGGGACAAAAACTGTGCCCCGCACCACTGGCAATCAGGTTTGGTGAAAGGAGTGTAATCTGAGTGAGTGACAAAGTCCATTTTGAAAGAGAAAGACGATTCTGGCCTCGCTGGCTGAGTCTTTTCCGTGGGATTCTGGCTTTGGAACGAGACTTCCTCACCAAGAATCAAGGACTGTACTGACAATGCAGCAGGAAGAGAAGAATACCCGTGAAGGAAAGAATGTTTTAAGACATGCCTTTGGGGGTTAACAGCATAGCGTAACAAATGCCTAGAAGCTTTCATCACTGATGATTAAAATAATAAGCAAAAGAGAAGCAAGTGACTTGGGGAGCTCATAAACGTTCTAAAAGTGTCTTTCCCTGGCATTGCATTTTCCCTCACAACTAGATCTGAAACAGCCAAGTAGCATGAGAACTATTTAAACAAAAAAGCAACCAGCCCGTAGGAAAATGAAGATTAAAAGTGCTCTTACTCTACCACATAACCAGAGCCGATAAAGTTGTAGATACAACATGTTATAACTATCTACTGTTTCTGCCTAAGAAAAGCAAACGTTTTGATTAAAAATAAATAAATAAACATTTTCTGCCTGTTAACATTAAGATGCTCTGGATGGGTCTAAGTCTTTTCCACTCCTATGTTCTAGACCAGCAGATGGCATAATGGTTACGTTGCTGGACTCCTACATGGCCAAGTGCAGATCAAGTCCCGGACCTGGCGGCTTGAAACTCATGCCAGGCATGTGTGCGTGCGTGCCCAAAATCTCAGGAGGAGAATGGAGAAGAAGGGATTGCAGCATGGCCACCCTCCAGAGGGTGATTTCTCACTTTCTGTCTCTGTCTTTCTGGTGAGCGCACATGCCCTATAGCAAAAATCTCTCTTAAAAAAATTAATAAATGCAAGACAGATTTACCAAGAAAGTGAAAGAAACAAAAGGTGGGCACCATGCCTGGTTACCTCGATCTTGACTAAAACTCGAGCCTAACACAACAAATACTAGCACACACGCGCTCTGCACCTGCTCCTGCCTGAATGGCACCCCCCTGCACTCCACCTTCCCCTCTCTCCCAGCAACGGGTAAGTGTGCTGCCACCTTCGCCGAGCACAAGTGCCGGGGTCCCCACTCCCAGGCGTGGTCTCCTCGACTTCTGAATTTGGTGTTGCCGAGTGTGACACAGTCGAATGCTCACCCTGGGAGTGTCCAGTGGTAACAAACTTCAGAGACTCACATCTCCCACCTCTAAAAACCTCTGGAATTATGGTTCAGCACCAGAATTTATGACTTATTAATACCATAAGCCTTCACGAGGGCTTCAGAAATGAGCTCTAGGAGGCTCGCATTTGGCATACCCACACACACCCCGCCGTCGCATATGTTCATTTGCTCACCCACTCCTCGTTACCCAGAAGAAACAGCATTTACTGAGTGTTTATGGAGGGCTAGGGCCTGGGCTAAGGACTGCAAGAAATGGGCTGGGGGAGAGAGTACCCTGTTGAAGAAACTGAGTGTAGATAAGCTTTCTTTTTTTATTAGATTTTTTGCCATAAGGTCCACGTGCTCACCAGAAAGAGAGAGAGAGGGAAAGTGAGCAATCACCCCCAAGGAGGGATGGTCATGCCACAATCCCTTTTCCTCCATTCCCCTCTCAGGATTTTGGACATGCACACACATGCACCCGGTGTGATTTTGGGGCCGCCGGGTCCAGGACTGGAACCATGGAGTCGGCCACGTGGGATCCAGCATCCTAACCACCACACCACCTGCTGGTCCCCAGATGGACACTCTGACTTCAGGGCTCGCCTCCGCTCCTTCTCTATGACCCAGAAACACCACAACAGCATGGCTTCGCAGGCAGCTATGGGGACTACGTGAGTTAACACACGCCGAAAGGGAGGTATGAGGGGGGAATAAATTTCTCTTCCCGAGAAAGCCTCTAGGAATGCTCAGGAGTAACTCGAAGAGTGAAGTGAGGAAGGGCATGAGATACCCCTCATGAGAACATTAAACAGGAGAGCCGCAGGGTGGCGACCGCTGTGAGGACAGGAGGAGGCGATGACACAGCCTGCAGGAAGGGAGGGCCACGTGCGTTCGGGTCCGTGTGCTGAGAAGACACGTGTGAGCAAAGGCACTTTCTGTCCGCTTGTCGTTTATGAGAGGGCACACGCGCTCCCAGGGAGAGACGGGAGGAAGTGAGCAAGCATCCTGGGCACGGCCATGCTGCAAGTCCTCCTTCAGCCTCCTCTGGGGCCTGGGCACACACGCACACGCACTCAGCATGTGTGCACAAGCTACCAGGCGTGGGACCTGAACTGCAGTTGGCCACGTGAGACCCAGCGCCTTCGCCACTACACTACTGGCTGGGCCCTGACAAAAGGTGTTTTCTACAATGAGCTACAGACAACAAAAAGGAAATGAAGGTCTACAGTGACTGTAACAGAGTGGAGTTAAGTCATGAGAAGGGTCCATGAAACAAGAGGGCAAGGAGGAAAGGCCTCAGGACCTGGGGTAGACGCCCAGCGAATCAGCTGTTACCCACCACTTGCTAACGCTGAGCGCCACCAGACACGAGACGGTGTGTCAGGTCACGGCTGCAGTAGGCGCGACAGTGATCCCGGACCAGGTTCATCTGAAAGTTTTAGGAGGCACAGGTTTAAGTACAGAACACAGACAATGGACAATACATTCTAGGAGAAGAAATGGAAAGCTAAATTTAAAATCTGAGAACAAATGGCAGATTAGTCATTGAAAAACAAAAAGCAAGGCCAGCAGGTGGCGTGGCAGTTAAAGGACTGGACTCCCACATGGCTGACCACAGTTTGAGTCTCAGACCTGGTGGCATGCTTTCTCACTTTCTTTTTTCCCTGAAATTAAAAAAGTATAATAAAATTATAATTTTAGAAAACAAACACGAGGGAATGCAATGGAAACAGAACAAAGCTATACCATGCTCAATGAAAGAGCCCGGTCATGAAAGGCCACACACTATACAGTTCTGTCTACCTGGGATGGCCGGCGAGGGGACTTAGACGGAGAGCAGACAGGTGGCTTCCAAGGGGCTGGGGGACGGGAAGTGAGTGCTAATCGGTACAGGTTTCTTCTTGGGGAGATGAAAGTCTTCTATAGTTAGTTTGGGGGACGGCTGTACCATTCTCTGTATGCACTAAAAATCACTGACTTGAACGCTTTAGGGGTGAATGGTCCACTGTGTCAATTACACCTCACTAAAGCTGCTTTGGGAAAAGGAAATAAAGCTATGTGAACGTGGACAAGGTGCAGCCGCTCTGAGTGCTAGATAAGAAATCAAATACAGCCGAGGAGAGGTACACGCTTCCTGGGGACTCAGAGCAAAGAAGCGGGCAGCGGCTGGTAGAAGGCAAACGTTAAAAATGAAGGCTTAGACATAGATAATGCGGTAGAGCTAGGATGGAAATGCAAATAAGTAGTAAAAATAATAAAGCTAAATAACCTTGAAGAACTAAAAATTAAACAGGGTAAGAGTTCAGAAGTCTGGGAGAGATTAAACGCAGCAAAACAAAAGAAGAAGTGGCCTTCGGGAGGCCTCTCCAGGAGACTCCACTTTCGCAGCTTCACTACCGTGGTCTAGTCCAAGAAGGCTGGGCCGACGCCCGACGGGGCAGGGTCCCCAACACACTTGCCCGCGGTGCGTGGGCACCACACGGCCAGGCCAGCTGAACCCCAAGCCTGACGCTTCGCCACCAGGTAGTAGAAGCAGCAGGGTGTCCTTGGCCACCCTGAACCTGGAAGCTTCCTCTTCTCCCATGAGCATATTTGTAAAGCCTTCCTCTTCCTCTTCTGACAGGGATGGCTCACCTGCACTGATACCCCATGAGCATTTTCAGCTGGAAAAAAGGCAGCCTGACTGCGGTGCCACCTCCCTGGTAAATACAGAAAGCAAACCACGATTCTGAAAATTCCTGACTGGCCGTCAGCGGGAGTAGCCACAGCAGCGACTCCACCACCTGTTACTTTATGAAAACGTTCGCCCAGGCTCTGGCTCGCTCCCAGATCACACGTCCAGCACGGGCATGAGCTTGCTGAGAATGTCCGCACTCTCCAAATCACCCAGCTCCCACCTGCGTGGGGTTTTCTCTTGGCCAGTGTCCTGCACCCTGGCTGCACCTCCCTGCATTCAGGGCACACAGCAGACTCGCCCAGGCCAGCAACTGTGGAGCCCCGAACCTCGACTTTCTTCCCAGACATCTCCCATTCTCCAGCTTCATCTCAGCACTGGCCGAGCGTGTGTGTGTGTGTGTGTGTGTGTGTGTGTGTGTGTACTGGGGGGGATTTTCAGGCAGGGTCTGGCTGTGTCGTGACTCTCCTGCCTCAGTCTCCCGAGTAGCTGGGACCACAAGTGTGTGCCATAGCACCAGGAGGCAGTCTCTTTTTGACCTTTTTCAGAAGACTCAAAGTCAAGTTCATGGGGTATGTTATTAATAAACTCCAAAGTGTTGCCGTGTATTCCACGAGAGGACACGGGCAGGGCGCTCTGCCACTCGGTGAGGCCCAGGGCTGGGTGGAGGGCTCTCCCACCTCACGGTGTGGGACTGTCATTTACTCCTCGCAGAGTCACAGCCATGTTGTGGACGCACGTGTAACAAAAAGTGACACCAGGCCAGAGTGGTGCGTGCCCACGCTCCAGAGAGGAAGAGGGATGGGCCCTGGGGCACCCACAGGCAGACGGGCAGCCACTGGCCCACGAGCACCTACGCGCCGACGAGTCCTCAGAAGCTCCTGTCTGTGGGGGAGCTGAGCTCCTGCAGGCCCGGGAAGGACCACGAGCACTAAAGAAGAGAGGAAGTGGCAGGAGGCCAGGAAGGGGACCTCCACTCCAGACCTGCACAAGACGGCTGAGCACTGGAGAAGAGGGGCTGAAAGACCAGCTGACGCCACGGGAGGGATGTGGCGTCTGTCCTGAACGCTAGACGACATTAAAGACAGAAAACACTAACATGTAATAGAAAGTGGGATCACGGAAAACCTTTTTATCTTCAATATTATGAAGTTCCCCACTGAATAAATATACCACAGTTTAACACAAGACACTGGGCCAGTGGAGGACCAGCAGCAACGCCATGCTCTGCGATGCTGGGCCACGCGGGCAGGCCCACGTTCATGTCCTCAGACCTCCCACAATCCCGGCTCTGAGGCGAGGGTGGGTTACAGCATGAAAACCGGATTGGGGGTGATGGCTCCCCCTCTCTCGATGTCATGGAAATAAACAAATACACTTTTCAAAAAAGAAAAAGCTGAGAGAATTAACATCAACTATAAGCTATGTGTTCTATTAAAAATAAGAAATTTGAGAGAGTAAAAGTATACGTAACACAAAAATACCTTGATTCAAAGACTACGTCACAAATATACACTTGAGAAAGAAATGGATTTTGTGGGAATGAGTAAAAAATAAAAAATAAAAACGAAGAGAAGAGTGAGGATGTAAGACAATGTGCGGAGGTGGAACTCAGAGGCGGCAGCAGGTGCAGACGAGGCCCCAGAGAAGAACGCTGTGCTCACCGGCCGGCACTGCCACTCAGCAAGCCGAGGCCAGGGGAGGCCGGCTCTGCCTCCTGGCCCACCTGAAAGTCAAGGCCAATGGTACGAGCCTGTGGTCCCCGCTACTTGGAAGGCAAAGGCAGGAGGATCACAACACAGGGAGACTTAAAAACATGGAAAAAGGGGACCAGCAGGTGGTCTGGTGGTTAAGGCATTGGACACTCCCACATGGCTGACTATGGTTTGAGTCCTGGACCTAGTGGCTTGCTTTCTCATTTTCTCTCTCTTTCTCTCTCTCTCTCTCTCTTTTTCTCTCTTTCCCTGTGTGAATCTCTGGTCAAATTAGAAAGTAAATGAATAAATAAAATTAAAGAAATAATTCTTTAAAAATATTTTTTTTAATTAAAATAAAATTAAAAAGTGGAAAAAATCAAAACAGATATAAAATTAATTAACACAGAGCTCTTTGGGGTTTTTTTGTTTTTGTTTTTGTTTTGTTTTGTTTTTTGAGATTTTTGCTATAGGGTACATGTGCTCACTGGAGCGACAGAGAGACAGAAATGAGAAATCACCCCCCAGGGCGGGTGGTCACACCACAATCCCTTCTCTTCCATTCTCCTCTCGGGATCTTGGGCACGCACGCACACCCAGCATGAGTTTAAGCCGCTGGGTCCAGGACTCAAACCACAGTTAACTACGTGGGAGTCCAGTGACGTAACCTTTCTATCATCTGCTGGTCCCCAGCTCTTCAGTTTTAAGTAAACTAGGCTGCAAGGCGACAACTCCATGGACCTTAGGACAGGAAACCCTCATGACTGCTCAGGCCTGCCCCTGCTGTAAGAAGTGGAGCAGGGGTCACAGGAAATAAACCGAGTCAGGCTGACTCAGACAGCGCTGCCTGGGTCCCAGGCCCAGCAGTATGGCTGAGCTGGTGAAAAGAGCTCCGATACTTCAACCATGCCAAACTAGGCTTGGCTGAGAGTGGCCGTAGAACAGAGGAGTTCCAGATGGTTCCAGAAAACTGAAGAGGCTTTCCATCATGCCTCTGGAAAGATTGCAATGATGAGATAATGCACAGGGAGTGAGTACCGAGCTGGGGGAAGAATCTAGGCCTGTGATGTCTGACAGAACTTTCCACTGAACTATCTTTTCTTTTAATATGCCACAGGATGCGTGTGCTCGCCAGAGAGAGGTGGGGCGGGGTGTTGAGAAAGCTCCCCTGTGAGGGTTGGTCATGCCATAATCCCTTCTCCATTTCTCCCTCCTTTCAGGTTTTGGGCATGCAACACTTGTCTGGTGTGTTTTCTCAAGTCACTGGGTCCAGGACTCAAACCACGTGGTCAGCCCTGTAGAACTGAGCCTCCTTAACCACAAGGCCCCCCTCGAACTTTCTGATAGAACTTCCCAGGGACTGGAATGCCCTCTAGTCTAACTCCATGGCCTGCAGGCACAGGTGGCTACTGAACACGTGTACCGTGGCTAGCAGGAGGAACCGAATTATTTATTTTTCACCGTAATTTAAAATACTGCATGTGGCCAACAGAACAGTATAGTGGGGTAAACATGTGCACCCTTCCTTATTGGTCAAAAGGAACGGGAACAGAAAGCTTTCTTATCTTTGTTAAATAGAGGTGAGGTGGTAAAAAAAAAAAAAAAAAAAAAAAACTGTTAAAAGAAAAAGTGGGCCGCATAAGGAGGAAAACTAAATGCGGAACAGTGAGTATGACATCTTTATAAGAGATGACATTTAGCAGACATAAAGGGGACAGTGCCATGTGCAGCAATGGCAGTTAGAAGACAGCAGAACAGAGGCAGAATGGCAAATGAAGGTGGCAGACACAGGCCACGAGTGAGGAACTGGACAGCTTGGAAACACGGCGTATTCTCCAAAAACGTAAAATAGGATAAAACCTGGCTCGAAAATCTAATTCAGAGCCTGAATGTATATAGCCTGACCTTGTTTATCCCTAAAAATGCTCTGAATGTGAATTTTTATAAGAAATGCCATATTTTCTACTCTTTGTACACTTTGGGTTTTACTATGTGTAAAATCAAACAACAGTTTGATTTGACACACACCCAAGGTCTCTACCTTTCACTCCCATTAAAAGCAATGCATGTATTAAAATGCAACCCTGGGGCCGGGAGGTGGCTTGGTGGTTAAGGTTGCTGGACTCCCATATGGCTGACCATGGTTCAAGTCCCAGACCTGGTGGCTTGCTTTCTGACTTTCTCTCTCTCACTCTCACTCTGTCCCTCTCTATTCAAATTTAAATAAATAAATAGTTAAATAAAATAATTCTTTAAAAAAATACCAAACCACACACCCAGCCCTGACTGCAGCGATGTCATGGAAGTGACTACTGGTGCGGTCTCTCCGACTGCGTGGAGCCCGTGTTTAACTCGGCCTGGGCCACGATGCTAACAGGATCTGGAGCAGGAGTTTCAGGACAGGTTTTGCCCCACTGTCCCTTGCACAGAGGCCTTACTCCCAGGCAGATCTGTGAACAGCTGAACTCTAACTCACATCACCTTCTTAACCCACCTCCACTCTCATCCTGCTTCCTCAGGACACCACCACCTCCAGGGCGTCCCAACCTTCCCACCAACCTACCATCTGTACAGCCACCAGCAGCCACCAGAATCAAGGCCACGTGACCACCAACCAATCACAGTGTCCTGTGGCATGGCACTGAGAGACTAAGTGAGCACCAGAGGACAGGTCCCTGCTAGCTGCTTCCCATTTGCACCACCTCTGGTGGCCCAGGAACCCCGTCCCCTGTGTACAGGCAGCTGACTAATTTGCATACTATGCCTTCCTGTGAGTCCCCCAGTCAAATGCAGAAATCCGTATCACGACGTCCTCGGTTCCTATCATGCAGGGCGCAGCATGGTGGAGCCTCCATGCGGACGTGGCAGGTGCCCATGTCGGACTCTGCTCACCTGGGGTCATCACAGCAGCCCTCTTAGGGTCTCTGAAATGCTTCAGGTTCTCCTGAGACTCAGCAGTAACACTTCCTGGAAACCGGAGCAAGCCGCTCCTCCCCAGCCCATCAGACCCCACAGCTCCTTTTCATTGCGTACTTCACTTGCAATGTGCTCTTTCCTATTCCGGATTAAACATCAATGCATTAATCCCTGAGGCCATCCGAATACCTCAAACTAAAGTCGAGTAGCCTTTCATCAGATGCCCTTGGAAATGCAGCAAGTGCTTGGCCAAGGCAGGGTAGCTCTAGAGCCCTCCTGCGTGGAGAGCAGCCGCTGTCCCACACCCCTCTCCACACGCCATGCTGCCGAGAGACACCTGGCTTGAGGGTCCCACAGCTCTGCCTGTGTGTCTACTATGTGAATAGATACGTGCGTGTACGTGTGTGTCTGAGCATCTATATACATGCATGTCTGCAGCACATGTAAAAGGAGACCGCTTGTCTTTTCAATTTTGCCAGAGGGCACATGTACTCGCCAGAGAGAGACAGAGAGAGACGGAAAGAGAAAGCACCCTCTCCACGGGGCACAGCCACACACCCCCTTCTCCATCTCTCCTTCCTCTAGGGGTTTGGGCACACATGCACATGTGCCCGAGTGTCTCTCAAACTCCTGAGCCTGGGACTCAAACCATGCAGCCAGCCCTGTGTGATCCAACCACATTAACCACCACCCTACTGGCTGGTTCAAAAATTTCTTCATTCCTTCAACAAAAATAAGCTACGGAAATGTGCCTAGAATGGCCAGGCCTGCTGTAGACCCTAAAAATACCCTCCTCCGACCGCGTCTTTCCGGTCTAGAACCTGCAGTGCCTAGCGGAAGGCCTAGCACGACGGACACTGGAGGAGGGAAGAGCAGGCCTCGCCTCCGCAGCACTGTGTTTGCAGGGAGCGCAGCCATCGAGCCCAGGGAGAGCAAGGTACTGGAAGCACTGCCACTCCCCTGGAGACCGAGTTGTGATGAGCAGCTTTCCTCCCGTACTCAGGGGGAGCAGTCATCTGTCCGTTGGTCTGAGGGTGCACTGCGCGGCAGGCAGGACCCTCGTGGGAGCCGTGAGCGGTGGACGCGGTGGAGAGTGGGTAAGCCGGTGTGCACATCTCCAGCTGGCACTCAGGGCTGCCAGGAAAATCAAAGGTCCCCGCAACCGGGGAGGAAGTGAGCAGGGGCCTAGCGCGGGAGGGCGGGATGGGGCTGCAGAGGAGGCCCCAGCCCCGTGAGGTGCAGCTGATGGGGCGTGGTCGGGGGAGACCAGGCGGGAGGAGGGGACCAGCGGGATCAGTGTGGAAAGATGGCTGCAAGTTCACTGGCTGAAAGAAGGCCACCGTCACTGAAGCAGAGTGAGGGAGGAAGGGTGGCATGGAGGAGCTGACTGGGCAGTGCCCTGGGAGCCCCTGAGAAGGGTCTGAATTACACGCTAGGCTCGTGGAAGTCCTCTGCAGAGTCCTAAGTAAAAGAGTACAGGATTTTCTTTCCTTTTTTGGGGATTTTAATCTTAAAAAACAATTTTTCCAGAGGGCACATGCACTTGCTAAAAGTAGGGGGACATCGCCTACAGGGAATGGTCACACCTCAAACCCTTTTCTTCCATCTCTCCCTATTTTCAGGATTTGGGTCATGCACGTACATATACCTGGAGTGTTTCTCAAGTAGCCCAGACCAGGACTCGAACTGCACAGCTGGCCATGTGGGATCCAGCAGCCTTAACCACCACGCCACAGTCTGGCCCTCATTATAATTCTTAAAACTTTATTTTAAACGTTTTTGCCATAGGGTGCATGCACCCACCAGAGAGAGAGAGAGACAGTGAGAGGGAAAGAAAGAAATCACACCCCACCACAGTCCCTTCTCCTCCATTCTCCTCTGGGGATTCTGGGCACACATATATTCATGCACAACATCTGGCATGAGTTTCAAATCACAGGGTCCAGGACTCAAACTGCAGTCAGCCATGTGGGAGTCTAGCACCTTAACCACCACGCCACCCACTGGCCCTTAATTTTTAAAACTTTTTCATTTAAACACATTTATTTTAAAATTTTAAATATTTCCACCCCCTTTATTCATGACAGAGTACATGCACAGACACATGAGTGGCAACGTGAAAGAGAGGGACACCCTTCACACAGTCTGGTTACGCCACAGCCGTCCTCCGGCCCATCAGATCCTGGGCACCTGCCTGTGTGCCCGGCACATTTCAGACTGACAGGACTGGGGGTTTGAACCACAGTCACCATGTGGGATCCAGCTTCTCTTGAACTGCTCATTACTGCTGTGCCGTGGGCTGGCCTGAAATAACTTTAGACAGACAAAAGTAGCAAATCCAGCACAGGGAGTTCCCCGATGCCCCCCCTTCTGCAAACGTGAACATCTCACCGCACGACAGCAAGCACGGTGGGACAGCTGCGAACAGGGAGCTGGCACTGTGGCGTTATGAGCTGGCTATACGGCGTTATGCACACTTGGTTCGACTCTGCCAACCCCATGGCCTGATTTCTGCTCTAGGTCCCCATTCAGGACCCCACGTGGCTGCCTTGCTCCTTCTAAAAACCCTCTGCTATGGGTGATGAATGGCTTTGGGGGGTGTCAAAGTGGTATAAAAACCCTCTGCTATTGGTGGTGAATGGCTCTGGAGGTGTCAAAGTGGCAGTGAGGGCTCACTCCAAGGTTACTGCTGTCACCGAGGCCAAAAGTAGAGTGCCAGCAGGTGCCCAGGTGCCAGCAGCACAGAAGCAGCCAGATTCACCACGGAAGGTCCAGGATGCGAGGACGGGAATGAGGCCGCCTCCCTGGGCCCTACCCTGGGTGTGTGGGTAACAGTGGCACATTTACTGAGCAGGACCAGGGGACAGACGCGGGACCCAGTCAGGGTCTGTAAACTGAAGATACTGCCACATACCGAGCATGGTGTCAAGGAGACAGCTACATCCTCGAGGTGGAGGGAGGACGTGGGCAGAGATGGGGCACTCACGCTGCGGCCGTGGAGAGTACGGCCGGAGCAGAGGGCCTGGGGAGCATGCTTCAAACCCGTCAGAGAGGCGGGCCCAGCAAAGGCCTGAGGAGGGCAGGTGGGCCAAAGGCAAGCTGAGAGTGGGACTCGTAGAAACCAAGAGAGGAGACCTTCTCAAGAAGAGGAGAAGGGACCACACGTGGAACGCCTCGGAGAAAGCATGAAGCAGCCTAAAAAGCGAGCAAGGGGTGGCAATGTGTTGGCCGCTGGTGACCAAAGGCAGGGTGTGCACAATCAGGGCAAGGGACAGTCTGAGGGCCGACGTGTGAGGGTAAGCAGAGATGTGGGGAGAGCCCATGTGCTCAGCTCCTTAGAGAAGGTGGCCATGAAGTATGGCAGAGAAACCAGGGGACATGGCAGCCAGGGAGGGCTCGGGCAGGGCTGAGGGTCTAGTGGACGCCTTGGGCTGACAGGATGACCCAGCAGCAGGGAAGGACCCAAGGACATGGGGGACGGAAGGCCTAGGGCAGCACAGGTGTGAAGGGCGGCGAGAAGCTAGCACCCACTGCACAAGTGAAGGGGCTGGGCGTTACCCAGCAGAGGCAAGTTTCTAAATAAAGAAAATCAGACAGGCAAGCCTATTTCTAGACTTTCAGAGAGGGGAAGCAGGGACAGGAAGGTAATCTCTGGGGGTATGGCTGAGAGGTGTCAGGTGCTGTGAGGTGAGAGAGAGTACTGAGAGCCCTCCAGATGACAGGGCTGCCAGCTGGAGCTCGCTCCTTCATGACAGTACTCGGGACCAGGACATTCCAAAGGCACGGTCAGGCGTTGGCGTATTCATCGAATGAATATATAAAGGCATGAGTGAATGGATGAGTTGATGCACCACAAAATCAATTTGCAAATCGAAGTCTATTATGAAAACAAAGCAGAGGGGTGGGGGGCAGAGTAACATGATACACTGTAGGCGCCTGGAACTGAAGGGTAAAATTGCATTTTATGTTGCATTCTATAATGTAATAATGAAAGGACAGCCCAAGTTTTAAAAAAGAGAAGCTGGGGACCAGCAGATGGCACAATGGTTAGGTTACTGGACGGTTCGGGTCCCAGACCTGGCAGTTAAAGCTCACACTGCATGCATGTGCATGCATGCCTTCACGTACACTATCTCGTCATCGTTCATATATATGAGAAGGTTAGTGATGAACCCCAAAATCCCAAGAGGAGAATGAAGACGAAGGTACTGCGGTGTGGCCATCCCCCTGGGGGTGATTTCTCACGTTCTGTTTCTCTGTCTCTCCGGTGAGCATATGCATCCTGTAGCAAAAATTTCCCAAAAAAATAAATAAATAAAGAGGGAGGCAGTTACGAACAATGCTGCTATGAATACGAGCAGGCATTTCTCCACAGAAGATGTGCAAAAGACCAGTGAGCACATGAAAAGGCGTCCAGCGACCCTGGGCCTCCGGGAATGCACACAAGAGCCACAGGGAGGTGAGACCTCACGCCCACGGGGCTGGCTACATGAGAACAAAGACCAGGGGAGCTGGCGGGGACCGAGAGGAGCTGGAACCCTTGCACATTGCCAGTAGGAATACCAAATGGTAGGGCCCCAGTGGAAAATGGCTTCTCAAAATGCCAGACACGGAATTACCACAGACCCAGCAAGCCTCCTCCTGGGCACATACCCCAGAGTGGAAACGTCCCGGACAAAACGATATGCAACATCCACAGCAGCACTGTCCATTACAGACGAGACGCGGAGGGCCCGAAGGTCATGAACTGACGGGCCACCTCACAGCGGACGGCTGCTCGGCTATGAAGGGACGACGCCCTGGCCCATGCTCCGGCGTGGCCGAGCCTGGAAGGGTGACAGCGGACACGGAGAGCACACGTATGATCTCCTTGATTGGTGTGACATGTCTTGAGGAAGAACACGAGGGAAGACCAGGTTTTGCAGGATTCCAGTGCTTCTCACAAAGCTGCAATGATCGAGAGGGTAGCATATCGGCACAAGGACAGATGATGACAGGGTGAGGCGGTCAGAGACGGACTCACACACACGCACACCCAGGTCAGGTGCGAGCACCCTACAGAGCACGGCGCCCAGCCCAGGCTAGGCACCCATCTCCTCGGCTGCCATGCTGAGGTCCTGGGCCAGCATTGGGCGCCACGTGGGACAGGAGCACTCACCGTACGCCTGTGAGCAGGACTGACGAACAACACGACATCGGTCTCGTCGCATGCTGCGGGCGGCAATGCTAACGGGTGGGCCCTGAGGGCACCTTCAGCAGCTCCTCGCAGAGCTAAACACACGACAACAGCCCGGCGGCCCCAGTCTGGACACGCACCCTAGAGAAGTAAACCTACGTCACACCAAACGCTGCATGCGAATGTTTATGCCACTCTGCACAACGCCGAACCCTAGACAGACACATAAATGTCCTTCAGTGGGCCATCGGGCACACACACCATGGCCCGACACACATGGAATGCTACCTGGCATTACAAAGATCGACTACAGGTACATGAGAATGAATCTCGGAACTGTCATACTAGGTGAAAAAAAATTTAAAAAGCAGTCTGAAAACATCACATACGCCATGGTTCCATTTTAATGACACGCTCCCAAACGCAAAACCACAGGATCAGGTTAGATCAGTTGCTGCCAGGCTGGTAAGGGTGCCTGGAGGTGAGCCTATAAAGGGTCATACGGAGAAGAGAACTGTGCACCTAGGCATATAACTGAATACCAGCAGCTGTACACCAAGAGGGAAAAGGCAGTTTACAACAATCATCAAAATAAAATTAAACAAGAATCGCCACACGATGTTGCAATTCTAGTCCAAGTTTCTACTCATGAGAAATTAAAGCATCTATCTACACCAACCTTATAAGCAAGGTTCAGAACAGTTTCAGTTATTATAGTCAGGATGTGGAAACAGTCCAACGAACACAGGTGGCAAATAAACTGCAGTATAGCCATACCACAGAATGGGGCTCACTGGAAAGAGACTAAGGACTTGACCCACGCTACACTACGGATGAACCTCAAAAGCAACATGTTAAGTGAAAGAAGTCAGACACAGAAGACCACATATCACTTAACTCCAATGATGGGAAATGTCTCAAAAAAGCAAATCTTCAGAAGATAAAAGTAGGTTCGTGGTTGGGGCTAGAAGCAGGTATTCTCCGAAAATCTCATGGGGTGACAGAAATATTTTCAATACAGCTGATGGTTGGTGATGCTCACACAACTCTGTATTTTCTTTTCTTTTTTTTTTTAAATAATTATTTTTCAGACCAGCAGTTGGCGTAATGGCTAGATCGCTGGACTCCCATGTAGTCGACTGGCAGTTCTAGTTCCGGACTTGCTGGCTTAAACTCACACCAGATACGTGTGCATGTGTGTCCAAGATCCTGAGAGGAGAATGGAGAAGGGATTGCGGAGTGGCCATCCCCCTGGGGTGGGGTGATTTCTCACTTTCTGTGTCTCTGTCTCTCTCTGTCTTTCTGGCAAGTGCACGCGCCCTATAGCAAAAATCTCCCCCCCTCAAAAAAAAGAGAAAGAATTATTTTTTATTGAACTTTATTTTATTTATTTATTTTAATTTGACCATAGAGGGACAGAGAGAGAGGGGAAAAAATGTAAAAGCATGCCACCAGGTCCAGGACTCGAACCGTGGTCGGCCCTGTCGGAGTCCAGTGCCCTTAAGCACCACACCACCTACTGGCCCCACAACTCTATATTTTCTAAAAATAAGTGGGTGAAATGTATTTTCTTTTGTTTTTTATAGAGTTTTGCTATATGGCACGTGCGCTCGCCAGAGAAATAGAAAACAAAAGAATCACCCCCCAGGGGGATGGCCACGCTGCAACCCCTCCATCCTCCTCTCAGTGTTTTGAACATGCACACACACGCCCAGCATGAGTTTTAAGCCGCTAGGTCCAGGACGCAAACCGCGGTTGACCTCGTGGGAGTCTAGCAACGTAACTGCTACATCGTCTGCTGCACCCGTGGATGGTACACTTTTAAGAACTGAGTTTTAGAGCATGCAAATTATGCCTTAAGAAAACTGTAAAATGGTGTTCAATTACTCTATCTATCTCTTTATTTATTTAGCTATAGGGCATGTACATTCACCTAAGAAAGAGAAAAAGTGAGAAATCACCCTCCCTGCCAGGTGTGATGACCATGCTATAATCCCTTCTGCTCCGTTCTCTTGGAATTTTGAGCATACACACACACACACGCACCCGTGCACGCGCACACTCGCGCGCGCACACACACACACACACACACACACACAGCATGTTCTTTTCAAGCCACAGGTCCTGGACTCAAACCATGCAGCTGACCATGAGGGATCCAGCTTCCTCAATCTGCACACCACCTGCTGATCCTAATATTGCTGTTTTTTACAGAAATAAAAACCTGACCCCTATCACACAGTATACACAAATGTAGCAATTTCACGTGGATTATAGACATAAATATGAAAAGTTAAACAATGGAGTAGTGAGGAAATAATAGCTTCATGACCTCAGAGGGAAAGCAGTAAGACACAAAAGGCATTAAAGCCAACAAAGGAAAGACTAAGACACTGTATGTCAGGTCACACCATATGTCATTTGCCAAAAGTTGGCCATTTAGGTCTACAAAAATGGCAATTTCATAGTAACAAGGCAAGACCAGGTAGGAAAAGGCATTTGCCACACATGCCACTTACAAAGACTTGGTAGCCTACATATGCAGAGCCCCTAAAAATCAGTAAGAAGACCAAATCAAGCCAGGCGACTCAGTAGAAAAACACACAAGAAACTTGAACAGGCACTTCCCCAGGAGTCACCCAGATGGCCAACAGACATGGGACAAGGCGCACACACCCAGGGACATGTAAATCAAACATGGAATTGCAAATTGAAACCACCACAGGAAACTACACCCACCCAACAAGTGGCTAAAATTAAAAAGACCGACAAGGACAGGTGAGGCCTGGAGCAGCACTCTCCTGTTCCTAGCGGGTGTGTAAGTGGGTGAGGCCATTGGTATGGGGTCGTGAGAGAAGTCATGACACATTTAGCATAGAAACAGAAAAATATGTCATGACTTTTCTGATGACCTAATAAATGAATTGGTGTCACCTGCTGCGTCATGCCTTAGTCCAGCAATTCCACTCCTAGACCTGTACCTGCTCAATGGAAATGCAGGGAAGCGTCCATGAATATTCCCGGCTCTGTGAAAACCGGAGATGGGAGACAACCCAAATGCACATCAGGAGCAGGCTGGTGGACGCACCACGTGTGTTACAGAGACGACACCACAGTGATGAAATGAACGCACAGCCACCAGCAGCAGGAAGAACAGGCTGTGACAGGAGCCGCCACAAGAGAGTACACGCTGCGGATTCCACTGGTGTGAAACTCAGACACAGGTCAAAGTTATCTGTGGGGTCGGGCTTCAAGACAGTGGCTACGCTGAGGAGGAAGTGGATGGGGTTGCGAGGGGCATGAGAGGGCTTCTGGAATGTTCTATTTCACCAGGGTGCTGGTTGCGTGAGTGTGTTCATTTTGTGATAATCCTTCAAACTGTACACTTGTATCACATACTTTTACGTACGCACATCAAATGTCAATGCAAAAATTCATTTTAAAAACTAGGCATCCAGGTACCAACCCTATGATCTAGTGGTTAAGGGAGCTGATCCCACATGGCTAACTACAGTTCAAATCCCAGCTCCAGTGGTTTGAAAAATACACCAGGCATGTGTGTACCCCAAATCCCTATAGGACGGAGAAATGGAAGAGAAGGGATTGTGGTATGAGCACACCACATGGGGGGGTGCATCCTTTCTCCCTCTCTGTCTGTCTCTCCCTCTGGCAAGCACACAAGCCCTCTGGCAATTAAAAAACAAAACAAAGCCCAGGCACTCACACTCTTCAAAAATGCCAAAATCAATAAAGGAAAAGAAGAAAGGCTGAGGCATTGTTCTAGCTCAAAGGAGACTAAGCAGACGTGATAACTAAACGTAACTAAACTCCTGACTGAGTCCTGGATCAGAATCGTAGAAGCTCTAAAGGAACCACTGAACTACTCATGGGATCTGAACACTTGATGAGACTGTCTTGTCAACATTAAGTTTCTTGAGTGTGATCATTTGTTTTGTCTACACAAGAGAGTGTCCTTGTTCTTGGGAGATAGATGTTGAAAAATTCTGGGGTGAAGGGCCACGATGCCCGCAGTCCACCCTGTGATGGTCTGATGGCTCAGCAGAGAAAAAGAGACAGACACACATATACACACATAGACATGCACACACGAGAGATATGCACATATATGTCTACTGTCTAATTGTGTATATATATATATATATATATATATATATGTATATATATATACACACACACACACATATCTAGAGAGATACAGAAAGCAAATTTAGCAAACTGTTAACAATTGGCAAACCTAGGCCAGGTGGCATATCTGCAGTCATTATACTGTTCTTTGAACTCTTATCTAGTTTTGAAATTCATCAAAATAAAATGTTGGGAGAAAAAAACAAAAGCAAGACAAAAAGCAGGCAAAGCCAAACACTAAGCTAAATATTTGAGGATGCGTGACGGTATGCAGCCTAATAGGAGGCAGTTACCAAATGCCTCGTAATCGCTTCACTGCGAACCAGCTGACACATGCCTTGGATGCGAGGTGCTCCGTGAAAATATTCATGGGGCCAGGAAACATACTGACCCTGGCTAAGTTATTCGATGCCCGTTCGATATCGTGTTTATGGCTTGCCCACTATCCTCTCTAAAGTAAACCAGACTGCCTTCACTGAAGTTGCAACAAGCCAGCACATCTGCCAATCAGCAAGCTGGTTTAACACAGTATACATACCCAGGTCACGCGTGACAGCAACGAGACCCTGAAAATGTATACTCTGAAGGTGCTTATCTCTGATTGTGAGACTTTAACCACATTCCTACACACTTACAAAAAATCTCACCACGCTTTGTAAAATGAATAAATAAAGATGCTCAGCACGACTGAGTGGCAGTATGTCTCTGTTCACCTGCATTTCTGTCTCTGTGCCTTTTCTTTTTCCCCAACCTTTTGCTTTGCAGTACTAAGCCCCATGATGGGCACTGACAAGGATGTACACTTGGAAAGAAAACCAGGAAGAAAAACAAGGATGGGGCCACTTGTACTGGCTAGACTGCGGTCACCTTTGGCAGGAAGGGGACAGGAGGCACCTGGGTGGCGGGTGGACTTTTGGAGCCTGGCCAGTAGACACAAGGGTGGTCACTTTGTAATAATCAAACCATACATTTTTTATGCAGCCTTCTGTATCTGCATCGTATGTCAAAATGTTTTCTCGCGGTTTCACAAAAGAACAGACAGAGAGCATGCAGAGGTGCAGGCGGGTGTACAAGCAGCTTATAATCTGCCTGCAGGAAGAGAGGGCAGCTTCGTCACTGACGTGCTGAGTGATTATGTGCTCACTCAGACGCTAGCCTTAGTCATTCATTATACACAAAGACAAAAACGCATGTGCACGCAGACGACCCTGCAAAGCATGTGTGCACCAAACCAACGGCATGCATGGTTTCTTTCATGATTGTGTCATTAGATTTCCAACCTCCCAGGTCTTGGCCTTCTTCCTGGGGCCTCAGCCCCTTTGTCTTCACCAGATACAAGCCAGCCCCTCATCGTCCATGGTGTCAAGATCAGAGCTTTGCTCTCCTCCCAGTACACAGGAGGCTCACTATCTTCCACACCTCCCAGGAGGTTAGTTTTCGTTC
Source organism: Tupaia tana (assembly GCA_026018925.1). Taxonomy (NCBI): domain Eukaryota; kingdom Metazoa; phylum Chordata; class Mammalia; order Scandentia; family Tupaiidae; genus Tupaia; species Tupaia tana. The sequence goes on along the minus strand of JAKSZU010000016.1, from coordinate 82,422,680 downwards.
TCTGACAATTAGACACCCTTGGAACACAATCCAGGAGGCGGTGCTCTCCGTGGCCGTGCCACAGTAAACTCTGGTCCCCTCCAGGCTCTTCAAGCATCCACACACACACCACACACCCTCACCGCTTCTGCGCATAATGCTCTGACTAACCGAGGTCACGGTTACAGCCGTCCTCGAGCGGAGGCCTGCAGTACAGAGATCATGCCAGGTGAGAAGCAGGTCAGACGTGCCAGCCTGGCTGTGAGGACTACCGGCTCGCACTGCAAAGGAGGCAGTCAGTTGGAGGCTTTCAGTCTTCTTTGAAACCCAGGGAACTGCACGATCTTTATGACCTGAAGTCTTCCCAGTTTCTTTGGGAAAGGGTGAGCAGAGTAGTGAGGACATGCCCCACACCTTGTTTACCTCCTTTGTTCTGTAGGGCGTCTCATCCTCATCACCCAACGCAGAAGCCTCTGGGTCACTTTCTTCTCTTCCTCTCCCTCCCGTCAGGCCTAGTCATGTCTCCCCTCGAATGGATCAGCACCTTTCCACCCCACTGCCTGGACCTCACTGCTCTTGGGAGCTAGCAACAGCGTCCAAACCCACCTGCCGGCTTCCAGTCTCCTCTCCTCTCATCCTCTACTCTGCCACACAGTCCATCTTTCTGTAAGACTCACAGTGGTTACCCTCTCATAACAACAGAAGAGCCAAAAAGAAAAAAAAGGGAAGATTGTTGCGGTTAATATTTAGAGAACACTTACTGTGCTCTTGCTGCATGTAACCCGTGCCGGTCCTACAAACAGGGCGATCCTGAACTGTCAGCAGGCCCAGCATCAACCCCGTGGCATGCAGAGTTGCTCACTACCCGGCCAAAACACTTTTCCACCCCTTCTCCCAAGCCAGGCTTTGCTCCTTCCCTGACACTCGCAGTGCTGTTTCTCAGACACCCCAGTCTCCATGTCTGCCTGCCTTTTGGTTGTTTCCTTGCCTTTTTATTTTATTTTAGGTTTTCGTCACAGGGCATATGTGCTTGCCAAAGACAGATAGCAACAGAGAGAGGGAAACTGAGAACTCTCCCCCCAGCCAGTGTGACCACGCTGCAATCCCCTCTCCATTCTCCCCTGGGGATTTGGGGCACGCGCGTGCACACACATACACACATACACGAGCCGCTGGGGCCAGGACTTGAACTGCAGTCAGTCATGCAGGAATCCAGTGCCTTAACCACCACTACCTGAAGGCCCCTGCCTCCTTGCCTTTTTAGATATTCCGCTAGTGTTCCAGTGTCTGTCTAAGTGCTCCAACTACACTTAAAATTGCTTTAAGTCCAAGATGTCACACTTGAAAATTAAAATTTCACTTTTGCTGAAACAACCAACCAAGCTTAACATATCCTTTCGTAAAAGTAACTCCAGCGATGGCTTTAACGGAGTCGAAAATTCTGGCTTCTGTGAGCACGGCACTCTCCTAACGACCCGGTGGTCATTTATGCTCCAGGACAGGTCTTCAGAGCTCCTGAAGCTGCAGCTAGGTGAAGAATCTAGGTTTAGGACATTACGCCACACAGCTACCTCACACCATGGCGACTTGTGATGCCACTGCTGACTTTCCGGTTTTACGTACTTGAGAAAACTTCCATAACAAGAGGGAAGCTGCAGAGCGATGCTCCCGAAAGTCACGTTTGCCCTAGGTACTGGTGCTTTTAAGACGGACCCTTGGTGAGGTTGCTGAGCACTGATGTATCTCCTGGCTTCTCCTTTACTTAATAAAGAAGCACTCATTAAAATGACATTCAACCAAACAAGCATTTAAGGAGCGGCCTCAAGTGTACGATATTGACTCCGTGTTAAACGAAGTGGTAAAACAAGCCCTTTTCCCTGCTGATTGACTTGTCTTTAATAGCTGCTCTTGCGCAGGACTTTGCATTTGATTTTCCGATGAGACAGGTGAACTAATTCTGCCTCCAGTAGAGATGGGCGCGTGGAACTGGCAGGAGCAGCACTCAGCCGCAGCGGCCAGCTGGAGTTGGAGGCAGAGGGCCTGTCGGCGCTGCAGGATGGAAAAGACCACAGAGGGCAACGCAGAGACTCAAAGGCAGCAAAATCATACATGGCGCATCGAAGACCAGCAGTGCCACGACACTTCCCAAGGAACGGCAGGTGCCAGAAGAAAGCGAGGTTTGGGCAGGAGCTCACTTTCAGCAAGGAGGCTGCCCTTTGCTGAGAATTCTATTTCTATCCTTACTTTTTCCTTCCAAAACTTTAGACTCTTCTAAATTTTTAGACCTACTGCCAAACTCCAGGAACACTTGACTGCAGTGGAGACGAGGGAGAGAGGGAGACGGTATAATCCCAAGATTTTAAAGTCCCTTTGTCCATAAACATAAAACATTATTATAAGACAAGTGAGTGTACAACTGGAACAAAAATTTTAAACAGATTCCCTTATTTTCTAATAATTTGGAGTCTTTTATCCTTTGCCTAGACTTTGGTGTGCACTATAGGAATTAGTACATTAAAAGTTCATTAAGGCACCAGTAGGTGGCGTGAAGGTTCAGGCCATGGCCAACTGCGCAGTTTGAGTCCTGAACCTGGTGACCTGAGAAACATGCCAGGCACATGTGCATGCGTGACCAAAATCCTGAGAGGAGAATGGAAAAGGGATTGTGGCATGACCATCCCCCACCCCCTCGGGGGACACTCTCTTACTGTCCTTTCTTCTGCCTTACTCTTTCTAGTGAGTACATGGGCCCTATAGCAAAACAAAACAAAACAAAAAGTTTGTTAAGAAATTCATTAAAGGGGCCAGCAGGTGGCATATCGGTTGGGGCACTGGACTCCCAGATGGTTGACCACAGTTTAAGTCCTGGACCTGGCGTCTTGTTTTCTCACTTTCCTTCTCTGCCTGACAAATTAAAAAAATAATAATAAAATAATAACAATAACAATAAATAAAAATAAATAAATAATTCTAAAAAAGACTATATATTTTTAAGAGGTTTTTGCTATAGGGCGCGTGCACTTGCCAGAAAGACAGAGAGAGACAGAGAGACAGAAAGTGAGAAATCACCCCCCAGAGGGGATGGCCATGCTGCAATCCCCTCTCCTCCACTCTCTTCTAGGGATCTTGGGCACGTACGCACATGCGCCTGGCATGAGTTTAAGCCACTGGGTCTGGGACTTGAACCGCAGTCGACTACATGGGAGTCCAGCAACATAGCCATCACGCTAACTGCTGGTCCCAAGACTATATTGGTTTTTAAAAGTTCATTTTTCAAAAAGAAATAATAATGTCACTAAATATATTGGTGACCTTGGGTTCTTAAGGTCCAATTTCTCCCTTTTTAAAAAATAAAATGGCCTAACTAGAATCATCTAACCCACAAAGTATCATTTATTAATTCTAAAATATTAGGGTTTATAAAACAAATAAAATTTTATGATTCGATGGAGCCATTTTTGCCCAAGATATTTACTGATGCATGGAAAAGAAAATCTAAGAATTCCTGAATAATAAGACTTATATTTTAGAGCCCGAAGTTCTCAGTTATAAACCTATGAAATCCAATCATTTAAAATCTGGCTACCACGGAAATCACAGTTTAATACCAACAAACATATTGCATTTAATCTTGAAAACAGGCTTACAGCCACTTTACTATAGATCAGTTTTATCTCTGGATACTCATAAATCCCAATATAGAAACTGATCTATATTAGGAAACATAGCAAGAGAGTAAGACTTTGAACTGTTATGCATTTAAGCAATGCCTCCAGATCAAGAGGCTCCATCTAAATCCCACCGATTTTTCAGGATCTAGCTCTGAGGCCACACCAACCCTCAGGTCAGGCGAGTGGGCTCTCCCTACTCTGCTTCTGCTGCCCCAGGAACAGTAGATCTTCCCCGACAAACACTGCACTTCACAGCGTCACAGGAACTGGCTGCTGGCTCCCCTATCTGACTGTACATTCTGAGACGGGAGGCCGTCCTGGCTGTCACTCATGAAGCAACCACGCAATAAAGATTTATTAACACAGGCTCACATAAATTAACGTAATCGTCTTAGTTTATGGGTGTAAGTACAAATTACGAAAGCATTACACTGACTCTTTGGACCAAGTCCTGAATGGAAGAATCGAGTACCACTTTCAGCTCCTCTAAACATGTTTGAGGGGAAACTGAAGATAATAAGGCCAAAATAAAGTAGATACTAAGAAAAAAATAAAATCCTAAGAATAAACAGTTTCATCTCTGCTTTAATTAAGAAGGAGCCATAGGACCAGCAGTTAGCATAATGGCTATGTAGCTGGACTCCCATGTAGTCGACCGCAGTTCAAGTCCCAGATCCAGTGGCTTAAACTTACACTGGGTGCATGTGCATGCGTGCCCAAGATCCCGAGAGGAAAATGGAGACGGGATTGCGACGTGGCCATCCCCCCCTTGGGGGTGATTTCTCGCTTTCTGTCTCTGTCTCTCTGGTGAGTGCACGCATCCTATAGCAAAAACAAAAAGCAACTCTCTCAAAAAAAGTTCTAGGCTACTAGTCAATATAGATCATCTTAAATCAAGATTTTTCATAGACTTCATATTTCAAGATAATAGTTCTCTCAGTTAATGACCTGGAGATTTATGTATCTGTTTCAGGGTCATTATGTAAAAGAATCTTCCGTTCTCTTTGGGGACAAATGGATTGATAAAGAGGCTTCCCATGCAACCAAGTGGCTATGTGTGGAGCCTCAGCACACACTGTGTTCACTCATTGGAAAGCAGAATGCTGTTGATACCTTGGGACCAGCAGCTGGCGTGGTGGTTATGGCACTGGTCTCCCACATGGCCAACCGTGGTTCTGGTCTGGACCCGGCAGCAGGAAAATCATCACAGGGGCATGTGCAAGGGTGCCCAAAATCCCGAGAGGAGAATGGAGAAGAAATTGTGGTGTGGTCATCCACCCTAGGGGGTGATTTCACGCTTTCCCTCTCTGTCTCTCTCTGCAAATGTACGTGTCCTATGACAGGAATAAAAAGGAAACAAAACAAAACAAAACAAAACAATGGTGTGGATACCTCTAATGACAGCCTTCAAAGCTCTGCCTGTACCAGAGCTCCTTCTGATTGAAATGTTTTGCTGCACCTGAGCTAGGGCGCACAGCCCTCCCCGCCCCCACCTTACACCCTGTTGGATATACTCGGTCACAGACATCTTCCACACTTCCCTTCCAATGCTGTCTGCTCAGTCCCAGCACGTGCAGAAAGCGTGTTCCTCGACAGTCCGAATGGCCCTCACTAACGACGTGTCTGCGTGGGAAGGACTGGAGAAAACGCTCAGATGCCTAACTAGTTCCCTGATGCAGACGGAAGCTGCTGGGGCAGAGCTGGGAGTTCGGGAGGACACTGCGCTGGGGCTCGGCTGGCCTGGGTGGTGCTGGCCATGCAGAGACTGTGCTGGTGTCAGCAGTAGCAGCAGGTGCTGGGGGCTGGGGTGGGAGAGTGCCCTGGGCCGCCCCAGGCTCTGCTCGCAGTGTGTGAAGTTGCAGAATGAATTCCGAGACTAACTGGGGAGAAGACCTGTGTTTGGAATGAACTCCCCCTCAGATGTCTGTGGCTGCTGTTCTGACCACAGGCGCCCCTGACTTGCCTCTAACTTTCTACCAGGTGCGACGAGGCCTCTGGCAACCGCGGCTCTGGAGGGCCACTTTCTTGCCGGTGCCATGGCCTGACCCACTTGGGACTTGTGCCATCCCCCGTCAGCCCCTCAAGGAGGACCCAGTTCTCAACTGCACTCACCTCAGACAAAACAGGTCTGAGTCCGGGAAGGACGCCAAGGGCAGACCTTCTCACTGGTTTCTGTTCCCTGTCGTTCAGAGGAGGTGAGGGAACGGAAACACCCAACAGTCAGAAACTGTCAGACAGGCATAAAAGAAATTTAATTAACCATAAATAGTATTTTAAAGTTATATTTGCACTGTCGTTTTAAAATTAGAAAACACTAATAACATTAAAATGAAGTCTCTGTGAAAAGAAAGTGACTACATATTGTTCTGATTTCAATCAGCTCTTTGTTTGACAATGAGAAACCATCCAAATTGGTTCCACGAGCTCATTGTGAAACACAATGTATTCCTTTGTCACGTTTCCCCGTTCTCGAGTGTATATAATTTCTCTGTTCAGCCTGTGGCAGCACAGTGTCAGGATGGAGTTTGTTAGGAAAATGGACCCATTAAAACCTGCCCACGAAGAGTGCAGCTCTACAACTCCCGTCTTTGCCAGGGCTTGGGCGAGGGGGACGAGAGGTCCATTCACTGCAAGAACCTCCCAGACGGGGCCTCACCCCACCTTGAGACGGGGCCAAAGTGGCAGATATCAGAGAAGCCGGGTGCGGCCAGCCACCTGCTTCACCCAGGGCTGTCCATTTCTGCCCTTGCTAGAGAAAGTGGAAACCCCGTGTCAGGAGGGCAGGCTGTGCCTCACCCCCACTCTAGCGAGCTCCACTGGTGTCTCCCACAGACTGAGTGTTCAGAAGATGCTGGTTCGGGTGGTGCGACGCCAAGTGCTCCCACTGACACAGCCTGGCAGAGCTGCTCGGTCCCCTGACCCCTCGGAATCCCGAGGCTCCCAAGGAACCACATGGCCGGGCCGCTGGCCACTCACTGGGGAAGACCCAGTTAAGTTCTCATCGCATGAGACCCCTGTCTCCAGATCACAACTCAAAACTCAAGCAAGTGGAGAGGAAGTGCCTGGGGCCACCAGGACTTGAAGTGACCAAGGGTCAGTCATGACTTTAACACTAGTAAGAAGTGCAGGTCAGAAAGGTTTTAAATATGGGGTTACAAAGGGCTGAGGGAGCAAAGGTCACCACTAGTAACAAGTGCTTCACGGCAGCTCACCTGGAAGTTGTCACCAACGGGACTTTCAAGGAGTCGCTACCAAGTTCATCCAAAAGCTGACCCCCACTCCACCAGGGCTGCTTCAGACAGACAAGGTCAATGGAGCTGCCCGGTGCACAGGTATGCAGGGCACAGGTGCAGAGGTACACAGGTAATGGGTGCACAGGTACACGGGTACACAGGTAATGGGTGCACAGGTAACAGATACACAGGTAATGGGTACACAGGTAATGGGTGCACAGGTAATGGGTACACAGGTGCACAGGTACACAGAGCACAAGTATACAGGGCACAGGTACACGGGGCACAAGTATACAGGGCACAGGTACACAGGGCACAGGTGCACAGGTACACAGGGCACAGGTACACAGGCACAGGTGCACAGGTACACAGGGCACAGGTACATAGGGCACAGGTACACAGGCACAGGTGCACAGGTACACAGGTACACAGGGCACAGGTACACAGGGCACAAGTGCACAGGTACACAGGGCACAGGTACATAGGGCACAGGTGCACAGGGCACAGGTATACAGGGCACAGGTGCACGGGGCGCAGGTAAACAGGGCACAAGTACACAGGCACAGGTATGCAGGGCACAGGTACGCGGGGCACAGGTGCACGGGGCACAGGTACACGGGGCACAGGTACATGGGGCACAGGTGCACAGGTACACAGGGCACAGGTACACAGGGCACAGGTACACAAGTACACAGGGCATAGGTACACAGGGCACAGGTGCACGGGGCACAGGTACACGGGGCACAGGTACACAGGGCACAGGTGCACAGGTACACAGGGCACAGGTACACAGGGCACAGGTACACAGGGCACAGGTACACAGGGCACAGGTACACAAGTACACAGGGCATAGGTACACAGGGCACAGGTGCACAGGTACACAGGTACACAGGGCACGGGTACACAGGCCATCGGCACACAGGCACAAGCCAATGTTAAGCATAATCCCATGTGCACTACGGACCAGCTCAGACCCAAGCCAGCAGGACAGCGGACATCTGCTATCTTATTCTCTAAAATAGTCCCTGGAACGTAGACTTAAATCTCTGTGTTCAACTCTCCAAGCTACTTCTGAGCCAAACTGGGGGGAAATAGGTTTTTCTTCTGGCTACAAAGCATAACAGAAAGTGACCCTCTGAGTAAAAATACTCCTGTAAACTTACCTCATGCTTCCCACCCAGCAGTTCCAAATCTCTCATCTCCACCGTGCCTTTGCCTCAGGGCCAACCGACCTTGCGAAGTGCCCAAATTCCTTAGCCATGTCCACAGAGAAGGTCTAATAGTCATGATGCCCTGGGAGCAAAGACACACCTAATGCTCAGACACCGTGGTTTCTAAAATCCGTTCTCCACTAAGGGATCCAGGGCTTACTGACGAAACGACTGATTTCAGGGATGTGGCAGGGAGAGTTCAACATGAGCCTGGCGTGCTCGGAAAATGACACGAACATTCCAAAGGACACGGTACTAGCCTAAAGGGGCTCCCACAGGCCAAATCGGACATAATCCCAGCATCAGAGTAAGCGACGAGTCATGCTTATGACCCAATGAATAAAACAGATGCATGAGTCGACCGACAGGGAGGGAGGGTGGGAAGCAGGAGAGGAGGTCGGTTGGCTCTTCCTTACAGCACGGCACCAACTCCACATGCAGAGAAAGGGCGCGATTAGAAAACCTCCATTCAGCAAACATCATGCTAATTGATTCAGGTCAGGAGTCATCTTCAAAGGATGCTAAAGCGAGTGGGTAAAGTTTAATGAGAAATGAGATATTTGCATAGTCTCAAAATACCTCCCCACAAAATACTTACTATTCTTTAACTAATCACTGTAAAAGGCTAATTAATTTTAGGTGAAGAAATCTGGCAGATGCCACCTCGATAAAGGCCACCTTGACACGAGAAAGGTTGACATCTACAGAAATGAGACAAGTCAAGATTATGTGCTGCTGGGAACCAGCAGTTAGTGTAATGGCTATGTTGCTGGACTCCCATGTAGTCGACCGCGGTTCACATCCCGGACCCGGTGGCTTAAAATTCACGCTGGGCGCGTGTGCGTGCGTGCCCAAGATCCCGAGAGGAGAATGAAGGAAGAGAAGGGATTGCGGCGTGACCATCCCCCCTGGGGGGTGATTTCTCGCTTTCTGTCTCTCTGTCTCTCTCTGTCTGTCTGGCAAGCACACGTGCCCTATAGCGAAAAAAACCTCTCTAAAAAAAAAAAAAGATTATGTGCTGCTGTGGTTTAAATATGTCTTGCAAAAATTCATGTGTTGAGAGTGGGTTGTGACATATGAAGAAGGAAGAGATTCGGGACCAGCAGATGGTCTAATGGTTACATCACTGGACTCCCAGGTAGTCAACCACGGTTCAAGTCCTGGACCTGGTAGCTTAAACTCACGCCAGGCACGTGTGTGTATGTGTGCATGTCCAAAATTCCAAGAGGAGAATGGAAGAGAAGGGATTGCAGTGTGGCCATCCACCCTGAGATGGGAAGTGATTTCTTTTTTTTTTTTTTTTGAGAGGTTTTTGCTACAGGGCGCATGCATTCACCAGAAAGACAGAGAGATAGAAAGCAAGAAATCACCCCCCGGGGGGATGGCCATGTCGCAATCCCTTCTCCTCCATTCTCCTCTCGGGATCTTGGGTATGCACACACATACGCCCGGCATGAGTTTAAGCCACCGGGTCCGGGACTGGAACCATGGTCGACTACATGGGAGTCCAGCAACATAGCCATTACGCCAACTGCTGGTCCCTAGATGGGAAATGATTTCTCACTTTCTGTCTCTGTCTCTCCAGCAAGTGCACATACCCTAAAGCAAAACTCTCTCAAAAAAAGGAAAAAAATTTAAAAAAGAAAAAAAGAAGAAGAAGAAGAAGAAGGAAGAGACTTAATGCAAACATGGTATTAAGAGGGAAGCCTTTTGGGAGTGAGTAGGAATAGACAGGTCATCGTGATGAGGCCACCACGCTCAAATCCTAGAGAGTTTCTAGAAAAGGAAGATACACATGCTGACCAAAGTTCTCGCTGTGTGATGACCTGGGTTATACCAGGGTGCTGCGGAGGAACCCCACTAGCAAGGTGACTCTCCCATATGTGGACCCTTGACCTTGGACCTCCAAAACCACATGTGGGTCAGTTCTTGGCAACAACAAAAGGGCCTACAACCTGTGCCTTCCTGCCCTGATGTACCCGGGAAGTTGAGCCGCCATCCGCGGTACTCCTGCCAAAGCATCCAACCTGAGTCTAATCATGAAGGGACCAAGACAGACCCAAACCAAAGGACAGTCTACAAAGTAACTGGTCTGCTCTCTTAAAAAATGTCAAGGTCATGACAGACAAAGACAAAGGAACTTTCTCAGATTGAAGGAGCCTAAAGAGCCATGACAATTAATGGGGCGTGGGATCCTGGACTGGCCACTGGGCCTCTCAAGGACACTGTGGGGTCCTTGGCAGAATGTGAAGAGGCCTACAGATCAGCCATGCGCCTGGCGAGTACACTTCCTGACTGGGTGGTCACACGGTGAGCAGGTCTCTATCTTTAGGAAATACACGCAAAAGCACCAGGGGCACTGTCTGCAATCTTCTTGAATGTGTGCATGTGTGTGTGCACGTGTGCGTGTGTGGAGAGAGATGGACAGATAAGACAGATGTGATAGAAAACTATTTGGAATCTGGAAGAGGTAGGAAAGAGTTTCGGGGAGACCCTCGTATTATCTTGAAACCTTTCTGTAAATTTGGACTTATTTCACAATTAGGATATGACCCAAAATCTCTGTACCTCTGCTCCACACTCTAGATTATCCCTCAGAGGAGTTCACAGCCCTGAGCACTTGGCACACACCGACGTGAGTCCCAGACCCTTACATCCTACCCCAGTTCTTCCACACAGCATGTGCCAAGCTGGCATAGCCCTCTCTGTGTTACAGAAGCCAGAAACAAGGCTGTGGAGTGCCCTCCACAAAGCCACACTCAGACGGGGGCAGGCCCAGCCCCAAGTCGAGCACAACCAACACACCACATTTTCTAGCCCCGCTCACTCCCGGCTCATTCCCATCAGGGACACTACGATGACTCATTTCCTGTAGCTGGTGTGACTCTAAGGAGACATGTGAAAATGATGATTTTAGTTCTTAATGGTAGTACTTTCCTGACCTCGGCCACACCCACTGTTCTGATCTGTCAGTGAACCCAGCCCTGGGAGGGAGGCAGAAGACCCCAGGCCAGGAGCAGTGGGGCCAGTGGAGACTGCAGCTTGCACTTGCTCCTGCCCACTTCCCAGAAGTCTGCACAGGTTGGAGGGCACAGCAGAAATGCCAGCCACTGCTCTGGCCATGCCTGCAACTCTTCAGACCATCTGCGGGGCAGGGCGATCAGACAGGTCGCACGTTCGTGGCTCTTCCCCAGCTGCGGTACCGAATGGTGTTCAATGTCAAGGCCCAGAGCAGAGAGCAGCATAAACTCCTGGAGGGAAAGGCTGTGCCACTTATCTAAGAACCTCCCTGCAACCTCTGGTGCACGTTTAGTGCCTTGCAAATGCTCAGAGAGTGGGGGTTCAACAAATATGTGCTGAGTACAAGCTACTGGGAGTAGGCCGAATCCCTCCATACTCCAGGGCCACCAGGACCTCGGATAGTGACCTAGTTCTGGAAATAGGCAGGGTCTTTGCATATGTAATTAATTAAAAGATAGGGACGTGATCGTCCCAGATTAGAGTGTGCCTGAAGTCCAATGAGAGTGTCCTTGCAAGAGACAGAAAAGACCACGGAGAGACACAGGAAGGTGGCAACGGAGACGGAGGCAGAGAGACTGGACAAGGCACCTACCAGCCGAGGAACAAGTGCCGTGGGTCACCAGCAGCAACCATGAGTCAGGAAGGAGGCACCGGGCAGGCTCTCCTTGGAGGGTCAAGGAGGAACTAACCCTGCCAAGGCCTCAATTTCAGATGTCTGTCCTCCCAGACTGGGAAAAATAATCTCTGCTGTTGTAAGCCACCTGGTTTGGGGTACCTTTTTACAGCGGCCCTCAGAAACTCATACACCATTCACAGAATACCTGACATGGCTTTTCTTTTCTTTTTAAAGAATTATTTATTTACTTAATTCCATTTGTCTTTGTTTTTTTTTTCTTTTGGTTTTTTTTTGTTTGTTTTTTGTTTTGTTTTGTTTTGTTTTGTTTTAATTTAACCAGAGAGAGAGAGAAAGGGAGAAAGCAAGCTGCCAGGTCTGGGACTCAGACCATGGTCAGCCACGTAGGAATCCAATGCCCTTAACCACTACGCCACCAGCCAGCCCCCCAACATGGCTTTTCTACAACATAAAGTCATGCTTAACATGTTAACATGGGAAGCTATTTTCACTTATTCCTGTTTTAGCCAATTGAGTCTGACAGTATCTCAAGTCATGCACTTCATAATCACGGTTTGGGTTTGGTTTTGTTGTTCAGTGTTAAGTCACTCTTCAACCGCAGTGGGAACAAAGGTTACTTTGTTAGGAACTAGCAAGAGTTGGACACTGTATGTTTTTTGTTAAAGAGACAAACTGATTTTTTGTTTGGGGTTTTTTTTGTTTGTTTTATTTTGTTTTGGAGAGGTTTTTGCTAAAAGGCGCGTGCGCTCCCTGAGAGACAGACAGTGAGAAATCACCCCCCAGGGGGGATGGCCACACCGCAATCCCTTCTCCTCCATTCTCCTCCTGGATCTTGGGAACACACGCACACGCGCCCAGCATGAGTTTAAGTCACCAGGTCCGGGACTCAAACCACAATCGACTACATGGGAGTTCAGCGACATAGCCATTACGCCATCTGCTGGTACCGAGAAACTGATTTTTAAATTGCTGAGAATCAACTACATGACTGGCACAGTTGGAAACTGTCACACAAAAGCTACAGTAAGAATTTGGGATGGGGTTAAAATACGGAATGAACACGGCATTTCACAGGCATGCATTTCCAGCCCCGAATCACATATACGAGCAAAGCAACACCTAAATCTGTCGATTCGAAGTGGGCCACGCAAACGTTGCAATGCAGCGAATCGGACGATCGTTACTAAGTGAGCACAAGGAATACCTGCGATTGACAATAAAGAGGGAAATCTCGTGTGGATTGAAACATTGGAAATTTATTTAAGTTATGCAGCACTTCCATAGTTGTTGGGTTTTTGACCGAAAAAATTCGGTCAGTGAAACATACAATAATACTCATCTTTGAGAAAGCTGTCAACAGAAAGAGCAGTTGGCGTTCGTGCCCAGAGCACTTGCGCTTCATCTGGTGGCCTCACGTGCTAGCCCGTCTATTTATAGCCAGCGGCACGAGCCACAATAGCCGATTGTACCAGGCAGCTGTTGTGCCTCTCGGGAAGGGCAGGGACGGACAGCCTGCACTTTGATGTTTCCCTTTTTTGGAGATTTAAAATAACATTTTAAAAACTGCCAACCAGCAAGGTCACAAATATTTTTGGATGGCAAAGGGAATGGGCACAGAGCGGGGGCACCCATCGGACGTGGGGCCTGGGACACGGCCAGCAAGCCCAGTTGCACAACATCCTGCCAATGCCGACTTCAAAGCCATTCGCTGGGGAGAGCTCGCAAACCACTCTTACCCGGCAATAAAACTGCGAGTTGTAAATTCGCAACGGTCCCCTGATAAGGGCTATCTGAGGAGCAAGGATCCCGGGCACTCCAGTCACAACTGTAACCTCCAGCGCTGCCCTCCCCGCGCCCATGGACCCCAGCCCTCCCTGCTCAACTGCCTCCACGCACTCGCTGCGGACACACCACAACTCCTCCTCCTCCTCACGCATGTGGGGTGTGCGGCCGCGGCAGCAGCATGCATGCCCACTGCGCTTGCTGATGCGTCACAGAGCCGAGAGTAGGCCTGGCCTGTGCCCTTACTGAGCACACTTGTGGGATTAATGAACTTAAAGAGCAGAGACAGTGCATCCGGAAACACATGGAAGTGCTGATGGCCAGTATTAAATGGATTCCTGAATTCTGGGTCACCCTCCCCTAAGTTTTATTTACATAGTTATGCCAAGCAAAAATAGAAATGGAACTTAAAAAAAAAACATTGATTTTTCTAAAATGTTGTAGAATGCAAAAACTAAAACCTTACAGGGCTCAATTCTGAAATAATACTCATTCAAACTGTATCTCTAAGACTCCTATGATGACAATTTGTCATTTGACAAACCTCACTGCTGGCAAAGTCAGACTTAGGACGCACCTGTGCTAATGGGGCCAGCAGGCGGTGTGCAGGTTGAGGCAGCCCGATCCCATAAAGCCGTTCAAGATCCAGACTGGCGACTTGAAAATCTCGCCGAGCATCTGTGAGTGCGTGCCCAAAATCCTGAGAGGAGAATGGAGGAGAAGGGATTGCATGGTGGCCTTCCTCCCTGGGGGGTGATTTCTTACTTTCCCCTCTCTCTTTCTGTCTGTCTGTCTGTCTGTCTCTCTCTCTCTCTCTCTCTGATTAAATGAGTAGTTTAAAGATCATCAAAGTATGAAAAGGATTGGGACCAGCAGTTAGTGTAATGGCTGTGTCGCTGGACTCCCACGTAGTTGACCGTGGTTCGCGTCCTGAACCCTGTGGCTTAAAACTCACGCCGGGCACGTGTGCGGGTGTGCCCAAGATCCTGGGAGGAGAATGGAGGAGAAGGGATTGCGGCGTGGCCATCCCCCATGGGGGGTGATTTCTCGCTTTCTGTCTCTGTCTCTTCTGTCTGGCGAGCACACGCGCCCTATAGCAAAAAAACTCTCTAAAATTAAAAAAAAAAAAAAAAAAAAAAAGTATGGAAAGGATTTTACATTGTGTACAGCCACTCCTGAGACTTTTCCTCTGGCTTTATATCAGTATGTCGTGAAATCCTCACTATTTCAGAAAATGAAGCCCAACCATATACCCAGATCTCAAAAATGCTGGAAGGAGGCTGACTCCATAGCCCAGGGGTGAAGGGAGCCAGGTCCCACATGGCCACCCACATTCCAGTTCCGGCCTTCACGCCTAGAAACACACACCAGGCACGTGCGTGCATGGACATGCCCCAAAGCCCAACCCGATGGAGAAATGCAGAAGAGACTGTGGCATGGTCATACCCAACGTGGTGGGGGAGCTTTCTCCCTCTCCCTTTCTCTAGCAAATGCACAAACCCGCTAGGCCCCCCAAACCTGGAAGGTCCGAAAGGCAGAAAGCAGGACCCTCGTGGAAAACGAAGGACACTGTGCAGAGACAGGCAGAAGGGCACAGGGCGAGGGCTGGGGGCCACCCTGGCCAACTCTGTGAGGCCATTGTTCCACGCACTGAAGGGACAGCCAGGCCTCAGAAAGCTGGCTCTGTCCAGCAGAATTCACAGGTGAAGAAGTACTTGGAACATTTGGGGGAACGAGTCACTAGCAGGATTAAGGCGCAGACTCCCCAAATACGAGGAGCTTACTTAGCACTTAAGCAGGCTGCCTGAGTGGGCAACAGAGGACAATGGCCATGGGGTCTGGGTGCTGGGGATCTCTGAGCGATGGTGCTGAAGCTGCTTCCTGAACCCCACTGGCAGGGAGCTCGGCCTGGGCTACGGAGGACAAAGGCCTGCAAGGAAGAGGGAGCAGGTCAGGGTTATCCACAGACCCGCAGTCACTCCTCAGAGGCTGTCTGCAGAACGAGCTGCACCATCTGGATTCTTGAACAATTTCCTCAGCATCAAATCTCAGCGCACTCAGAGAACATCTTCCATGTGCCCAGCACTGATCCCACCTGCACCAAAATGCCGTGACCTCAGCGCAAACTTTAAGGGCGCAGTTAGTCCTCACAGGAGTCAGAACTAGCCCTCCCTGTATACAGCAGAATTCTCATCTCAAAACTGGTCTCATGGGCACACTGGAAAACAGCATATGATCTTTGGGGGCAGAATGACAAAGTCTGCACCAGTAGCACAGGTGTGGTACATGGTAGGACTTCAGTAAACACGCGTGCTTGTTTCAGTTTCCAGAGAGACACAGGATTTCACACATGCATCGGCCACAACCAGCTTGCCCAACCCCTACAGCTGCAATTTTTTTTTTGCCTGAGGGCATGCGTGCTTGCCAGAGAAAGAAGGAGGGGCGGGGGGGCACATGGGTGTGATCACGTGCATTCTCCGTTTCTCCCTTCTCTCTGGCACACATGCACGTATATCCAACATCTTTTGTCAAACCATAGGGTCTATGATTTGAACCAAGCAGTCGGCCATGTAGGATCTGACTCCCTTAGCCATCAGGCTCTGAGACAGCCCCAACCCACACATTGAAAGGGTACAAGTTGGGACCAGCAGTTAGCATAATGGCTATGTCGCTGGACTCCCATGTAGCTGACTGTGGTTCAAGTCCTGGACCCAGTGGCTTAAACTCATGCTGGGTGTGCATGCGTGTGTACCCAAGATACCAAGAGGAGAATGGAGGAGAAGGGATTCTGGTGTGGCCATTCCCCCCTGGGGGGTGATTTCTCACTTTTGCTGTTTCTACAGCAAAAACCTCTCCAAAAAAAAAAGAAAAAAAAAAAAAAAACCACAGTGAGAAGCTCGGAAACCACTCCTCGAAAAATAAAGTCAGGCCCGCCACGCTGGCACAGGTGGTAGGAGCGCTGCAGGGCCAAGCTGGCAGTCCTGCAGGAACTCCAGCCATCCCAGATCCCCTGAGCATGAGCGAAATATACAAACAAGAAAAGGAAGAAAACATATCTAAATAATTCAAGGATCAAAGAAGAAATCACAGGGGAAACTTAAAAATACTTCAACTGGTTGAAAATAAAAGCACAGCAGATAAAGCTTACAGACGCAGCCACGGGAAATGTTTAAGGAGAAATTTGCAAGGACCTGTATTAGGACAGAAGAAATTTGCAAGGACCTGTATTAGGACAGAAGAAAGCTCTCGAGTCAGTAGCCTAAGCTTGTATCTTAAGAAACTAGAAAAGGAACATAAACTAAATCCAAAACAAGCAGAAGGAAGGCAATAATAAATACTAGAATAGAAATCAATGAATTGGGGGGGAAAAGAGAGAGACTATCAATGAAACCAAAATTTGGTTCTTTGATCATTAACAAGTTTCTCTGGTCACGTTCATTCTCACCACTTTAACACAACGTCATACTAGAGATTCTAGCCTGTGTGACAAATCAGGAAAATTCAAAATACACAGGTTGAGGGACCAGCAGATGGCGTAAAGATTACATCGTTGGACTACCACATAGTCAACCACATTTCGAGTCCCAGACCCGGCAGCTTAAAACTCATGCTGGGTGCATGTGTGCACGTGCCCAAAATCTCAAGAGGAGAATGGAGAAAAGACTGTGGTGTGGCCATCTCCCCGGGTGATCTCTATTTTCTGTCTCTCTGTCTCTCTGGCGAGCACACCTGCTATATAGCAAAATCTCTTTAAAAACAAACAAAAAAACATACACAGGTTGAAAAGAAAAAAGTAAAACTGTTCATATGTACAGATAATGTGACCAGCCCTGTATACAGAAAGTCCTAAGGAGTCTGAAAACAATAAGAGAATTATTTTTTTTTAATTTATTAGCATGCTGGGACCAGCAGTTAGCATAATGGCTATGTCGCTGGACTCCCACGTAGTCGACCGTGGTTCAAGTCCCGGACCCGGTGGCTTAAACTCACGCCGGGCACGTGTGCGTGCGTGCCCAAGATCCCGAGAGGAGAATGGAGGAGAAGGGATTGCGGTGTGGCCATCCCCCTGGGGGGTGATTTCTTGCTTTCTATCTCTCTGTCTGTCTCTGTCTGTCTGGTGAGCACACGTGCCCTATAGCAAAAACCTCTCCAAAAAAAAAAAATTAATTTTTTTTAAATTTATTAGCATGCTCATACAAGACTGATATCAGAAAATCAACAATACTTCTATACTGTAGCAATAAACAAACCAAAAATAAAATTATGAAATAATTCAACTTATAATAACATCCAAATTAATAACCAGTTAGGAGCAAACTTAAGAAAAGAAGTACACTGAAATTATACAACATTGTTGAGATACTGTATAGCATTTTATTAATTTTTTTAAAAATTATTTATTTTATTTTTATTTGTTATTATTTTTTATAATTTGTCCAGAGAGAGAGAGAAAGGGAAAGTGAGAAAGCAAGCCACCAGATCCATGGTCAGCCATGTGGGAGTCCAGCACTTGAACCACTGCATCACCTGCCAGCCCCACTGTCCAGAATTTATATGAGTGAAAGGACATCCATGTTCTTAGATTGAAGGATTCAGTATTGCTAAGATGGTACTTCTCAAATCAGTCTCCAGATTAAAAACAATCCAGCAAGCTTTTTCTAGAAATCGACAAGAACGGCCCCAAGTAGATAATTGTTTGAAGTTGGTTATAGGTCCCACAATTTATTACAGCACTCTCTTTACTTTTGTATATAATTGAAATTATTCATAATAAAGCGGGGTTTTGTAGGTTTGCTTAAAAAAGAGAGACTAGAGGAAAGAAAAAAACAACAACTAAGGCTGCGCTAACAGTCCTCCCTCTTCACCCTCACCTGACCCGGCTCAGGGTTCACACCTCTCTACTTCGCTTTGTTTCTTTTTAGTTTCGCTATAGGGCACATCACTTGCCAGGGAGAGAGAGAGAGATGGCGAGAGACAGAAGGAAAGTGAGAAATACCCACCCTGGGGAGGATGGCCACACCAATCCCTTCTCCATTCTCCTCTCAGGATTTTGGGCATGCACACACAAGTGCCTGGGTGTATTTCAAGCCGCTGTATCCCGGACTCAAACCACAGAGCCGGCCATGTGGGGATTCAGTGCCTCAACCGCCAGGCCACTGCTGGCCCCAGAGTCCTCTTGGTACCTACAGCTAGTGCATGGATGGGTGGGGAAATTAAAAAGCAAATCCACAGAGTGACCAGCGAAGACTAGGAAAAGACTGGAAGCATCCCTGCTGTCACCTGCAGCCAGCCGGTCCCTGGCTTAAGCTTAGGGCAGCTCCGGCAGCTCCACAACTTGAGAGTCAATCTCCAGCTTACCCAGCTTACCCGGCTGGAAAGAACCAGAAAACGACGGAAATGCAGAACAAAGCAGTGGTGCTTTAAGATCAAAGCACTTAAGTCTTTACAGCTGCCACCCTCGGCCCCTCCCCGTTCCTGTCCACACCTGCATATCCCTTTCACTTTTGATTCCAAAGAGCGTCCAACGCCAGGACAAAAGGAAAGTAACCCTTGTCTTCTTTCCTTTCAAAATCTGGTGCTTTCCAGTTTCATTCCTTCTTCCTGAGCAGAAAAGCCCTCTTCATTTGTACAGCGTCACTCAGCTCAGCGATCCTCACGGTGACACCTTGACGAGGAACAATGGCAGAAGTCCTGGGTCATGGCAGGCCCCTGACTTTGGCAGGAGTGATGTGTTTTCCATGTCCTGTGCCACCCCTTAAGGCACTTCCTAGCAACAGAGAGGGACCTGTCCTAGGACTCAGAAAACCTGCCTGAGTAGCCTGTGACGGGCAGCTGGGAAGTTCCATCAAATCTCTCAGAGATATAATGTTGAATAAAAAAAAAAAATCCAGACATAAAGAATACATTTAAGTATTCAATTTTTAAATAAAATTCAAAAATGGGCAGTGAATCCACTGGCAGACATCACAGTAGTGGCCATGAGGGGGTGACGGTCACACGAGCTGTGGCTGGAGAAGGTCCTACACTCGATGGGAGGACTGCACGTGGGTGTGGAAACACCGAGCTGTGCACACCAGGTGTGCACTTGCTGGTGTGCATGTTATATTTCAATATACAGAAGTATAAAATAACCTGAGGAGAAAAAAATCTCCCTATAGAACCGGAGAAGACCTTGTGAAGCACTCAGCCCTGAAGTCTTGAGGACACTACGTCATCCTAATGCCTTACACAGCTTCGGTCCAGAAAGAGACACGTGGTCTTCTCAGGTCACTCCTCTGCTGCAAACCTGCTGCTTTTCACTCCTTGACTGTCTCTACTTTCCTCTCACCTCCCCCTACTCCAGGGCAACGGTTTTCCCTTTTAAAGAGACAGACCCTAATGTCCAATAACATTTTCATGAGATCCATGAAAAGGGTGAGTATATTCCTTTAGAATAACAAATAACTGATATCAAAAGCCCTTGCTTGAAAAGATTCTCACTTGAAGTAGAAACTATCAGAATTTCAAAAACGTCCAGTGAAACAGAACCTTGTTCATCTCAACGTTTTCATTTATGAACAATTCAAAGAAATGATTTACTTTCCCATAACTTTCAAAGGTTCTTTAAATAAGGGAAATGATCTTTATTACATCAAAGCAAATGCAACTTTACTATTCAATTCCCTTATCTTTTTATACAATTAATCTGCAAGTCACCATCTAGGACACATTTAAAGAAAATTGCTGTGGCTGCCCAGCTCTTTAAGAAAGAGAGTATTGGGACCAGCAGTTGACGTAATGGCTATGTCACTGAACTTCCGTGTAGTCTACTGCAGTTCGAGTCCCAAACCCGGGTGGCTTAAACTCATGCCGGGTGCGTGTGTGTGCATGCCCAGGATCCTGAGAGGAGAATGGAAGAGAAGGGGTTGTGGTGTGGCCATCCTCCGCCCCCAGGGGGTGATTTCTTGCTTTCTGTCTCTCTGTCTCTCTCTCTGTCTTTCTGGTGAGCGTACACACCTTATAGCAAAAATCTCTCCAAAAAAAAGAAAGAGAGTATTAAGAACTGAAAATGACAGGGATGAGTAGTAGCGTAATGATTACATCACTGGACTCCCATATACTCGACCACAGTTCGAGTCTCAGACCCGATGGCTTAAAACTCACACTGGGCACGTGTGCGTGCATGCCCAAAATAGAGAAGAATGGAAGAGAAGGGATTGCAGCATGGCCAAACCCCCTGGAGGGTGATTTCTCACTTTCTGTCTCTCTGGCAAGAGCACATGCCCTATAGCCAAAACAAACAAACAAACAAACAAACAACTCTTAAAAAAAATAAATAAATAAAATAAAACCTGAAATGACAACTTTAAAAAAACCCAGCAGAATAAAGGAATGGTGGGGACCAGCAGGCGGTGTGGTGTTAAGGCGCTGGACACTCCCACATGGCCGACCACAGTTCGAATACCAGACCTGGTAGCCTGCTTTCTCACTTTCCCTCTCTTGCTGTGTGTATCTCTCCCTGGTCAAATTAAAATAAATGAATGAATAAATAAAATAAAATAAATAATTTTTAAAATTTTTAAAAAAAGAATAAAGGAATGGCAATGGAGCACAGGTGCAGGGCGGGGGGGGGGGGGGGGGGGGGGGGGGCTCATCCCAGGTTAGAAATATGGCTCTTGGGATTTTTTTATTAGAGAGAAAAATTTTTGTTATAGGGCATGTGCTCACCGGAGAGAGAGAGAGAGAGACAGAAAGCGAAAAATCACTCCCCAGGGTGATGGCCATGCCGCAGTCCCTTCTCCATTCTCTCGGGATTTTAGACATGCATGTACACACACGAGCCCTGCATAAGGTTTAAACCACCGCATCCGGGACTCAAACCGAGGTCGGCTACGTGGGAGTCCAGTGACAACCATTACACCATTTGCTGGTCCCCAAAGCAGGATTTTTAAAGAGTGGATTCCTAAAATGGATTGTGATGTCACAACCAACACGCCCTCATGAGCATCGTAGAATACTAGTTCTTAAACCCTCCGTCTTGCGCTGCAGCTTTCTGTGTTAAACACGTCACTTCCTTCCCCAGGTCTCTAACAACAAACAATCGGACAGCATTTACGCACATCTCCACTAAGACCGACAGGCTCTGGGTCAAACCCGAGACTTCTGGTTCATTAGGAGCGGTCTGGCACGCCCGAGTCGCCCTGCACGGGTGGCGAGTCAAGGTCGAGGCTAAATGCCCGCTTTGGGGTAGCCCTGACTGTGCCAGACACTACTGGATGGCCTGTCCCAAACAGAACCGGACCCCCAGAGAAGTCCCCAGACCACTCAGCTCCCAGGGGCCCTCAGGGGCAGGTTAATTCAAGGCTCTCGCGGATCCAACAGCAGGAGAGAGGCCACGTCGCAAACACACGTGCTGCTGTGAGCTACTGCGAGCAAATGTTTATTCTGAGAGTCAGCATGACTTCGCTAAGTCAGCAGGATCAACTCTCTGAACTGACTGCACTTTGGCAAAAGTTTTTTTCTTCAATTGATTAAATAGGCTGGGGGAAAATATGTAGCAGAACTTTTCTCCTTTTTCCCTTTTGAAATCTGATAAGAGTTTTCCTACTTGTGGGGAACACAAAGTCTTTCATTATTTTTTAATATATATATATATATATATATATATATAATTTGAGTAGATTAGGGTTGGTTCCATAGCCTGATGGTTAAGGAAGACAGATCCCACACGACTGACCGTGATTTGAATCCCTTCCCCAGTGGCTCGAAAAACACACCTGGCACGTGTTCACGCAAGCCCCAAGTCCCAACAGGATGGAGAAATGGTGGAGAAGGGACTGTGGTATGACCATGCCCCACTGGGGGGACGCTTTTCTGCGCTTCTTCTCTCTATCTCCCTCTCTCTCTGTAAGCACATGTGCCCTCTGGAATTTTAAAAATAAACATATGTATGTGTGTGATTTAAGCAGACTAGTAAATAAAAAATGCATAAAACATTCTATTCTCACACCAAGACAAGCTGATATCCAATCTACGTCCAAGGTACAGCTATGGTTTATTTTAATTCCATTTTCCTCAATTAGGTGCCTTAAACATGCATTTCCATCAGGGCCAGTAGGTGGTGTAATGGTTACATCGCTGGAATTTCACATAGTTGACCACGGTTTGAGTCCTGGACTTGGCAGCTTAAAACTTACACCAGGTACATGTGCATGTGTGCCCAAAATCCTGAGAGGAGAATGGAGGAGAAGGGACTGTGGCATGGCCATCCCCCTGGGAGTGGTTTCTCGCTTTCTATCTCTCTAGCAAGTACAGGCACCCATAACAAAAATCTCTCTTTAAAAAAAAAAAAAAAAAAAAAAAAAAAAAAATTCCTTTCCATCTATATAAAATACAGTATAATTCATATCATGTCTTATTTTTCTTTTTTAGTTATTTTCCATAGGGTGTGTCCACTCATGTGAGGGAGACAGAAAGAGGGAAAGTGAGAAGTCCCACCCCAACAGGGGGATGGCCAGATCACAATCCCTTCTATACTCTCCTCCTGGGATTTTGGGTGCATACACACACACACACACACACACACACACACACACACAGCGTGATTTTCAAGGTGCCAGGTCTAGGACTTGAACCATGGTTGGCCATGTGGTCAGCCAGCACCTTAATCACCATGCTACCTGCTGGTCCCCATATACTGGCTTTTTAAAAATTGTAACTGTTTTTCTGCAAATAAAAGTACTACCTGTTAGGGGGCCAGCAGATGGCATAATGGTTATGTCGCTGGACTCCCATGAAGTTAACTATGGTTTGAGTCCCAGACCCGACGACTTAAAATTCACGCTGGGCACATGTGTGTGTGCCCAAGATCCCAAAAGGAGAATGGAAGATAAGGGACTGCAGTGTGGCTATCCCTGCTGGGGGGTGATTTCTCACTTTCTATCTCTGTCTCTGTCTCCCTCTCTCTCTCTGAAGAGCACATGCACCCTATAACAAACATCCCTCTCTCAAAAAAAGAAAGTACTACATGTCAGGCCAGCTGGTGGCATGGTAGTTAAGGTGGTTACCCTGTCCCACATAGCCAACTGCATGGTTTGAGTCCCAGATCCAGTAGCTTAAAAAAAAAACAAACATGTTGGGTGCCTAAATTCTCAAAGGAGAAAATCTCTCTCTCTCTCTCTCTCTCTCTCTCTGTCCCGAACATCTCCCAGCCAGCACACATGCCCTCTAAAAAATATATATATAAAAGAATAATACATGTCTGTTGTTGAAAAAGTAAAAACTACAGAGTAGGAGACCAGCAGGTGGCATGGTGGGCAAGACTGGACTCCCATGTGCTCAACCGTGGTTCACGTCCCAGATCTGACGCCTGCTTTCTCACTTTCCTTCTCTTTTTCTCTGTATCTCTCTCTCTGGTGGACACACATGTCCTATAGCAAATTTTAAAATAATAATAATAAATAAAAATAAAATGATCCTTAAAGAAAAAAAAGCTACAGAGTGAAAGTTCCTCTGCGTTCACTATGAAGGACAATCACTATATATACATATATATATATGTATATATAGTGATCTCTATATACTCTAGAACACATGTCTTTATGGAAAATGAGATCATGTTTTACATGTGGTACAGCCACTTGCCTTTTTCAACTAATAATGAATGATGGTTATTTTGCCCATATTGGTTTATAACAGATTTACCTCACTCTTTTTTTTAGAGAGAGAGAGATTTTTGCTATAGGACATGTGTGCTCACCAGAGAGAGAGAGACAGAGAGACAGAAAATAAGAAATCACCCCCCAGAGTGATGGCCAGGCCACGATCCCTTCTCCTCCATTCTTCTTTCGAGATTTTGGGCATGAACACACATGTGCCCAGTGTTAAGTTTTAAGCCACTGGGTCCAGGACTTGAACCATAGTCAATCACGTGGAAGTCCAGCGACATAACCAGTATGCCCTCTGCTGGTCCCAATTTACCTCATTCTTACAAATGATAACAAATAATCCACTATACAGACAGACCATAATTTATGCTTGATAGGTGTTTCAACGGTTTCCAATTTTCTGCTATTACGAGATAATAGTCAAGATCCAATTTTGCACACTCTGCCATACTGCCGTAGGGTAAGTCCTGACGGCAGAACGGCCTGTCCAGTGGCACGGCATGTGCAATGCTGAGTGAGAAGGCCCAATGCACTCCTCGGTCTGTGGTCCCACCGTGGTGTTTCTGAGCACCTGGTTCCCCGAGTCCCCACTCCACCCCCAACGACAATGGCAAGGAATCTTTTCCCTCTCTGAAAATCAAAGAGACTTATTAAAATTTCCATTTCAATCTGTTTTATTATTAGTGGGGAGGTTGTCCACTCAGCCTCCCACTCTAGCTGTGAGACCTGGGGAAACCATCCCGTCTCTATGCTTGGTTCCCTTGTTTGTAACATGGGCACGAAAGCAAGTCTCCTCCCGGGAGCTCTGAAGACCCGATGAAACGGGCATCGAGGACAGTGCAGAGCTTGATGGCGGTACGCAGCGACACAGCAGTGCCGGACAGTGAGCAGGCGCGGCGTCCCGGCAGGCTGGCTCGCAGGTACCTCACCAATCACCCACTCACGGGGATTTGGGCACGGTTCATATTTTTCTATTACCGTTTCCTTCTTACTTTGAATAAATTGCTCTTGTGTACCTACAGGACCATTTCCTAAGACTGTCCTCCCGGGATTTGAGAAGTACATAATCTGTCTTTAGAAAAGTGAACCCAGAGGGGCCGGCAGGTTAGGTATGGTGGTTAAGGGCTCTGGACTCCCACATGGCCGACCGTGGTTCGAGTCCCAGACTTAGTGTCTTGCTTTCTCACTTTCCTTCTCACTCTGTCCCTCTCTGATCAAATAAAAATAAAGTTAAATAAAATAATTTCTAAAAAAAGAAAAGAAAAAGTGAACCAAAAACAATAAGCTACTCATCAGGTTTTACTTCCTTCTGCTTTCAGAAGTGTATGGCGGTACTCTAACGCATTCTTATTTGTACTTTATTTTTTCGCTATAGAGTGTGTGTATTCGCCATCCTTTGAGTAACTACACTCAATTCAACAGGATTGAGAATTTAAAAACTATGAATTGAGTCAAAAATGCACTTTAAAAGCCAGCTTTTGGGATCGGCAGTTAGCGTAACGTCTATGTCGCTGTACTCCCATGTAGTCGACCACGGTTCGAGTCCTGGACACGGTGGCTTAAACTCACGCCGGGTGCGTGTGTATGCATGTCCAAGATCCTGAGAGGAAAATAGAGGAGGAGGGATTGCAGTGTGGCCATCCCCCCTAGGGGATGATTTCTTGCTTTCTGTCTCTCTGTCTTTCTGGAGAGCGCATGCGCCCTATAGCAGAAACCTCTCCAAAAAAAAAACCAGCTCTTGGTAAATGGGGCAGGGGATTTACAGGATTCTTTGTCCTGTTGCTGGCACTGAAAACGCCTGTGTGGTAAGCACTTTGCTAAATATGGCACTTCTGGTGCCTAGTCATCTCCACGGCATACCTGGCTATCCATCTAATGAACAAGACATGAGATGGAGACAGGTCGGTTACACGGGCACACGTAAGTGACTGCTGTCGGATGGTCACGGGGTGCCAGTCCACTCTGTATCCCGACACAGGGGATGGTGTCCCTCCCTACCAAGGGAGGGTGGAGCCACGGCCTACATGCCACCTCCACTCGTTCAAGGAGATGAGAAAAAAACACACCAGCAAACTGTCTATGAGGAAGATTAAAAAGTGACAGAGAGGGGGCGGGGGGGGGGGGGGCGGGAAGGGAGGGCATGGCGGAGGAGGTGAAAAAAAGTGACAGGGAAAGTAAAAAAAGTTCAGTATTTTTTTTAAAGAGATTTTTGCTATAGGGCATGTGAGCTCACTGGAGAGACAGAGAGACAGAAAGTGAGAAATCACCCCCCGGGGGGATGGCAATCCCTTCTCCTCCATTCTCTTCTCGGGATCTTGGACAAGCACGCACATGCGCCCGGTGTGAGTTTAAGCCACCAGATCCAGGACTTGAACCTCAGTTGACTACATGGAGTCCAGTGATGTGACCATTATGCCATCTGCTGGTCCCAAGTATTGCTTTACATAAAAAAATTCAGAAGTTAGTTTTTAAACTGACAAAAACTTAAGTAAATGGTTACATTTGTAAAACCCACTTTAGTAGAAGATTAGGGAAGTGAGCCCAAAGATCTCGCTGGCGATGCTGAGACATGTGCCACACGGTCACTCATTTTTTCATTTGTTGGGTTGTCAGAAAAATCATGACACATTTTTGTGTAGAAAAAATGCCATGACTTTTCCGACAACCCAATAGTTTAAAAAAAACAAAGATCAGTAATGCATACTTTGCTACTGTTAATACTTCATTTTAATCCCTAAATTAATTGTTAACCCCCAAAGGAACATTAACTTAGGGTAGAAGTGATGAGGGGAAACTGGATGTGTTTACAAGAAATGCACCCACTCGGTCACAGGCCTGCCGTCAGTGGCCATGCAGACTGACGCAGCGCTGAGTCTGCCAGCACCGCAGGCCAGGGGGCAGAAATGCGGCAGAACGTGTGCTCAGGGCTGGCGGGGCTGGGGCTGGGGCTGGGGGGCAGCTTCAAGGCCTGTCAAGCAACAGGAGTGAAGCGGAGGCGAACGCTGACGTCCGCCTGCCTCATCAGGGGATGCCTTGCACAGGAGAGGCCCCAGCTGGGTCCCACACAGTGAGTGGATCAACACACAGAAGCACCTGGCTCAGGAGAGAGCCTGGCCCCCTTGGAGAAACGTGGCCGGAGGTTTTGGAGACAAGGATGAATTCTAAGCCAAAAAAGCTGACCGAGGTCCTAACGTTCTGAAATGCTCCATGCTATTTCTCTCAGTGACAAATATCCAGCCAACGGAGAGAGGAGAAAGGCACAAGGGCAGCAGGGGCTGGCAGACCCAACACAAACCAGAGGCAGAGCCCAGGTGCTCAGATGTATGCTTCGTCACTGTCCTATGACATTTCCGCTAGGAAAGGCACCCAAAGCTACAAAGAAAAGAAAACAAGGGACCAGCAGGTGGTGTAACGGTTATATCACTGGACTCCCACATAGTCAGCCACGGTTCAAGTCCCATACCTGGCAGCTTAAAACTCATACCAGGCATGTGTGCGTGTCTGCCCAGGTTCCCGAAAGGAGAATGGAGGAGAAAGGACTGTGGCGTGGCCATCCTCTGGTGTGGGGGGGAGTCTCACTTTCTGTCTCTGTTCTTTTTTTTTTTTTTGCACACACCTTGTAACAAAAATCTCTCAGGGAAATAAAAAAGGAATTAAAAAGACCAAGTCAAATCCAAAATTTATGGCTGTAAGTCTACAAATTAAAAATTCAACAAAAGATACAGATTTTGCATCTTTTGTGTCCAAAGACCAAAACTCCAGTTTTGTACCTCCCGTGGGGCCAGCTTCCAGAACCTAATTCGCCCACACAAAGAGGGCTGGGTGACACCCCACACAGTGAGACACTCTCCTGCGTTCTCTTCCCTGGTCTAAGTGGGTTTCCTGAGCGTGGAAATCCTTCACTGGGTGAAGCACCTCAGAAGTCAAGGATGTACTCGAAATGTCTGTAACAAAACGGGAAGAGCGCCGACCAGTTGCCTTCACCACCATACGGCCTCTGTCCATTTGACTGATAGGACATGTGGTGATCAATGAAGATGTGTATTGGCTCAGCGTGGTGACTGAAGGGGCTAGATCCCACACAGCCAACTGTGTAGTTTGAGTCCCACACCTGGTGGCTTGAAAAATCCCCCAGACGTGTATGTGTGTGTGCCCAAAATCTCAAAAGGAGGGAGAAATGCAGGAGAAGGGATTGTGGCTTGGCCCCCCCGGGGTCAGGGCTACTCTCTCATTTTCTCTCTCCCCAGCAAGTGAATGCACCCTATAGCAAATTCTTTTTAAGAAGCAGCAGCAGCTGTGTGTTAGTAACACTTCAGAGAGATCCGGATGACCTCGATAATTAAGAATAAACCTCTTCTATGTGCTTCCCATGGTTAGCCTGCAGACAAGCTATTCCGACTGATTGGATCATGGGCATGAAATGAGGCTGAAATGTAAGCCTTACTCCAGAAAATTAACGTTGTTCAAAACTCACTCATGGGGGAGGGGGGAACAGGGGACCAGCAGTTAGCATAATGGCTATGTTGCTGAACTCCCATGTAGTAGACCGCGGTTCGAGTCCCGGACCCAGAGGCTTAAACTCACGCCGGGCGTGTGCGTGCATGCCCAAGATCCCGGGAGGAGAAGGGAATTCAGCGTGGCCATCCCCCCCGGGGGGTGAGTTCTCGCTTTCTGTCTCTGCCTCTCTCTGTCTGTCTGGCAAGTGCACGTGCCCTATAGCAAAAAACCTCTCAAAAAAAAAAAAAAAAAAAAAAAAAAACTAAGACTATCTAATTGTTAAAAATCAGACCCAATAAGCATTCAATTAAGTGGTTTCTTTTTGATTTAAACACACTCACCATACAAGCCAGTCATCCCACTCCTTCTTATTTAGCAAGAAAGATAAAAAATGTGACTACAAAAGGCTTGTGAGTGTTCACAGCAGCTTAATTCAGAATAGCCAAGACTGAAAACAACCCAAATGTCCATCAACTAATAAATGAATCTTTTGAAGCCATGTTATATCCATGCAAGAGAATATTATTTGGCAATAAAAAGGAATGAACTATTGATACATGCAACAAGGATGACTCTCAAAAGCATTATTCTACACACAAGAAACTCATCAGTGAAGACTACCTGCACACTGTGTGAGTATGACTCTACGGCATCTGCAAGAAGTCAGCAAGCGCTGGTTACTAAGAGCAGGTGTCAGGAGGGACTGACTGCAGGGGCGAGAGGGACCTTCAGGTGAGATGGAAATACTCTACCTGTCCAATGTGCTCGTGGTCACATAACTGCAGACACTTGTTAAAACTCATTAAACTGTGATCTTATGAGTGAATTTTACTATATGAAAGTGACAAAAATTGGCAGCTTTTCTAAATGCCAAAAGTAACTAGTTAGAAATTAAAATGGAAAAATGATCCTATTCACAGTCACAATGAAAACAGCAAAACTTAAGAACAAATTTAAGGAGTATATAAAAACTTATTTTTAAAAACACAGCAAAACCTTATGGAGAAACATCAAAGAGATCTGTATAAACGGAGAAATATACCAGTTCCTGCACTAGAAGACTCAAAATTGTCAAGATGTCAAATTAACATAACTGGAACAAACTTGAATCAAAATCCCAATAGGAGTTTGTGAGGAAACAAGTCTAGTTTTTATCTGAAGAATAAATGTATAAAAACAGAAAGAAAAAGATCTTCAAGAAGAGTCTCACATGCATCAGAATCTATATATCCATAAATGGCATATATCAATACGTGAAGTATAATTCATAGATGGTATATACCAAACTATATGTATCAACAAATGGTATATGGTAATTGCCTAACCTCTTGGACCACACATGCCATGCATTAAAATCAATTTTAAATGGATGAAAGACTTAAGTATAGAGGCCAACAGATGCATAACGATTACATTGCTGAATTCCCATATGGCCGACTACGGTTCAAGTCCTGGACCTGGTGGCTTCAAATGCATGCCAGACACGTGTGCATGCATGCCCAAGATCCTGGGAGGAGAATGAATTGCGGCATGGCCCTCCTCCCAAGGGATGATTTCTCACTTTCCCTCTCACTGTCCGTGCCTCTCTCTCTCTCTCTCTCTGGCAAGTGCACATGCCCTATGGCAAAAACCTTTCAAAAACAACAACAAAAAGATATAAGTATATGAAAATTAAAAAAGTAAAAACATTAGAAGAAAATAAAGATTAATATTTTAGGATGATGATAAGCCTGGAGTAGAGAAGGCTTTTCTAACCATGTTTCAAAAGATAGGAACTGCAAAAGGAAACAATGCTAGAAAAGACCAACATAAACATTTTCCAAATTTGGAGACAGCGAGTGGTGTAGTTAAGGTGCTGGACTCCCACATGGTCAACCATGGTTCAAGTCCTGGACATGGGCAGCTTGAAATTCACACTGGGCGCATGTGTATGTGTGACCAAAATCCCAGGAGAGGAGGGAATACAGCATGGCCATCTCCCTTGGGAAGTGATTTCTCACTTTCTCTATATATATCTCTCCCTCTGTCTCTCTATGGCAAGAGACAAATTTTATGTATGCTTTGACAAAATTTTTTTTAATTTTTTTAAATGTTATAAATTCACATGTCAAAAAATATGATTAAAAGGCAAATTATCAAGTGGGGAAATTTCACAACATCTATTGAAGACAAAGATTCAAGATACTTATATGATTAAAAAACTTTCACAAATCAGTAAGGAAAAGACAAAAACTCCAATTTATAGGAAACTCATAAAAGAAGAAATATGGTCTCAAAAAAAAAAAAAAAAGGGGGGGGGGACCAGCAGTTGTAATGGCTATGTCGCTGGACTCCCGTGTAGTTGACCACAGCTTGAGTCCTGAACCTGGTGGCTTAAACTCATAGTGGGCACATGTGTGTGCGTGCCCAAGATCCCTAGAGGAGAACAGAGGATAAGGGATTGCGGCATGGCCATCCCCCCAGGGGGTGATCTCTTGCTTTCTGTCTCTCTGTCTCTCTCTGTCTTTCTGGTGATGCATGCACCCTATAGCAAAAACATCTCAAAAAAAAAAAAAAAAAGAAAAAGTAATGTGGGATGGGACCAGCAGTTAGCGTAATGGCTATGTCTCTGGACTCCCACGTAGTCGACCACGGTTCGTGTCCGGACCCGGTGGCTTAAAACTCACGCCGGGCACGTGTGCGTGTGTGCCCAAGATCCCGAGAGGAGAGTGGAGGAGAAGGGATTGCGGCGTGGCCATCCCCCCGGGGGGTGATTTCTCGCTTTCTGTCTCTATGTCTCTCTCTGTCTGGCGAGCGCACACGCCCTGTAGTGGAAACCTCTCAAAAAAAAAAAGAAAGTAATGTGGGCCAGTCAGGTGGCATGGTGGTTAAGAGGGCTTGATCCCATGTGGCCAAATGCATGATTTGAGTCCCTGACCTGCAGCTTGAAAAACACCCTGAGCGTGTGTGCATAAATGCCCGGGCAAATCCTGAGAGGAGAATGGAGAAGAAGGGACTGTGATGTGGCCATCTACCCTGGCGGATGCTTTCTCGCTTTCTCTCTGGTGAGAGCATGTGCCTTATAGCAAACTTAAAAAGAAGAAGAAAGAAGAAATACAAGAGGGCGATACACATGAAACACAGGGTTGTGGCCCCAGGAATTAATGTGGGCAAAGACAACCATCAACGAGGGCGACCAAACACCATTCTAATGTACGATACTATAGTTCATCAACTCTGAGATGCTGATGATTATAAGGTGCATCTTTTTTTTCTATTACAAAATAAAACAAGGTGTTGCCAATTCAACTATGACATACTATTAAATTGTAAAATGTGTCTTGGTTTGAGGAATGTCCAGAGTATGTACATCTTACTATCATTTTATAGGTGTGAATTACAAACTTGGAAGCGAAAGAAATTTCCACCAAGGGCTATTTCTTTTTTTTTTTTTTGGAGAGGTTTCTCGCTATAGGGCGCGTGCGCTCGCCAGACAGAGACATAGAGACAGAAAGCGAGAAATCACCCCCCAGGGGGGATGGTCACGCCGCAATCCCTTCTCCTCCATTCTCCTCTCGGGATCTTGGGCACACATGCACACGCGCCCGGAGTGAGTTGTAAGTCACCGGGTCTGGGACACGAACCGCGGTCGACTATGTGGGAGTCCAGCGACAAAGCCATTACGCTAACTGCTGGTTCCCGCAAGGGCTATTTCTTGAATAAATCTTAATACATCCCCATAATAAAATACTATGGTCTTTTAAGATGATTATATGGATGTATATATAAATCAACAGTGGAAAGACATTCACGATCTAGTAAACAAAAAAAAAGAAGTTTATGAAACAATTAAAAAAACAAGTTTTTTTCAATTTGCCAGAGGGCACATGTACATGCTGGAAAGAGGTGGAGAAAGAGGAAGAGAGAGAGGAAGAGTGAGAAAGCGCTCCGCGTGAGGCGTGACTGCAAGCTCTTCTCCATCTCTCCCTCCTTTGGGATTCTCGGCACACACAGACATGCACATGGACCAACATGGTTTTCAAGCCACTGGGTCTGGGACTCTAGCAGCACAATCAGCCATATGGGATCCAGCTGCCTTAGCCACCAAGCCACAGGCTGACCCTAGACCAGTAAGTTTAATGACACTGTTTTGTCAAAAGACAATTATTGGAAAAACAGAAAAGATATTGAATGATGAAGCGGGAAGATTAATGTCTCTGTATTGACTGACATGCATGGCATTCCCTTTTGAAAAAGCAATGTAAGGGAACCAGCAGTTAGCGTAATGGCTATGTCGCTGGACTCCCACGTAGTCGACCGCGGTTTGCATCCTGGACCCGGTGGCTTAAAACTCACGCCGGGCGCGTGTGCGTGTGTGCCCAAGATCCCGAGAGGAGAATGGAGGAGAAGGGACTGCAGTGTGACCATCCCCCCTGGGGGGTGATTTCTCGCTTTCTGTCTCTATGTCTCTCTCTGTCTGTCTGGCGAGCGCATGCGCCCTATAGCAAGAACCTCTCAAAAAAAAAAAAAAACACGCAATGTAATACACTGTAA
The DNA here is from genome assembly GCA_026018925.1 of Tupaia tana. Classification (NCBI taxonomy): domain Eukaryota; kingdom Metazoa; phylum Chordata; class Mammalia; order Scandentia; family Tupaiidae; genus Tupaia; species Tupaia tana. Next base: position 82,389,473 of record JAKSZU010000016.1, on the reverse strand, counting down.
AGTTATATGTAATCCAACGTAATATAAAGAAGATTATGATGATAATAAAAATAAAAATAAAAAAATAAAAATAAAAAAGACAATTACTGAGATATATCTGTATGAAAAAAGTTTAAAACCCTTACATCAAAACATTTGTAATAGCTATCTTTAAGTGATAAACATTTTTAATCTTCTTTTTGCTTATCAATCTTTTCTAAAAGTTAGACCACATGTTTTACTTTTATAACAAAAAATAAATTAAAATAAGATGTTCATCCAATTGCTATCTGTCTAAACACAGGGTTTCGAAAGTCATACATTCCTTAAAGCTGTAATATTTACAAAGAAAAAAAACCTGTAAACAATCTGAAAGTTCAAACAGGAAATGGTTAAACAAACTATGGTACATTAATTCAAAGGAATATTAGACTCTCCCTACAAATATGTGAGTTATGTAAGTTCATGGAAAAAATCGACATGAAATAGCAATAGAAAATCACAACACAAATTGGTTCATGTCAATTTTAACCCAGCAATCATTTACTGTCTGAAAAAGTCACAGAGTCTTATAAACAGAGGTCATTTATGGTAATAGTTTTCCTAGAATTAATTGTTTTGGCCTTTTCATTAATCTTTCATGTAAAAATGGATTAATAGAGGCAATAAAAAATGCATACTTTCAGAACCACCATGGTGTTCTGTAGGCCTCTAACATAAATTTTTCTGGCATGCTTACACATCAACTTTGCACTCCACAAACATCCCACAAATGATCAGACCATTTTCCCCATTTCTTCCCTAAGCTCTTGTCTTAATCACAACTTAGATTTTCAATAACCGGCTCAACAATAAAGAAAACCTCATCTAGAAATGCCTGTGCTGGGGCCAGCTGGTGGCACAGTGGTTCAGGCGCTGGACTCACACATGGCTGACCATGGTTCAAGTTCCAGACCTGGTGACTTGAAAATCACGCTGGGCATGTGTGCCCAAAGTCCCAAGAAAAGAATGGAGGAGAAGGGATTGGAGCATGGCTATCCCCGCTGCAGGAGTGGGGATTTCTCACTTTCCCTCTTATTGTCCCTCTCTCTGTCTCTGGTGAGCACACACACCCCATGGCAAAAACACTAAAATAAAAATAATTTTTTTTAAAAGCCTATGCCACCAGGAAGCATAGCAAGACGTTTTCTTCATGTCCATGTGTTTCCACGTGTGCTTTTTGTTTTCTGGTTAAGGAAAACATTTCCAAGTTCATAAAAACAAGGCACTAAAATTAGAGAGACAAGAACTGAACCTTGACTCAGGGTAGGGAAAACATTATTTTTAAACAGAAATATTTATAGGTCCATGCTTTATGAGAAGGGAGACAGGCATGCCACCATATGCCGATGGCATGGCCTGGGGCGGGGGACAGGAGGACTCTAACTGCAGACACCTCTTCTCTTATGGAGTACTAATAGGAGCTAATCATTGCAGAGCACTCAGAGATCTGCTCACTCAGCATTAAAGAAACGCAGCAGCGCTCACAGCAGACCCTGGGACCATCTGCGCCTCCGCCCCGAGCACGGGCAGTGCGTCCCTCACCCCAGCAGGGCTGGCCACGCCTAGACACTCTGTCATGTGGGACAACTGACGCTTTTCAGAGCTCCAGACAAACGTGTAAGGAATATGTTTGTTGTAAGGCTTTTTAAAAAAGACACATCCATGAGATCTAAGACAGGGATATATCTCCACACATTAAAACCACATTCTTCTTGACACTCAGAGCCTTGCTCAAAACCTTCAAGAGTACTTTTCCTCCACCACCTCGAGTCTAAAGAGTCTAAATTCCTTCCTCTCATTCATTCACACCCACACCACCAACTTCCCAGCACCTGTGGTGGAGCCACAGTCTGCAGGGGTGAGAGGGGAAGAGCTAAAAGAGGGCAGGAGATCAGCGGGGAGTCCAAGTTTCAGAGAGAGCAGGGGACACTGCTGTTTGAGTTTACTGGTGGGCATGTGGGTTCCAGGCTGTCCAGGGTGGAAGGTCTGACACCATCTTGGAGAAGCAGGAGCAAGACGTACACAGGCTGACCTGGCCACATGAGCCAATCTCACACGTTTTTCCTAGAGCAAGCACCAAACTGTACTATCTGCTTGAACTAAAATGACAGCCACTAAACTTTGCATCCCAGGGGCCATTTTTCTTCATGTCCCCCAGCCCTATCCTTCCTCACTAGCAAAAGCCTGATTCTGTCGGGGGGGGGGGGGGGGGGGTCTTCCCCAGGAAGGAGACATGCACACCAGCCCCAGTGGACGGAGCAGGCTAACTGCAGGCCAGCGAAGCTTCAGTCCTTTTTCCAGTGACTGCTCAGGGCGTGGCACATGGTTCAATCCTGGCCGATGAAAACCCGGGAACAACTGGGAAATTTTCCTTCCAAGACATGAGAGGAAAAGGCCCCTTTCTTACTGGATGTCATTGTGTCACCTGGAATGGTTGCAGCCACCCTGCACCATGAGGAAAGAGCTCCCATATGGCAAGGATGGCAGAGGGCAGAGACAGAAAGCACTTCGTTCTTAAAAATGTCATCACAGCTCTGAATTAACCAACACTGGAACTACCATTCTTGTTTTTTTGTTTTTGTTTTGTTCAACTAATTTTAGTTAGGTCTTCATTAACTAACAGCCAAAAGCATATTAGCCAACGTAACATGCTTATTTTGTCAAAACAGAAAATCTTAAGAAAGAACACCAATACATAAGTTTGCCATCTGTGTTTGATAAAAAAGTAAATACCTTACCACTGGCATGGGGTAATCAAAAAGACAGGCAATAACAAGTATTAGTGAAGGCATGGATAAAATGGAACCCTCACCTTCTGCTGGTAGGAGTAAAAAACGGTGTAGCCACTTCAGAAAATAGGCTGACAGTTCCTTGAAAAGTAAAACAGATACATCACATGACCCAGTATTTCCACTCCTAGAGAATACTACTCGAGAGAATTGAAGATGTATTTCCATATGGAATTAACCCAAGTGTCCAAGAACAGATGAATGGATTGGAAAAGTGTGGCACATATACACTATGGACTACTGCTCAGCCATTAAAAAAAAAGAGAGAGAGAGACCCTGGCATTTGATAGAAAATGAACGAATATGAAAGACTTAATGCTAAGTGAAGAAAGGACAGACTATGAAAGAAAAGCATTGTATGTTCCCACTTAACGTACACCAAATGTCGGAATGAATGCTATGGCAGAAACTGAAAGGTTGAAAGGTATTAAAAGCAAGGAGAGCAAATGTGGATACTACAGACAGCATGAGAGTGGGGTGGGAAATAGGAGGGTTGGGAGGGAGGAAATCAAGGGGAAAAAAAGCAAAACATTTAATGGACATGAAAATGGAAGATTATCTGTTGATAATGTGTATAGTAATATCTTTGAATAGCCTAATATACAGTATATTCATGCTAAGAAAATTCATTTTGTGTGCTGTAAAGATATATAGTGATTGAATGTAAAAAAAATAAGAAAATGAAAGAAAGTAAAAAGAATAGTAAAAGCAGAAACAGCCCAAATGTCCAATTGATGAATGGATAATCAAAAAGACAAACAAAATACAATGGAAGATTATAAAACAGAATGAAGCACTGATACAGGCTACAGCATTGATGAACCTTGAAAATATTATACGTAGTCAAAGTAACCAGATCCAAAAGACCACAGGACATGTAGATGCCCTTTCTATGACGTCCAGAACAGACAGAGCAGCAGAGACAGGGAGCACAGGAACGCCTGCCGGGGCTGGGGAAACGTGGAGGGAGAAGTTTGTGACAGCTAAGGGGTTCAGGGTTTTGTTTCGGAGCGATGAAAATGTTCTAAAATTGTAGTGATGGTTGTAAAACTGCACATCGTACACTTGAAACTGGTGCATTGTATGGTATGTGAATTACAGCTCAATAATGTCATTAAAAAAAAAAAGGAAATGTTGTGATGGGATTAGTGCTAATCACTGTGCTCCTAACATGGCCAAGCAAAGCCCTGTACTGGTTACCAGGAGAAGCCTGCCAAGGAATGACTCACATTCCTCTAAATTCTTAAGTAACTGTTGGGTTATTGAAGAAGTCATAACATATTTTTTCTGTTTTTCTATGCAAAAATGTGTCATGACTTTTCCAATGACCCAATACTTAACTTGGGTATTTACGAAACTCAGATCAACACTCAGATTTCGAATTGGTCTAGCCATAGCCAAATAAAACACACATTTTAAAAACTCTTTAGATGTCTGACTTTGCCAACTGGTCCTCAGGTGTAAGCTGATCTAACTGGTGGCAATCTGCTCAAAATGCCCGAAGGCAGTCCAGCTCCCAGAGTTGAAGGAGAAGGTACAAGACTCCAGTGGAGAGTGGCAGAGAACACCATGGCCGGCGTTCAGACAGTAGACCTCCAATCCACATGTGTTCCATGAATACAGATCTGAACACCACCAAGAAACTGTAGAAAATCAATCCTTCGTAAGAGTAAGGAGAAATGCATTTGCAACAGAAATTTGCCAAGAGCTCCTGGGGACAGTCCCCAAAGGACAATTCCACTTGGGATTCCAACTCTAACTCACTTATATGGGAGTTAACATGATTCCATCACCATCAGAGACAGGAATCTGTTGTCTCTTTTCTGTTACCCCAGAGCAGTGGTTCTCAAAATGAGATCCACCCAGTCGCATGCAGCTTCGGCAGCACCTGGGAACTCCCAGGAATGCAGACTCTCAGCCACTCCCCAGACCCACTGAATCACACCTGGGGTGGGGCCCAGACAGCAGCGTTTGGCTCAGACCATGTTGACAGCTCAGCTGCCAGAACCTCCCTCCTGGGGACGGCCCATGCAGCCCTCCCACCTGTGAACATGCAGGGATGTCCAGAGCGTGCAGGGTTCAGTGTAGCGTCTTGACACCCTTTCATTTCTTCCACAGTAAGGAATGTCAGCTGCCATGCCCTAAACAATGAAAAGACCCTGCAAGGAACCTGCAGAAGTCACTGTATGGGAGTCCTCCAGCCCAGGAAGTGTACCCCATGGAATGCGGACTGCCATGAGGAGGCTGCGGGGTAGAGGGCTGTCACGCCGCGCTGGGAGGGGAGAGCTGCAGTGCTGTCAGATTCTGGCAGAAAGCTAGAAGGAAAATCACCTACCAAGAGGGACGACCAAAAGGAGAGGAGAAAGGCCTCTCTGGCGACTTCCATGGGGCCCGCTGAAATCAGCTGCATCCTATGTGCCATAGGACAAGAGGGGGAAGACCCTGAGACCTGAGGTCAGAGAGGCTCGTGACTGGACACGCATCCACCTGGACGGAAGACCCCAGCCCTGGTCAGGATTCCGCGCACTGTCTGAACTTTAATGAGGACAAGTGTGCCCATCTCAGATGACATCGCAGACCAGGCAGGGGCGTGAATGTGCAGAAACGCTAGTATCCAAAGAGAACCATCGGCCTACAGGAGAGTTAGAATAACAAGATATGATCCACTTAACAGAAGAGCTCATTCTTAGCAAGCAGGGCAATAGATTTTTTAATCCATTGATATGTCCATAAATAGTTCTTTAAAAAAATAGGGCACCTAAAACACACACATATACACAAAGAAAAAGCAGGGGCCACCCCGAACCACAGCAGTTAAGTTCTGTGCTTAGGAAAACGGGTCACACATGGCTGACCACACGGCTCACGCCAGCCCCTGCCGGGCACATGTGCATGAGTGCCCGATCCCTTCCTGATGGCATGGGAAAATGGAGCAAAAAGGATTAAGGCGTTAACCCCTCTAGGGCGTTTTCTCTCTCTCTGTCTCTCTGTCTCTGTCTCTGTCTCCATCTGGCAGGCATATATGCCCTCTGGTGATTTAAAAAACAAAGCAAAAACAGCATAGCCTGACAGCATTTTTACACAAAACGTAAGTGAGAGTGGTCCCACCACATGGTGTGCACTGCTCAAACACTGCACCCTGCAGGCTGGACCACATGGGAGGCCTGGGTTCGTGTGTTTATAACCCAGTCACTACCAGACTAACACAGAAGAATTGCAAGTTCAAGGCTGGCCTGGGCAACAGCCTTTATTTAAAAAAAAAAAAAAAAAATAGAGCTGGGTGTGGTGACACGTGCTTGTAATTTCGACTCGGAGGCTCAGCTGGAAAGATCACCATGGTGAGGCCCTGCCTAGAAAGAAATAAATAAAAATAAAAATCTGATTTTTGTTTTTGTTTTGTTTTTTCCCCCAAAGAATTATTTATTATGTTTTGTTTGTTTGTTTTTTAAATTCACCAGACAGAAACAGAAAGAGAGGGAAAATAAGAAAGCAAGCTGCCAGGGATGGGACTTGAACTGCGGTCAGCCATGTGGGTATCCAGAGCCTTAAGCACCATGATACCTACTGGCCCCATCATCAGTCAGTTTTGTAGTTTTGTTTTGTTTTTTTAAGACAGATTTTTTTTGCTATAAGGCTCATGTGCTCGCTGAAAAGACAGACAGACAGAAAGCAAGAAATCACCCCCCTCCCGGGAGGATGGCCATGCTGCAATCCCCTCTCCTCCATTTTTCTCTTGGGATCTTGGGCATGCACACACATGTGCCCAGTGTGAATTTTAAGCTACTGGGTCCAGGACTCAAACCATGGTCAACTACGTGGCAGTCCAGCGACATAATCATTACACCATCTGCTGGTCCCATCAATGAGTTTTCGGTCTTTAAATTCTGATGATTAACCAGGAAGTTACAGAGGAATCTAAGAACCAAGCTCCAACATGGTAGAAAGAGCACCAAGCAGGTGCTTCTGTGCACTCCTTACAAAAGCCCCTGAAGAAATCAGCTTACAGCCAGTGGAACACCAGAACCACACGCTCAAAACCATGGTGACCTCCCTGCCCCGATCCTGCCTTTCTAAAACAAATGATTAATAACCACTTTCCTCCTCCTTTCTGCCTGACCTTCAGACCACTCGATCCAAACCTCTCTTTGGCGCTATTCACCAAACTTTGAAGACTCATTCTTGTTCCCTTTGTCCCTCTGACATGAATGACACCTCAGCCACCTCCTCCATCCCTGCACTGATTCCATGTTTGTTCTCAGACCTCCCTCCAACCCTGCATGATCGAATGCCTACATGCTATGAGACTGAAAACTTCATACACTAACCCTAACCCTCATCTGCTTGACCATGTCTGAAAGGACTCCTCTCAATGCTTCTGTAACTCCCTAGTAACGTGCCTCTGTGTCTCCGATCCCTGAGAACTGGCCTGATCAAGAGGCTGTGTTCCCACTGTGCCCGCCTTCCCCTGCTGCTCACTGCCATTCTGAAGCCCTTTGCGCTATTTGTGAGCATATTTATGTATATGAAGTAGGGAGTTTCCACTTTTTCTGGTGAGGTTTTATTTTGTATGGACATTTGATTGCTGTGTAACATTTTCTCTCCTTTTTCTTTAAAAGAATGATTTTATTTAACCTTATTTAGTATTATTATTTTCTGGTTTGATCAGAGGCAGAGAGAGAGAGGAAAAGTGAGAAAGCAAGCCACCAGGTCCGGAACTTGAACCGTGGTGGGCCATGTGAGAGTCCAGCACCTTTAACCACCATGCCACCGCCGGCCCCACATTTTCTCTCCTTTAAGAGCCACTTTTGGTAGCCATAGTGGTTAAGGCACTGGACTATGTGGTTGACTGTGGTTCAAGTCCCAGACCTGGTGGCTTGAAACTCACCCTGGGCATTTACATGTGTGTGCCTAAAATCTCAAGAGGAGAATGAAGGAGAAGGGATTGCAGCGTGGTCATCCCCCCTGGCGGGTGATTTCTCGTTTTCTCTCTCTGTGCCTCTGGAGAGCACATGCACCCTATAGCAAAAATATCTTTCAAAAAAAAAAGGAAGAAGGAAGGAAGGAGCCACTGGCAGGAGCTGGCACTGCAACTCTGACAGCTCCGGAAAGGCACTCAACCTGGGGGTGCCTACGTACTCTGTCCCGGAAGGTGCGACGTGCCGACTGTGATTCCCCAAGGCTGAATGAGCACCGCTCTCGCTCTCGGCCTGGCTGCCACACTCCCGCAGCAGTCCGGCACTATCTGACCTCCCGGCTGCCTTGATAGCATGCAGGAAGTGCCCGAGTGGTGGGGAGGAAGGTTCTAGCCCACGGAAAAGTACACCATATTCCTCAAAGTAACCTAATACACTGCGCCTCGTTAATGTATCAGTCTCATGGTTGGCAGGAAGCCATTCTCCTAAACTTGCACAACCCCAAGCAGTGTTGGAAATGAAAACTCCAAATATCCCAAATTGCCAACCAGATCCCTGAAATTCCATGACTCCCCAGGACCCTCTGTGCCACCTAAGAGGCTGCAACAGCACAGGTGACATCATCCCTTCTGCTCCGTGATCTACACAATCTGTTTCCAATCTTATCTTTCTAATCTACAGCTGTCTTGTACGGTAATATATTCTTATTCATTGTTCATGTTTGTCTAGCAGGTTTGTTTTTGTTTGTTTGTTTTTTATTATTATTATTTAACTTTATTTATTTACTTTTTTTATTATTATTTGACCAGAGAGGGACAGAGTGAGAGAGAGAGTGAGAGAGAGAGAAAGAGAGAGAGGGAAAGTGAGAAAGCAAGCTACCAGGTCCAGGTTTGTTTTTTAATAAGAAGTTTGGGATATAACTCATATACCATGCATTTCACTCACTGAAAGCATATAATTCAGTGATTTCCATATATTAACAGACATGTGTAGCCACCACCATGAGATTCTAGGACCCTTAGTCACCCTGAAAGAAACCCCATCTGCACCAGCAGTAACTCCCACTTCCCCTCCATTCCCCCGCCTCGTGCAACCATTAACTAACTTTCCAACTTTCCAACTCTGCGCATCTACCTATACTGAATATTTAATACGACTTGTGGCTTTTGTGTTCGGCTTCTTTCATTTAGCATGTCTCCAAGTTCATCCGTGTTCTAGCATGTAGGAGAACTTCATTCCAGTTTATGAATGAGTAATACTCTATAGTATGGCTAGCCCACGTTTTGTCCATCCATTTATCAGAGGATGGACATGGGCTGCTACCCCATTTTGGTCATTGTGAATAACGCTGCTATAAACGTTCGGCTATGAGTTTTTATGATGACAGGTCTGCAGTTCCCTTGGGTAGCTACTGAGTGGAGCTGCAGGGTCAGGTGGTAACTCTGTTTAAACTTTGAGGAGCTGCCAGACTGCTCTCCAAGCGGGCGCACCATTTACATCCCCACCCACAGTGACCGGGCGGTCTGGAAGGATTTGGGGACAAGGACGATGGCTCATTTGTCTCATCATCCATCTCCTATATGTACTCCAAAGCTCTGTCCCACCAATGCCTGTGTATAAAGGCGGCTTTCCAAGAGAAAGCAAACGAAGCCTGGCCGCGGAACACCAGGGCGCTTCCCAGAGCAGGTCTCGCTCTGACAAGTGGCTCCTTTTGCCCTCTGGGGAAGGTACCTACTCATGCAAAATACTTTTACCCAACAACCTACAGGCTAGAATGCCTCCCTAGCCAATAGCTGCTGGGACCCCACAGACCAAGGGCTGCCTAACAGCAGTTGGCAGTCACCTGAGGGCCATGGTAACTGGCTGCCCCCCGGGCCATTCCCAACTGCCCCATTTCAGGTCAACAAATCCGCAGAGGTGGGGAGGGGTGCCTGGAGGGGAGTCTGGCCAAGCTTGGCACTCGGGCACGCCCCTTACACCTACAGACACTTCTCACACCCCCCAGACTCTCAGCAAACACGGGCTGGAAGCCTTGCCAATCTCTGACCCCACGCACGCTGCCACGCAGGAACTTCGCCTCCTCCTTCGCCCTGGAAGATGATCAGACTCAGTTTTCTCCCCCTCTATCCTAAGCAGTACTGACACTTGGTAACGCTGACATGTTTATGTACTGTTTCTTGTTTTAACTACATGAAAACAAAACAAAATGAACTATGAACTGATGACCATGTTTGGGAGTTGAACTCTTTCAGGCACCCATGTTTTTAAAAAACCTTCTATATTAAGGAGCATGTGGGAACGGGGCGGGCTCGGCCGGGATCCCACATCCCTGTGCTCTCAGCAGACCTGCTCAGAGGGCACCGCCCGCACAGAGGCTCATGGGCTCACGACCCCATGCAAACCAGAGGGGAGCCTAATTTTACCAGCCTGTATTTAGACAGTTTGGATTCATTTGAGAAAGAAAGTTCCTAGAGTTGTTTGGGAATTTTTTTTTTTTTTGGTCAATATTTAAATAGTGCTTTTTTTTTTTTTTCAAAGCTTGCCCTAGATACCAAATGTTTATCTAACACACAATTCCAACGTCGCCAGCTTGAAGGGGACAGCCAAACTCCGTTTATGAAAAAAGAGTCTCAAAACCATTATATCGACATTGTCATTTCATCCTTAGCATAACACCATCCCAGAGTATAGTAAACAAAGTAATTATTTCAGTCAAACAACAGAATTCATAGCATCATCTGTCACCAGCTAGATTCGACAGTTGAAGGATATTTTCCGGGACATCTGACTGCTACACATGACCTTTACAGGGTCCCTCTTACACGTTTCTCATTTTAAAAGTGGCAGAGCTTTATCAAGAAGACCAACACAGAGCCACCATGTGAGCCAGCCTTCCACCTCTAGGTGTATGCCCAGACTGGAAGCCAGGGACCCACACAGAAACCTGTACACAAGTGTTCATAGCAGCATGATTTGCAATGGGCAAAAGGTGGAACTAACCTGCAAGTCCATCAACAAATACATGGGGGGGAAAAAAAGGTAGTCCACCCACCCAATGGAATATTATTCAGCCATAAAAAGGAATCGGGCATTGACCTGTGCTACAGCATGGATGGACCTTGAAAACATGGAGCTGAGTGAGAGGAGCCGGGCACAGGCTATGTCTGTAGGATTCCAGTCCTTGTACAGCCCGGAACAGGTAAGCCCTAGCGATAGCAAGCAGATTACTGATTCACAGCTGTTGGGGCTTGGAAGAACAGGGGATGAGGGATTTCCTTCTGGGTAACAGAAGTGTCTCGGAACTAGAGAGAGGTGACAGCTGTACCACACTAAATGTTCTCAATGCCACAGAACTGTTCCCTTTAAAACTGCTCATTTTACGTTACATGAATTTTACTTCAATTTTTAAAAAAGTCAACAACAGAGCATCTGTAGGAAGCTGTAGGATAACAACAGGGAGTGGGGTAGCAGAATCTGAGCCCTTAAAAGTTCTTAGGTCCAGTACAAGCCCAAATTGGTGGGCAGGTATCGGAGTTTATGGAGCAATTGGTGACAGCAGGGTCAGGCCTGCAGTCCAGGCTGACAGGCCAGTTAGTCCCAGAGAAATCCTAAGAAATCCCTCCCTGAGGATTCTTTAGGACAGCATCACAGAGACCCTTGGGAAAAACGCCAGCCTCCCGAGTTCAGGCACCATGTGTGCAGCACATGATTCTCTGCAAGTGACTGCGTGTGCGATGTGTGGAAAAGTTACCTTTATCTGTGGGGAGGTGGGCAGTACTCTAGGGTTACATCCGTGGTTTTAAGTCAGCTGTGATATTAATAAACATCAGTTTGGAGGGACTAACGCCCTTCTTGCCCACCAGAAATAACCACTTATATCAGTCCCATGTCTTCACCCTGCTTTATTGTCCTGCTCATCCCATGTCACCTCAGGACACTGCATCCAGCTTCTCCTATATCTATCTGGATTTTATGGGTCTCCTTTACTGCAGGGCAAGTTACATGGGGCAGGGGCTTTAGCCACCATGTCCCAGAACGGAGCACAGGGTCTGGTGTGTGCCTTGCAGATGAACAAAGACGAGCCCTGCAGTGGCGCTTGCTGAGTGCTCACTCAGCCAGTCATGACGAGGCCCCTGGGCCTCCAGGTCACAGCCTGGCAAGGTCCTAGACACTGGGACCAGGGCTCAAGGATCCCCCAAAGATGCAAAGGCCAGCCCTGCAGGGTCTCAGGAGCCTGCCTCTGACTCTTCCCTGCAAGTCCGAGAGGGAGCTGGGAACTTCCTGCTGTCCCACGTGTCTGGCAGGACGTGTCAGCACTAAGAGAGCCCTGCTTCCTTGCCGCGCTGCCCATGGGGTGACAGGAACACATGAGTTGCAACACTGATGAAAACAAGTTTTGGGGGAGGAGCTTAGAGTGAAAACCAGCATTCTGTAAACCCTCCCTAGAACAGGACTTCTCACATGTGTGATCTTAAGGGATCTCGTGTGATCCTAACCCAGCCCTCCCAGGTGGGATGGCTCGCTTCCCCAGGTTAAAACCAATGCTCGGGCTGCCATTTGTCAAGTGGTGACACCCATCTTAAAGTTACTACATACTGACGACTTTGAAAATTAAGACACTGACCAGCCCCGTTGTGCAGACGGGCTACGGGACCCTTCAGAAAGAACAACTTTCCTAAAAACAACGAGCAAGCACAGGCAGCACTACTGAACCTCAGACTGCCAAATGCCTAGATGGACATCGCACCCCTTTTCAGTGTAAAGAAGAAGAGAAACGTAGCCGGGCCTTCCTTGGCAATGCAGTAGAGACCCTGCCAACTGTCTATACAGTCATTCTTACCAGGCATTTCTTGGGAAAGCCTGAAAGTATTTGCCCAAAGTTTTAATAAAAAGCAATACTTCCCTAATTTAACACTCACGTTTTAGCTTTATAAGTATAATGAACTACAATGTTTATTATTAATTTGAATTAATTTTCAGTTATGGAATCTAGCTAATAACATCCATTTTCTATTTCTATATATGCAAAAAAAATCCACTTTGATCTTGGGAGAAACATGCTCTATTTACTAAGACACAAATTTTATTCAAATTTCTCTTCCTCTTTGTCCCCTTTAAAAATATACTAAAAATAACTGTAATAACATCTTACTCATCCTGAACTCAAGTACCTAGCAACCTCACTTACTCAGTATATAACTGACAACGAAAAATTGCACATAGACTGAATTCTTAGGCCTTTAAATCAAACTATATCTGCAGAATTAATAAGCTTGGTTTTTCTGTTTTGTTGTTATTGTTGTTTTAATGGAACAAAGGAAAAAACAGGAGCTAATCTGTTATAGGAAAACATCCTACCAGCTACATAAGCTGATAGCAAAAGTGCAAGCAGAAAAATTATTTTCTCAAAACATAAGAACTGGAAAAACAGAGCAATCTCAGTTTATTGAAAGGGAACTTGTTCTATTAATAAAAGCCTAATAACAAGTAATAAAATAACTGAGTCATCAAGAAAATTAAATTTTATTTGGCATCATTTTATAAAGGTAAAAAGGTATTTTACACACTTCAGAATGTAAAACCAAATTTTAAATAGATTAAAACTGGAAATAGTCTAACTAAAGGGGAAAATCTTCAGAAAATTCAACCATTCAGAAAGACTTACTAAAACTAATATTTATATCTAGCAATATATCAAATGAGGTTGCTTTCCTATTCAATCACATGCTACCCCGAAAGACTTCTATTAAGAAACTGGCTGGGGAAAAGGGAGAAGATAAGAGAACTTAATATTTAATCAACCTGGAGCAAGCCTAAAAGAGAGGCTAAAATTTTTAAAAATAAATAAAAAATAAACCAAACTGACTATATGAAACATTTATATCAAAGTATAATTCAATATTAAGTCTAATTTAATCATGCCTTTCAGGAAAATGTTTAAATGCTAGTGAAGATGAAATGACTAAAGTTTTAGTCAAGGTATTTTATTAAATAATAACATGCTTTTATCAATTCAACTTATTTTCAAACCATCAGCTTGATGGTCAGTTTCAATAAAGAATACCTTTTCCATCAATTGAAGAATAGATCAATAGAATACAGTCTATCATACAATGAAATATTATCCAGCCATACAAACAGATGAAACACTGACACATGCTATGACACGGATGAGCCTTTCAGACTTTAGGTTTAGTGAGAAATGCCAGACACGAAAGGATGCATATGGCATGATTCCATTTATATGAAATATCCTGAGCAGACAAATCCACAGACAGAAACTAGACAGGTGGTTGCCAGAGGTTGGGAGGTTTGGAGGGAAATGGAGTGACTGCTAACAGGTACAGATTTGCTTCTTAGGGTGATGAAAATGCTCTAAAAGTGATCATGGTGGTAGATGCACAATTACTGCTATGTGGAAAATCACTGAATTGTACATTTTATTTTTTAAAGATTAATTTAATTGTATTATTATTATTTAATTTGACTAGAGAGAGACAAAGAGAGAGGGAAAGTAAGACAGCAAGCCACCAAGCCCCGGACTTGAACCACAGTTGGCCAAGTGGGAGTCGGCACCTTAACCACCACACCACCTGCCAGGCGAATTGTATGCTTTAAATGAGTGAATTGCATGTATGGGAACTCTATCTCAGAATAAACTGGGTGGGGGGGGGGGTGGTTAAATAAAGTAAAAGAATAGCTTCAGATCGAGATCCAGGCTAAGAACTGGCTGGTACTCAGCAGTGAGGAGCTCCTCCCATATCAGCAGCTGGAAGAGGCAGAAACCTTGGTGCCAACTGGAGCACCTCTGGGGGAGTATGTGGCATTGGAAATTTAATAGCTACTAAATAAAGTAACAGCATGACAGGCGCTCTGAAAACAAACATTCCCGGTTGAGCTGAACGGCACAGGGACAGAGATGATATCCTCGGATCGTCAGCTCTGAAAGCGTTCAGAATCACAATTTCCTTCCCGAGCCCGCGAGGACACTGTGTTAATTACGTGACTGCAGCTGAGAAATCCGCAGAGCGAGGCATGAGAGGCAGGAGGGAAGTCCCCCGGAATCCCTCTGCGGGGCAGCTCCGCAGGCGCTGCTCGGAGCCAGTCGCCTTCTCAGAAAACACCGACCCGCCCGAGAAGCTCGGAAGGACAGCTCCTCTCAGCGAAGCCGCAGCTTCACAACCCGGGCCTTTGTGGGTGTGAAACAGGTCGGATGTCAGACGCACCGGTGACAACGCTGTCTTTCAGAACCCAGTCGCTTTTTCCCTTTCTACTTTGTGTCACCAGCCACACAAATCACAGCAAGGGTTGCGTTACTTTCGTGAGCGCTGCTGTTGGTTAGAAAGGGTGGAAGAGGGGCGGGCAGGTGGCGTGGTGGTTAGAGGGGCGGAGCTCCCACAGGACTACCGATGGTTCAAGTCCCGGACCTGGTGGCTTCCTTTCTCACTTTCCCTCTCTGGTCAAATTGGAAAATAATAATAATAAATTAAGTTCAAATAAAATAATTCTTTAAAAGAGAGAGAAGATGGAAGACACTGAGAAAAATACCATGGTCAAATTACTACAAAGGAAGGAAAAGTGTAGACAAGCCAGAAAATAAGACGGAGGAGATGCAGGTAGCGCTGCACACTCCTCCTGGCAGCCTCTCACCCGGCGCCGGCTGTGCGAGGAGACCTCCAACGCACGTCCCTCAGCATTTGGGCAAAAAGAAAGAGAACAGGGACCAGCAGTTGGTGTAATGGCTATGTTGCTGGACTCCCGTGTAGTTGACCACAGTTCGAATTCCAGACCTGGTGGCTTAAACTCACGCTGGGTGCATGCGCATGAATGCTCAAGATCCCGAGAGGAGAATGGAGAAGGGATTGCGGCGTGGCCATCCCCCCTGGAGGGTGATTTCTCACTTTCTGTCTCTGTCTCTGTCTTTCTGGCAAGCGCACGCGCCCTATAGCGAAAACCTCTCAAAAAAAGAGAGAATGGACGTGGAGACCCTCAAGAGCCCCAGAGGAGAAACTTGGAACCAGGAAATGGAAAGACAAGCTATTGGCTTCCTTACCTCTAATAAGGAAAAACATGCTTCTCGGAGAAAAAAAACAAAACAAAAAAAACTCAAAACCCTTTATTAGTCCTTTCTAAAATCCAAGGGTTTTCTCCGAACACTGGTGACCTCTCGTTTCTAATGACGAGGTCGAAGGTGGACACTGGGCGCAAGGAGAGCAGACCGCGGGACCGACCCACTCCTGGCACTCAACGTGGCGGACAGTCCAGGGATCCACCACCAGCAGGCCAGGCAGTCTGGGGATCCACCACCAGCAGGCCAGGTAGTCCGGGGATCCACCACCAGCAGGCCAGGCAGTCCGGGGATCCGCCACCAGCAGATCGGGCAGTCGGGGGATCCGCCTCCAGCAGGCCGGGCCTGTACTAACCGTGTCATTAGCGTGTCATTAGCGTGTTGGCTGTGCTGGTGAAGACTGCCAAGCAGTGGGATTCATTTAACTGGCAACTTACCAATCTCTCCAAAACAATGTTCCTACAGGAATTGAGGCGCTTTTTTTTTTTTTTTTTTTTTTTTTTATTCACTTCACATGTTTTCCAAGTCACTTCAAAACTGTTTCTCAAACTTTTAGAACCAGGCTCTGCCACAGTGGCACCCAGGTAGTAACAGCTGTAGGAGGGTGGAGGCTGCTTGGGAGGCCGAGTTTGATTCCCAGGCCAACCTGAACATGCCAGACAGTCACACATGCCTGTAATACAGGCTAATTGGGAGTCTGGGGCAGCACACAGTGACAGGCGGAGACCACGTTAAAAACACCTATCTCTGGCTCTCTCCCTTTTCCTTCCCCTGCCCCACCCCACCCTCATAAAAGGGGGGCGCAGTCAAATGAAGTGGGGCCAACAGGTGGTATGGTGCTTAAGGCACTAGACTCCCACATGGCACACCATGGTTCAAGTCCTGGACCTGGCAGCTGACTTTCTCACTTTCTCTCTCTCTCTGGTCAAATTTTAATTAATTAATTGATGAATTCTTTTTTAAAAAAATCAAATGAGGTTCCCCTAATAATACCCTGCTTTACACAACAAATGTGATCCTGAAAACAGTGTATAGATTATACTTCTAGGACTCCCTTTATTTACGTTTAAAGGAAGCAGAGAACAAGGTGAGGGTGGAAGGCACCACTGCCCTGCCAGAGCCGCCCGGAAGCCCTTGGTCAGGCAGGCACGCTGGAGGAAGAGGTGCGCTAGACTGCTGGGTGGCCCTTCTCTCCCCACCCCTTTCTCAGAGGAAACAAATAATAAACTTAAAAAAAAAAAAGTTAGGAATCTCACTTACCCTGCAATTTAGTGGCTCTGTAAATCTGAGTTCTCTATGCTAAATTTGTCTAAATGAGGGTTCACAGTTTAAACAAATGGACAAAGGAGAAACCACTTCATATTAAGAACAAGTATCATTTCCCAATGTTATGAGAATCTCAGCTATTCTTAGAGAATGATTTGGATCTTAAAGAACACAGTTCAAACTTCACATTTTATGGATATGAGGAAAATGAAAAGCAGAGAGATTAAATTATTTGTCCCAAAGTACTTAACTTGTTAGTGGGGAAAACAGCTTAAGATAGAAAATTAATCTAAAACACAAATTCATTTTCATAAAGAAGATAATTCTGTAAAAGTGCCTTCCTTTCAGAAATCTCCCCCTAACCAAGTTTTTAGACAGCTCAGTCTCAAAACAAAAACTAACATTAATGACCATAAAAAGAAACAGCATTTCCTGATGGGGAAAAGAACTCATTTATGAAGTTACAGAATGCGATGTAGTCTACTTGAAGTGTTACTTTAAATGGGAACTCAGTGGGGTAAGGCTGAATCAATGTGCATAACCCTTTTCACTTAAAATGGCATACTTAATGGAATGTTCTCTTGCAATATCCCCATGTAAGAAAATATATCACGTGCATTTCAGTTTTCTTCCTCTCTCCAAACTAGATTGTTTAAAAAATGAAGCTAATATTTCCCAACCAACTCAAACATGAAAATAAGTGATTCAAAAGCTTCTTTCAAAGTAGCACATATTTCTTTGGAAGGAAAAAAAAAAAAACAAATAGAATTTAATAGCATTACATAAAAATCCTGGAAATTATGCACAAAGACTACCCTGGAGCTTAGCCAAAAAAAAGGGTTTGCTGGTTTTCATGTGCATAAATCATAATCAAATAGACTTATCGGGAGCTACAGTGTTATTAAAGATAAATACACTTCTCGAAATCTTCATTTTAAAAAGCTTAAAAATAATTGCCTAAACTAAGCCTTCAACCCCACATTGTCTGGGCCCTAAATAAATACTCGGGTTTCTGATCCTCTTGGTTCTGCCCTGCAAGGCTGCCCTCCCTCTCAGCCTCCACTGCGCGCAGTGGTCCTGAAGCTGTCCCCTCCCTGGTGCCTGGAGGCCCAGCTCGCATGCCCAAGCACCGTGCACTGGCCAGCTCCCCCGCCTCCTCCAGGTCCTTCTAGGCCCCCACGAAGCGGCTCTCTACTGAGCCACGCCATCATTTCTGGCAAAGCGGGTGCTGCTTTTCCTCCACCTTCCCCTTTGTTCTCTGTCCATGTCAGGGGTGTGGTTTTGCACATAAGAGGGTGCCCACGTGATGCAGTGTTAATAGTTATAATAGGGGCCAGCAGGCAGCACGGTGGTTGGGGCACTGCACTCCCACAGGGTTGACCGCGGTTCTAGTCCTAGGCCTTGTGGCTTGTTTTCTCGCTTTCCTTCGCTCTCTCTCTCTCTCTCTCTCTCTCTCTCTCTCTGGTGAGTGTGTGTGTCCTGTAGCAAATAATTAACTAACTTAATTAATAATTATTTTTTAAAAATAAGTATGATAATATTCACTCATTCATTTATCTGAAAAATATTACTGAGCATCTCTCAAGCTGTATTCCCAGCACTAGAAACACAGCAGTAAACACAACGAGAAAATTCCTGCTCTCAAGACACTTACACTCCAGTGGGAATCTAGAGACAGATTATAAACAGGATAAATCAGTCAGATATACATGATGCAGGATGGGAAGGAGAGTGGCCAGAGTGCTGTTCCAGGAAGCACTTTCAGAGCAAGGTTCCTATGAAGGGAATTCCTGGAGCTGGGCCTCCTGGAACCTTCCACAGCTGTCCTGGGGGTGGGGCTTGCTGAGCTGGGGCACGCTTCAGTCTGCAAACAGGGCTCTATGTTTTGGTCTATGCTTTCTTTCTTTTTCTCATTCTTTATCGCTATTTACCAACGTTCACAGGCACCCGGCCTCAGCAGGCGCTGTGGGAAGAGACTGCAGAAGCTGCACAGCTCTGTACCTGTCACCTGCAAGAATACTCAGTTAATGCTTCCAGGGAGCTGAGGACACACGACCGTGTCTTATGGCATTACTCCCTCACAAAAACATGTGTGGACCATTCATTTGCTTTTCAAAGGAAAGGAAAGGAAACTTTCTCTTGGTCTCTCTGAATAAACATGTTTGACCAAATTAATGAGATTTTAATACCTAGAACTTCTCTACTCTGAAAAATGTTATTTCATGAGTACGAAAGCTATCAAAGACCACTGGGGGGCCAGCTCCTGGCATGGTGGTTAAGGCAGCTGGATCCCACGTAGCTGACACCATGGTTTCAGTCCCAGAGGCTTGAAAACCACACCAGTGTGTGTGTATACATGCCTAAAATCCTGAGAGGAGAAGGGATTGTGGCATGGCCATCCCACCAGGGAGTGATTTCTCACTCCACCCCCTCCCCGCCCCCACCATCTCTCTACAGCAAGCACACAATACCCTAAAAACAAAACAAAACAAAAAAAAACAGACCACTGGGGTCCTATGGGAAGAACGTAGGAGCCAACTTGAAGGGCTCCCAGGGGGACGGTTTGGGCATCAAAAAGAATGACATATGTATTTGGAGAATGGAATGAAAGACATCAAACAAGTTAAAATCCAAGAGTTTATATTAATTCTGGGAAAAAGTCATTGGTCACTTTTGGAGACATTAAGAAATCAACAGAGTACGGGCATATGCACATCTGCGATTCAGGCCTGGTGGAGGCTGGGGTGGGTTTCAGCCACGAGACCCCGGGGGTGCTGTCTCTCTGTCTCTCACTCGTGGAAGAAATAACTCAGTCTGAAAATGGGTACGTAAAAGAACAGAATCAAGCCAAGAAAATATAAAGCTCTAAATAAACACGGTTCCTATGATACTAAGAGTTCACAATGTCTGAGATGACAACATACATGAGAGAAATTGCGAATGGAAAAGAGAGAAAGAAAGGTATGGTTGTCCTGGTTTGGTTACTGCTAAGAAAACTGTCCCCGTGTTCACTGACACTAGTTAGTGAGTCTGTTCTCTATTGCAAGTTACTATGGACCTGCTACTTCCCTAAGTACTTAACACGTATTTTCTCACTTCATTCTTGCAACAGTTCTGTGAGGGGGCACCAGTGTTTTCCAATACAGTCCTTTGGGCTTAAATACTGGCTCAACCACTTAGTGGCATCTTCTGGCTGTGTGACCATCACAAGGTACTTAACCTCCCTGTGCTTCAGTTCCTTCACTTATAACGTGGAGGTAAGAGCCTCTGTCTCCCAACCCTAGTGTAATACAATCAGCAAGTTTGCTGCATATCTGTGTAGGTGATTATCTGAATAATGTCTACCTTCCCTTCTTGTAAACTCCAGGAGGGCAGGGGCCACATCTCTATCTCCAGAACGTAGTCCAGGCCTTGCAAGTGGCTGGAACTCATTCAATATTTAATGAATAAATAAATGACCTTACAGGAGAATACAGTACAGCTGAATAACCATTCTATAATAGCTCGATCTTAGCCAATATCTCCAGAGTCACAAAGCTGAAGATTTTCCCATAATTCCTCAACTATCAAGGGTCGCATCACCCTAACTATCTCAAAGCTCTGGAGGCATGAATTAGCCCAAGAACAATATTGCCTCAACTCCCTGGGGTTTTCAGGAAAGGAGCTGCCAGGCTTGGCAGTTGCAGTTTGACCAGGGCAAGCTATCAGTGTTTTGCATTTTGGACACTTGCCCTTTTAAATTTGAGAAACTGACACAATCACAGTCCCTGGTGTGTCCTGAGTCTCAGTACCAAATTATACAAGATGTGCACCAGGATGCAGGAAAAAGAAACACCCTTCAGTGCAGTACAAAGCGTCACTCTCCCTGGTGGGAGAATTAGTTACTATCGATGGATAGCTATTGCAACCGAGTCACCATGCTGATAAGCGCTTTACTTGAATGACCTCATTTGATTCTGCCCACAACCCTCGGACAGAGGTACTATCATTCTTTTTTTTTTTTTTTTTTTTTTTTTTTTTTGAGAGTTTTTTTCACTACAGGGCACATGCGCTCGCCAGAAAGACAGAGAGATAGAAAGTGAGACATCATACCCCAGGGGGGATGGCCACACCGCAATCCCTTCTCCTCCATTCTCCTCTCGGAATCTTGGGCACACATGCACACACGCCTGGCGTGAGTTTTAAGTCACCGGGTCCAGGACTCGAACCACGGTCGACTACGTGGGAGTCCAGCAACAGCCATTACACTAACTGCTGGTCCCAGTACTATCATTCTTATAAATTGCAGAACCCCTAGGTAGCTTGCCCAAAGTCCCACAGTTCAAAAACCATAGAACTGAGAATTGAACCCAACTATATCGGAAATCAACTACACCTAACACTAAAGTACCCTGCCCTCAAAAAAAGTTTACAAAAACAGTTGATGGTCTTCTCATGAACCCTGAAATCCAGCAATATGTCAGAATCGCAAAGGATTTTTGTAAGAAAAAGGAAGTGCAGGAACAAAAGTCACTCGCTACTTCCACAATAACCGAAATGCCTGTCACAATTCTGGGCAGCTGCTTCACACACAAGGACACATGTCTGAGTGTACACACAACTCTCCTCTTCCTAGCTCGTAGCTTAAAAAAGCATTTCTCAGAATGGTCCACAGAGCCCGAGGTGTCCCTGAGACCTTCGCAGGGCCTCAGCACAGTCAAAGCTATTTTCACAATAACACTGAGCTGCTATTTGCCTTTTTCAGTGTTGACATTTGCAGTGACGATGCAGAAGCAACGCTGGGGGAAACTGCCAGTGCAGGGACACAAATCAAGGCGACGGCACCAGACTGTGCGAGACGTCTGCTGCGCACACCAGGAGGAGGAACAGGCAGCTTCACTTAGGAATGCCCTTGAGGGACCAGCAGGTGGCGAGATGGTTAAGGTGCTAGACTCCCCCATGGCCAGCCATGGTTCAAGTCCTGGACCTGGCAGTTTGAATATCACATCAGGTGCATGTGAGTGTGTGCCCAAAATCCCAGGAGGAGAATGGAAGAGAAGGGGTTGTGGCATGATCATTCCCCTCTAGGGGGTGATTTCTCACCTTCCCTCTGTCTTTCCCTCCCACTTTCCCTCTCACTGTCTCTCTCTGTCTCTCTCCAACGAGCACAGTGCCCTATGGCAAAAACCTAAAATAAGTAAGTAAATAAATAAATAAATAAGAATGCCCTTGAGAAGACCAGCCCATGGCCTGGTGGTCATGGCAGCCGGATCCCACATGGCCAACTGTGCAGTTGAGTCCTGGACCCAGCAGCTTGAGGAACACACTAGGCATGTGTATGCGCGTGCCCAAAGTCTGGAGAGGAAGGCGAAACAGAGAAGGTATTGTGGGCTGACCATGCCCGTCCGAGGTGTTCTTGCTTTCCCTCTGTGTCTCTCTTTGGCAAGTGCACACACCTTTGGACCAAACATTTTTTTAAAAAATACCATTGATGAAGCAGTTAAGATGAATGATGGGTTAGATCTCAACCTTGAGTACATGTCTTATCAACAGTCTGAGTGACAGAATGAGAAACACATCTACGGCGGTCATGTCGCACACCAAAGTGCAATGGCTATAAAAAGAAAAGAGAAAAAAGCAGCTCTGCAGCAGTTTGTGCTTCAAGGGGAGCTAGACATTTCGGATGAAGTGCCATGACCCACTGACACGTCATGGTCATTCAGACTTGAGCACTAGCAGGCCTTTCCCGAAAAACGAATGACTCTGTCACTTCCAGGAAAATAACTGACCGTATTTGTTGCCAAGGATAAAACCCAGACTTCCCAGTGGAAGAGGTCTTGGGAAAGGTGTGCCAGTCACTGAGAAGTCAGCATCTGCCCGATATTTAAAGGCGGTTCTCGTGTCAGCATTTGGACGATCTGCAGAACTCAAGAAGCCAGTATTTTCCAAATGATCAGTACATGAGGTTACGAAATCATACTGAGGTAAGATTCATTCAAAAAGCCAATGGGATATGATGGGACAGTGTACAAAAAGTTGGCAGTGGGCTTTCAGGTTCCACATCGCAACAAGCCTTTACGGACGATCACTTGTTGGGTATTGGTATGGTATCAGAGAAAAATGTCCACAATGACCCAAACAGGCTACTAAAATGCTCCTCCATTTTTCCAAGTGCATATCTTTTACTATGCCAGGTTTTCTGGACATTCTTCGATATAGAGCATCAGACTGAATGCTGAAATAGTTAAGAAAATTCAGCCAACACACCCATAAAGGGTTAAAATGGTAGGGTTTTATTTATTTTGGTCCAAATTTATTTGTTCCTAAAAAGTTTTTTAAAATATAGTTATTTTTATAAACATGTTATTTCTATTAACATGCAATGGGCATGTGGACTTATTATTTTGAAAAGAATTAAGGAAATATTTTTGGAACTTCTCGGTTTATTTCCATTTCTAATATGGTAAGTAGCAAAGTATCAATAAATAACTTACACAGGAAAAGCTCCCTCGACTCCCCCAGTAATTTTTTGGAATGTGAAGGGACCCTGGGCCCGAAACGTTTGAGGAGCGTTGGTGTATGGAAAGGCACGTAGACAGTGACTGCTATTCCTGATGATCGCAGACCCATGATCTGACCCCATCTCAAATCCATTCCTGTCCCTCAGCTCCCTGCCCTCTGGGCTGAAGCTACTGCCACCACTACTACCACTGTGACCACTTCTGCCGCCACGGCCTCTGGGGGGCTGTTCCCGCCTGTTTTAAAGGATTGAACCCCTCCCCATAACTCTATGGAGAGGATACTGGCCATTCTGTACAAGTATGATGCTGAAAAATGCTGAGGAAAATGCAACAGAAACCTGATTCCCAAGAGTCGGCAGGGGTTATGAAGCCGCCTCCTTCACTGCGGTGGTAGATCGCAGTGGCTGCCACGGCTCGCCGGGCTCATTCACGAGAATGACAAGAATGGCTGCCTTCCCCTTCATCCTAGGGGAAGAATACCCAGACCCCTGAGCCATTAGTTCCCATCCATGGCAGCCTAGCCACGGAGACAGGGAATGGGGGGCTCCCCTATGCAGCTCGGGTTCCTTCCCTTCTATTCTACGGGAATCCTGAGCATGGCCAGTCTCAACGTCCCTCTTCAGTTCCCTTCCTTTTTCAAAAAGTATCGTCTCTTTCTAAAATTCTTTCCAGAGGCTACTTCCTGCTGGGCAAGGTCTTTAGGAGTCTCCATATGCAAAGTACGAATGCTGCCCACATGGATGACCTGCCACCCAGTCCACCTCCTCCTGAGGTCAGCAGCTTCCCTCGGACCAGCCTCAGGAGGGTGAGCTTGCAGAACTCTAGTATAAATGGTCACGCCTTTACAATATCCAAATCCACCACCAGGAGGGTGAGCCTGCAGATTTCTGGTAATAAATGATCACGCTCTTACACTATCCAAATCCCAACAGAAACATCACTCCGGCCTCACAAGCCACAGAAAGAGGAGAACTGGGGAATGCACGGGCTTGCACACACTCATGTCCCAGATGTGGAAAATTAAACATGTGGGTTTTTTCCCAGACTATTATTCCAGCAAAGCACCTGGGCAACACTGACCAGTGGGTAGAAACAGCTACTTGAGCCAGGTTGGACAGGAGACAAAAATCCTGAAGCTTCTTAACTTCCTCTACTTGCTCCTTTTCACTTTTGTTCTTTTTTAGTAATTCTACATAAAAAGGTTTCCTTCCTACCTTCATTCCACCCGCAGTTCAGCAGACCTTATCCTTAACTTTCTTTGCCAAAGGCTTATTCTACTCAGAACTAACAGCTGTGTGCTCCTTACTGGAAGCTGTGTTATTTGGCCCCAAAGAGTCTGAAAAAGTTGTCACCGGGGGCTGCTTAGCCATTGACTTCACAGCTGTTTGTCATCTCCAATCCCAGTTGTCGAGCCAAATTTTCTGCTTCATCCGATCTCTGCCACTTGCTATCCAAGAGGCTGTGTTCCAGTGCACACGAGAGCCCACTCAAGAACGCAGGTAAACATGGAACTTCCAAGAGGGGAGACTGAGCTACCAGCTCGCAGACAGCACAGTGGCAAAGGCTGCAGGCCGTTTGTGTGAGAACAAGCTATCCAAGATACCAGGGGAAGGAAGGGAAGCACCAGGCATGTGACTGCACCCAAACTGGCACCCGGCTAGGGGTCTTACCTGTCAGCTGACAGTCGCATGCCCATGGGGAAACAGGGAACCCGGACTCCTAGCCCGGGACAGCTGTTGGCAAAGGCTGACACATAAAGAACGTCTCAAACCATCAGCTTGAGCAGTGGCCCCAGACGGGGTCCAGCTAGGTACTCTTCTCAGAGCCACTTTTAGGAACGGCCCCCATCACTGAGGTGCCAGGGGGTGCCAGTCTGTCCAAGAGCACGTCAGTGGGTCCTTCCCCTAGGTGCTCCACAAGCCTCCGTCTGGTGCAGGGGAAAGTCTTTTCTTACACCTGCATCCAGTGGAGCAGCAGGTACCAGGTATTCCTCTCTACGAAGACACGACTGCTGATGTTGTCTGGGAGCTGACCGAGCATCTTGCTTCTTTCTTCCCACTGTTTTCAAAGGGAAAAGATGTCTGCAGACATTTCCTAACTGCTTCCTTTCTGCCCTCGTGACCCTGTATTTACGATAGAAAACCCAGCCACTCTGGACGCCTCAGCTTTTCTGCTTGTGGTCCATGGCAAAACAGAGCAGCTGGTACCCCTTGAGCCTAGTAGCTCATCACAAATGCTATGGAAGGGCCCCTCCCCATCATCAAACTTCAAAGGCCTCTCACCTATTCCTGACTCCTGGAACCAGACCACTTCTCCTTTAATAACTGCCCCTCGCTTTTTGGATCATTTCCAAAGTCACCCTGTGCTGAACCTCCCTTCAACCTTGACTCTCAATGTTCAGTCACCCTAACATGGCTTCATTCACACACACACACACACACACACACACACCATATTCCATATCCCCCTTCTTGCTCGTGTTTTTTCCCTTAGAATTTAATACAAAACAAAGTTTATAGTTTACTTTCTTATTGTTGGACTCTCCTATTGACTCCTCTATTAGAAATTCCCATTAGAAGACCAACCTATTACTAATTAAAACTTCGTGGCCCCTAGTTTGAGGGCAGTAATATTTATCTGTTTTGTTCACTGCTGTATCCCCAGAACCTAGAACTATGCCCAGCCACAGAACCACAGCCCAGCTGTAGAACGAATGATATCCAAGCTGGGGTTCTGAGTCTTTGTATCCTGCAACTCGAACCTGTACTCTCCAATCATAACTTAGAAACTTCAAAGGCCTCTCACCTATTCCTGACTCCACACCATCTGCAGAGCAGTTCTAGAAACTGGCAATGCCACCTCGCATGCAAATGACAGGGCCCTCCCTGCCCACCTGTCATATGTTTAAATGTGCTTCAGTGTCCTATCTAGCTGGTCTTGGTAATACTGCCCATATCCGTGCCATCCTCTCCTTCATCCCTGCTGTCACCTTGGATCAGATCATCACCCCCTCCCCAGGATTTATTCTATCAGCCAATTCATCTCCAGCTTCAGACCCTTCCAAAATACACTCCCTACAACTGAAAGAGTGAGCTTTCGAAAAGTGCAAATCGCAACCCCTAAGCCTCCCC
The DNA here is from genome assembly GCA_026018925.1 of Tupaia tana. NCBI lineage: Eukaryota > Metazoa > Chordata > Mammalia > Scandentia > Tupaiidae > Tupaia > Tupaia tana. Next base: position 82,362,785 of record JAKSZU010000016.1, on the reverse strand, counting down.
CTTAAAGCCTGTCAGTTGCTCCCTGTCACCTCCAGGACCAAAGACAAACTCCTTCCCATGCCCCCCCCCCCCAGCATTCCTGGTCCTGCTGCACTGCTCGTAGTCGCCCAGCCCACCAGAAAACAATCCCAAGCCTTTCCCCGGGCTATCTGCTCTGCACCCAATGTTCTGTGCACCTGAGAGCATTGGCTTGATCCCTGGCTCCACCTCGAATGCAAGGGTGTGAGATCACCCTAAAGCACCGCCTGCCTCTCAGACATCCTCAGCACTGACATTTTTAACAGCCACTAGCTGAGGTCAGGACCGGTCTCGGATCCCACTGTGCGCGCAGTGCCGGGTGCTTAGTAAGAGCACAATAAAGACTTTAGAGTGAGCCAGTGGCTACACGGAGATAATGAAAGCAGCCTTCTGAGAAGCCCGTGCGGGTCAATGAGAGGGGAGCACCTTCCTTTCATGCCGCTAGTCTAGTTCTAGGATCCCCTGCTCATTCTACTGATGCTTCCTTCCACAGACCTACTGGGTGCTTGCTAAGCCTGTTTTCAGAAGAAAGGGTAAGAGGAAAGTGTAATAACCAGCACTGCATAGAGAAAGTGTCTACCGCAAGCCTGAAGACAGAAAGCCAACGCCAGCCTTCTGTGTATCAGCTGGCCATGTAGGAAAGGTCTACAAATGACGCTACCATCTCAATTTAGCAGCATCACACAGCATCAGGACAGTTTCAAAAGGGGTCAGGAAGTTATGCAGACATCCTCTATTACTGGAGGTCTGTCCACAGAAGTTTTCAAAATGAAATGAAGAAAGAAAAATCATGGTCTCAGGGAAACAGCGAAAGGAAAGAACATCTCGCCGAGTCTTCTCTATCCTTCCCTACCTCCCACGCAGTGCACACTTTCCTCTAGAAACACACGACGTACACAAATTTAAAGAAAAAGTTAATTTACCAAATTTACAGTATTTGAGATTAAAAAAAAGTCAACAAATCCACTCTGCTGTTTTGGGGAGAGGAGTTAGTGTCTTTGAAAGCCTTGATAGATAAGTTAAATATAAAATTACCAGCAAATTAACAAAAACAGGTATTGCCAAAGATTCAAAGGCTTGACAATTTCCAAGCATACTTAATAATCACACCTGTTTTATTTTCAAAATTCAAGTAATACGCTTCCAAGTACAACTTGCAAAATTGTTGTCACATTGTTAACGTAACGCAGCACAGCTCCGTTCTCAGGGGCCTCTCCCACATTCCCTGAAGACACTTGGGTCCTAACAATGTCAAAATCTCAAATAAGGGTTACATCCCCACCCTACTCCACTAGAGCTAAAGTGAGGTGCCATCCTCCTAAATGGAAAGACACTTGTCATGGTATAATCTTTCAAGTGAACTGCAAAGTGTCATTTTCAACCTCCTTAAAGTAGCATTTAAAGCTCTCTCTAGGGCAAAGAAATTCTCAAGCGAAAATATTTTTCTACTACTTCCATAAATGCTTCAGTGATTAACAAAATTAATATAATACTCATTCCAGATAATGAACAAATAAACGACACGGGAAATAAGATCACGAGCCCGACAGAGAGAAAGCCAGCTGGGCACACGGGATCATTTCCAGGCCAACGACCTGTGCAAACCCTAACTCAACCACCATCTCCGCCTGAAACGAGTACTTCTGCTTCTGAGGATTCCCGTCCTGGGGCTCCTGACTGTGTGGTTATGCAGTGCGTCGGCACCACAAGATACAATACCGCTTTACAAACGTCGGCTTTTAAAAACCAACATTATTCTCTCTACAGACTTCTAAAATAGATGTTCCCCTCAACCCCGAAGATTTCAGTAAAACATACAGACTGTTGAAAAAGGGGGCAAGGAGGTCTGAAATGGTGCCAGTTACTTAGAATCCTTATTATTGATCCTACTTATTTCCCAAACCTCAAAGACTTCTGTCCTAAAAATAAGAAGAAAAAATGGAATAAAAAGCAGCCCAGTAAACTTGTCAAAAATTGTAGTAAGGAATTTATGAGCACAGACAAGGGCCAGGTACAAATCTAATGGCATGGAACAGGGGACAGAAGCACCCCTAGGGGTGCATTTCCTTCTTCCTTTCTTTCTTTCTAAGTTAAAGCAATATTTATTCAATTTTCTTGTAATCATATTCTCTAAGGCATAAGTGGTTGTTATTTGGAAGAATACAGTTTTCTAAGGCCTTGTATGGTTGGATTTTAACTCAGAAATACATCATGTTTGTCTGGTGTGAATTTCAGAGAACCTCCTCTGACATGGACTTTTACTCATGATAAATGTAAGTGTCTTATGTGGGGATGCATTTCTCACTTCCAAATCAGTCGGTGGCTTGAGAAGTTCAAGGTTCTAAAATGCTGAGATCTCTGTGGTAAGACAAATACTTACTGTGGTAATTATTACATAAATGAAAGCTGAAAATGCAAAGGTTTTCTAAAAAGAGACCTAGGCAAAAGGCAGTGTGCACTCAGAGAGATACTATTCCATCTACTTCTCGAGTGTCCTGCCAGTCAGAGCCCGACAGACTTCTCCTGGTTCTGCCATTATGCAAAGTGCAGCTTAGATAGGAGAAAGCTTTTATTCTTCACACAGTTGTTAAAAGACAGATAAAGGTTTGGGTGGGACTTAAATACAAAGTAAACAAAGCAATTTCTGTAAGTGCTAAAGGTTTTAACTATGGAAGGGCTCTGGTCTCCATGGGTGGGACATGCCCCTGGATTTTCAGAAATGCCCACAGCTGACAGGTAGTCTAAAGCCCTCGTCTGGGCCAGGACTGCCACCGTGCCCCTTTCTGCAGTGTGACTAGATCTGTGATATCTGACGCACTGGAGAAAGTCACGCAGACCCCGAGACTGCCCCACTGGAGGTATCAGGAGAGAACTGGGAGGTGTTTGTCCAGACACTGACGCTGGACAGAGCTTTTCTTTTTTTAAAGTAATACAAACAGGACCAGGGACATGACAGGCCAAGAAACACACGTACCTTTCAACTGGTCAGCAACTACACTCTGGCCAAGGCGCTCAATAACTTTCCCATCTTCCATTTCGTACCGGTCATCTAAGTATTTTGCCGTGGCCTCGGAAATGTGAACTTTGCCGGCTACTCCCAGCTGCTCCATGAGGTTGGCCAAGTTCACATCATTGGACCACACGTCGAATTTGAACCTCCTCATTCCCAAAATGCCACACAAGACAGTCCCCGTGTGAACCCCAACGCGCATGTTCACCATTTCCTTCTTCTCCTGGCAGAACTGCTCGATGGCCTTTATCATGCCTAACCCCATCTCGATGCAGCAGTAGGCATGGTCTGCCCGGGGCTCGGGACAGCCTGCCACGCAGTAGTAGCAGTCTCCCAGGGTGCTGATCTTCTCACACTTGGTCTCTTCGCACAAGCGGTCGAAGCGACCAAACAGATCATTCAGGAGACCCACCAGGGCGTGAGCAGACTTGTTGGCACTCATCTTGGTAAAACCCACGATATCTGCAAATAAAATACTGACTTCTTCAATCTGCTGCATCTTGAAAGGGCGGAATGCGATGGGAGTTTTCTGTATGGAAGACTTTTTCTTCCTGTTCTTGGGGCTGGAGGTGGCATGCCTTTTGACAGAATTCTCGCTCTCCTCATCCCCCTGTCTCATCAGGTCATCAGCTATGATTCTCGGCATCACAGAATGAATCATCCTTTCTTTCAGGGCTTTCTCTACTTCCAGGTCTTTCCCATGCATGATCGACTGGCCCACCTTGAGGAAGGTGCTCCTGGACCGCACCTGAGACATGATGAAGAGGTGGACCCCGATGGCGTGGATGCAGACGTGCAGCAGGGCCCTGCCCAGAAGCTCCCAGTGCAGGGCCCGGGCTCCAGGCCAGGGGAAGCAGTCTTCATCTCGGAAATGGTAGCCAAAGGTCTCAAAGAGAACTGAGTAGGCCACCCCCAGAAACAAACTCAAGTACAAGGGTAAGTGCATGACGGTGTAGAGCAAAAAGAGCACTTCAATGCACATGGAAAAGCTCCCCACTTGAGATAAGCAAGTGTCTGTGGGCTTGGCTGCAGCAGTGTGATTGGAGCTGTCAACACGTCCTGAGAGAGGCGTCAAAACCTGGAACTGCGCAGCCAGGGTCAGGGCGAACACCAGCAGGGTGAGAACCAGCGAGGTCCAGGCGTAGTGCCGGGCGTACAGCTTGGTGAAGGTAAACAGAAAAAAGCCCACGCATACCGCCAGGAAGCACAGAGCCGGGGCAATCATGACCATCAGTTTGGCTCTCATGTGGACAGCAAAGTAGATGCTCCAGAGAAGGCAGGCGAAGCCGATGTAGAAGAGCGCGTACCGGAACCGGCGCTGGGTCTGCGGGAAGCAGCGCTCCAGGCAGGCCTCCTCCAGGTTCACGGAGTCGAACTTGGGGTCCCACCACCGGCTGGAGGCCCTCTCGAAAAGCTGGGGCAGCTTCCTCTGCCTGCGCAGGCGGCCCCCACCGCCCACTCTCCGCGGGAGCCCCCCGGAGTCCCCGGAGCTGCTGCAGCTGGAGATGCTGTACTTGCAGTGCTTGGACTGGCTGTTGGAGGACAGCTGCTTGGGGTTGATCTTGACCCTCACGCTGTTGCTGTCCCCGCTGGAGTCGCAGCTCACCTCGGTGCTGTGGTGATGCAGCAGCTGCTGGTGGGGAGGGGAGGCCATGTTGCCGAGAGCTCTGGGAACCTGTCCTGGCTGGGTCACTGGTACCTGTCAGCAAAACAGTGGGAGTCAGGTCGGCTTACACACAGACACACGCACACGCACACGCACACGCACAGGCACCCGGCAGGCCACAGACCCATTCATGTCCAAAGCGGCGGCTCCAGCCCGCGACTTGGAAAGGCACCATATGCACGCAGGGACAGCCCAGAAAGGCTAGTCACTGCCCCCGCCCCTTCCAGGCGGCCACAGCCGTTTAGGACGCACCTGGAGCTCCGGGGGTCCCGGGAGCGTGGCCGCCTTCGGTCGGGGTGCCTCCCGCTTGGCTCGGCGCCGCTCGCCCGGCTGTGGCCTCCGCTCCGCACGGCTTTCCCAGCCGCCCGCTCGCCCGCTCCAACTGCGGCTCGGGAGGGAAGTTCAGACCTTGAGCGCTCCCGGCGCCGAGAGCCGCTTTCGCAAAAACAACTCTGCGGGCGGCGGGCAGCCCTTCATGCTGCAGCGACCGCGCTCCGATGCGTCAAGCGCGACGCGCGGCCCGACCTGCGGCTCCCGCCGGCCGTCCGGGTCCCGGCCCTAGTTCCGGGGCGCCGAGCCCCGGCGGCCGCCCCCCTGCGTCCCGGCCGGCCCTGCCCACCGCGGCGGGCGCGAGCGGGGGATGCGCCCGGCCCGAGTTCGCGGAGCCCGCGGGCGGCCGTCGGCGCGGCCCGTCTAGCGGGGCCTGCTCCCCTCCCCGCCCGGGGCCGCCGACGCCGGCCGAGCCGCAGCGGGCACGGGCCCTCAGCGGGCGGCGGCGCGGGCGCTGCGGCAGAGCCCGACTCCCGGGGCGCCCGCCGCCCGCCCGCGCCCCAGCCCACGCCCCGGGGCGGCCTCCCGAGCTAGAGATGCCGCCGCGGCCGCGCCCGCCGCCGTCCCTGCCGCGGCCGCTGCCTCATGTCGGAAGAGCCGCCGCCGCCGCCGCCACCATCTCCGGGCCCCCTCCCCCTCCCGCTGTCACTGACAGACGCGCGCCCGCGCCGCCCCTCGCCCCGCCGCAGCGCGCACGCGCAGCCTTCGCACGCCGCCGCCGGGCCCGGGCACGCGCGCGCGCCGCACCACCTGGGTGCGCGCGCCGAGCTCGGGGCTGCGGGGCGGGGCGGGCGCGCGCTCGGCTCCGCCCTCCGCCCTCCGCCCGGGGCAGCGCAGCGCGGGGCCGGCGGCTGCGGGAGCTGCGGCTCAGCCCGGCCGCCCTCTGCGACCCGAACGCGGTGAGGCTACTGCCCGGCACCGGCCCCCAGGCCCCTGCGAGGAAGCCCAAGAGCGCCTTCTGCTTCAGGAGCGGCTGGGGCGCCACGTTGGGGAATCGGAGCGTTCCCTCCCGCGCCGCCCCCCGGGCACACTCCGACCCTTGGGCTTGCCTACAAGGAGGCGCCCGGTTGGCGGCAGCTCGGCCCGTGAACCTGCCCACAGAAGGCGACCTGTGCAGGCCAAGCCCCAGCCCGTGGCTGGGCACCTCTACCGACCACCCACCTCCTTCAGGCCCAGGAGGCTTTCCTTTCCCGTCGTTGGGCCCCGCTTCAACATCTCACGAGCAGGGTTTTTCCTTTTCCACAAATGGAACTTTCAAAAGAGTCTGCTTCCGGAACAGGAATGTTACTCTGTGCCTCCCGTAGGTGCAACCCATGCTCCCCAATCCTGACCCTTCGCCCCCATCCCCCGTCCCCCAATTGTCACAGGGATCTCTACCTTTCTTCCTCTCACCGGGAGCTCACTCCAGGTCTCACTGTTGAGTTAAACAAAATCAAATGTGGTCTATCATACAGTGGAATATTATTCAGCCTTAAAAAGGGACGAAGGGGCAAACCAGCAGTTAGCGTAATGGCTATGTCGCTGGACTCCCACGTAGTCGACCGCGGTTCGCGTCCCGGACCCGGTGGCTTAAAACACGCCGGCCGTGTGCGTGCGTGCCCAAGATCCCGAGAGGAGAATGGAGGAGAAGGGATTGCGGCGTGGCCATCCCCCCTGGGGGGTGATTTCTCGCTTTCTGTCTCTCTGTCTCTGTCTGGCGAGCGCAGGCGCCCTATAGCAAAAACCTCTCAAAAAAAAGGGGGGGGGGGAGACACGAAGGACTGAGCCATGGTACAAATTGAATGAACCTTGAAAGCATGCTGAGTGATAGAAGCCAGTCACCAAGGACCACGTAGTGGATAATTCCACCGAGATCACGCCGAGTTCAAACAGAACACAAATTGGTGGTTGCCAGGGTAGGGGAAGAAGAAATCCGGAATGACTGTTAACTGGTTTGAGGTTTCCTTTTGGGGTGAACCAGATAAGAGGGGTCACAACATCAAACATGTACTTGATGCCGTTGAATTAAAGAGAACTTTTCTTTTTCTTTCTTTCTTTCTTTCTTTCTCTCTTTCTTTCTTTCTTTCTTTCTTCTTTTTTGGAGAGGTTTTTGCTGTAGAGCAGATGTGCTCGCCAGAAAGAGAGATAGAAAGAGAGATAGAAAGTGAGAGATCACCCCCCAGGGGGGATGGCCACACCCCCACAACCCCTTCTCCTCCATTCTCCTCTTGGGATCTTGGGCACGCACGCACACACGCCCGGCGTGAGTTTAAGCCTCCAGGTCCGGGACTCAAACCACGGTCGACTACATGGGAGTTCAGCAACATAGCCATTACACTAACTGCTGGTCCCAGAGAGGATTTTTAAAAGGGAAAAATGCCACGACCAAGGGAAGAGGGGCTAAAAGTGGCACATCGCTGTTGTGGTGTTCCCGCAAAATGGGCATCATCTTACTCTTATCATGAGAAAACACTGGATGAACTCAAACTGAGAAATAGTCTACAAAATAATTACCCAGTAAATACTTACCGAAGGTGTCACGGCCAGGAAAGACAAAGATTGGAGGGAGATAGGACAGCTCAGTGGGACACGGGACCCTGGGTTGGAAGGTAGAATGGACATGAACTAGAGGGGAGAGCTGGCGAAATCCGCACCCGGCCTGTAGCTCGGCCAGGAGCAGCGGGCAATGTTCATTTCCTGCTGCGACCCTTTACTGTGGTGATGTAAGACCGACCATCGGGGAAGCTGACTGCAGGCCGCGGGACAACTCCCTACTATTTTTGCATTTTTCTTTACTGAGCATCACCTGGGTGCCAGGTGCTCTCACGTGCCTGAGGTTCAGAAAAGTACAGCACACCGTGCAAGCTGGTACATGGACAGCAGCAGAAACGAGCGCCAATCTAACAAGCCGTCAGAGCCCAGAGCTCCTGGGAACTTTCACTGGTGACCTGTTTGGTCCTCACCACAACCATTTGAAGGAGTTATTAGTGTCCCTTCTTTAGAGATGTGAAACCAGGGACTGAAGAGTAACACGCCCAAAGTCCCACAAAGGGCAAGTGACAAGTTCAGATCTGAAACTAGATCTGACGTCTGAGGCTGTGATGCTGAATGGCCCAGTACCATTCTCTGTGGGCCTCACGGGGGCCCAGTCAGTCTCTACCTGTCTCCATCGAGGCTGGATGGAGGCCCTTGGAGACAGAGCTCACGTCTACAGTATTTCCCCTGCTCACTACAACACTGTGTCCCCCACTTCCTGGTTCCAGTTAATAATCTGAAAGGTCACCCATCTGCACCCTTCCTCCCCCCCTCAAATCATTTCAGTCCACACACCGTGGTGGTGACTTCCACCTTGGTAGATTAATTAGTCACGGTAGGTTTTTAGACACCGATAATCACACTCCCCATCTCCCTCTTTCTCCCTGTATATGCTTCTGCAAGCAGTTTGGCTGCATTCCCTGCCCTTAAAGCTGTTGCGGAAAACTGTGAGCTGCCAGAGCCTCCCAGTGAACCATTCCACAACCCCTCAGGGATTGGGGATGGGTGCCTGGCACTGTGCGCTAGGCTCAGGGGGCACAATGATAGGCCATCCCTGTCTTTAAGAGGCCTGGGGAAGATGCTCTTGGAAGAGGCTGGGTTAAGAAGATGGATTCTGTTAAGTTTGGTAACAAATGGATTGAGAGAGAATTCTGCAAAAGAGGTTAACCACACTCCCATAATGCCAAGGCCCAGAGGGAAGTACTGGAGGGTTCTGGGTCCTTCTCCTCCATCCCCAGAAAGCATAAACATGCCTGACACCAGAATTCAATGGCCTTCTCCAACCAGCCAACTCAGGTTGCTTCCAAATCTGGAGGGTTTTCTCTCCATGTGTGATATACACAGAACTCCCTCTGGGATGCAGGGCAAATCAACATATCATATAAACCCTACAAAAGCCTAGAAAGCCTCCCCTACCCCAGGATCTCAGCCTGCCCCACCCCCTTCACCCAAGTTCACCTGGTGGGTTCACACAGTGCCAAACTATCCAGTCACACAGGGTGACAATCACGACTGGCTTTGAAAGAAATAGCATGTGGATTGAGCTCAGCCATCCTCAGCGCACCAGTCCCCGAGGCCCTGGGGCCCAGGTGGTTTTTTTGTTTGTTTGTTTGTTTGTTTGTTTGTTTGTTTTGGTTTTCAGATAGGTGATAATCTTGGAGAACCAAGCTCTGGAAGACAGGGTTCCCTGCTGTTATTGGAGCATGTGGCCACAGCTGCAGTTACAAGCATGGCATCCTTTTCGCTGCCAGCTGCTGAGAGTGGGTTTGCAGGAATCTACCCATAATTTCTTCCCACCATTGACTTCCTTGATCCTGGTGGCTGGTCACAAGTCTCAGGAGCTGCCTTCACATCAACAGAGGATCAGATGTCCCAGCAAGGCAAAAGACCAGTTAGAGATGATCACCAAAATGCTTCGCAGGCTCTTCTGTAATCCAGGAGTGCTCAATCCAGCCACTGGTGTTTCAAATCCTGCTGTGCCCACCGTACAGCCCAATAAGTAACCAGTGAATGAATGCATATGGGCATTAGAAGAGACAAGACGAATGTGACATTGTTAAGCCTTCTATTGCTTGTAATGAGTAGGACAAGTAGCATTTATGTTGTGTTTCTGGGTTTACAGCTCTTCTCTACCTACACCTATTCTAGAGGGCCTAGTTTACTCCTAAACCTAAAACACTCGATGACCTCATGGTAACAGAGGGGATGAACCTCTTGGGGGTGATCAATCCAATTATAAAGTGGGGAGGAACTGGGTTGCTGATGCTAGTGAGCTAAGCTTAGTTGAGAGAAAGGATAAAAAATTCTGAGTAAAGCATGGTGTCTGTCAGTCAGCTTTACCACCTGGCTCAGCTCCTGCTGGACTGTCCATTGGTCCCATTCCATCCTGTGGATGAGGTGAGGAGCTGGGGAGCAGGTGTAAGAAACGTTCTGCAAGAGCTGCATGGGGTTGATCGGTGTCCCCTCTAAATCCATGTCCGCTGGGAACCTCAGTATGTTAACTTATTTGAAAATGGGGTCTTTGTACTCATAATTAGTTAAAAATAGGGTCACATAGGATTAGGGTGGCCCTAAATCCAATAACTGGCTTCTTGTAGGAAGAAGAAGATACAGAGACATACAGGGGAGAAGAAGGCCACATAAAGACCAAGACTAAGACAGAAGGACATGGCCACCAGAGCTGGAAGAGGCAGGAAGGATTGTCCCCTATCACTTTCGGAGGAGCGAGGCTCTGCCAACACCCTGATTTCAGATGCCTGGCCTCTAGAATTGCGAGAGAACCCGTATGTTGTTTTAAGCTCCTCGATTTGTGGCCATTTGCAGTGGTAGACTCAGGAAACCAGTACAAGGCATTCCATGATGTCTGTAAGATGCCAGGGTATGATTAACAATGCTAAGTGACCCCTCTAACAGTGATGACATAAGAGACGAAGGTGACGATGGGGCCGGATGGTGATGCAGCAGTAAAATGCAATGCTCTGTGATGCTGACTCCATGAAAAAGTTCCCAATTCATGTCTGGAGACCTCCCTGAGAATGCCAGGCACATGCACAGCCATGACCCAGGGCTGGCTGAGGCTGGGGGTGGACTGTGGTATCAGAACCCTGTTGGAGGGGCTGTCTCCATGTTTCTCTAACTCACAGAGCAAGTAAACTTTAAAAAGAGAGAGAGAGATGGGACCGGCAGCTGGCGTGGTAGTTAAATGCACTGGACTCCCACATGGCTGATCATAATTCAAGTCCCAGACCTGGCGGCTTGCTTTCTCACTTTCCCTCTCTCTCTTTCTCACTCACTCTGTCCCTCTCTAGTCAAATTAAAATAAGTAAATAAATAAAGTTTAATAAGATAATTTAAAAAAAAAAGAGAGAGAGAGAGCCAGACAATGGGGAGCAGGCTTCCTCCTCCCCCCTTCACAGCCTACAGCAACTCTTCAGCACCTGGAGAGCTCAAGAACTTCTGGATACTCCCAAGGACAACGCAAGGGCATGGAGGTCAGCCCTGATCAGTGCAGGTGAGAAAGGAGAAATCTGGTCACTTGTTTAAGAAGGCTCTAGATCCGGGGTTCTGCCCCGCATGCCGTGGCCGGGACTCTGCCCCCGCGTGCCGTGGCCGGGACTCTGCCCCCGCGTGCCGTGGCCGGGACTCTGCCCCGCGTGCCGTGGCCGGGGTTCTGTCCCGCGTGCCGTGGCCGGGGTCTGCCCCCGCGTGCCGTGGCCGGGGTCAGCCCCGCGTGCCGTGGCCGGGACTCTGCCCCCGCGTGCCGTGGCCGGGACTCTGCCCCCGCGTGCCGTGGCCGGGGTTCTGCCCCGCGTGCCGTGGCCGGGGTTCTGCCCCGCGTGCCGTGGCCGGGACTCTGCCCCCGCGTGCCGTGGCCGGGACTCTGCCCCCGCGTGCCGTGGCCGGGACTCTGCCCCGCGTGCCGTGGCCGGGGTCTGCCCCCACGTGCCGTGGCCGGGACTCTGCCCCGCGTGCCGTGGCCGGGGTTCTGCCCCGCGTGCCGTGGCCGGGCTCTGCCCCCGCGTGCCGTGGCCGGGGCTCTGCCCCGCGTGCCGTGGCCAGGGTCTGCCCCGCGTGCCGTGGCCGGGGTCTGCCCCGCGTGCCGCAACCGCTGATGGCCGTCTCTGCTTTCCTGAGCCGCGTTCCTGAAACTGTGTTCCATGGAGATTCACCTACATTTGCGGGGCTGCACGAGACCCACCCTTGGTCCAGCCCTGAGTGCAGTCTACGTTTCCTATTGTTGGGAACTTTATGATCTGATAATTGGAAAAAAAACTCATGTTTATCATAAAAAATAATTAGAATAATAATAATAATGATTGGGGGAAACATAGGAAAGATATTGAATGTTGAAGCGGGGAGATTAATGTCTCTGTACTGACTGACATGCATGGCATTCCCTTTTGAAAAAGCAATGTAATACACTGTAAAGTTATATGTAATTCAATGTAATAAAAAAAATAGATAATAAAAAAAAAAAAAGTGAAAAAAAAAAAAAAAAAAGAAGGCTCTAGAGGGGCCTGAAGGAACCCAGAGTACACAGTGTTGTGACCATTTTACAGACAAGGAGCTTGAACCAAGAGAAATATAATAGCTTATCTATTAAGCATGTGGTATGATCAAATTAACATTATTCAAAAATAAGCTATGGGCCAGAAAAATATGTCTACAATGCCAATAAAATATTTTATTTCTAACATAGGAAAGCTCCAGAAGAAGGAATTCCATGCCACCCACAGTGAGCAACATCTAAGGAGGCCTCGGCTGTTGACTCCAGGCTGCACGCCACTAGCACAGTTCTTTCTGGCTCTCTCTGCTGTTCCCAGTTCTTCATCACGTCCTGATGTTCCCTGACCATTACAGTAATGTGGACGGGACTGTTTGAGTGAGACAAGCCTTTCTCATTTGAAGAGAGCAGCAGAGGCCAATATAAGACTGAGAGATTTCCAAAGAACCCTCTTTTTTTTTTCTTTTTTTTTTTTTTTGAGAGGTTTTTCGCTATAGGGCGCGTGCGCTCGCCAGACAGACAGAGAGAGACATAGAGACAGAAAGCGAGAAATCACCCCCCAGGGGGGATGGTCACGCCGCAATCCCTTCTCCTCCATTCTCCTCTCGGGATCTTGGGCACGCACGCACACGCGCCCGGCGTGAGTTGTAAGCCACCGGGTCCGAGACGCGAACCACGGTCGACTACGTGGGAGTCCAGCGACATAGCCATTACGCTAACTGCTGGTTCCCCCAAAGAACACTCTTCACTAATGGCCAATGCTTGTTACACACTTAAGAAGGCATTTGGTTTGAAGTTTTGCTCTTGGCTTTCTAGAATAGTGTTATCACATTTGGGGCAGTATGCACACACTCTCTTAGAGCCATGAGACAGCTAGCTAGAAGGTGGAGCTCCTCGGTCTGGATGCCCATTCTCTCTCCAGGCCCTTCCTCCTCTAACTAGTGGGTATGCAGGAGTCTTCTTTAGCAATCTGTAGTGTGACTGAGAGCGACCACAGATGTGGAATAAATCACTGGGCATCTGTGCTACGCACTCAGCACAGAGGTGCTTGTGTTTCATGGACCTGATTTTGGTGCTCTGAATCAGTCTTAGAAATGAATTCTCTAGTCCCAACGGAGTGGATTTGCAGACTAGTTGAACAGGGAGTGAGAATGGAAACTGGATGGCTTCTTAGCTCCTCCTAAGCCAGGCCTTCATTTACATGGCTTTGTTACCTTTCAGGAAGGGTCCTCCCAAAACACCTGACACATTCATGCACAAATGTAACTCCAGAATCAAGTCCAGAAGCCAAATGTGGATTGTGTGTGGGTTTCCCATCACTCTCTCCAGGGGCACCATTGAGCCCTGGGCCCTTCATGACCTCAGGCACCTATCTTCCTGTTCGCAGGAAAGTTAAAGGCCATTACAGCTGAAAGTAAAGCCAAGAGCCTCTCATAGAAGTCTCAGGATCAAGCCTCATTCTGCTTCTCCAAAGGTCCAAGGATTTGCTGCCTTCATTGAAAAATCAGTCTTCTGCGTAATAGCACCATTCCCCTGGGGCTGAGTACTTACTTCCCTGTAGATCCTTCTGGCTCAGCTCGTGGGAACCGCAGAAGGAGAGATGTGGGTCTCTGGGTTTCCGGTGGATTAAGACAGTCCCTTCCTACTTCAAGGAACTATTCAGAAGTTTGTACTTAGACCCAAAAGAGCTATAAGCTTTTTCTAGTCAACTTAATGCTCTTTGGGCCTTAGTTCCAAATAAAAACTATATCACAACTTTTAGGCTTTATCTAAAAGACTCTGGAGACCATCAAAATAATTTGGTTTTGATATTGAAAAAAAAAGTCTGGGTTTTGGATATAACACCTGCAGAATTCTTCCCAGATCCCCCACTCTAGCCATTCAGATCTTTCACCCCAATTTGATTAAACAAACACTGACTGCACTTACAATACATAAAGCAGTGTGCTAGGGTGCCGAATACCGAAGACAGACTTTAAACCAACCTGCTCTTCTACATACAATGGAACATTATTCAGCCTTAAAGAGACCAAAATTCTAACACAAATTACAACATGATGGACCTTGAGGACATTAAGCTAAGTGAAATAAGCCAGACACACACACACACGTGCGTGCACACACGCACGCACGCACACACACACACAATACTATATGAGCCCACCTACATGAAATACCTGGAGTAGACAAACCTGCAGAGACAAAAAGTAGGATGGTGGTTGCCAGGGACTGCAGGACGGAGAAATGGAAGTTACAGCTCCAGTTTTGCAATCCAAAGGCGATGTGGAGGTGGTCCAACAGGGCTAATGTATCAACGCTGGTCCTGGTGGTGCTGTGGGTTGAACTGGGGCACCCCCCCAAACTCATAGGTTGAAGCCCTAACCCCCAGCACCTCAGAATATGATATTTGGGTCTTTAAAGAGGTGATTATGTTAAAATGAGCTCGTTGGTTGTGACCTCATTTTAACTTAACCTAATCCAATATTGCTTGGTATCCTCACAAGAGAGGAAAGTCAGACAGATACAAAGAGAAAAGGGTGTGAGCACACAGGGAAAAGAGCCGTCTACAGGCCAAGGAGGGAGGCCTCAGAAGAATGGGAGCGGCCCCTCCCTGATCTCAGCCTTCCAGGCCCCAGCTGTGCGACTATGATTTCTGTTGTCCAGCCGCGCTGTCTGCAGCGCTGTTACAGGACCCTACAAACCAATGCAGCTGCTACGTTTTCTGTTATGCGTATTTCATCACAACTGATGATAATAATGCAGGCATAACCCTACAACTATGCAAAGGAAAACAACCACCACGTGCCTTTCCGGAGTGCAGACTCCTCAGCTCAGAGCAAAGCCGGCTTGGAAGTGCCTCGAGAGAGGGCCCCAGCCTTGGGGAAAGCCTTCTGCCTAAAGCCTGCCCTTTTGGGAAAAGGCCAGAGACTTACTTAGACTTTAGAAAAGGCTTGGAAAAGCAACTTTGGTATGGGCAGGGTGAGAATGGCATCTCTACGGATGTTCAGGACCCTGACAGATAGACAAGGGGCTGAGAGAAAGCTGGCGGGAGGACTGGAAGAAAGGCACACAGACCAGGGAGAGGGTGTGCAGGGGACACAGCCAGGGCCAGGGATGTGCTCCAGGCCCAGAGGGGCAGCGCTGGATAAGCCACGAGGGGGTAGGCAGGGCCAGACCCAAGGACATGACAAAAGTCATCCCAAATTCTGCCCCATCAAGCAAGAAAAAAACTCTCTTAACACAGGCCACTTCCTCTGCCAGTGTTTTTCCTAGCTCTCCCCACCCCTCCCCTCACCCAGTACAATTGTCCCTTTTGTACTTCTGCAGCCAGAATCTTCGGGACAGGAATATCAAGTTCTGGAGATGAGGCTCATCTCAGGAACGGCCCCAAGAAAAGCTGCCCTGGGAAGAGTTCATCCACTTTCTCAAGACTGAGAATTCAGTCCCCT
Source organism: Tupaia tana (assembly GCA_026018925.1). Taxonomy (NCBI): domain Eukaryota; kingdom Metazoa; phylum Chordata; class Mammalia; order Scandentia; family Tupaiidae; genus Tupaia; species Tupaia tana. Next base: position 82,347,294 of record JAKSZU010000016.1, on the reverse strand, counting down.
GTCTGTGTTCCCCTAGCAATTCGGATGAGCTTCTCTTATTTACCATAATGTACTTTCAAACTAGATGTCTGAGGCCAGCCCACGGCCTGGTGGTTAAGGTGGCTGAATTCCACATGGCCTACTGCTCAGTTTGAGTCTCAGAGAAACACGCCAGGCACATGTGCATGTGTGCCCCGAAAGGAGGAAGAGATGGAGGAGAAAAGATTGTGGCATGACCTTTGCCCAGTGAGAAGTGCTGTCTCACTTTCTCTTTCTCTCTCCAGCAAGCACATGCATCCTGTGGCAAATTTTAAAATATAAAATTAGATGTCTATGTGTGTCTTTCCTAAGGCTCTAAATGCCTGGCAGGTGGTAGTCAGGTCACATCTATTCCACTGAGGGACTCATCCCTGCTAGGCAAGTCCACTGGGACTCAGAGCATCACCTTGTCCCACACAGGGTGCAGAAAGGACTGATACTGGGGGAACCTGGCTTCTGTCCGGGGTTCCAGCAGGCTGTCTGCCCTCTCCCAGCACCTGCTACTAGAAGCCGACTAGTGACCACAGTAGGGCAGAGAGGAGGCCACTAGAAGCAAAAAATCCAGCTGCAAAATTGTGGGCTGAAAATCGGCTGCTGAACTGGGAATGTGGGTTTGCAGTTTAATTCTCCCTGCTTGAGGGCCAAGTTTCTTTAATACACACTATGCAAATCCAGGTAATGTTAAAAGCCTGGAACCCCCACACACACACCTCGACTTACACAAAGGCACATTCAAAGACGCTAGGGCAAAAATGCATAGATGTGGATAATTACCATGTAAATCATAATACAAACATCTTGGGTTTATGAAATGTCACTTGCAAGGCTGACACACATCCATCTTCTTCTGAGTCTCACAAAACTGGCCCCTCACACAGACGTAGGCCCTGAGACTCAGGCCAGAGTAAATGCCTCCCAGAAGGTCACGGCCATTCCATGACAGAGCTGAGTCTAGAAGTCCAGGTTTCCAAGCCCAGCACTCTCTGCTCTGCCTGGAGAGTAATAACTACCATTTCTGGTCATTTATTCTGGGTGTGGCATTGCCCACTTGTGATTTGCTTCAATCATCAACCACCCCTTAAGGAAACCACGCTTGGGTCAACAAATGGTAGAGGAAGCATTTGCACTCGGGTGTGTCCGTGAAGGCCTTTTAACGTAGCTGCACTCAGTTTTCTTCTGTGGCATCCAATTCAATTGCATTCATTGTCATTGAGTACCTGGGACATCATAAGGCACCTTAGCAACGGGCTAGCTGGGCTCGAGCTCCCCAGGGCAGAGCAGGGCAGGACTGGGCCTAGACGGTCTTGCTTCCTGGGTCCCATACTCATAAATGGGGCTATGTTAATGTCTTAGGGCTGCTCTAACAAATTACTGCAACTCTAGCAGTTTACACCAACAGAAATGTGTTCTCCCACAGTCTAAGATGGAGCTGTTGGCCAGGCTTTAGGGAAAAGTCCTGCTCCCTCCAGAGACGTGCCTGCTCAGGAGCCCTAAGGAAGACCCCCCACCCACCCACCCACCCAGCTGCAGGGACTCCCAGCACTCCTGGACTGGGACTACGCCACTCCAATCGCTGCTTCTGCCCTCACGCTGCCCCCTACCTCAGGATCTCTAATCTCCTGCATCATTCTGGAAAGGACATCTGTCACTAGATTTAGGGCCCATCCAGGTAACCATCCCGAGATCTTTAGGTTAATTACATACACAAAGACCCTTTTCCAAATGAGGTCAATGAGGTCATATTACAGGCCCAGGGGTTAGGAACTGAACATATCTTTTGGGAGGGTGCTATTAGATCTACAAGGAAGAGGCAGATTCAGGCCCAGAGTGTCACCCTGGTCCTTGGTGACTGCAACTGTCACAGTCCTCGGGTGGGCCAGACCTTGGATGCAGGCAGCAGTAGGAAAGCAGCTTTAGCCCCCTGGGCCAAGTCTGGGTGACCCATCCCTTCAGGAACTGGGTCCAGGGCCAGCATGCTGGTTCCCAGGACAGCAAGTGAGTACAAGGCAGGACCCGGCAGAGCAGAAGCCAGTGGCTCATGAACTTCACAGAGGCTGGGAAAAGAGAGCTAAGCCTGGAAAGCTCGCCGTGTGGCTCGGACAGTACTGAACTGCATTCCTGGGCTACTTACGTGTCCAAGAAGGCGGAAGTTGTGTTAATCACCTCTGCTGTGGCCCGGCCACAGCGCCCTGCTCAGGGCTCACCTCCCTTCACTCTTCAGACCAGAGCTGGCCTTCTTCTCACTCGTTAAGAGCCAAGGCTGGAAAGGCTCGGGAACCCACACTCAGTGCCGTTCGCAGGAGGTGCAGCCCACCAGTGCCCAGCCAGGGAGAGTGGCCAGGCAGATGCACCCTGACCGCCAGGCTAGAGACAGGCAGAGGTCAGAGATGCCACTACCTGCTCCCATCAAGGAGGGAAGACGTGGCTAAGACATGCCACATGGTTGAAAGTGCTTCTGAGACCTGCCAGTTACAATAGTGCTTTGCATCAGGGATTAGGGAAGTGGGAGGGGCCTGGAGACTCTGGAAAGGGCAGCAGGACCATGTGTGGCCTCGTAGTGGGTTCTGCAGTGAGACTGCCTGGCTTCAGACCCCAGCTTCTTGCCTAGCTATGCGGTCTCAGGCTAGTTAACCTCTCTCAGCCTCAGCTCTCTTCTCTATAAACCGAGGATCAAAGTACAAACTACATCATAGAGCTGTGACAGGATTTAACAAAGCAAAGAAGGCCAAATAAAGCACTCAGCACAGCACCTGGTATGTAATACATCCTCAACAAAAGCCAGCCAGTGTAAGCCAGCCACATGGGAGGTAAACCCTGCAGGAGGCTGTGATGGTCAGTTTCACATGTCAGCTAGGCCAGTCTAAATGCTGCTGTGGAAGTCATTTTTAGATGTGATTAAGAGGTAAATCAGTAAACTTCAAGTAAGTGCAATCACCCTCCATAAAGTGGGTGGGCCTCATTCAATCAGTTGAAGGCCCTTGAGGGAAGGACAGCGATCCCCTGAGGAAGGACAGATTCTGCTTCCAGACTGCCTTGGGACTCACAGCTGCAGCATCAACTCTTCCCTGGATCTCCAGCCTGCAGGGCTTCCCTGTAGCTTTGGGTGCTCCAGCCCCTACAATCACATGAAGCCGTTTCTTAAACTAAATAGATAACAGACAGGAAAGGATGGAAGGATGCGTGGATGGTTATCCATCTAGCTATACACTGATTGGCTTTGTTCTCTGGAGGACTCTAATACAGGAAGATTCACCACCAGGAGCTACAAGGACAAATGTCCCAGCAGAAGCCCAAGGGGAGGACAGGCTGCCTACTGAAGCTACAGTACACAGAGCACCAGGGAGCTATCAGGAAATCAGGCAGGACAGGAGGGTCAGGGCCATGCTGAGAGGAGGCCAGAAACCAGACGGAAGCCTCTGGAAGAGCCAGAGGCAGAGTGTGGGCGCCTGGCATCATCCTCCAGGAAGAGGCGCCGCACGAAGCAGATCTCACACGTTCTCTGAGCTGTCTCGGCTTCCGAGGTGGAACTGGATGGTGCAGAAACGGGCTTCAGTGAAGAAGCCTCCCTATTGTCGGGAGGAATGGTGTTAAGCACGAATGCAGAAGCAGACCGCATCCTGCCCTGGCATCATGGCTCCACGTCACGAGGCAGAGACATCTGAGAAAGTGGGGAGGCCTGCGGGAGGAGCTGGGTGTGCCCAGGTGCTCACCTGGAATCTGGGTGCAGCTGTCCTGCACAGGAACTTGGAATGTTCTGTGTGGCCGAGTGAATTCCTGGCACGTTTCTGAGGCTCAGGTGATTCTGAAGGTAGGGCTGTCCTGAGATAACGGCGTCTTGCGACAGTGATCTCTGATGGGTAGGCAGTAAGGGCTGGCTCCAACTAGGAGCTCTGTCCTAGGTTGGTGCCTAGTGGATGTCCCCATCAGCAGTTCTCAGAGCCAGGCCCTCCCAGGGCAGAGCACCTCACTTGCCAGTGCACATGGGAAATGACCAGAGCCTCCCTCCTGACCCGGGTGGAGCCAGTCCACTCCAGGGCCTCTCCCTTCTTTATTAACAGGCTTTGTGCTGGGAGCAGAAGTTGGCTGCCCTTTCTATTGGCTGGTTGCTATGACATCACGCATTTGTGCCATTCGTTCTTCTCATTATGTAAATGCCAAGACAGGACAAAACCAAAGTCATCAACCTAGATGTTTTAGGATATCAGGGCCAGCATTCCATTTCTAGAAACATACTGAAAAATCCTCCTGCTCCAAAACACCCAAGAAAAAACTTATGCTTGTAAAAGTACATATATTGTTTTAACATCATTAGGCATATGGTTCATACGAAGCACGTTCTCATTGTTGAGCAACCACCACCACCCTCCATCTCCTCTCGTCCTTCCAGGCTGAACTCTGAACCTATTAAACAACAACTAATTTCTGCCTTCCTCCCGACACCAGCCAACCCCTATTCTACTTTCTGTCTCTGTAAAGTTCACTGAAATTCTAGGGCCCTCATGTAAGTGAATCAAATATATCTGTTCTTTTGTGACTGGCTTATTTCACTTAGTCTAATGTTTTTGATATATTCATCTAATACTGTATGTCAAAGTTTAATTTTTTTTTTAAGTTTTTGCCATAGGGCACATGCATTCACTGGAGACAGAGAGAGAATGAGAAAAGGAACACCAGAAATCATCCCCTCCCCCAGGGAGATGGCCACACCACAATCCCTTCTTCTCCTCCATTGTCTACTCGAAACTTTGGGCCTAAATGCACACACTTGGCATGTTTTTTGTCACCAGGTCTGGGACTCAGCTGTGCAGTTGGCATGTGGAATCCAGCTGCCTTAACCTCGGTGCCACTTGCTGGCCCAGAACTTCATTCCTTTCTAAGATGAATAATATTTGATACCTACCATATTGTGTTTACCCATCCACTCATCGACAAACACTTGGACTGCTTCCACCTTTGGGCTATTGTGAATAAGGCTACATAAATACAAGTGTCAGGACCAGCAGTTAGTATAATGGTTATGTCGCTGGACTCCCATGCAGTCGACCGCGATTTGAGTCCCAGACCTGGTGGCTTAAACTCATGCCGGGCACGTGTGCGTGCATGCCCAAGATCCCTAGAGGAGAAGGGACTGCGGCATGGCCATCCCCATTGGGGGATGATTTTTCGCTTTCTGTCTCTCTGTCTCTGTCTTTCTGGTGAGCATACGCACCCTATAGCAAAAACCTCTAAAAAAAAAAAAAAAAGTAAATACAAGTGTCCAAATAACTATTTCAAATCTGCTTCCTCTTGACTTAGTTTTGGTAAGTGACTTTATTTTTTTTCCTGAAAGTGTAGTCCTCCTTTCTAAATGTGAAAAGGTTATTGATACAAGGTTTTTTATATTCTCTTAATAGCTTTATAGTCTCCATAGCGGTTATGATTACATTTCCATTTTAAATCTTCATATTATTTGTATCTTCATTTTCCTAAATCATCTTGGCAGAGGTTTACCAACTCTATTACTCTTTCAAAAGGCTAGCCATATTTGTTAGAATTAGGTTCAGCTCTAGGTTAAAGAAAATCTTCAAGTATCAGCGACTTATCCAGATATATTCTTTTTCTCACTGTCAAAATGTCCAGAAAGTTCAGTCTGGGCTGGTCTAGTGATCCATGGTGTCAGGGAACCAAGTTCCTTAAATCCTGTTGGTCTTTCATCATCCAAGGAAGAAGTCTCAGTCCACAGTTCAAGGGTCATCCTTCTGTCCAGGACACCTGCTACAGCTCCAGGCAGGATTCCAGGCAAGAGGAGGAGGAAGAGAAGAAAGACACAGCTTCTCCCTGCACGTCTCCTGAGAATTGCCACACCACACAGTCATGTGGCCATGTTAACTTGCAAGAGAGTCAAGGAAATGTTGGTTCGTTATTCTCCCCCTTTGTGCTATGACTGTCATACTTCCTCTCAGGCTTTGGGGCACACATGCACAGCATCCAGGATGAATTTTAAGTTGCCAGGTCCAGGGCTTGAACAGTGGTCAAGTACACGTGATTCCAGCGATGCAACCATTACACCATCTGCTGGTCCCCAGGAGGCTATTTTAAGAGCCCAGGTGTGAAATGACTATGCTTAGAAGCAGAGTGTCAGTGGAAGTACTTAAAAGTTGTCAGATTATGTATTCTCAAAGCAGAGCCAACAGGAACGGCTGACAAATCAGATAAGGAATGTGAAAGAAAGAGCAGTCTCAATGACTCCAAGCCTACTGGCCTGAGAAAATGGAAGGATTAAGAGAGAGGGAGACACTCTTTTAAAAAAAAGAAGAGAAGGAGGAAGAGGAGCCTGCCCTACCACATACCAAGACTTAGGAGGAAACTCTAGTCACTCAGATACTGCCATAGTGGGCTAACTTCCCTGTATGTGTTAATATCCCCGATTTGGTTATTGCATACAGCAGGCATACCTTCAAAAACATTCTGTGTGCTACAAAGATGGACAAAGATCAAATGTAAATAATAATGCAGAGAATGAAATAAAATATAAAAAGTAAATAAGAGTAAAAGGAAGAGAACAGGATTCAGAAACAGACCCATTCATGTACAGAAACTTGACATAGGACAGACCACAATCTGACAACACCAAGTGTAGACACAGAAGAGGATCAATGTGAAATCTTATACACTGTTTATGGGAGAATGAACTGAACATACTTTCTGGAAAACAATTATGTGTTATCTAGAAAAGTTGAAGATGCCTGGATCTTATTATACAACTAAGCAATTTCATTTCTCAGGCTATATCCCAGAGATTCCCTCATGTATGTGCACCAGGAAACAAGCATAAGAATCATAAAAGCATTGTTTATAACAATAACAAAAATGGAAAGACCTGAATATCCATTACCAGGAGAATGGGTACATACACTACGGTGTGTGCATACAACAGAGGGCTCCGCAGCTGCAAAAGTGAAACACAGCTACACCCATGATTGGGGATGAATCTCATGCGCATAGTCCTGAGAGAAAATGGCAAATAGAATACACACGAGTTTGATGTTAATTACATAAAGTTCAAAGGCAGGCAAAACTAGGCAGTATATTGCTGAGGATCTATGGTCAAACTATAAAGAAAGCAAGGACAAAAAAATGTTCAACCTCCCTCATCGTAAGGGAAATGCAGATAAAAACAACAATGAGGTACCACCTAACCCCAGCCAGATTGTCTAATATTAAAAAAACAAAAAATGATAAGTGTTGGCGGGGGTGTGGTGAAAGGGGAACTCTTTTACACTGCTGGTGGGAATGTAGATTGGTCCAACCACTGTGGAGAATAATTTGGAGATTCCTCAAAAATCTACAGATAGATCTGCCATATGATCCAGAGATCCCACTCCTCGGTATCTACCCAAAGGACAGAAGAATTCTTCATTGGAAAAGTGCTTGCACATCGATGTTTATTGCGGCACTATTCACAATTGCTAAGTCATGGAACCGACCCAGATGCCCCCGTATGGAGGAATGGATTGAAAAACTGTGGCACATATACTCTATGGAATACTACTCAGCCATAAAAACCAACAGAGCCCTGGCTTTTGACAGAAAGTGGAAGAATATGGAAGATGTACTGCTGAGTGAGGCAAGCCAGGCTATGAAGGAGAGACATTGTATGTCCCCACTTAACATATACCGTTTGTCTGCATTCTATGTCTGAAACTGATTGACTAACAGTTGAACAAACACAAGAGATGGGTGTGAATGTCAGATGAGGTGTATGTGGAGGAGTGGGGCCCAACGAAAGACATTTGGAGAAGGGATACAGAGGTAGAGTATTGACGGGATGGGGAGGTGTGGTGTTATCTGTTGAATATATTTCGATCAACAGGTCTGGGGAGAAATGTTCACATATCAAAATGGTCTCATTGTAAGCCAAACAATATGATTGAAAGTATATACAAAAATAAATAAATTAATTAATAAAAATAAAAGGCAAGGAATAATGACCATAAAATTTGAGGTGAAGATACCACTGGGAAAAGGGAGCCAAAAGAAGAGCAGCCAGAAAGCCTCAAAGACGCTGGAAACATAATACTTAAGTGAACTAAGTGGTGCTTATGGTTTGAACATCCCCCCTCCCCCCAAAAAATAAAATAGAACTTGACTACATTGTGAAGGCGTTATATCAAGTATTTCAAATATTTGAAAATTGAAAAAAGAAAAAAGTGACTGCTGGGGCTGACAAGTTGGCCCTCCTAATTTTACAAGGGAGGAAACAGAACTTAAGTCACCAATGAGGCAACGCTGAGGCTAGAATCTGTGCTTCAATTTGCTTGACCTATCATCTTTTCTAGCCTTAGAAAAATAAAAGGAAATAGAGGCCACAGGTCATCATGCTTGGAAAATAAGTGGGGGCAGGTGCCCATGGTTTGCACTCCGGGCATCTGAGCAATGGGATCCCTTAAACCACCAACTCTTACAGGCTGAGCCAGCCCCATCTCCCCCAGCCCAGCTTTTGCTTCTACACATCACACACCCCTCACATCACCACACCACCAGGCAGGCCAGTCGCTGGACTTCCATAATAGGCCCTGATTCTCAAGAAGCTAAAGCTAAAACTGCCACGTGATCCAGCACCCCCACCACCAGCAGCCACCCAGAAGAAAGGAAGCCCATCTGCCGTGGGGTGTCCGCGCCCCAGTGTGTGCTGCAGCGCCGTGCACAATAGCCAAGGTGGGGAAGCAACCTGAGTGTTTGCCAACAGATGGATAAAGAAAATATGTACACACACACAGGCACGCATGTGTGCACACATATGCATATACGTACACACCTACATGCATACATACATACAGCACGGTACTAGGCAGTCATTAAAAAGTTCAAATCTTGGGAACCAGCAGTTAGCGTAATGGCTATGTCGCTGGACTCCCACGTAGCCGACCGCGGTTCGTGTCCCGGACCTGGTGGCTTAAAACTCACGCCGGGCGCGTGTGCATGCGTGCCCAAGATCCCGAGAGGAGAATGGAAGAGAAGGGATTGCAGCGTGACCATCCCCCCTGGGGGGTGATTTCTCGCTTTCTGTCTCTATGTCTCTCTCTGTCTGTCTGGCGAGCGCACGCGCCCTATAGCAAAAATCTCTCTCTCAAAAAAAAAAAAAAAGTTCAAATCTAGTCATTTGAGGTTTAATGGGCGAGCTGGAGACCATCATATTAAGAAGCCAAGTACAGAAAGAGAAATGTCACATGTTTCCCCTCGTATGTGAAACCTGAAAACAATCACCTCATAGAAGTAGAGAGATGTAGAATGACTACCAGAGTCTGGGAAGGATAATGAGGAGATAGACAGACATCAATTAAGGGAAACAAAATTGCAGATAGACAGAAGGAATAAAGTCTAGTGTTAAAAAACAGGTGGAAAGAAAGTGGCTAAGAGAACTTACTGTATACAATGTTTCATGGTTGAGATGATGGGTATATAAATTACCTTTATTTAATCATTACATGCTATTTCAATGTTTCTAAAAATCACATTGTAACAATTGTCATGTTAATTTAAAATATGCATTTTGTAAATATGGGGGCAGGCAGCCCTCTGGACTGGTGACTGAAGGAGCCAGATAATACATGGCCAACCGCAGTTTGAATCCCAGCCCAGGTTGAAAAACATACCATGCAAGTGTGTGCATGTCCAAAATTCCAACAGGATGGAGAAATGGAAGAGAAGGGATTATAGCATAAACATGCGCTTTTCTGTTTCTCGTGAGCACGTATGACCTCTAGCAATTAAGAAAAAAAAGTAGGAGACAAAAATCTTTTTTTCCCCAGATTTTTGCCATAGGGCATGTACACTCGCCAGAGACAGACAATAAGAGGGAAAGTGAGAAATCACCCCCTAGGGAGGGATAGACACATTGCAACTCCTTCCCCTCCATTCTCTTCCTGGGATCTTGGACACACATGCACACATGCCTGGCGTGATTTTCAGACCACTAGGTCCAGGATTCAAATGCAGTCAGCCATATGGGAATCCAGCACTTTAACCACCACGCCACCTGCTGGCCCCAGACAAAAATTATTTACAAAAGGATAATTGGGGATCAGCAGAGGGTGTAACAGTTACGTTTCTGGACTCCCAAGTAGTCAATTGTGGTTCAAGTCCCAGACCCAGTGGCTTAAAACTCACGTCAGGCACACGTGTGTGTGCGCCAAAATCCCAAGAAGAGAATGGAGAAGGGATTGCACTGTGGCCATCCCCCCAAGGGGTGATTTCTTGCTGTCTTTCTGTCTCTCCGGTGAGTGCACACACCCCATAGCAAGAATCTCTCTCTAAAAAATAAATAAATAAATAAATAATAAACAATAATCAGCCTTTATTGTATGTACAGTGATGACACCCTGTTAGGAAACCAGGGGAAGTGAGCCCTGCCCCTTGCTCCACTATCTCCATTAGAGATGACACCCAGAATCATCTGGGAGGCATCATGTCACTGCACTCAGAGGACGAGATAAAAATACCAACCCTGCTTGCCACTCGGGGTAGCATGAATATGACCCAAGGATGCCAAAGAACACACTTTAAAATCATGCAACTTATTATTAAGCACCTCCTAGCCCAGCACTGAGCATATGGAGTTTTCAAAATACCCTGCTATTAGTTGAAGAGAAATGGGATTCCATCTGGTCACCTCCATTGTACACATAAAAGTGACAAGCAGTGACCATCTGAACACGCTCTCTCTCGATTCCTATCTCGCATGTCTGTGTGATCAACCCCTCGGGCAGCCCCCTTGATTGGCATGGATGAAAAGCTAACTGGGCCCAGCAGGGCCTGCTTGTTTATGTCAGCAGCACATGCTGTCCACCTCTTGGACCACCAGTAAAAGTGGGAAAGAGAGCTGACCACAAGAGGGCTCCTTGCTGAAAACAGATTTAAGTTCAGTTCATTACCCCCTAATTTTCAATGCAACTTTGACAATGGTTTATTTTAAAACATCATCTTGAGTCATGGAATCTCCTTGGAAGACACAGCATTTTTTTTAAGTTCTTTACATGATGTGGTATCAAAATTCCAGAGATCAATTCGTGGTCAGCTTGAGTCCCAGTATTATTCAATAGCTAATTGTTAAGGATGCGTGGTCTGCATGCTTGTGTCCCCCACTCCCAAAATCATATTGAAAACCCTGAACCCAGAGGCGATGGTATCAGGAAGTGGGTCTTTTGGAAGGTGATAGGTCAGAGGGCAGGGCCTTAAGGTTTAGGGTTAGTGTGTGACTTGTCAGGCTCTCTAGGGAGGCAGAGTCAATGGGATTGTTACGAACATACGAGGCGATGGTGTTGGGGGAATCGAGTCATGTGATGATGGCAGCTGAGTGGTCCCGTATCAGGCGGTCTGCAAGTGGGAGAGCCCAAGATTCTGAGAATGTGGATTCACACAAGCCCAAAGGCCTTAGAAAGCTGTTGGTGTTGGAACTCACAGTGCAAGACTAAAGCCTGAGAACGCAGAGGCCCACTGTGCCATTGTGAGTCCCGGGACAGATGAGCCTTGAGTTCCAATGCCCAAGGCAACAAAAGATTCTGCTCTGCCTCAAGTGAGACCCACTTGTCTTCGGTATTTATTTCCTCAGGTCCTTGTTGGCTGGATAGCACTCACCCACATTGAAGGTGGGCCTTCCACATCGGTCTACTCAGACTTCCATGTTAAACCCTTCTGGACACGCCCCCACGGACACACTCGGAGCAGTGTTCCTAGGTATCCCTCAGTCCAGTCACGTGACACTCAACACTAGCCATCTCGGTGTCTTAATAAAGAAGCCCCAGAGAGCCGCCTTCTCCTTCTACCACTTAAAGACACAAGGGGAGGTGCCATTTCTGAACCAGGAAGTAGGCCCTCACCGGACAATGAATCTGCTGGCATTTGGATCTTGGACTTCCCTCCAGAACTGTGAGCAATAAATGTCTGTCATTTATAAGACACAAGTCTATGGGAGCAGCAGTAGACATAGTGGCTATGTAGCTGCACTCCCATGTAGTCGACCACAGTTCAAGTCCAGGACCCAGTGGCTTAAACTCACACTGGGCACATGTGTGTGCGTGCCCAAGATCCTGAGAGGAGAATAGAGGAGAAGGGATTGCAGTGTGACCATCCCCCCTGGGGGGTGATTTCTCATTTTCTGTCTCTCTGTCTCTCTCTGTCTTTCTGGTAAGCATGTGCACCCTATAGCAAAAACCTCCCCCCCCCAAAAAAAAAGACACAAATCTCCTGTATTCTGTTATAGTAGCCAAATGGACTGACACAAGTGCCTACTCTGTACTTCAATACTGAGGAAAGAGGTAAGGCCGGTGATTACAAATTTACCATGACATCACTCTTCTCATCGTGTGATTACCAACATTTTCTTACCTAATACAACATCAAGATATCATACTTTTATTTTTAAATGGGCATATTTATATCCACTAAGCATATCTATTGGCTGCGTCTGGAGCCTTCCTTATGTCTGCTCTGCTATAAATCAGTTATAGATTTTTCTCAAAGATTCCCGTAACCAAGGCACTGAGATCGAAGTTCAGATCCACATTCATCATGATATACATACAGTCAAAAAATATGAATGGGCTCAGACTGATGGTGCTGTGGTAGCCAGCTGAACTGCAGTGCAGGAAGCCTCAGGTTCGGATCCCAGGCTGGCCTGAAAGCAGCAGGGTGCATGTGAGCATGCCCAGGACCCTGACAAAGCGGAAGGGCTGGGGAAAGGTGATCACAGCATGATGAGACCCTACCGAGGGTCTTCTCTCTCTCTACCACTCTTACACGTCTATCATAAAAGCGTAAACTTAAAAAAAAAAAAAAAAAAAAAAAAAAGAATCTGGGCTCATAGTGCAGTGGTCTGGCATTGCACAAGGGGGCCAGATTCCGCATGACTTAACAGGGTTCAAACGGGGTTCAAGTCAATTTGAAAACTGTACCGGGTGTATATGCCCAGAATCCGGACAGGATGGAGAATTGGAGGGAAAATGAACGTGATATGACCAAGTCCCTTTGGGAAGGGTGCTTTCTTTCTCTTGTGCATGTGCAAAAAAAGAAAAAGATTACCTACCTCAAAGGGTTAAAATAAGGATCAAATAAGATAGTCAGTACAAAGCAGATACTGTTGGTTAGCTTATTCAAGCCCTGGAGAAGGCTTCTTCCTCATTGACAAGAAGGTAAAAACTTGCTAAAGGAAAGTTCTTCATTCTTTCACCCTTTCTCCTTCTTCCTACCTGGAACATAAATGTGAGGGCTGGAGGTGCAACAGCCACATTGCAACCATGAGACAAAAGTCTTTAGAATGAAAATCTATGCTAAGGACAGAGGAACGGAAAACAGGAAAGAGCCTGAGTTCCTAGTGGCATCAATGATCATTGATACCAGCCCCAGAGTGCTTACCCATGAACTCTTTGCTCCATTGGAAAAAAAACAAGTCCTTTTCATCAGCCTCTAAAATAGTTTTCTGTTTCTTACACCCATGTGCATCCCAACCTGATTACGCTGTCTTAATTTATGTTGCCTCTGCTCCCTAGAGAGCACAGCTATGGGATAAGGCTCAGGCATGTAACTTTTACTGGGCTGGACAAGATTGCTGAAGGAAAACTAACATTTAAGAGCTGGATGAAAAACGTTAATCCTGAGTAACCTGAGATTTTCATCACATTTTCTAGGTAATGAGAATTACAGTGCTAGTGTTTAAAACAAAGAAGGTTGTCATTGCAAGCGTTTCTTACGAGGCCCAGCCTGACGGCACAGTCGGTAGCATGATAAGCCATGTGGCCAACTGTGGGCTCGGACCCCTGGCCCAGAGGACCTGAAACATGCCAAGTCACACGCACACCCACGGTCCTGACAAGCTGAAGGGCTGGGGACGCAGAATCACAGCATGATCAAAACCTGTCGAGGGTGCTTTTCCCTCTCTTTCTCTCTCTCTTGTACATACTATCATAAATAAAATGAATTTAAAAAATTCTTCACTAGAAAAGGTTCTTTGGCCAATAATTTCCTTTAAAGTAAATGACTATGACAAAAGAAGTGCAAGGCTTGTGTGCTGAAAATGAAAATATCATTAAGTCAAAAAGTAAATTAGTGGGGGGCCAGCAGGTGGCGTGGTGGTTAAGACGCTGGAATTCCCACATGGCCAACCACGGTTTGAGTCCCAGGCCTGGTGGCTTGCTTTCTCACTTTCCCCTCTCTCTCTTTCTCTGGCAAAACTCATGTGAAATAATAATTAAATAAATAAAATAATTCTTTAAAAAAAAAAAAAAAGTAAATTAGTGGTTGCCAGGGTGGGGACAGAGGATGAAGTTAATGCTAAGGGGAAGGTTTTTTGTTTGTTTGTTTTTTAAGAATTATTTTTATATCATTTTATCTATTTATATTAATTTCATCAGAGAGGGACAGAGTGTGTGTTGGGGGTGGGAAGGAGAGGAGTGAGAAAGCAAGCTGCCAGGTCCAGGATTCAAACTGTGGGCAGCCGTGTGGTCGTCCAGTGCCCTTAACCACCATACCACCTGCTGGCCCTACGGGGGTTCTTTTGAGGGTAATGAAAACGCTCTGAAGAGCAACTCCCATAGCTTAGTATTTAAGGGAGCTAGATTCCCATATGGCTGACCTTCGTTTAAATCCCAGCCCCAGAAACTTGAAAACCACACCAGACACCTAAGTATGTGCCCTAAATCCCAAAAGGATGGGAAATGGAAAAGGGGCTGCAGAGTGACTCCAACTCACTGCAGGGACGCCTTCTCCCTCTCTGCCCTGTCCTGTGATGTTTATCTCTCTCTGGTCAATGCACACAGCCTATGACAATAAAAAAAAATTTAAAAAAACAGTCATTTTTTTTTTTTTGGAGAGGCTTTTTCTATAGGGTACGTGCCCTCACCAGAAAGACAGAGAGAGACAGAGAGACAGAAAGCAAGAAATCATCTCCCGGGGTGGGGGGGCGGGGGATGGCCATGCTGCAATCCCTTCTCCACCATTCTCCTCTCGGGATCTTGGGCACGCACGCACACGTGCCCAGTGTGAGTTTAAGTCACTGGATCCAGGACTCAAACCACGGTCGACTACATAGGAGTCCAGCAACATAGCCATTATGTCAACTGCTGGTCCCAAAGACAGTTATTTTTTAAAAGGAAAAGAAAATGTTCTGTAATTAGATAGTGGTGATGCCTGACCAACTTTATGAATATACTAAAACTTCATCAAATTATATACTTTAAAAGAGTGAATTTCATGGGACATAAATCATATTAATATCTCAACAAGAAAAGCTTGAATGAATGAGAAACAAAATAAAACAAACAGAAAAGTAAACCCTACTGGTACCAGCAGTTAGCGTAATAACTGTGTCACAGGACTCCCATGTAGTCGACCGCGGTTCTAGTCCTGGACCCAGTAGCTTAAACTCATGCCAGACACGCGTGCGTGCATGCCCAAGATCCCAAGAGGAGAATGGAGAAGAGATTGCGGCGTGGCCATCCCCCCTGGGGGGTGATTTCTCGCTTTCTGTCTCTCTGTCTCTCTCTGTCTTTCTGGCGAGCACACGCGCCCTATAGCAAAAACCTCTCCAAAAAGAAAAGAAAAAGAAAAGGAAATCCTACTAATTAATTGGAGCCCTTTTCTGACTTCCAGTTGAGCCCAGAACATTGACCTATAAGCCCAAAGACACGTCTGAGGAAATTTCCACAGTGTAAGCCTGGAAATGTTACTCACGCTGCCTCCTTGGCCGAGGGCCAGGCATCTTCCCTCAGCTGTTATGTCGACACGGCTCATAAAGCTATGAAGAAAATGCCACTTGTGTTCACGTCCTGTGATAACCTACATCCTTCCCATAATTTCAGCATCAGTCCTCTCTAGTTCAGCGTCTGTGGTGTCCAGGGTGACAAAGTCACTGTCCTGAGAATAGCACTGTGGCCTGTTGTTGCACTCATTATTGAAGGACTCACTAAATATTTACTGGGAGATCATAAAAATACAGATGCTTTTTTCCCATCTGAATGTTTATATACTATGTATACATATTAGGTCGTCAGAAAAGCCAGGATGTATTTTTCAACGCATCCTGGCTTTTCCGATGACACAATAGACAAAGATGGACAGATATAAAATACTTCACACAGTTCCTGGCATACAGTAAGTGCTCAGTAAATGTTGCTATTAGAATTACCAGCAGGTGGCCAGTTAGTGTGTCTCGAATTCAAAGGCCCCCAGTGTTCTTCCTGGGTAATGTCTCTGCCCTCTGAGGTCCCAGGACTCCGCTACCCTATCCAGCCCCCCATCCCCCGCCCTGGGAAGCCGAGCTGAGGGAGCGTAGTAGAGGCTCACCGAGTCCCTTCCCCCAACTGCTTTGAGCAAACCCTTTCTTTGAGTTTACTGTACCTAAGTCAAGCCTGTTTAACACCCATGTGGCTATGAGAAGGCACCTCCTTTCACCAACAATAATGACCCGGTTACCACTCAAACCGTTTCCCCCAGGAAGTAGGAGGATGGGTCTGAACTGAGGCAATGTGGTCTCCATAGCAATAGAACAAACAGGACCACCCAGAGGATTGGACATCTGACCAGGGTCCCAACACAGTTACCAAAGTAGGCTTCCACAGCCGCAATCCATACCCTCACCAACACCCCAGGCCCCAGCCAGATTGCCCACTTTGGACCCTACACTCCAGCTACACTCTGGCAAAGAGGCTGGGCTGGGAGACCCGGGCACCAGACACACCCAGGATGTTCTCACCACTTCCCAGAGCCAAATGCCTGCTCAAAAACAGAGAAGTGAAACCTATAAGTAATAAGAGATTTGTTTCAAAGCCTTCGGAGTGCTCCCACCCTAATGCACTGTGTGCGCACAAACACATGCGTGTGTGTGTGTGTGTGTGTGTGTGTGTGTGTGTAGATATAGACATCAGTGACAGGTCTGTGGACATAGATACAAATGTTCATATAGACCTATCTTAGCCAAATACATATATTTTCTGGTTTAATCCTGTCACCCTGAGAAAAAGCATTGCCTCTATTTTATTGATGAGCAAACTAAGATTTATAGAGATGGTTTTCACCTTCGCCAAGGTCACCAGACGACAGGAGATGGAGATGAGGCTGGCACTTGGAAGTCACCACGATGTACTCCCTCCATCTCCTTCTCATCAGGCACCCTGAGCCACGCAGGTTTCTGCTGTTTCTTACACTGGCCAGACACTGTCATCACTTTGCATTTCTGTCCAGGGCTGGCCCCACATTCTCTGCCTCGTGCCCTTTCTCCCCTTTTGCTCTATATAAATGCTGCCTCCCCACCAAAGCCTGCTCCACACCACTGGGAATCTTCAGACCTTCCTGATCTCTTCCTCTCTGCCACCAGAGTCCAGGCTTCACCGCTGAATCAGGGGCTCACAGGATAGGTTTCCATCCCTGCCCTCAGAACCTGGCTCTACAAGGTTGTCAGGAAAGTCATGACTTTTTTGCATAGAAAAATGAAAAAATATGTCATGACTTTCCCAACAACGTAATAGCAGAGTAGGCCCATATTTGACTTCATATTCTCAAGCTCAGTGCAGGAGCTCAGCTGGAGCAGGCACCCTGGGAGTGCTGGTTGAATAAATGAATAAGCTCCCTATCTCTCTCTGGAGACATGCACCTTATAGCAAAAGAAAAAAAAAAAAAAGGAAGGAAGGAAATTTGGCTTATCTAACTAATCTCAAGGCTTTTCTTGACCCCGCCATGCCTTCTGTTCCATGATGGGGGGATACCCTCCTCAGCTCTAGTCCCTGTACTGCTCCCCAACTTGCCTTTTAGGATACATCCACGGTGGGACCAGCAGAAACCACAAGGAAAGGCTGTTCTCTGCCCTCCAGAAACAATGAAGTGGGGTAAAGGTCCCTCTAAAGAGAGCCCTCTGGAAAAGTAAAGTCTTTTCTGAGATCCGAGATAAGTTGGGAACGTGTTCCTACAGCATCAACAGCTTGAGCATGAGCAAAGCCTCAGACTGAAATTAAGACTGTTCAGGCACTTTTTCTAATTAATGATGGCTGAGTCAGAAGAAAAGTTGGCTCCAAGCTGATGCTGAGAGAAGGGTGCTCTCCTTGAAGCGCCTGAGTAGGCGTCTCCTGCAGTCTGCATCCTCCACTCTCTCCTCCAGCCCTGATGCCACCCCTTCTGGCACATTCTCATGGTTAGAGGCTGCACAAGACAGGAGGCCTAGTCCAACTGGTTTAGGAGTGTGTGATTTGGCCAAACAAATTATTGATGAGGTCATGAATGGGGAAGGTATTTCTTCTACATGGTAGAATGAATTGTGACTGATCTATTGTATCAGCTACAGTGTAGTTTGAGGGGTGATGGCAAATCCTTGGTCAAATACCCTCTATGACTTAAATGTGTCCTCCCAAAATCAATATGTCGTATTATAAAGGTATTAAGAGGATAGAAATTTAATACAACCATGAGACTAAAAGGTAGAACTTTGGGGAAATAATTAAGATTTAGATAAAGTCATTGTATAGAGCCTCCATGATTGATTCTCACGAGTTTATACAGAGGAGGAATGAGAGAAGGACACATATACACAAAAAGCTCTTGCTATGTGATACCCTACACCAGAGCAGGACTCTGCAAAGAGACCCCACTAGCAAGAAGACCCTCACCAGAAGTGGCCCCTTGACCTTGGACCTTTAAAACTAAGAGCTACTTAAACCTCTATTCTCGTGGAATTATCCAGTATGGTATGCAACTGTTAATGACAGAAAAATGAACTAAAACAACACCTCTCTACATTGCTGTCACTGCTCAAAAACTTCACCTTCAAAAAATTATTCCTTTGGATTACTTTCCCTAGGTGAGGTTCTCGTGGGAGGACATTTGACTCATGTTAAATTGTTAGAAACTGAAGCAAATGGATCTTGAAGGTCTCATTATCCTGCCCAATGCACAAATCTCTGACAGCATCTGCATATTCCAGGAATACAGAAATCACAATTAGGCAAGGATGCTTATTTCCTGGTTGTTCAACTCCTCTAAAGTTCTTCACATTAAGCCAAGGTATTTTTCCTATAGCTTCCTCCCCTCCCCATATGGCACTAAGAACAAATGTGCTCCTGCTTCAAGGCAATCTTGTAAGGCCTCCAGCAAGCATGTCTCCTGAGGACCCCAGTTCTCTCAGGTCTTCCTTGTGACGTGCCTTCCAGACTTCCCCATTCAGGATACCTCCAACAGGCTCACTTAGAATTGTCAGAGATCTCCTCCTGGGGCCAGCAGGTGGAGATCTGCACTCTCCTTCCTTCCTTCTTTTTTTTTTTTTTTTTTTTTTTCTAAGTTGCATATGTTCTCCAGAGAGAGATAGGGAGCTTTAGAGGTTAATTAAACTCTGCAGTTTGAATTCCAGACCTAGCAGCTTGAAAATCACACCAGACACATGTGCTTGTGTGCTCAAAATTCTTAGAGTAAAATAAAGGAGAAAGGATTGGGATGTGGTCAACTCCCCTAGGGAGTAATTTCTCTCTCTCTGGTGAGTGCTCGAATGCTATTGCCAAAACAAAACAAACCTCTTTCTGTGTGACAAAACTACAAAGAGAGCCATGCTTATTTGTGTATACACATCACATACTTATACAACATAGTAAGCTAGGGAAATATAAAAGGCTCTGAACTGAGGCAACACAACCGACCCAAGAGAAGCCACATATCAGTTTGTACTCCTGGATATAAGAAGCAGCAGTTCCCTCAAGTGAGTTCATGTGAGTGGGTGATAGTATTGTTAGAATACTTGCATAAATAAGGAACGGGGAATCTTAGCCATGGGGACAGCTCCCAAAGAAACCTTGGAAAAGTCAAACACCTGAACTTTGTGAGAAAATAGGAATCCCAGAAACTTGAGGCCTCCCACACACTGAAGCTTGAAGGCCACTAAAAACCCATGGAATCTCAGAGAGAAGCCATCAGGTAAACCTCCAACTAGACAGCATTCATGACCCCTACTCAGTGCTCTGCCATTAAAGCATTCAGCTCTCTTGTCATGTTCAACATCTTTTCTTCCATCTCTGTTTCTTCTCCCCTGCCAAGTATGTGGTTGACTCCACTACATTTTCCAGGCACTAGTGCAAACCAGTACAACAAAGGTATCGAGATAATTCAATGAGAAAAGAAAATATTTTATTTTTCCCCCAATCCTATCCCTTTCATCCCCTATTGCCTACCCCCCCTCACACTGTCGCTTGTATCCACAGTTGCTCTCTGTGCTTTATACCTTCCAATCTTTGAGTTTCTTCCACAGAGAAAAGCAAAACATTTAATGGACACAAAAATGGAAAATTATCTGTTGATGATAAAATGTATGATAATGTATTTGACTGGACTAATATACAATGTATTCATGCTGGGAAAACTCATTTTGTGAAGGGCTCTCAGTGTAACCAGAACCAGACTATGGAGGGTATTTAACTTTCTCTCTTTCTTTCTTAAATCCACACACATGCACATAAGCTCTCTTACGAATAAAGAAAAAAATTAAAGATAAAAGAAAACATATGAGAATATCTTCATGACTTGAGGTAGGCAGATATTCTCTAGGCAAAACACAAAAGGCATTAATCAATAAAATGTTAGAAATTGACAAAAATTAAAATTTTTTATATGATCAGTTATTTAATTAGGTTCTTGGCAAAAAATTTAGAACACCAATTTGTGAGGATAAAATCCATTTGTAAGGGCAAACATGGATCGCAGGTAGCCCTGGAGCTAAGGAACAGCTTTGATTTTTGGTAAAATTTGCGAGTCCATAGCTTTCCGATCAATCTTGCACTGCTCTGAAATCTCGTATTTGTCCTTCTCTGTGTCAAAGATCTCACCCTCCTGGTGTCCGGGCTTCCACAGTTTCTTTTTCTTGACGTAAGCATAGGTAAGGTGCTTTGGGATTTTTACTTTGCTAATATCAATTTTCGTGGAGGTGGCAATGACGAGTTTCTGGTGTGTTCTACGCAGTGGAACTCGATTGAGAACCAGTGGGCCAGTTACAAGTAGCAAGCCCCTGCTCAGCTGCTTCAGGAAAACCACTCTCTTTCCTCTGTGGCCTCTAGTGAGGATGATTAGAATGGTCCCAGGAGTGATGCTAGCTCACAGCTTTCTCACATGCTGACTGAAGGGATTTTTTCCGTGGCTCAATTGCGCAGTTTAACCACCCAGGTACCACCATTCTTGTCTCCACCAACTGGTTTTGTGACAGTCGCACGAATCTTCTCCTTCTTTTTCTTTTCGATCCTGGATTTAATGGCCAAGTATTTCCTCTTGTACATGGCTCTCCTGGAATACATGGCAGACCAGGAGTATCTGCCAATGCCCCAGACTAGGATGGGGTTTCAGCTGCAATGGGGCTTTCCCTTCTTGGGCTTTTTAGCCTTGGGGTCACCCTTTTTAACCTTGCCACTGGCATCAGCCTTCTTGGCTTCAGGTTTCTTCTCCTTAGTATCCTGCTTTGCAGCTTTTTCACCTGCCATCTTGTATAGTAGGAAAGAGCAAATTTTAAATTTCTTTTTTTTTTTTTTTTGGAGAGGTTTTTGCTATAGGGCGCATGTGCTCACCAGAAAGACAGAGAAAGAGACAGAAAGCAAGAAATCACCTCCCAGGGGGCATGGCCACACCGCAATCCCTTCTCCTCCAGTCTCCTCTCAGAATCTTGGGCACACACGCACACGTGCCTGGCCTGAGTTTAAGTCACTGGGTCTGGGACTCGAACCACGGTCGACTACATGGGAGTCCAGCAACATCCATTACGCTAACTGCTGGTTCCCTTGTACAAGGCTTTTCACGGACATTTGAAATGGAATTGCTAGGTCATAGGGTTTTATTTAATTTTTTATTCAAAAAAAATTTTTTTAGGTTTTTGCCAAAGGGCACATGTGCTTGCTAGAGAGAAAAAAAAGAGAGATGGACAGAGGAAATGTGAGAAATCACTCCCCAGGGGGATGGCCATGCCACAATTCCTTCTCTTCCATTCTTCTACTGGGATTTTGGGACCTCATGCACATGCGCCTGGCATGATTTTCAAGCCACCGGGTCCAAGACTTAAACTGTGGTCAGCCACACGGGAATCTAGTGCCTTAACCATCATGCTACCTGCTGCCCCCTTATTTAATATTTTAATAAAGAAATTGATAGATCATTTTTCAAAATGATTTACCATTTTACACTCCCATGAGCAATAAGAGTTTTGATTTCTCCACATCCAGACCAAGTCACTGGGTCTGGGACTCGAACCACGGTCGACTACATGGGAGTCCAGCGACATAGCCATTACGCTAACTGCTGGTTCCCCCCAAAAAATCTTTTAATTGTTACTACTGAAGTGCTAAGACTCTGAAGCCTGAGAAACAATATTTTCTCCTCCCTAAGCAATCAGAAACAAAAGGAGAACTCTCTGTACTTAGTAAATCTGCGTTGGTGTGGGCCCACACTCAACAGAACATGGCGGAGGAAGTGGGCAAAGTGATTGAGAGCCTTAGCTGAGTTCCAGATGGTACAGAAATGGTTGGAGGTGGGAGTAGGAACTGCAGCAAAGAAGACAGAACACAATCAGGGGACAAGACTATTCCAAAAGGAGCCACAGGAGCAACATGTGGGCCAAGTTAGACATTCGTGGCTCAGATGGACAAAGGCCCTTTAGAGAGAGCTGCGGTCAATGCTTGTCAATCTTGCTTCTCCATAGCAATAGATGCTCTGCAAACAGTGGCTATTGGCTGAGCCAGACTTGGTGTGTGGAGCTTGAATGGGACATGCTAGAAGCTCTGGTTCTACTATTAATTGGCCATGCAAACTTGGACTAGTCATTTCTCTCTGGATCCATTTCCTCATTTTAAAAAGGACAGTGGTGGGAGACAGCTGGTGTCACAATGATTAAGGTGCTTAGATCCCACATGACTTAACTCTGTGGTTGGAGTCCCAGGCCCAGCAACTTGAAAGACAAGGTGTGCATGCATTGTATGCCCAAAATCCATAGGTGAATGGATAAGAAGAGATTATGGTATGGCCATCCTCTCTGAGGGTAGGAGGACCCTTTCTCATTTTCTCTCTCTTTCTCTCTCTCTTTCTCTCTCTCTTTCTCTTTGTTTTTCTCTCTTCAGTGAGTGAATGTGCCCTATAGCAATTTTTTTGAATTGGATGGAGAGGCAACATTCTCTTTGGTAACATCTAAGACCTACAGAGGTATCACTGCTGCAATAGAGGGCCTTGACAACCCTCTACCCCAAACTATATCAAAATATGTTTCTAGCCTCTAACCTTAAAATATTTGCCATTTTTCCTCCAGCTTTCTTAGTCACTTACCTTTATTACTGGGCCATAAAATGAGCTTTGAAAGGAACACCCCTCCAGATTTTCCAAGCAGGTCTCTTCTTAGAGAGAAGGGGATGAAGCCTTGGGAAAGTTCTTCCTATGCATACCAATCTGTAACTTCAGCCCAAAGGCTCTGAGAGAGCCCAGGGGTCTAGTGAGGTTTCCTGGGTGGCTAGGGACCCATCTCATCCCATGTCCTGGGCTGAAATCATAAGCCAGTATGATTTCACTTACATGAAGGACCTAGAGTAGGAAAATTCATAGAGATAGAAAGTGGAATGGTGGTTTCCAGGGCAGGTGGGATGAGTGGGAAGTTAGTTTTCAATGAGTACAGAGTTTTAGTTTTGCAAGATGAAAAGTGTTCTGGAGATGGAGGTGGTAAAGGATGCGCAACCATGTGAATGTAGCTAATGTCACTTAATTATACACTTTAAAATATTTAAGATAGTAAATTTTGTTACATGTATTTTACCACAATTAAAAATAAAGGAGGGGTTGGAACCAGCAGATGGCATAATGGTTATGTCAGTGGACTCCCAAGTAGTTTACTACAGTTCAAGTCCCAGACCCAGTGGCTTAAAACTCACACCTAGCAGAACCAGCAGTTGGCATAATGGCTATATCACTGGACTCCCACATAGTCGACCGTGGTTCGAGTCCCAGACCCGGTGGCTTAAACTCGTGCCGGGCACATGTGCATGCGTCCCCAAGATCCCAAGAGGAGAATGGAGAAGGGATTGCGGTGTGGCTATCCCCCCGGGGGATGATTTCTCGCTTTCTGTCTCTCTGTCTCTCCGTCTTTCTGGTGAGCGCACACACCCTATAGCAAAAACCTCTCAAAAAAAAAAAAAAAAAACCAGAAACAAAAACAAAAACTCACACCTAGCATGTGTGTGTGTGTGTGTGTGTGTGTGTGTGTGTGTGTGTGCCCAAAATCCCAAGAGGAGACTGGAGGAGAAGGGATTGTAGCATGACTATACCCCAGTGGGGGGTGATTTCTCACTTTCTGTCTCTGTCTGTCTTTGTCTCTCTGGTGAGCACATGTGCCCTATGGGAGAAAAAAAAAAAGAAACTCTCTTAATAAAATAAGGGAGGGGACAGCAGGTGGCAAGGTGGCTAGTCAAGGTGATGGGCTCCCCCATGGCAGACCATGGTTCAAGCCCTGTACCTGATAGCTTGCTTTCTCACTTTTCTTTTATCTCTCTGCCTCTTTCTGGTCAAATTAAAAATAATAATAATAATTTTTTTTTTTTTTTTTTTTTTTTTTTTTGCTATAGGGTGCATGCGCTCGCCAGAAAGACAGAGAGACAGAGAGAGACAGAAAGCAAGAAATCACCCCCCAGGGGGGATGGCCACACTGCAATCTCTTCTCCTTCATTCTCCTCTTGGGATCTTGGGTACACATGCACATGTACCTGACCTGAGTTTAAGTCACTGGGTCCAGGATTCAAACTGCAGTCGACTACATGGGAGTCCAGCGACATAGCCATTACGCCAACTGCTGGTCCCTAAATAAATATTTTTTTTAATGATTTTCCGATCTATGTCAAAAGGTTTAAGCCAGGGGTGACTTCTGTATAACAAACAAAACTTTTCTTCCTTCAAAAAATGAAAATATGGGGACCAGCAGTTGGCATAATGGCTATGTCACTGGATTCCCATGTAGCCGACTGCCACAGTTCGAGTCCTGGACCCAGTGGCTTAAACTCATGCCGGGTGCGTGTGCGTGCGTGCCAAAGATCCCAAGAGGAAGATGGAGGAGAAGGGACTGCGGTGTGGCCATCCCCCCTGGGGGGTGATTTCTCGCTTTCTTTGTCTTTCTGGCAAGTGAACACGCCCTATAGCAAAAACTTCTCCAAAAAAAGAAAATATAATTTTTTTATTAATCAGGTAAATAGATGCAAAATTAGGAAATGTTTTACAAAAAAAAGAGTATGTTTTAAAAAACACTCCAGCAAAATTTGTTCTTTTTTCATTAAACCTTAAATATTAGCAAACAGGCTTAATCAATAATTTTTGTAAGATCACGTGTACTGAATGCTAAAATGCAAAGAAGGATGCAAAGCACATAACATGTATTAATTCTCATAGTTTTCCTGATATCAGGAAATAGATCTTAACACTTACCCCATTTCACAGAACTAGAACTGAAGTTCAAAGACATTAAATAACTTGCCCAAAGCCACAAAGCTGGTGTCAGGGTTGAGACCCGAATATCTGATTCCAAGACCAGTCATATTTCTACTAAAGACAACGTTTTTTAAGAAATATGGGACCAGCAGTTAGCAGAATGGCTATGTCGCTGGACTCCCACGTAGTCGACCGCGGTTTGTGTCCCGGACCCAATGGCTTAAAGCTCACACCGGGCGCGTGTGCAATGCGTGCCCAAGATCCCGAGAGGAGAATAGAGGAGAAGCGATTGCGGCGTGGCCATCCCCCCGGGGGGTGATTTCCCGCTTTTTGTCTCTCTGTCTGTCTGGCAAGTACACGCGCCCTATAGCAAAAAAATAAATAAATAAATACCCATTCTCCCATCAGTTAGGGCCCTGATTAAACAAATCCACTCCAAAAAAAGCTTTTTCTTAGCACTCTCTACTGATAACTTACAAGTTGTCTTTTCAGAATATTTTTTGTTAAAACCTGCAGTCCTTAGAACAACAAAGCTTCAAATAATTCTGTTAAGCACTGGTTTTGTTTTGGTTTTTAATAGAATGTGGTTTTGGGGATCAGTCCAATGGCCAGTGATGTCCTTGAGGCTAGGCCAAAGAGATAGCTCCCTTCAAATTCATCTATACATCTAGAAAAGGGGAAAAAAGCTAAGAAATTCTAAGCCTTAATAAGGTAGAGCAGGAGCTGGGCATGGTGGCATGCACTTATAGTCCTCCTGCTGAATGAAGCAGGATGTAAGTTTGAGACCACTCTGGGCAACATAATGAGACCCTGTCTCTGAAAAAAAAAAAAAAAAAGAAAGAAAAGAAAAGAAATTAAAGTTGGAATGAGAGCAGAGAATCATTTTTCTCAGATTAAGGTAGCACTATCTCCCTCAGTTCATACAGGAGCCTCACATTCCATAAATACACCATGCTTGTTCAAACCTGCATGTGTAGAAGGGTTCCCTTCTCCTTTCTCCAATCCCAAGGGCCTCCTCCTCCTCCCTGTCATCTACCTCATCCTCCCTGATGTCCCTTTCAACTAAGTTCCCAAAGCACAAAGCACCATTGGAATGTCCCTGAGAGAAAGCCTCCAACTTAGTCATGCCTCCCGTGGACGCTCCTAATTATAGTATATCTGATGTTGACTACTGTTGAAAGGGTTGTATTGTTGAGATGGTAAGTCTTCAAACCAGGACAAGGACAAAACTGCAAAGAAGTTCTACCCACTGTGAGTGATCAAGTCCCAGCAACCTGGAGAAACCAGGTGAGGCAGTAATACGGAAGCACGCCAACATGTGAATTTCCCAGTCCAGGCCACATTCACAGAAAGGGGATTTATTTTTACAGAGATCCAATATTTTCCATCATAATGTCCTTGCAATCATCACCTACTGGAACCAAAATGGGTAGAGAGAAACAGGGAAGGGGAACTATGAGTTACCAGCGACGAATTTATCAGCAGGTAGGCCCAGAAGCAATCACCCTAGAAGAACAGCACCAGCCACATACTGACATCACAGTATGACCATTTTTGTGATCTCTGCATCAGAGTCAAAAAAAGTCAAACCATCCTGGACCCAGCGCTACCCAGAACTCTTGGCAAAGAGAGGTTTTTGGACTCAGCTCTGGGTACTGCCATCTGGATGCTGGCTAGTGGTGATCCCAACACTCTCCACCATCATATTGCTTTGATTCAGTACTTTCTGGGTTCTTAACTATTCCTAAGTCTTGAAACAGTTACCAGGAATCAAGACAAAAAACTGAGTGGCCTTGAACTCTCCTTACAGGAAGAATCAACTTCCCTGAATGTAAAAGCCATGGATTGGTGCCAGGCCATAGCACAATAGTAACACAATTAGACCCACATGAGAAGGTCCTAAGATCATGTCCTGGGGCCTTCCTCTGAGTGCGGTATGTGTATGCCAGCCATCTGGGCTAGCTAAGACTGGGGAATGGATTGTGGCATGAGGCCCCTATTGAGAATACTTGTCTCTCTTTAAAAAATAAACATAAGGGACCAACAGATGGCACAATGGTTACATCGCTGGACTCCCACATAGTCAACTGTGATTTGAGTCCCATATCTGGCAGCTTAAAACTCACACCAGGTGCAAGTGCCTGCATGCCCAAGATCCCCAAGAGAAGAATGGAGGAGAAGGGATTGTAGTGTGGCCATTCCCCCTGGGGGTGATGATTGCTCACTTTCTGTCTCCCTGTCTCTGTCTCTCTCTATGGCAAGTGCAACTACACTATAGCAAAAATCTCTCTCTCTAAAAAATTAATAAATTTTTTAAAATAACAAACATGAAAAAGAATACATGTATTAAGAGAGCCTGGGGGGACCAGCAGTTGGCATATTGGCTATGTCACTGGACTCCCATGTAGTCGGCTGCGGTTCAAGTCCTGGACCCAGTGGCTTAAACTCACATGGGGCACGTGTGCATGCATGTCCAGGATCAGGAAATAGATCTTAACACTTACCCCATTTCACAGAAGTAGAACTGAAGCTCAAAGACATTAAATAACTTGCCCAAAGCCACAAAGCTGGTGTCAGGGTTGAGATCAGGATCCCTAGAGGAGAATGGAGGAGAAGGAATTGCAATGTGGTCATCCTCCCCCCAGGAGGTGATTTCTCACTTTCTGTCTCTCTGTCTCTCTTTCTGGCAAATGAATGCACCCTATAGTAGAAACCTCGCCAAAAAAAAAAGAGCTTGAGGATATGGAATATTGGGAATACACACAGAAACTAAGTGCCCACCGCCAAATTAGCCCTTGGAGTACATTAACAACCTCACTGTCTCCATCCTCCAGAATCGGTGCCCTAGATCATCCTGGATTTCTCACTATCCTTTACTCCCTAGCAGATTAGCTGCCGCATGTGCACTTTATCTCCCCAATATCTATTTTTTCACCTGCCTCCTCTTTTTCAAGATGGCAAGGTACAGCAAGGACACTTTGGAATTATACGGAGCTGCCACTTAGTAGCCATGTCTCTTCTTTCTCAGTACTCTTACAAATATTCAAGGATAATGATAACTACTTTCCAGTTTTGCTGTGTGGGTAGATACCATTTGTGAAAATGCTTGGTACCGTGTTTGCCATCTAACAAGTACTTGTCATAGCTTAGCTTCCTTCCTCTCCTTCACCCTTACTGCCAAGGCCTGAGTTTAGCCCCAGACCTTTCTACTAGTATATCTATGGCAGACAAAATCTCAAAATGCCAGCCACCAAGATTTCCTACCTCAGACCAGCAGTTGGTATAATGGCTATGTCGCTGGACTCCCATGTAGTTAACCGCGGTTCAAATCCCAAACCCAGCAGCTTAAACTCACGCTGGCCGTGTGTGCGTACATGCGTGCCCAAGATCCCGACAAGAGAATGGAGGAGAAGGGATTGCGGCATGGCCATCCCCCGTGGGAGATGATTTCTCGCTTTCTGTCTGTCTCTTTCTTTCTTGTGAGTGCCCGTGCCCTATAGGAAAAACCTCTCCCCCCCCCAAAAAAAAAAAAAATTTCCTACCTAAATCCCCAGAACGTGATTACATTAGGCTACCTAGCGAAGGGGATATTGCAGATATAATTGAGCTACTAATCAGATGACTGAACTAATCTGAAAAACTATCCAGGTGGACTTGATAAACCACATGAGCCCTTTCAAAACAGAATATTTTCTTCAGCTAATAACAGAAGAAATCAGAGATTCGACACACAAGAGGATTTGATGCACTGGTTCTAGATTGTAGATGGAGGGGGCCACATGGAAAATACTTGAGAGTGACTTCTAGGAACTGAAAGCAACCCCTAGAGAATGGGCAACAAGGAAACAGGAACCTCATTCTGCAACTGCAAGGAGCTAAATTCTGCCACAACCTCAACCAGAAGTGCCCAGCTCACTCACACCTTGATTTGTCTTGTGAAGCCCTGAGCAGAGAACCTGATCGAACCTACCTGGTCGTCTGACCCTCACAACAGGTGATAAACAGATGCTGTTTCAAGCTGCTAAATTTGTGGTGATTTGCTACACAGCAATAGTTGGGGCCAGAAAAGGAATTAAGTTTTGGGGAAAGAATGAGTCTCTATGATTAACTTTGCCTTCTTCACATATTTTCACCTTCTCCAGAAAGCCTTCCTAACCCTTAGAGCCTTTAGAATTCTCTTGCCTCTGCCTTCTTACGTCAGCGACCACCTTAGTCCTGTGCAAGTCCTGTCTACTAGTGGGAATTCTCTGCTCCTCTTGTCTCTCAACTACAGAGTAAGTATCTCCAACACAGAAGCCACAACTTGACCTTCTTCGTATTCACCAAAGCACCCAGTATAGGGCCAAGTACACAATCAAAGTTCACAAGTCATTTTCTTTCAGATCCAATAACCAGTAGAACCAATGAAGTGGTTCAAAACTATCTGGCCATGAGCAGAGTGCCTTTCCCATTAGATTCTGGCTTCACAACCTCCAGGGTTAACAAAGCACCTGTATGGTAAGACCCCATTTCTGAAGCTTGGCCTTTCATTAACACTGGCCAGTCATATTTTCAAGTACAAGTCAGGCCTCAATTTCTCTGGATTATGTCCTGGTTTTTTATGGATATCTACAACTAGAATTTGCAAACACAAAGGAAATGAGAATGAGGATGATGAGGAGGTCTCACAAAATGCACTGTTTGTATTTTGTTCAACAACAAACTTACTCTGAGTGCCTAACATGACCAGGCACCAAGCTCAACCCTGGAAAAACAAATAAATAAGTGGCCCTTATTCTTGAGATGTAATCAAAGTGTCTCCTGAACATAGAGATCATGACAGACTTTGACAGAAACCGGGAGAAAAAATTTCTTCAAGGCAGAAAAACAAGTGACAACAGAATCTGGTCTTCTACAGGCAGGCAGTGGGTGGGGTTCCTTTCTGTATTCTACCCTGCCCCCATGACTCTGGGCCTGTCTTCTGTGCCCCACCCTGGACTCTAATAACATGTATATGATGTCACTGTCTAGATGTGCAAAAGCCTTGGCAAATTTCATACAGAGCCCTCAAGCATAGATTAAAAAATAAATCCATCACATTGTACAGACCTTTATAGTTTACAAGGCACTATCATATTCATTGTCTCATTTGATCCTCCCAGTAGCCTTAGGAGTTAAAATTGGGTGGAGATAATTATCTCCATTTTACATATGAAAAAGCTAAGGCTCAGAGTGGAAGTGATTTGCCCAAGGTCACCTAGCTTGGGAACCAAAAACCCAAGCTAGTCTGGAACTAAATGGAAATTCAAATGGAGATTGGCTAACTGCTTTCAAGCTGACCTTAACGGCTGACAATCTGAGAGTTTTCCTTACAGTTACAATCAAGGGAAAGTGGAGATCAGGAGGCAAGAGGAAAACTATATAGATATACCTAATACTCAAATAACATTTGGTACTTTCCAAAGAATTCCTGTATTTATCTCATTTGGCTTACAAGACAATCCCGTAAAGGTCATTCAAGACAAGTAATGTCAGCAGAGATTGAAGCGTACCTAGTCCCCACCTCCTCTGGTTCCAGGAGTGAAGGGAGAGCTCACCTCTCATACTTTACTTTGGTCTTTCTGGTCCTGAAGGATCAAGATCAATAGGAGACTGGAGACTCTTACCTTGTACTATTTAAGGTTACTTTTAGTCTCACTAAATCTTTCCCTGCCAGAAATTGGCCCCAAAAAGCAGAAACCAACCTCCTTCTGGTTTTAGAATTAAAATTTTTTCATTGCCAGAGGGCATGCGCGCTCACCAGAGAGACACAGAGACAGAGAAAGAAAGAAGGAAAAAGCATCGCCCAATGGGGCATGATCACACCACAATCCCCTCCCCTCCATTTCTCCATCCCGTCAGGATTTCAAGCTGCTGGGACTGGGATTTAAACCACAGTCAGTCACGTTGGAGCTGGCTCCCTAACCACCAGGTTATGGGGCTGGCCCAAGATTACTTTTATAGAACTGATTTTCTATAGCTAAAATACCAGGAAGAATGTTATCTGTTAAACTGTTGTTTGCCCACTTGGCAAACATTTTCTAAGCAGGGTACCACTCTAGGCTAGTCACTAAGAGTTAGAGAAATGAGTCAGATACAGTCCCTGCTAACATTAAACTCACAATCTAGTGGAACTGATGAAAACACTCATAAATACATGACAAGATGAAATAAATGTCATAATTGAGTTATAAGCAACAGGCTACGGAGGAACAGAGAAGACAGCAATAATCTGGCTGGTGGGAGGAAAACGTCTTCATGAAAAAGGAGGCATTTGGGCTGGGCATTGATGGGTGAATGGAGAATCTTGACTAATAGGGAGATGCAGACCAAGGAAACAGCATGAATATTTGGAACATAGGAGTGTAACCCTACATGAGGGCAATATAAAGTGCTGCTTGGCCCTCGACCTCATACTGAGGCTAGGTGGGATCCAGCTTAGACCCTCAGGTTATATCTGGGTGGTTCCAAGCCCCAACTTGAGGCAACTCAAGAGACTTAACATCACTTGGGACCAGCAGTTGGCATGATGGCTGTCGCTGCACTCCCATGTAGTTGATCACGGTTCGAGTCCTGGACCCAGTGGCTTAAACTCACACCGGGTGCATGTGCGTGTGTGCGTGCCCAACATCCTGAGAGGAGAATGGAGAAGGGATTGCAGTATGGTCATTCCCCCTGGGGGGTGATTTCTCACTTTCTGTCTCTCTGTCTCTCCTTCTTTTCCCAGGTTCTACGGTACTTGCAGCAGGTACATCAAATCCTCGTTGCCCTCTGAATGACTCATCTTTTCTCTTCTCTAGTTGGTTCTCACATGTCTTGCTTTTCCAACGAGACTAAAATACCAGTCTTCTGATTCCTTGAGAACAGGGGGCTTCTATATCCTACCCCAGGTACTGTTAAACTGGCATATCTTAGGGGTGTGGTGGTGCCCATTCTATGGCAAAAACCTATGGAGGCTGGAGGATTGCAGCACTACTTCCTAAAGTGATGCTTCTACCTATCGTCCGTGACCATCCAGTTGGATTGACTCCCCACTGACCTGAACTTTGAAACATCAGAACAGTGACAGACATTTACAGAAGCAAGAACCCAAGCTGTTATCTCTAAGGACAGCCTTCTGTGCCTCTCCTAGGGAAGTGTTTTGATTCCCAAGGGCTTTGAGCCGAGCTGTAGGAGGCAACAGAGCAGGTGAGTCATCTCAGCCCACACCCGTTCTCTACTGAAGGGCCCCAGCATCTGTCTGTTTTGGGTGATATGGGAAATGGGTACTCTAAGCCGACTCAGGTCCCAGGGAGAGCTGCCATTATGACTTCTAGTGGTGAACAAGGAAAGGGACAGCCTCTATCTTTCAGAACAAACATAAAAGGACTCAGAGCACAGGGGATGTCCTCAGAAAAGCTGCAGCATGTGATAAAAGTAAAAGGACACAGCTCACCATTCTGTCGAACCCCATCTGGAGAGACAAATGTGCAGGGCCTGGGGGCCTTCTACCTAAGCAGTCTCTTCTCCACTGCCTACCTGTGTCTTTTCATTTCCCCAGATTCAAAGCTCTCAAGAAAAACACAAGCACTTCTCCCTTCTGGGTGCCCTACCACCTCCCTAGGTACAAGGACATCTATCTTACAGCTGAAACTTTTTTTAAACAATGTCAACATGTAAAGTTGAGGGAGGAATCTTCCTTTTACAAAGTCTCTCCACCATAAAGAACTCCTCTGATGCATTCATTTACCAGAGGTTGACTATGTGTATGATCCTCTGTTAGAAATTGGAGAGATCCGGGGAGGCAGGTGGCATGGTGGTTAAAGGTGTTGGACTCCTATATGGCCAAATATGGTTCAAGTCCTGGACCTTGTTGTTTCCTTTCTCACTTTCCCTCTCTCTCTCTGCCTCTCTGTTTCTGTCTCTCTCTGGTCAAATTGGAAAATAATAATAATAAAGTTAAAATAAAATAATTCTTTTTTTTTTTTTTTTTTTTGAGAGGTTTTTGTTATAGGGCGCGTGCGCTCGCCAGACAGAGAGCGACATAGAGACAGAAAGCGAGAAATCACCCCCCGGGGGGGTGGTCACGCCGCAATCCCTTCTTCTCCATTCTCCTCTAGGGATCTTGGGCACGCACACGTGCCCGGCATGAGTTTTAAGCCACCGGGTCCGGGACACGAACTGCGGTCGACTACATGGGAGTCCAGCGACATAGCCATTACGCTAACTGCTGGTTCCCAAAATAAAATAATTCTTAAAAAAATAATAAATTGGAGATTCAAATACTAATGCAATTTAATCCCTGGCCCCCAACAAAGGAAATAAGATACATACCCAAACTGTAACACAGGGAATAGTGTAATAAGTCCTTTAGGAAAGGCTCACAGAGTTGAGTTTGAGAATTTAGAGGTAAATTTAAGATGGGAGGGACATAATGGGGGAAATGGTATTTGAACTGAGCTCTGGAGAATGAACTGGATGTTGCCATTCAGAAACAGGTGAAATTGGGACCAGCTAATGGTGTAGTGGTTAAGGCACTGCACTCTGACATGGCTGACCATAGCAGAGTCCTAGACCTGGTGGTTTGAAATTCATGCTGGGCACATGTGCATGTGTGCCCAAAATCCTAAGAGGAGAATTGAGGAGAAGGGATTGTGGAATAGTCATCCCCCCTGGAAGGTGATTTCTCACTTCCCCTCTGTCTCTCTCCAGCAAAAGCATGTGCCTGATGGCAAAAAAATTAAAAAATAAAAAAAAAGGAAGAAATAGGTGAAATGGCCTCCCATTTGAAGGAGTAATCACCTTCGAAGGACTAAAGGAAAATACACGGACTATGGAATTTTAAATGTTAGACAAATCCACATGGAAACACAAGGGTAGATTGACAGTACATTTGAGACATATCCAAGCCTCAGAGACACAAGCAATGGCACAAGGAAAATGTCTGAAGAGCAAAAGCACAAGATGGACCTACATACTGCAACAGCTGGGTTTATTCTGAGTGAGAAGTATGTCAGGATGTATCTTAGATTAGACCAGGGTTCACATGCAAGCTCTACCTAACAGCTGTGTGACCTTCAACAGGTTACCAAACTGCAGTCTTGGCTTTCTCATCTTCAGCCTATTATTTTCTACCTAATAGATTGCTATGAAATTGAGAATAGATATGAAGTATCTGGCTTCAAACTGGTAGGCACATATACATGATCAGTATTTATTAGGTTCCTTTTCCATGCTTGAAGGGCTTATATTACAACCAACGAATCAAAGACCTTATGGGTCCTTTAGGAAAGAGACCCACAAAAGGAAAAAGAGGCAATTGTGAGGAAAAAATGGAGGAAAGCTGCCCAGGGCTGTTAGGCTGAGGATTCTGCTATACAGCAGGCCACTTTAGGAATGCCAGTAAAACTCTCCCCACCAAACTGGTCTTTGGTTCATCCTGAGAAACGCTGTGTTCCGGCAGCAGCACCAGCAATACAATTAGCAGAACTGAGCTTGTGGGTGGAACAGAGAGTAGGAGTTGAGCAGGGAAAAGAGGCAGTATCCTGGGCTCCTGCCCAGATCGTGGGGGTATCAGGAATTAGGGGGTGGGGAAAGATGACTTCAGAGAAAGAAATGGTTCCATTCCAAAGGCTATCCTCTACTAGGAAAGCCAAGCAGAAGTCCAAGTTTTTGTTGTTGTTTTGCTATAGGGTGCATGTGCTCACCAGAGACACAGAAAGTGAAAAAGCACCCCCCAGGGAAGATGGCCATGCCACAGTCCCTTCCCCTCCATTCTCCACGTGGGATTTTGGGCAAGAACACACACACATAATGTTTTTCAAGCCAGGGGGCCCAGGACTCAAACTACACAGTCAGCCATGTGGGACCCAGTCTCCTTAACCACCATGCCATCTGGCTGGCCACCAAGGTTTTTTCCTTCAGACTTACATACTTGCTTTTTTAACCTGAAGAAGCTGGCCTTTACAAACCAGCAGAAGTAACACTAGGAGGCACTGGGTTTACCTCTGCAGAGAGCATTCAGGCCCTGTAGTTGACCCTGCAAGTCTCATGGAGAATAGGGACAGTAAGGCTCTTCAGTGAGATTTACCATGCAACCCCATCTACGTTTGCACCTCATTCTTTAATCCATTTATTAATTCATTAATTCTATAAACATTTACAGAGAAACTACTCTGCAGAAGACTCCAAAGAGGCAGATTATTTTTTTATTTTTTATCTTTTTTGCTATACAGTACATGCTCTCACCACAGACAAAAGTGAGAAATCACCCCCCAAGGGGGATAGCCACACCACAATCCCTTCTCCTCCATTCTCCTCTCAGGATTTTGGGCACGCACATACGTGTGCCAGACACTGAGTTTCAAGCGGCTGGATCTGGGACTCATACTACAGTCAGTCATGTGGGAGACAAGCACCTTAACCACATATGCCATGTTTATACTTCCTCTTGCTCAAGTCATTTCACTAGTCAGTTTCTTACCTGTTAAATGGGGAAAACCAGGTCTATAGGAAGCTGTGATGAGATAGAGACATGCTTGGCACAGAGTAAACACTCAATAAATGTAAACTATTGTATTAGAATTGCATGTAATGCTGGATATCTTCTTTTTCTTCTTCTTTTCCTTTTTTTTTTTTTTTTTTTGGAGAAGTTATTCCTATAGGGTATATGCGCTCTCCAGAAAGAGAAAGTGAGAAATCAACCCCTGGGGGGATGGCCACATCACAATCCCTTCTCCTCTATTCTCCTCTCAGGATCTTAGGCATGCACGCACATGCACCCAGCATGAGTTTAAGCTAACGGGTCTAGGACTTGAACCACATTCAACTACGTGGGAGTCCAGCGTCTTAGCCATTACGTCAACTGCTGGTCCCTAATGCTGGATATCTTTCATTTGCCCCTTCAGCTAGTCTTCATCCTTTTCCACCCTGTGCTATGGCCTAGAGTTGACATAATACAGACTACATCAAAACTCTCTTGCCCTTTGACTACTAGTTGGGTTGGGTCCATGTGGGGCTTTGACAGGAGACTAGAGAGAGGGAGGTGAGAACAGGGTTAACTTTCTTAGCCTGTTGACCCAATGTCCCAGCTCTAGTTAGATGACCCTCCACACAGCCTTTCTCTAGGTATAAAGACAGTAAGATCCCACTGTTACTAGGTCCAGAACATTCCACCTGAATTCAAATCTATTCTCTGCTACTACCTAGCTCTCTGACTCTGTGCCTCTTTCCTTTTCTAGGCCTTAGCTTCCTTACCTGTAAAATGAGTGGATGGACTACATGGCTTTTATGCTATTATTCCCTGCCATTACTGGGTATTTTGTAAAGTTAAACTCAAGAAAGGGATGCACACAAGGTAATAAAGCTCCCTGGTGAAGAGGGCAACAATGTTAAGGTTAGCCACTAAGCAGCTCTCCCCATTCTCCAACCCTCATTTCAGTTCACTCCCATCTACTTCCCAAAGACTTTCCTTTTCCTCTCAGGCCATCAGGGTACCAGATGCCTAAATGATCTCCACTCCAAAGCAACAGCCAAGAAAACTCAGGAAATTAAAAGTAAATCCCCTTTCCTTTTAGTAACCAACTGCCCAACTCTGGTTTATCTACAGAGGCCCTCCCCCATTCTGGCATGCCAGGGGGCCCAGGCAGGGAAGCGGTTACACACTGACACCAATGCATTCTCCACAGACTACGAGGAGAAACCACGTGGTCTCTGCTCTGGGAAATGCTGGGGAGAGCTGGCTTGAAGGGCAGAGGGAGAATTTAAACCAGCACGCTGTCAGAAGGCATGAAATGCTGTGGACTGAGGTCTCTATCATAAGACATGTTTCAAAGAGAGGCTAATGACCACTTGATATTACACAATTCCTAAATCCTTTCCAGTTCCTCAGATTACTGATTCAGGGACCCCCAGCAGCCACCAGAGAGAATTCTAATCACAGCTGGAGGTCCTGTCTGCCCGAAGCGCTTGCCCACCTACTCTCAACCTGCAGTGGGGACAGGAAAGCCCGCAGGGTGACAGCAGCAGAGCGCAGTTTGGATTCCAGATTTCTGTTTCTGGCTGGGTACAGGAGGTGGCACCGGGTGGATAATGTCTTAAACTTCCCACTTCCTGTTTTACCCGAGAGCTGGCCTCGGCTGGAAAGCTCTAACAACTACAACATCAATCAGTCATTGGTGTTCTCTCCAGAACCCGGGGCCTCATTCCACCACATGTTCCTCTGGCAAGATCAAGGCCTTTACTGGTCCCAAATTAAAGCGCTCCAGACCCTCTCCGGGCCGCCAGGCCGTCTGTCCCACAGTCCACGACGCGGGGCGCGTCTGAGATACCGCGCGCGGCAACACCCGCCTTCTGGCCGCAATCTCGTCCCGGGGGACTGCCTGCCACGGCCCTCCCAAGCTGCCGGCGCCGCCTGAGAGGACCCAAGTTGTGCGCTCCAGGCCGCGCGCCGCCGGGAGGCCGGGAGCCAAGCCCGAGGTGACTAGGCGGCCGGGCCGCGGCAGCGCCTCAGCCGAGGGGCAGGGCCGGCGCCGGCGCCCACGGGCTCGCGTCCGGAGGAGCCGGGGGCCCAGAGACCCAAGGACAAGGTCTAGCGCGAGGACGGAGAGCAAAGGGCGACCAGCCCTGCCCGTCAGGCAGCCGGCGTCCGCCTCCTAACCCAGTCACCAGACCCTGCCACGCGCCGCACTCAGGAAGCGCCACAGCCGCCAGTCCGCTTCTGCGCCTGCGCGGGCTCGGCTCTCCGCCGCGAGGGTCGTGGGCGGGGCCGGGGAGTGGGCGGGGCCGGGGCCAGCCCCGTGGACGTGGGCGGGGCGGGACGGGGCGCGCGTGCGCGTGGTGAGGTTCGACTGGGTCCCCACTTTTAGAGCTGAACAACCGCAGGGTCCGTTCATGTCGGCAGGTCTGAGTAATGAGCTCCCCTCAGGGTAGACGTTTACGTAAAGAGCCGGGCTTGAGGGACGAGGCCAAATTCAGCCAGGTACCCGCCTCCCCCTCCTTCACAACCCTAGTCGGCACTGCCCTGCTGGGGCCTCAGTTTCCCCTCCAAGGAGGAGAGGAGCTCTGGGGAAGGCCGAGGGCCCTCCAGCCGCAACGTTTTCCCTTGAAAGAAGGAAGAGTGGCAAGACCTTGCCCCAGTGAGAATTCAGGCTGCAGCCCTCGAAGCCTGTCCTCGCACAGGTTGCCCACCCCGCCTCTGCCTGCCTGGCCTGAAGCCGGCCCAGGAATGTGATGGAGGCTTGAAGGCCAGGGCGGCCTCGTTTTCACACGAACTCAGCACCAGGCCAGCGTAGCCCCGTCTTGGTGGGAGCTGCCACCTGTTAACTAGCTCCGCAGGGCTAGAGTAACCCAAAATGTCACAGGGATCCAGAGAAGGGGCACAGACTAGGGTCTGCGTAGGGCGGGCTGGAGTCCAAGACCCAAGGGGTTCCCAGGCTGATGGGGTGGGCTCTGGTTTCTTACGGGACTCCATCAGCTGGTTCTCAGCTCTTAGGAGAGGGGCAGAGTCCGCAGGACAGAAACTCCAGTGCCCCCGGCCCAGCAGGGGCCGGCAAGAGGCTGCTGGGTGCCAAGCTCTGGCATCTCTAGTCAGTCCCCATGCTGTTGTCACCTGGATCTCCCCTGCTCAGAAACTTGCAGTGGCCTCAGGCCCAGACTCCCTGGGCTTCAGTTTAAGACCAGTTCTCTGTGACTCCCCTCTTCCTACCGGTCTGCTCACTCACCCCCTCATCACCAGCACACACCGAAGTCTTTTTTCTGACTCTGGGGCCTTACATATGTATATATATTGGCACTCCACAACTTGGTTTAGGCTCCAGGTGAACACAGATAAAAGACGGGCTAAAGCAGGAAGATACTGGGATGGGCAGAGAATTGCTTTGCTTTGTCATGGGACTGGTTGAGCGAGCCCTTGGAACTCTTCCACTCTCTCTGGTCATGCCGTTTCCCTGTGTTGGTTTTGACTTTAAAGATAATAAATATACCTGCCCCAACTACTTTATAAGGTCATGGTTGGGACCAGCAGATGGCATAATGGTTTTGTCGCTGGACTCCCACATAATCGACCACAGTTCAAGTCCCAGATCTGGTGTCTAAAGCTCATGTTGGGAAAATCAGCAGATGGAGTAATGGTTATGTTGCTGGACTCCCACATAGTTGATCGCGATTCAAGTCCTGGACCCAGCAGCTAGAAACTCATGCCAGGCCAGAGGAGAATGGAGGAGACAGGATTGCAGTGTGGCCCACCCCCCTGGGCAATGATTTCTCACTTCCTGTCTCTTCGGTGAGCACACGTGCCCTATACTAAAAAAACTAAGGCTGGGCCCGTATATATGCATGCCCAAAATCCCAAGAGGAGAATGAAGGAAAAGGGATTGTGGTGTGGCCATCTCCCTGGAAGGTGATTTCTCAGTTTCTGTCTCTCTCTCCAGCGAGCACACATGCCCTCTAGCAAAAATCTCTCTTTAAAAACAAATAGGCTGGGAGACCAGTAGTTAGTGTAATGGCTATGTCACTGGACTCCCATGTAGTCAACCGCGGTTTTCATCCTGGACCTGGTGGCTTAAACTCACACCAGGCGTGTGTGCGTGCGTGCCCAAGATCTCAAGAGAACAGAGGAGAAGGGATTGCGGTGTGGCCATCCCCCCTGGGGGGTGATTTCTCCCTTTCTGTCTCTCCATCTCTATCTGTCTGTCCAGCGAGCAAACGCGCCCTATAGCAAAAACCTCAAAAACAAAAAAGTTTAAGACAAAAAAGCCATAGTGAAGATCAAATGTGAAATGGAGTTAAGATTTTTTTAAGTATTTTTTTGCTTAGGAAATCATCTCCATAAGTTTTCTAATAAAAATTACTGTTAAGCATTTTATATTTTGTTACAAGTTTCCAGAGGCTGGCTAGCCATTACAAAAAGCAAGCAGTTCTGAATCTTTGCCAGTTTGTGAAGAAAGAGTAACGGTCTTGGGATCAGGAAATCAGTGTCACTTCATGTGATCCTGTAACCTACCATGACCTGATCAGGTCCTCCTGTGTAGACATGCATCATGTCAACCATGTTCACCCCGTGAACACATCTGCCTACACATATGCTCCCATACTCTGTAACCCACAGTCATGCATTCAGACAATTACTCCTGCACAGCCACAGCCACTCACCCACTTCAGACATACCTATTTCCCCAGGGAGAGGCTAACCCACATGGGAAGGTTCCAGGTTCACGTCCAGAGACCTCCCCAAGTACACCCAGCACATGTGTGCTGTGATCCGGGGCTGACTGAGGCTGGGGGAGGAGTGTTGTGTGAAGACCCTGTTGTAGGGGAGGCCTCTCTTTCTCTCTCTCCCTAGGTCTGTGTCTCTGCTGCTCATGAAAGAAAGAAACTTAAACACACAAAGACACCAGACTCTCCACAAACCCATGTATTCCTTCTGATGGCACACACAGGCACCCTGCTGGCTACTTGGTCATCATTTGGCAAGAAAAACTCACAGATAGCCAGCCACAGTGGCACAGCAGTAACTCAACACTCCCTGATGCCAAAGTCATATGGGAAGTTCTCGAGGCTTCCCTCGGGCACCCCAGGAGTGCAGGAACTCACTCATGATCTGGCTGGCCGAGGCTAGGGGGAGGCTCGTGGAATGAAGACCCTACTAGAAGTGCTTCTCTCTCTCTACTTCTCTCTACTTCTTTTCTCATGGAAGGAAAAAAGAACTTTTTTTAAAACTTCACACATGCACAGGCAAATTTTTGCATCGTCCTTATTCATATAACCACAGTAAACCCAGACGACACGTACACATACCCTTGAAGATGCTCCCCACACACAGCTCTCACATTATTTGACTGTCTATACTGGTCTCTGATTCTGCTTTCTTAGTTTTCTGTTTCTTTTTCTCTGACATCTTAATGGCAGAATTCATATAAAGTGGCAGGGTCTGAAGCTTATGAAGTAGCACGATTTTCTTTTTAATTTGCCAGTGGGTGCTTATGCACTCGTGAGTGAGAAATCATACCCCCATGGGGAGTAATCATGCTACAATCCCTTCTCTTCCATGTCGTCCTCCTTTATGGATTTTGGGCACGTACATACATGTTCCCAGTGTATTTTTCAAGCCACTGGGTCTGGAACTTGAACCACACAGTCATCTATGTGGGATCTAGTCACTTAACCACCACACCATCAACTGGCCCAAAGTAGCACAATTTTGAGGCAGGATCTGTCATACTACTTACATTTATCTTCAAAACAACAGATCTCACCTACCTTCCCTCTTCCATGTTTCTCCCAGGAACAAGTGGGCGAGGCTCCAGTGTGGGATGGTTGAGCGGGGCCTGAGTTAGGCCACTTTGTTTAGTCACTCAAAGGCTGTGAACTGTAGACTTTAATGACCAGTAAGTGAACAAGGGAGGGCATCTTCCTACTCATTCAGCCGAAGACCAGCCCCTCCCCGGTTAGGAGAGTGCAGAGACGTTGGCCATAGTCACTCAGTCTGGCACCCTCTCTGCCACGATTGCATTGGTGATTACTTTTAGGTTATTTCCAATATCCTACCTCCTCCCCAGAGCCAGTTTTTTGTTTGTTTGTTTATTCGTTTGTTTGTTTTTCATATTTTCCCCTTTCAAAATCTGCTCTCAGGTGTAGCTGTAATGCAGCTGGACCCACATGGGAAAGGTTCTGGGTTCACGTCCTGGTACCTCCCTGAGTATGGCAGGCATGCTCATATGCACTTGATCCAGGCTGACTGAGACTGGGCATGAATCACTCCGTAAAGGCCCTGTTGTGGGTTCCTCTCTCTCTGGTTCTCTCTCTCTTGCTCTCTCAGAAGACATAAACAAACTTAAAAAAAAAGATATCTGCTCTCAAGTAAGGATGTGGAGCTCTTTTAAGAAATAAAATCACAAAATTGAAGAAGAAAGGGGACAGTGGAGACAGCACAATGTGGTAGGAAAGGCCCCGGGAGTCGAGGATGTGTGCAGGTTTGTTAGAGGCAGGCATAGCAGGAGGCCCAAGTCCACGTCAGGGGCAGAGCTGATCACTCTCTGGAGAAGCCAAGTGGGGGCGCCATCCTTCACCTTCAGGAGAACCATCCTGGCCTCCCTCACCAGCCGAATGGCATGACTATCTGAGCAGCCTCTAAGAGAGATTTGGCGATAGAAATTTCAAGGACCACTATTCAAAGGGCTGCTACCGTCAGTGTCAGGGAGATAACGGACTGAGGTGCGAAGGACAGACTAGTCTTTGAGTCTCAGAGTTTACAACAGTCGGCTTTGTACTCCTGGGCGGCTGAGAGGGGCCCCGTCAGCACCTGAGGGAGCCTGCTGGCAGAAGGCTCTAGGAAGTGTCCCAAACAAAGGGAAGGCAATTTGCATACTTCCCATCTGTTCCCAGAATCTTAAAAACTACATCAAAGGAAAAAGATTAACCTGATTGGAGACAGTCAGATAGCACAGGTGTTAAAGAGAGATTGGAACTTTATTGAGACTTTCTCCCTGATGAAATCAGAATTGACAGAACACTGGAAAGGTTCAGCAACTGTTAAGGCACAAACACAGATACTTCTCTTCAGGAAATCTCTGGCTCCTCAGTTCCCCCAATTCCCAACCCCTTTTTCCCCAAAGGCAGAATTCTGCTTAGAATCCACCTCCACAGAACTGGGCAAAACCAGGCACTTAAAAATCTTGCTCACTGATTGACTGACAGGCCCATGGGTGGCAGAGAAAAGGTAAGTTAAAGGGTAAGAAGAGGAACAGAATTGAGAGAAGATACAAAGAAAGAAAAATAGATGGGGGAAAATGTCCAAAGGGGAGGGCACACTGATAATTAGTCTTCCTGAAAATATAAATATTATATGAACTTATTAGCCTCATTCCACCACTTCCCCCAAAGTGATGATGACAGTCACTCTGACAATACCCAGACAGTTGTACATTATTTAGTTCTGAATGTGCTGAGAAAACAGCTCCACCAAAAGCAGCTCATGGGCATTAAGGACCATCAAAGAGAAACGTGGGGGACAGACTCCCAAGTGGACAAATGATACAGAGGGAAGGCCAGCATTCTCTGTTTTGTTTGATTTTAAGGAGAAGAGTCCAGGATAGACCCCAGCTCTTCAGCTCCTGCTCACCAGGCTCCTTGCATGCTCATTACAGAACTCATTTTTCTTTTCTGGCTAACTATTTCTTTAGAAATGGAAGGTTTTGGAGCCTCAGGTTTTCTTTCAACCAGCAGTCTGTGTTGCAGCATGCACCAGACTGCTAATAATCCTGAACACCAGGAAGAATCCCTAAATCACAGTCCTCATGTGGACCTAATCTGATTGCTATTTTGCTTACATGACTTAATCCTTGGAGCACCTCTTGCTCTATCTACTTTTCACTTTCCTTCTGGTCCAGGATGACTTCCAAATGCTGCTGGATCCTGCCTCATGCCTCATGGCTAAGGCCCCCAGGACAGCTTGCTCCCAAGATAAACTGCTGGCTGTGCTGAAAGATCTTGAGGCAGCCCAGGGCCAGTCTCCTGGGTCGGCACAGGCTATTCACCACGCACATGTCATCCAAAGGCTGCTTCTCCCCCCCAGCCCTGCCTCTCTTCCCCACCTCCCCCGAGGTGACAGTGAGTCTGGCCATGCGGGACTCTGCCAACGAGCGCTTTCTCCAAGCCCTCACATCTCTGCCATCTCCCTAATCTCTCTCTTGGACAACATACACACATAGTCACACTCACTGGTATTTGGAGGCCTGGCTTCTCCATGGTGTGGTCAGTGGACATCTGCACTTAGCTCAGGTGGGAAGCTGAATGCTAAGCTTTAGTTGCCACCGACACGTTACTTGAGTTTTAAGTGTTGGTGTGTCAGGGAATGGAGAAGAAGAAAAGGAAAAGCCAGGGAGATGGAAACCAGGAAGGAACAATTTCTCTGCTGAGTGTTCCCACAGATCAGTCATGGGAATGGCCTCTTCTTCAATTTGGGAGAGGTCAGCTGAACAGAGAAGACCCTCATGAAAAGAGCAAGGTCTCCATTGTCCTCTCTGAAACCCAATGCCTTTGGGATCTGAGTTTTCCAAGACATGCAATAGACAAAGACACACTGCAAACCAATTAACCCTCTGAGCCCTTCCAGTACCTTCACTTCAGTCACCTCCGAGAGGCAAATTACCTGAATACTTGGCCACTCACCCTTCTCTTAGGACTGATAAAGGGACTGAGCTCCCAGCTGGCTTAGAAGACAACATCAGAGAAATGGCACGGGGAAGGCAGACTCTCATCCTAACCTGGGAACTCTTGGTCTCTCTTCATTGTCTGGTGGAGCCACTGCCCCACCCCTTGAGGAAACAGGAAAGAGGTTCTGGGGAGGGGCTCGAAACCCAGTAGATTCAGACCCAAGAGATTGTCGACTGTTGAAAGCCAACCCCAGGTCAGGAGGCAGCCGAGGGCTGGGGAACAGAGGACTGCGTGTGTGTGGAAAGAAGCCAAATGCACCTGAGGAGCTCTCTCCCAGGTCTTCACTATCTTCCCAG
Source organism: Tupaia tana (assembly GCA_026018925.1). NCBI lineage: Eukaryota > Metazoa > Chordata > Mammalia > Scandentia > Tupaiidae > Tupaia > Tupaia tana. The sequence continues at coordinate 82,302,334 of JAKSZU010000016.1, read as the reverse complement.
CTACAGAGGAAAGGGATTTCAGCTGCTTCGAGCTTATTTGACCCTCAGTGATTTAGAATAGCTAGAATTTAGCTGCTTTCTGTCCCTTCGAGAGAGGACTCAGGAAAAGCAGGTGGAGCCTGACTTGCTCAGTCAGGTCTCCTCACCAAAGCAACAAGACAAGCACACTATAATTCACAGTTTCCACTCTTCTCCCTAGGCCACGCACCTTCCCCCACCATGGGCCTCGATGGACTCCCCGGTCTCCAACGAGTAGCAACTCTTGCCAGTGCGGCTCAAAGGGTTAATAAACCAGGACTTCTCAGACAGTTAGGACACAAGCTCATTCACCAACAGGAACCCAAGAAGGGCTACGTGACAATCTAGTGCTTCCTGTAGCGATTCTTCGGGGTTTCGCCACACCCTGTTTTGTCACAGTTGGGAGCACCTGGATTCTTCCCAAGCCCAAGGCTACCCAGGAGGCTGGGAAGCTCCTGGGTAATGGCCCGCTCAATCTTCTCCAGAAAGCAGCCTCCCATGTAGGAGCACTGCTGAGAGAGAAGTTTGAAACTGGAAATGGGATTGATTCCAAAGAAGTCCTTATAGGCCTCGCGGTTGGGAAGGTCAAACTTGCTGACATTGGTCTTTGCCAGGATGGTTTTAAAGATGTAAAATTTATCAGGATCTTCCACAATGTCCTTAAAGACCAGTTCTCCATCGCTGAAGAAGGTCATTTTGTCCTTGTAAGTCTGCAGATAGCGGTCAACCAGCAGGGCGTGTATGCGGACACGGATGGCATGCTGGCGGATGAAGGCTATCTTGTTCTCCAGCCTGTTCTCGATCACCTGATTCAGGTCTTCTAGGAGGGAGATCTCTTCTTTGAGGAACAGTTCTCGGTGTGTATCAGGCTTATAGTCTTGTGGCCAGAAGGAGCTGACATAAACCCTTGGAGGCTCTGTGACATTGATGAGAGGTGCCAGGCTCCAGAAAAGTGCCCCATAAACCCGCATGAGCATCTGTGTGGCCAGGTTGTCAGCCTTGTTCAGGATGATCCTTATTTGGGATTCTCGACCCTTCAGCTGGCGGAAGAGCATCTCCAACTCCAGACCCACATCCAGTTTGGTTGGGTCAAAGACAACAAAGATGAGGTCGGCTCGGTCAATGAACCACTGGCATACATCATTGAAGGGGTAGCCTGGGGAGACAAGTGTGAGAAGTAAGCAGAGCAGGACGTCCCCAAGGTCCCCCGACCTCCTTTCAGAACCAAACCATTCCATGTCGAAGGAAGCAACTGCACTAGGGAGTTCCTGGGTTTCTAAAGACTATTAAGAATTAATTGCATCTTGGGGCCAGCAGGTGGCATGGGGTTAAGGGTGCTGGATCCCATATGGCTGACAGTCTCGCTTTCCCTCTCTCTCTCTCTCTCTCTCTGTCCCTCTCTGGTCAAATTAAATAAATAAATATATAAATAAATAAAGTTAAAAAAATAATTCAGAAAAAGAATTAATTGCATCTTTGGGCCAGCAGATGGCATAATGGTTATGTCTCTGGACTCCCATGTAGTCAACCCAGTTCAAGTCACGGATGGACCCGGCCATTTAAACTCATGCTAGGCACATGTGTGTGTGTGCCCAAAATTCCAAGAGAAGAAGGGAGGAAAAGTCAATCCAGCACAGCCATCCACCTGGGAGGTGATTTCTTGCTTTCTGTCTCTCTGGCGAGAGATTTGCCCTATAGTAAAAAAATCTCTCTTAATAAAAAAAGAATTAATTGCATCTCTCCCGCCCTTTTTCAATTTCCAACCAAGAATAGTCTGATCCTTGCTTTGATCTACAGGGACATCCAAGTCTCCAGCGAAGTAAAATACATGTTCAGATGAAGATTCTCCCCGTCTAGGGAGGTCTGGGGCGGTGACAAGGATATTGGAGGAGCAACGTCAGGGAACGGGAAGAACATAAAAGAAAGAACACATATTTAGAGGAAAGAAATATGCCTGTTGCCAAGGTTTGGACTAGAATTTGGGCTTTGCCATTGGCCAGCTAACTATCAAATGCTTCTAAGCCCTAGATTTTAGCCACAAAACAAGAACAATAATGCATAAGCCGATACAAAGCTTACTATGTTGCTGTAAATATAGGCAATCCCCTTAAAACTACTGGTCATATAGTAGGTGCCCAGTATATTTTTAAAATTATTTCTTCATTTAATTTTATTTGTTAATTTTATTTATTTTTTTAATTTGACCAAAGAGACATAGAGAAAGAGCAAGAGAAGTAGAAAGTGAGAAAGCAAGCGGCCAGGTCCAGGACTTGAACTGCGGTTGGCCATGTGGGAGTCCAACACCTTAACCACCACACCACCTACTGGCCCCTTAAAGAATTATTTAATTTTATCTATTAATTTATTATTATTATTATTATTTAATTCACCAGAGATAGAGAAAGAGAGAGAAGGAAAATGAGAAAGCAAGCTGCCAGGCCCGGGACTTGAACTGTAGTCAGCCATGTGGGAGTATCCAGCTCCTTAACCACCACGTCATTTGCTGGCCCCCCTTGGTGCCCAATATATTTTAATTCCTTTAACTTACTTCCTCAGTTTTTACTTAGAAAAATTGAGGAAATAAAGAATTCCTGTTTTGAAAACATTGAAGTTCTTTTTCCAATTATCTACCAATAATGCATAGAAATATTCGATGTATGACAGAGTACAATAAGGTCTGTTTACATTATAATTATTAATGTTAATATCTACTAGTAAAGTAGGATCTATGAACTGGCCCCATAGCACACTAGGTTAAGCTCTGTTCACTGGGAGCTGGAACCCACATGGCTGACCCCAGTTCAAGTCCTGACCCTAGTAACTTGAAAAACACACTGGGTCCATGTGCATGCATGCTCCAAATCCTGACAGGATGGAGAAAGGGAAGAAAGAGGATTGCAGGGTGACCACACCCTTTTGGAGGGTTCTCTCTCTCTCACATGCGTCCCCTGGCGACTAAAATAATAATAAATGAAAGAATGAATGAGTAAAAGATTGTTTTTAAAAACTGTATAAAAAAAGGGGCCAGCAGGTGACATGGTGGTTAAGTGAACCAAACTCCCACATAGTCAACCATGGTTCAAATCCCAGACCTGGAAGCTTGCTTTCTCACCTTCTGTCTCTCTCTGTCTCTGTTTCTCTCTGGCCAAATTAAAATAATAATAATAATAATGAATAAAATTAAATAAAATAATTCTTTTTAAAAGATAGGGGCTGGCAGGTGGAGTGATAGTTAAGGGCACTGGACTCCCACATAGCTGACCTCAGTTTGAGTCCTGGACCTAGCAGCTGGCTTTCTCATTTTCTCTCTCTCTCCCATCAAATTTAAATAAATAACTAAATAAAGTTAAATAAAATAATCCTTTAAAAATAAATAAATAAAAATAAAACCTTGGGCCAGCTAGTGGCATGGTGGTTGGGGCAGTTGGATCCCACATGGCCAACTGAACAATGTCAATCCCGGACACTGGGTACATGGGCATGCATGCCCAGAGTCTGGAGAGGAGAAAGGATTGCAATGTGGCCATCCCCACTGACATGCTTTCTCTCTTTCTCTCCCCACCAAATGTATATGCCCTACAGCAAATTAAAAAAAAAAAAAATTAAAACAGGACCACCAGGTGGCAAGGTGGTTAAGGCGCTGGACTCCCACATGGCTGACCATGGGTTAAGCCCCAGACCTGGTGGCTTAAAAATCACGCCAGTCTTGTGTGCATGTGTGCCCAATATCCTGAGAGAAGAATGGAGGAGAAGGGATTGTAGCGTGGCTACCTGCCCTGGGGGGTGATTTCTCACTTTCCCTCTCTCTGTCTCTGTCTCTTTCCAGCAAGTGCATGTGCATTATGGCAAAAACCTAAAAAAATAAAAAAATTTAAAAACTAAAATAAATAATAAACCAAACTTAAAACAACAACAAAGCCTAGTTATAACGAAATAGGAATTATAACCACAGTCTGAGATCCACCATCTGGTAACATATCCCTCTGTCTGCCCAGTTTAGGGCTCATCTCTGCAGCTAGCTTGTATCATGGCAGAACTCAGTGGCCCATGTCATAGCCCCATGCCTGCCAGGCATTTCCCTGCCACTTGAAGACAATAGGCTTTAGAAAGCCTGATAAAAGCTTATGTCGAAGCAGGCCTGTCAAAACAGAAACTGGGAACTGGAGGAACTGAAGATCAGTTTCAATCCAAAGCAAGTACGGGAGCCCAAGACCCAACTTAGCCAGAGGTCAAATATAGCTGGGCTGTGACCCAGTTAGTCCAGGCCCTGGACCATCCAGGATGGGCCTCCCAAAGACCACTCAGCCTCAGCATGGACCTCTAGGAGCCACTAGTAGAGAAGACTGGCCCTTGCCCATCTCCAAACCAGATCAGTCCTTGGGGAGGAGAGGACAAGGCACTCCAAAACCCACATGGCCCCACAGTGACAAGAAGGGGGTAAAAGTAAAAAGTTAGTCTCCTGGTCCTGAACACCGGCCATGTTTCCTCTCCCCTGCGTGCCTACCACCCTCTGTCAAAAATAGTTCCCTAAGACAACTCCTGCATTTAGAACTGAGTTCTAAGTCACCTCTTTCTTGCTGCTTGCGATTTTCAATGATGCCTGGTGTATCCACAAAAGTAACCCGTTCCAGAAGTTTGTGGGGAACCTCAATGCCAATCAGCTTCTCCAGGAAATTCTGGCCAAATTTCTCCAGGGGCGAGAAGGACCGGGCACTGTCGGCAGCCATGACGATGCCCTCTATGGTCTTCAGCTTGGGCCCGTGCATGAGGACCGTGAACTCGGAGGTGGTGGGCTCCGCACCTGTGTGCACAGGGAGAGGTCAGCAGTGCCGTGACCTCCAGGAAACACCTACTGCAAAGTATGTGGAGAAGCGAGGTGGCTGTGGGGAGGGTAAGTTTGTTAAACTAGTGGCTTCTTTTTTTATTTAATTGTGGTGAGCTATACATAACATAAAATTAACCATTATAACCACCTTGAAGTGTACAGTTAGCTCAGTGGCATGGAGCACATTCACCAATAATGAATTCATTGCCACCATCCATCTCCAGAACTTTCTCACCTTCCTGAACTAAAACTCTGACCCCATTATCTTCTTGTTCCCTCTTCCCCTCAGACCCTGGCAACCATGATTCTACTGTCTGTCTCCATGAATTTGCCTGCTCTAGGTGCCTCACGTAAGCGGAATCAAACGGTATTTTCCTGTGTGTCTGGAGTGCTTTCCTCAGCATAATGTCTTCAAGGCTCATAGATACTGTAGCATATACCAGAATCGCATTCCTCCTTAAGGCTGAGTAACATTTCATTGCATGGATGGACCACATTCAGGTCATCCATTCATCCACCAGTGGACACCGGGTCATTTACACTTTCTGGCTGCTGTGAATAATTCTGCTATGAACATTGGTGTAGATGCCAGTTTCTTGTACATACTTTCCATGATCACACTGAACACACATGTACATGATTTCATTGTTCATAGTGCTTTCACATATAACCTTCAAACACCGACAATCACACAAGGAAATCTATTACCTGTATAGAGCTGGTAGCGAGTGTTTTCCAACCCAAGGAGGTAGTTTATCATGGTGGATTTACCAACACTCCACGGTCCCAGAAACAGCACCATTGGCTTGGAAGTAATCTCTCCGTCTGTGGGCAACAGGAAGTAGAGATGGGAGTGAGCTAACAGAGTTCTTCCGATGGGAGTGAGCATTTTCCAAAGCACTCTTCACTCCAGTGAAGTTGTGGGAGTGGAGTCTACATGGATCCGCCAGTGTACAACAATCTGTGGCACTTGTCCTGCTGCATAAGTGCCATCACCCAGTGAAGATGTCAGAGGCACAACTGTGGCAGCACATAGGTAGAACCATCACTTGTGAGGCTGAAGGCCACATGGGAGACCCAAGTCCGCTTCTTGGGCTGGCCTGAAGACACTAAGCACGACTGCATGTGCCTGTGATACCAGCTAGCTGGGAGGCTCAGGCAGGAGGACACAACAGTAGAGCCCTGTCGAAAATGCCCACCTTTGTCTCTCTTTCCCTCTCCTTGCCCCCCCTTCTCTCATATAAAGGGGGGTGGGGGAGGGAAGACACTGGAAGTCACTGTTTCACTGTTCTGGCCTTGTCCAGATCCTCAGCCTATCTGCCTTCCCCAGCAGGAGGACCTAAGTGAACTCAACAAACAGACTCAGCTCATTCTGGGTGAGGTCACTTGGTTAAATCTAAAGGAGAATAGCTCGGAAAGGGGGGAGGGCAGAGCTTCCACATGGAGAGAAGTCAAAACTCTGTATCTGGGTTGATAACAGAGGAGGAGGATACGGGAGAAGCTGATATAGTCTTTGGTGGTCTGGACTCAACCCCAGCCTTCCACACGGCCCCAGCATGGCTGGATATTACGCCCTGCAGGATGCACAGCCGCTGCACCTCTGTGGCTGGGCCTGCACCTTGCTTTTTGATGCCCGTCTTGTTTGTTTGTTTAAGTGAAACAGGCACATGAATACTGCCTGGAAGCAACACCGTGATTCAGCCCCATCCTTCGCTGCCTGTTAATACCTGGGAGAGGAGACACTCACACCTCTGTGGGTGTCAACCTTGGCTCGGGGTATAGGAAAAAGTAGGCAGGCTGAGGGGCGGTTCGAGTCCCCAGAGAAGTCTCTTTGCATAAACCCAGTTGCCACCAAGGAGAACACTGGACCTTGAGTTCTCCCAGATCAACCACAGGTAAGGGCTTTCCAGACGCTGCTATTTCAGCTCTGTCCAGCAGGGGGCATCACTGGCATGAGCGAGGGAAAGCAAGACAGGAGACAGATGAGAGACTCAAGGCTAGAGCCACGGCCAGAAAGCGAGATCAAAGCCAGAACTCGTCCCTCCAGAGCACTGTTATCCGGGCCTCTGCCCTGCAGCACTGTTACGCCCCCAGTCTGCCCTGCAGTCTGCCCTGCAGCACTGTTACCTGCCTCCCCCAGCCTCTGCCCTGCAGCACTGTTATCCCCCACAGCCAGGGCCACCTGTGCCCTTTGACACGGAGAGTAATGAGCTCTCAGGTTTGTAAGGAACAGCGTGTGGTTGTGGAACGTGGCTCTCCCTCCCACAAGAAGTAGAAAGTCTCAACTCCTGACTCCAGCTGTGTGACCAGGCTGGCCCAGCCCTTCTCTGGGCACCAGGTCTCTCGTCTGCAGAGCAAGAAGGGCAGCAGCCATCGAGGCAATCAGATGAGATGGTGCAGAGGGAGCCAATTAACCCAGGAAGAGGTCTGTGATAGCACTCACAATTAACACAATAACACACTATCATCTGGGGGGTTAATTGCCAGAGTGCATGCCCTCACCAGAGAGAAAGATGGAGAAACAAAGAGACAGGGAGAGGGAGGAAGTACCCCTCAGTGGGGTGCCCCTCTCCTCCATTTCTCCATCTTGCCAGGATTTGGGGCACACACACATGCCTGTTGTGTTTTTCAAGGAGCTGGGGTTAAAAATTAAACCACGGTCAGCCATGTGGGACCCAGCTCCCTCTAACCACTAGGCTGCAGGGCTCACTTAAGACGTCTTGTTTAAGTTTTATTCTTTTTTTTTTTTTTGGGAGAGGTTTTTGCTATAGGGCGCGTTCGCCAGACAGACAGAGAGAGACAGAGAGATAGAAAGCAGGAAATCACCCCCCAGGGGGGATGGCCACGCCGCAATCCCTTCTCCTCCATTCTCCTCTCGGGATCTTGGGCACGCACGCACACGCGCCCGGCGTGAGTTTAAGCCACCGGGTCCGGGACGCGAACCGCGGTCGACTACGTGGGAGTCCAGCGACATAGCCATTACGCTAACTGCTGGTCCCTTGTTTAAGTTTTAGAAGAATGATATCTTGGGCCAGCCCTGTAGCACAGTGGTTAAGTGCCATGCATCAGGAGCTGGATCCCACACCGCTGACGGCAGTTCAAGTTCTGACTCTGGCAGCTTAAAACATATGTGCGTGTGCCCCAAAAAGCCTGACACAATAGAGAAATGCTGACAGGATAGGAAAATGGAGGGAAAAGGATTGTGGCATGACCACACCCCACTGGGGGCTAATGCTTTTCTCTCTCTGGCAAGCACACAGCCCTCTGCCAATCAAAAACCTAAATAGTAATTTTTAAAAAATGACTAACTTAGGGACCAGCAGTTAGTGTAACGTCTATGTCCTGGACTCCCATGTAGTCAAATGCGGTTCGAGTTCCGGACCTGGTGGTTTAAACTCATGCCCGGTGCGTGTGCGTGCGTGCCCAAGATCCCGAGAGGAGAATGGAGGAGAAGGGATTGTGGCGTGGCCAGCTCCCCTGGGGGGTGATTTCTTGCTGTCTGTGTCTCTGTCTCTCTCTGTCTTTCTGACGAGCGCACACGCCCTATAGCAAAAACCTCTCAAGAAAAGAGAAAAAAAAATGACTAACTTAAAAATGGCATTGCTGTAGAAGAACGAGAGTTCCCATGTACTCTTGTGAGTATAAACTGGTCCAACCAAAGGCAATTTGGCAACAACCGTTCAAAATGTTTAATTCCAGTGTTCTGCTTTTAAACTTGCATCCTACAAATACACTTGCATAAAACATATGACAATTATAGTAGTGTTTGGAACAGTTTTTAAAATAGAAAATACCCTGTTGCCCATCAGTAGGGTACTGCTTATACAGAGAATAGGCACCCAGGCAAGAGCCAGCAGAAAGAAGGTAGACTACACACATACACCAATGCACACAGACACACACACACAGACACACACACAGACGCACACAGACACACACACACAGACACACACACAGACGCACACAGACACACACACACAGACGCACACAGACACACACACACACACACATGCACACAGACACACACACAGACGCACACAGACACACACACACAGACGCACACAGACACACACACATGCACACAGACACACACACATGCACACACACACACACACACAGATGCACACAGACGCACACACACAGATGCACGCAGACACACACACAGATGCACGCAGACACACACAGACGCATGCAGACACACACACAGATGCACACAGACACACACACACAGATGCACACAGATGCACATGGTGTGATTTTCAAGCCACTGGTTGAAAATGAGGCAGTCCAGGACTCAAACCATGGTCAGCCACGTGGAATTCCAGTGCTTTAACCACTACGCCACCTACTGGCCCCATATAAAAGACATTTTTTAGCTCACATAAGCAAAGAGAATGTCTGGAAGTATCACAAGAAACTAATGGAGGGGGACCAGCAGTTAGCGTAATGGCTATGTTGCTGGACTCCCATGTAGTCGACCACAGTTCAAGTCCCAGACCTGGTGGCTTAAACTCACGCTGGGCACATGTGCATGCGTGCCCAAGATCCCAAGAGGAAAATGAAGGAGAAGGGGTTGCGGCATGGCCAGCCCCCCTGGGGGGTGGTTTCTCGCTTTCTGTCTCTCTGTCTCTCTCTGTCTCTCTGGCGAGCGCACGCATAGCTATTACGCTAACTGCTGGTCCCAAGAGAACCAGACGCTTTCTGCAGAAGTCTTCCCCAGGACTCAGTGCTCCTCTAGGGGATGTGATGCATGTAACCGACTCAGCCCTGCACAGGCCTCATGACCTGTGCGGGCACCAGGGGAGCCTGGTGGGCAGAGGCGCCCACCCCAGGACCCGCCGTACCTGTGATCTCGTGCTGCCGGAGCTCATTGTACTTGTAAGACTGCTCCAGGGGCTTGATGGATGCGTGGTAGATCTTCCGCAGCCGCTGCAGCACCGCTGAGGGCAGAGGAGCGGGAGGGGGGCATCAGGCAGGGTAGGCTCAGGATGGGGAGCACTGCCCCTGCACCGTGGAGGGGCCTCGGCCGGGGCTGCCCCTGCCTGCTGCCCCTGCCTGGTGGCGCCCCTTAGCCACCCCATGTTAGCCTTTGATGAGAAGGCTGATCTACACCCCAACTCTCCAGAATCCAACCCAAAAGCTGTTTTCCTACTCCCCCACAAAGGCTACTGAGCTATTTTTTAAAAACTGACCCTAGGAGCCAGCAGGTGGGGTGGTGGTTAGGGCACTGAACTCCCACCTGGCCAACCGCAGTTTGAGCCCCAGATCCACAGCTTGAAAATCACGCTGGGCATGTGTGTGTGGGTGCCCAAGGTCTTAAGAGGAAAACAGAGGAGAAACGAGAGGGGTTTGCCCCCTGGGGGGCGGTATTTCTCACTTTCTGACTCTCTGGTGACACATGTCCTATGGCCAAAAAAAAAATCCTCTCCACCCTCCCTCCAACAGTGTCCACAATGCTGCCTTGGCCTGCAGCTCCCTGAGCAAAGGCCCTTTCTGGGTGGACATAATTCCTCCTCTTCACCCTCACCCGCCACTGCCCTCGGCTCAGAGATCAGGGCCTGAGCTTCCCCGGCCCTCCTCTCCGCGCCTCCCCCAGGTGCTCCTGGGAGAGTGCAGACATCCACTGTGCCCTGAGGAAAAGCAGAACCCCAGGGCCAGGCTGGGAGTCTGCCGGGTGTGAGGCACAGGGGAGGCACGAGGGACCCAGGGCCAGGCGAACCAGCCTCTCCCCACCTGGGGCAGACCCCTGCCCTCTCTGAGCTCCGAGCAGCTCATCCTCTGAGGGGATGAGCAAGCCCCACTGAAAGCCTTGGGTTATTAGGAGGAGAAAATACCGGCATGAGGGGGCTTTAGGAACTAAAAATCAGAGCAAGTGGGAAGAGCTCTTACTAACAGTCACATCCACCCGCCCCCGCCACGGCAGGCGGCAGCACGGCGCTGTGCCCTCTGCCCCTTCTTTGCCTCCCGGAATTGGTTCTTCTGTGGTTCTGCAGTCTGGAGACCCCACCTAGCCCCGGATCACAGGCCTCCTCCTCCAACCACTTCCTTCAGGCTCTCCTCTTCCCTGCAGGCCCTTCCAGGCTCTCTGGGAGCCCCTGTGCCCCCGCTCTCAGGAGCCTCCGAGCTCCCCCAGCCCCAGCCCCAGCCCCAGCCCCAGTCGGTACCGGAGTAATCGTCCGCAGGCTTGTCCTCATCCAGCATCAGGGTCTTCTCAATGTGGGAGCGGTCCCTCATTGGGGCTTCCTCACTCACATCCTCCGTCTCTTCTGCAGAGAGAAGCAGACAGCGGGGTTAGGGCGACCTGAGCCCCCGTGAAGGCGGATGTGGGCTGGGCCTCGGGCGGGTGCTGAGCCGTCCTGACCAGCCGAACTGCACTGAGCTCTGCCTTTGGGATGGGATCTGAAAACCCAAACTCAATTTCTATGAAACTCTATGATCCACTTTATTTATTCTACAAGTACTTATTGAGCACCTACTATGTGCCAAACACCTACTACATGCCAAGCACTGAACGTCATGCTGGGAAGTCGGTGGTACCTCAGAGGAGCACAGCACCTGCCCTGGGAGAGTCCTGTCGCAGCCCAGCGGGGGAGAGATGATGAGGAGTCTTGAAAATAATGTAACCATGAGGGGATAGTGGCTTTAGCAGGGGAAGAAGCAGGAGAGCTCATCTCCAAGGCTCATAGCAGAGTAGGAGTTAGGCAGGCAAAGGTGAAGGAGACTTCTTAGAAGCCCAGGCAGGCTTTAGCAAGAAGCAGGAGGAAGGCTTTGGCCTTGGCCGCAGAGCCCGAGGGAGCAGGGCCTGCATGGCCACCACAGCAGTCAGCGCACCTCCTGAGGGCCATGAGAACCAGAGAGGGGGCTGAGCAGAATGCAGACTGATCAAATGACCACTGAATCAAGACCGTACAAAGGACATCAAAAAGTTCACGGGAAAATGGAATTCAAATACAAGTTCATTTTGGTGCAAAAAAAAAAAGTCGAAATCCATATTTTTTCATAATATGCACTTGCCATAAACTTTTTGAAGACCACTCTCCCACACCCGCACTGGCTGTGTGTGAAGAAAGGGTCTGGGCTTGGGGAGCGGGTATTGATTTGCTTTTTTTTTTTTTTTTTGAGAGGTTTGTCGCTATAGGGCGCGTGCCCTCGCCAGACAGACAGAGAGAGACATAGAGACAGAAAGCGAGAAATCACCCCCCAGGGGGGATGGTCACGCCGCAATCCCTTCTCCTCCATTCTCCTCTCGGGATCTTGGGCACGCACGCACACGCACCCGGTGTGAGTTGTAAGCCACCGGGTCCGAGACGCGAACCGCGGTCGACTACGTGGGAGTCCAGAGACATAGCCATTACGCTAACTGCTGGTTCCCTTGATTTGCTTTTGACCAAGCAAGAGAGACCTGTGCCAGCCGCGGGCTCTCTGAAAGGGGTTTCGCAGTCTCTGGGCACCTGGGGTTTCGGCCATCTCTACCCGGGCTGCCTGTACAGAGGACTTCGGGTGACCTGGAGGGGATGGACTCAGGTCTGTGGATAGAGGTGAGACCAGCATGCCTCCTGGACCACTTCGGGAGATCACCCATCAGCCCAGGCCCCCGACCAGCACAGGGAGGAAGGAGCCTGCGCCTGCAGCTGCCCCTCCTTTGTGAAGCACCAGAGAGCCTACAAATTAAGCTCGGCGGGAAACCTGGAGGGTGGGCGTCCTGGAGAGTGAAGGCTTGACCCCAAACCTCTGCCCCGAAGGGCCAGCGCCCGCCAGCCGCCACTTGGTGGATCAGCCAAGGGGTGCCAGACCCCCGCCAGAGCCCTGCCCTTCCTGTCCCTGGCCCTCAGGACAGCGGCTGGAGTGTTAGGTGGACGTCTGAGGGACCTCGGTCGTCAGAGTCGGCCTAGGTCTCCCATCGTGATCCTGACCTCCGTTCCCAGTTCTCCATCCTCCTACAGCCTCATCAATGGGAGGTCACCCCGGGTGGTTCCCAGCCCGCCCTAGCGCCCTCTGGCTCATCCCTCAGCCAGCTGGCCTCAAACCCTGGTCCCTGAGGCACTGGTCCATATTAAAATGCACCTGAGGACTCTACAGGGGAGGATCCTGAGGCCTGACTCGAGTGACAAAGTCCCTCCGGACTATCTCACTCCACCCCTCCGTACTGCATGTAAGCGGCTACCATGCAGCCTGCAGTCACCTCCCTGGGCCAGGACCTTGGGCAGGGCCTCCACCAGGTGAACCGGACCAGCTGGGGGTTCCCTGCCCTGCCCTGTCCCCACCTGTCCCACTAAATAGACTTCAGGGACGGCACGGCCGCAGCGGCCTGGGCGCCAGCATCCTGCTGTGTGAAGCCAGCGGCCTTACAGGAAGACTCTGGGTTTGCGCCCACACACACCCGGAGCGACCACAGCCTGCCCGTGGTCCTGGTGGCTGCAGGGCTGGGGAGAGGATTGTGGCATGAAGACCCGGTCAGGGTATCTGCCTCTCTCTCTCATGAAGGAAATGAACAAATACACTTTTACAAACAACTCCCGGGAAGCATGCAGCTGCCCCAGGTTCTGGGCTGCTTTTAAGGAATTCATTCCTACCCTGGGGAACATCTGTGGGACTCCCAGTCCCCTGGCGTCCCTCCTGGGGCTCCTCCACCTCATCACCCGGGGCCTCGCCACCCTCTGGTTTCAAGTGCTGGGAGCCAAGCGGGACCCTTTTGTCCCCGTGGCTTGCAGCCTCTGCTGCTTCCTGGGGCTCCCCAGCCTCCTCCTCGGGGGAGCCCTCTGCTTCTTCTGAACTAGCCCCGTCACCGCTGTCTTCTTCAGACTCTTCTTTAGAGGGGACTCCTCCTTCTTCCTCTTCAGAGGAGGCCTCGGCCTCAGTCGCTTCCTCCTCCTCCTCCTCCCCTTCCTCGTCCTCGGGCATCCCTGGTGCCTGGGTCCCTGGGGGCTGATCCTCCTTAGTCCCCTCTGCCTCAGCACTCTGGGCACTCCCAGCCTCTGCGCTGGCCTCTTCAGCTGGGCTGGCCTCCCCACTGAGGCTGGGCTCCCCCTGGCCCTCCGCCCCCTCCCTGGCTCCTGGTTGGACATCGGCCTCCAACTCTTCCCCCTCAGATGTGGTGGCGGCGGCTCCATCCAGCACTGCTGGCTCTAGATCCGGCCCTCGGCTGCCCTCGCCTTCCTCCTCCGGGGCACCGGCCTCCTGGCCTTCTAAGCTGGGAGCGGCCTCCAAGGCCTCGGGCTCTGCTGTCTCAGCCTCTGCTCCCTTAACAGGGCTGTCCCCTGGGGCCTCCTTGTCCTCTTCAGGGACCTGGCCGCTCTCAGCCGGTCCTCCTGCCTCACCACTGGCAGCCCCCTCTGTGGGGAGCCCATGCCTGGCCTCCTCCTCTCCGGGCCCCTCTCCCAAACTGAGCTCTGGCCTCTCCTCTTCCACGGGCTCCTCGCCCCCTCCTGGAGGAAGGGTGCTTGCTGCTGGTGGGCCCTGCTCTTCCTGCCCAGGCCCCGCAGCATCCCCGGCTGGAGTGGACTCCGCGGCCGAGGCATTGGAGAGGCTGGCTTCCGACTCGGAGCCGGGGCTGGCGGCAGCTGGAGGGACCCCGGCGGCGGTCTTCTCCGAGCTCTCAGCCTCCCTGCCATCTGGGTAGTGGAGGAGCAGATTCTTGTCTCGAGGGGCCGCATCTGCATAAAGCACCCTTTCCTTCTCCTCTAGACTGGCGTCTCCAGCAGAGAAATGATTCTCCAGCAAATTGCCAACATCTTCTGTGCCACCCGAAGCAGAGACTTGCAGTTCTGAATGATTAGAACATGATTGGTCAGTTTCACAGGGTCGGCACTCGCTCTGCTTCTCAAAAGAGTCTACGTCAATCTAGCACCTGTCTTCCAGGACTGGTGCCACCTGGTGTGCGGGGCCACTCACGCCTGCCTCCCTGGTTGACAGCGGGTGTCACTCTCCTCCCTCCCAGGACGCAGCAACCCTGGGCCAGGGAATCAGAGGACTGACTTGATGCGCATCACTGGGGGAGCTGACCTCTGCCCTCACCTGGTCCTGAGTCTCCCTGTGCTCCTGAGACTGCACAGGATGGACTTCCTCAACCCTGCTACCCAGCACGTGCGGCCCGGCTCGCTGGGAAGTAGAGCCGAGACAGCAGAGACCTCGCACGTTCTACCCCGGGCAGTGCCTAGAGTCGTTAACCAGCAGGCCTTCATACTGCTATCAGCAAAGGAGTGAAAGCAGGTGTCTGCAGGCCAGAGCCTCTCAGGTTCCATGGCAAAGTACCTAGGGGATTACTTGTGGCTCTCGACCTTATTAAGTCACACGTCTAACTCTGTCCCCTTAAGGACAGGCATTTGCTGGCCTCGCTATCTTAGATTAGAGAGGACATGGCCTGAGGAGGAGATGTCCAAAACGGGCAGGGCCTGGGCTTCCCGGTGGCCTTAGCCAACCCCTTCTGAGGGGATCCCCTTCTAAGGGCCTGCAGGAGAGCTGAGGGCATGGGACGAGCCAAGCAAGAAAGAACAGAGTCGGGGCCTCGGCTATGCCAGGGACCTCTGCCATGGTCAGGTTTAATGTGTTTTTTTTTTTTTTTTTTTTGAAAATGGAGCGAGAAAAGGGTTGAGCCTGTCCTTTCTGCCCCCTTGTTCCTGGCTGGGACCTGCTTAAGGTGGAGGCTCACTTCAGGGAGGAACCACAGGCTCATGGGGACAAGGACGCGGTGGGCTCCCACCCTGGGACAGCTAGACAGCCCCGCTCACCCTTGACCCTAAAGGCCTCCCTCTGAGGGAGCAGCACCCTACCCTTCTGCTGGGTGCAGACAGCCCCACTATCAGGCCACAGCCGGCTACACCCACCTCTCCCACCCGCTGCCGTGTTCCCTGAAAGCTGGGGGGCCTCCAGGGTTCAGGGGTTAGTATTTTCTCATTAGTCCCCACAAGCAGCCAACCTGCTATTCAGACTCAGAAGACTGGGGTGCTTGCTGCACTGGTTCTAAGTGAGCCCTGAATACTGACAGGTAAGTGCTGGTCCCCAAGTGCTGCCACGTGTAATTGCATTTAGCCTGTTAGTGCCAGGCAGATTTTACAGCAAGTTACCGAAGGGCTAAAGGTCTTTGGCCTGCCCAGGTACAAGGTGTCTGCTGGCTAAGGGAGCCCAGCACAGCCGACTCTTCATCCAGACTTTCCACACTGTGGTGTACTTAGGTGAGCACAGGGGTCCCTTCCCATCGGTGCCTTCTCTCCAGGCTCCTGTTCCAGACGGCTCCTGGCTCCTGGATTTCAGGAACCGAATCTTTATTCTGCATTCCCAAGACCTGGGACCCTGCCTGACCCACAGAAAAGTGTAGGAGAAGTTCACTGTTGGATCTGGATACCAGTACGAATTCCTGGTCCAAATAAATGAATGAATAAATGAAATTAAATAAATCATTTTTAAAGGCCAGCAGGTGGCGTGGTGGTTAAGGCACTGGACATTCCCGCATGGCTGACCATGGTTCGAGTCCCAGACCTGATGGTTTGCTTTCTCACTTTCTCTCTCTTTCTCTGTGTCTGTCAAATTAAAAATAAATGAATGAATAAGTAAAATGAAATAAATAATTATTTTTTAAAAATTCCTGGTCCATTAGTGGAGACAGGACAGGGAACCGGATGTTACTCATTTAAATTTTCTTTCATTATCACTTACATCCTAAAACCTGATTCCTTTACCTGCATTTCTATCCACCCTGGAGAAAAACCTACAGCCGGAACTTGGCTTAACCCAAAGACTGACAGTCCTCTTAAGCAGCAAGGTATATAACATGTAACATATGAGATATATACAAATTACATTTGTATCATTCTTCAGCAGGAAATGGGCAAGCACTTTATATAAACAACACTAACTTAATCGTACTGCATTTGCTTCATCTTATTTGCTTCTGCAAAACAAAGCATTACTCATATTCTCATTTTACAGATAAGGAGCTAGAACCAAGGGCGTTGAGGGCCACCTGACTTCAGAGCTGCAAAGGAGACTGCTCTACCCCGACATGATGCACGGTGCGGGACCAGCACCCTCAGCCTCACCTGGGAGCTTGTTAGAGATGCCAGACCTCCGGCCCCTTTCAGCAAGAATCCAGGACATTAATCTGCATGTTAGTTTGATGTGCTGGTCCACACATACCACCTTCTAAAACTGCCTCTCAACCCTTGATTCTGGCGTTGGCTGCGTGTCAGAACCACTTGCTTCTGGGTCCTATCCTTCCTACCCCTCCTCATGGAGTAAAACCAGCATCAGGGCTTTAAAAAAAAATCTCAGGTAATTCTAACACAAAAACTTGCAAATCACTGCAACTGCTAAACCAAATCATCCTGTCCCTGGGCTTCTGCTCCCTGTCCACCCCCCCGGGAAGGGGTCCGCGGGGCTCCCAGGTTGGAATGGGTCTCGCAGAGCCGGGCCTTTGCCCTGGGAACAGCAATGGTTGTGGCTTCTCCTCTGGGGAATCCGGCCCTCCCCACTGGCCCCTGCTGCCAGTCAGTGACAATGATGGTGACGATGACGATGGTGATGGCGGTGGTGATGGCAGTGGTGGTGACGATGGCGGTGACGAAGGTGGCAGCGAGGAGACTGAGCTGAACAGACTCTAGGTCTGATCTCCTGTAACTCTTCCGACGTTCTCAAAGGACCCTCTGCCCCAGGTGGGGGTGAGAGGGCTTCACAGTCCCAAGGGGGTGAGGACCCCTCATCCCGGGGTTTCCATGACCTTCACGCGACAGTGCATTTCCACTCCTGGGTCCTAGACAGGAAGTTAAGTGTGTGCATATGTGTATACACACTTACCACACCCTTCCCTGGTTTTCACAACTAAGTGCCAAGCTGATCTGACAAACAAATCAGAGTGAAAGCCGGAGGGTGGCAGCTTCGCACCCTGCGGCCTCTCAGTGAGACGTGCCGTCCAGCTGAGCCCCAGGCCGGACCCTGGCAGGCAGTGGCACCATAGGGCCCACCTCTCCTCCCGAGGGACAGAGGCCTGGGAAGCCCCGATTCCTTTCAGTCCAAGTCCGTGAAACCAAGGTGGGTGTCTTTCCCGGTGCCGACCTCCCCAGCTTCCTGCTGAAGCCCCCTGCTGCGCCTGGAGCAGGAGGGGAGGAGGGCACGGGCTCCAGGACACCCTGTGTGAGCTGAGTCCCAGTCAGAGGCGCCCTGGTCCATCCCAGGACACGAAGTCCCGTACTGTATGTGTGGCTGCCAGGGCAGCGGGCCTGGGTGCTGATGTCAGGCACGCGAATAGCAGCCCAGCCCGGCCCAGGCGTCATGGGAAGGCCTGGAGCCTGAGGCGCACCGGCCCTGCTTCTCCCCGCGCCCCAACACTGGGCTTTCTCTGGGAGCCTGCCCTTCCGCGTTCCCGGCAGCCACGTGGTCTCAGCAGTCTCTGTCCCGCTCTCCTCTTCCCACCACCAACCAAATACCCGATTCTTTCTTCTCCGGGCCCCAACTCACTTCAGAGCACTTTTGCAAGGACTCAGAGTCGTGGGATTGTCAAGGGCTAGGCAAATCCTGTTGGGAAGGAGGCACTGTGGTGGCACCTTCAGAGACCCGTGGGTAGGGAGGCGAGGGCCGGAGCCCAAGTCCAGGTCCTCCAGCTGGAGTTCTCTGCACTCCTAAGCCCACAGACCACACCCCGGAAGTGCTAGGGTCCACCGCAGTGACGGAGGGAGTGAGGGAGGGCCAAGCACCTAGTGTGGACACACCAGATTCTACACCTGCCCTTGGGGGTCTGCCTACCACTGACTAAAGGCGGGGAGGGACGGGCACTGCTCCTTCCGACCTGGCCTCTCCCCTAAACCCTCCTCCTCACCATCATTTCCTCCAATGTCCCAAGGAGCTTTTGCTGGCCTGCTAGCTCCTACTAGCTCCCGGCTGTGAGGAGGTGGGTCTTGCCCTCACGGAGGACTTCACGTTTCCAGGGCAGTTCCGAGCTCTTATTCTTCTTTGATCCTCCTAGCAGCCTCCGAGGCAGGAAAAGCAAGGATCGTGAAGATCTCTTGAAATGAGGACAGACACACAGGAAAGCTGTTTGCTCAACGAACCCTTCCAGGGACGGGCTAAGACTCAGGCAGAGAAAGCAAGCAAAGCTTCCTGGCCCAGGCGGAGGCGGCGCCCAGGACCCGCAGAGCCGCTCAAGCACAGATTCCCGGTCTCTGGGGCTGGGCCTACGCACGTCTGTGTGTTTCAAGATGATTCCAAAGAACCCCAACACTGGAGGCCACTGCACTGTCGCCAGTACCAGCTGCCAGGCAGTCTGTGCTGAGGACAAGACTGCGCAGGAGAGCCCGCAACCCAGGGTCTCGCATTTTGTTGGCCCCTCTCGAGCCTACGCGGAATTCAGTACCTTCATGGAAGAAGAGTTAGACTCTGTTCCAACCTGTCCAAGATGCCTCAGCAGGTATTTCTAACATGGGTCTGCCCAGGGTACTCTCCCACATAACTGCTCATCCATTAGAACGAAAACAGCCTGGTCCAAACTCAAACTTAAGTAAATACCTTTGGCTATTATGCATATGCAATTATGCAAATGAGCCAGCCATAATAAAATGGGGAGGTCACTTTTAAACTGCCTACCTGGAAATATCTGTCCTGGGGAGTCAGGGCACAGAGGAGCCCCATGACTTCCCATGAGCCCTCCCTCCACGCATTGGCTTCTGCTGGGCTGTCTCTCAAGGGCCCAATCCCTTCCTTGTTCTAAATCTTGTCTCAAACACTACTGACCGGGGCAAATGTGGGCCAACAGTCTCCCCTGTGTCACGTTTTCTCCTTGACCTTATTCTACAAAGCAAACACGGCTCAGGGCCCCTTGTTCCACTTCTTGGATGAAGTGTTCAGACAACTCTGCAGAAGGCTGATGTCCATAGAACCCAGCAAGGGAAGCCCCCCTGAGACCTGCCCCCCAGCACCCCATCGGCCTTCACCTCTCCCCCCACAAGGGTAAGTGGAATGCAGTGGACCAGGCAGTCACTCTTGGTTTCTCTGGCTTCCTGGCCAAGCTCCTCAAGGCAAGCTAATCTCACCAGGACAGTTTATCTCTGGTTGGACTCTAGCCCTAAAGTGATTCACGTGGGGAACAGAATACGACCACAAAGGTAGCCATCAGAGAGAGCCTTGAAATTTGGGGGTCGAAGGGCTGGTTAGGATGGTTGGCTGGCAGTAGGCTGCTTCTAGAGCCAGCTGTCCACCCACTCCAGGTCTTAGGAGTTTTCCCAGCCTGGGGCCATAACCCCTCACCGTGGCTCAGCCAATGAGAGGGGCCAAGACTGCCTTAGGAAGCAACTTCTTAGCCCACTCTCCCCTTCCTGCTCTTATAAGGATCGTTTAAGGGGCCAGACGGGGTGCAGCAGTAATGCTGGACCTACATGGGCAGAGGACCTACATGGGCCGGACCTTCACGGCCCAGGGCCTTCCTGTACACACCCATGATCTGGGCCCACTGGGCCTGGGGCTGGGGCTGGATCATGGCATGAAGACTCTATTGGGCATGCCTCTCTTTCTCTCTCTCTCTCCATCCTCTGTCGCCCACCATCTCTGTCTCATGGAAGAAATAAGTAAACTTTTTGAAAAATTGGCTTGGGTCAACCAGTGGCATGATAGTTAAGGTGCTAGACCCCAGATGGCTGACTGTTTGATTGGAGTCCCAGACCAAGGGACTTCAGAAACATTCTAGGCACAGGTGCATGTATGCCCAAAGTCCCAAAAGGAGGGGAAAATGGAGAAGGAATTGAAGCATGATGATCTCCCATAGAGGGAAACTTCTCACAACTCTCCCCTGCGGGTGAGCACATATACCCTCTGGCAATTATTTTTTTTAATCTTTTAATTGCTTAAGACTTGAGCAATTTTTTAAAAAAGAATTATTTATTTAATTTTATTTACTATTATTATTGTTTTTCAATATGACCAAAGAGACAGAGAGAAAGGAAAAGTGAGAAAGCCAGCCAGCAGGTCCAGGACTCAAACTATGATCAGCCATGTGGGAGTCCAGTGCCTTAACCACCACGCCACCTGCCAGCCTATTCAGTAATTGTTTTTAACGAAAAGTCCAGAGCATTGACAGAATAACTTCACTCTTCAACACACCCACAATTCTTGGGAATCCTTGACTTGAGAAAAGCAGAGAAAAATTGCCAGAAACCCCACCACCACAATACACATGCTTGCTGCTGACGCCAGAAGGATTCACGCATGTAGATGAACATTCAGTTTTGAAAGACAAGGGCCTTTGGAAGAGGCAAAGCATTAGGTCCTAACAGGATCATGTGAACCAGTCGTTCGGAGGCAAACTCTGCTGAGCACCGGTTTCTCCCGAGATCGGCCATGCCCACACAGAAATCCTAGCAGGAAGCACTGGGCACTGCCTCCTCCCCTTGGAGAGGCTGAGCTCAGAAGGTGTGAAAGGAGGGAGGAAGAGATGCAGGCTGGATTCCGAGACAGACCGAGGCAGGTGGTTGGCTCCCCACTTCCCCACCTCCCAGCCAGAAGAAATCGAATCTCCCTGGGATCTGTGGACTGCTGGGAAGGGCTGATGGTTTCATTCTGGGGCACAAGGGAGAGACCGACCCACTGGGAGTCAAAGGTCCCAATCAAATAGATGCCTCGAGTTAAGGTCAGAGCCACCTCAGCTCAGCAGATGAAGGGAACATCGAGGCCAGACCCACCTCCTCGCCAGCCCCGGGAAGCCAGACGGCGTCTGCTGGATTCCTGAGCTTGGGAATTGGCTCCCACACCTTCCCTAGCCTGAGCCAAGACTACAGCTATGGTTCATCTTGGCCATGCCTTGGGCTGCCTCAGGCAGCCTTGGAGGTCAGGAGAGCTGGGCTCAGCTCTCACTGCCTCACTAACCAGCCATGTGACCCTGGGCTGCTCCCTCCTCCTTGCACCCAACTTCACTCACCCACGAGGTGCAGAGGACAATACTTGCTTTGGCATCCTGCCCACAACCATGGAGGGTTTTAAGCACCAGGTGATACTGAAAAGCACTTACCAAATGGTGAGTATAATAATCACTTTCCTAGAAGAGCACAGACACCAGGCCAAACCCCAGATTCACAGAGCAGGACAAGACAGAGCCTGCTTGGCATGAGAGCCTGGCTGGTCTGCTCTTCTTGCTACTCCTTTTGGCCCTCCGGGTTGGGGGCTCACTCAGACCCCAGGAGGGTCTTTCTGCCCAGGGCTTCTCCCACTGCCAGTCTGAAGCGGCTCTGGCAGGTGTGCACGGTGCCTTGGGGCAGCCCGGCTCTCTTGGTGAGGTTCCAGAGGGACTGGGGCCAGGAGCTTGCGCTGCTGAACCCAACGTTAACTCCTGCGGTCACCACCACCACTCCAGCTCCAGTCACCCAGACTCGCCAGAAACTTCCGAGGCCACACACAACTTCCCTTCTCCCCACCACATCCCATCCCTGCCCCCTGTGGCAAAGTGAGGTCACCCCAGCACACGCAGAGGCAAGTTTAAACAGCCGTGGAAGGGCCACGTCTTTCTGAGAATGGGTGAAAGGCTCTGTCCAAAGGCAGAGCACACATAGGGTCCTTTCGAACCCCCCGGGATGAAACACACCGGAGGGAGGCCATCAGCGGAGCCCACGTGGTCTCGCTGTTCCCGTAAGGGAAGGCAGGAGGCGAAACATCAAGCCCTTCAGAACCCAGCGGGCCCTGCACCCGCGGCTCAGAGGGAGCAGTAGAGATGGGGCTGGAGGAGCTGCAGCTCCCAGGCCGCGAAAGCAGACCAAGAGGCTCCCATGCAGGCTGGGGTGAGCGAGATCTCATGCACACACTTCTGTCGCTGCCAGCAGCTATGCCCCCCTCAGCAGAGCCAGATGAGAGGACACACTGTACCCAGAACACAGGCAACTGGGGCGCCCAGCACCTCCCGCCCCAACCACCCAGCAGGTGCGGCGTTCTTAGCGGCTCTCCCCACAGCTACGAAGAGGACAGAGAGGCCGCCCACTGCCGTCTGCTCAGAGCTGGTTCAGGAGGAGAGCAAGCCGGGTGAGGGCTGGAGCAGCTGTAATACACCAACATCCTCCCCGTGTGCCCTGACCACACACCAGTCTGGAAAAACTGATCTTCAGACAGCAAAAAGCCACACTCCTCCCTCACCCTCTTCGCCAAGGGCATCACCAAATCCAGGGTGGATGGCCTCCGTATCCGGTCCTCACATTCACGGCCCATCCTTACGGTTATTTTTGCATCAGAAGCTTCTAGAACTGGAAGGAAACCTGGAAATGAACTATCCCAACTCTCATTTCACAGATGAGGAACCCAAGGTCCAAAGAAGAAAAGGAAAGGGCCAGGAGTTGCCAAGGGAAATCCTAGGCCTCCTGACTCCTGGCCATGGTCTCCAGAGAGGGGTCCCGAACCCATGTGACTTCCTTTTCTCCCCATTACTTCAAACACTGGGAGCATCCCTGCCCCCTTCGGAGGACAAGGGCTCACATCTTGTCCTGTCCTTGGGATCTGGTGGCCCAAGGTTGTCATCCAGTCCCTGATGAACTCCTACAAGGAGGGCCTCCCAGCCAATGCCAGCTGTGGGCTACGTAGGCGGCCTCCTGCAACCAAGCTAGCTCCCTGCCCAGCTCTGTGCGGCCAATTTAGGACGCACTCGGGGTGACGTTTAAGGCCCTATATGCCATTAGGTGTTCCTAGTATCACCAGAAGTATGCAGGGAGAGTCTCGCTGTCCTTGTCACTAGGTGACAGCTGGTTCTGCAAGAGCAGAGTGAGATCAGCTCTTAGTTACCCGAGTTCAGGACAGCAGAGGCCACATGAAGATGGCCCCTGAAGAGCCTTGTGAACACTGGGTCACTAAGAAGAGGGAAAAGCCCGGCCTAGCTGCCCTGTGGCTAGTACAAACTCCTAGAGCCTCAGAACAAATCCATCCATTACTCTGAATTAACCACCACTCCAGAGCTTGGAAGGCCGCAGCGAAGGTATCGAGAACACCAAGGCCACCCTTGGTCCAGGGACCATTCTAGAAAACTCACATCTGCCCTGGGAGCAGCCTTGCTAGAGCCTCCAGCTTATATCCTCAAGTGGCCTAGACCCCTGAACCTCAGACACAGGGGGGCATGCTTCCCTGTCCTACACCCTCAGGCCAGGCCTCTGAGGTGCTCAGCAGCTCTCCGCATGGAACTCCCTCTCTGGGCATCTCATCTCTAGGGAGAAACAGTGGTAGACAATTCAATCCGAGACCAGCCTCCTTCTTGGGTGGACTTAGTGCCATGAGAGACACTCTGCCTCATCATTTTGAGTGCGGGAGCCCCAGGGTTCTTACAACCCCTCTGTCCCTTTGACAGCCTGTGGCCATGCAGAAGGCCAGGAGGAGCCGTCTGCTCCTTGGTTCCCACGGGGCTTCCCTGTGGAGGGTAAGGTTAAAGCCGTGGGCGGAGCAGCGCCGATGTACATTCTAGCCTCGCTGTCTCTAGGCTGACCCTCCCTGGTCAACACCGAGGAGCCCAGGAGGCCAGCCTGCCCAAAAGGGCCCCTCAGTCTTAGGCTGAACAAGGGCTGAATCCCTGTTCCAAAGCCTGAATACGTCTTGTACTGGTTTCCTGGGGCTGCCATAAGAGAGTACCATGAACTTAGTGGCTTAAAACCATGCAAATGTATTCTCTCACAGTCCTGGAGGCCAGAACTCCAAGGTATCGATAGTGGCACACCCTCTGAAACCTGTAAAAGAGGGTCCGCCCTTGGCCCTCAGAGAACTGTAGGAGGTAGTCCTAGGGCCCACCATGGGTCTGGGATATGGCGGCCTGGCCACCCGGCCTGGGATATTCCCGGGACAGGGAGTGCAAAGAGGATGTGGCAGCCTGCAGGGGGAGGCCCTTGTGCAACCTGCCCATGGGACAGAACCCCGAGTTCAGACAGACCGAGCAGGAGACGGGAGCAGCCCTGGAGAACCTGTGACTCTGGAAGAGGAAAAGAGGGAAGGAGGGGGCCTATGGAGAGAACAGAGTCAGGAGCCCGAGTTTCTCCCACAGTCGGTGCGGGACGTGAGCAAGTATTTAACTTTCCCGGGCCAGGAAAGAAAACACCGACTCGCCCACCTCCCAGGCTTTTGTGCCTTCCTTCCACTACACTCAAGCGAGGACCCACTTCATGCCAGACAGGGTGGGGCTCCAATGATGGAAGACAGACGCTGGAAACTGGGCAGCACTGGAACTGCATAGGTACTGCTAACATTAGGGCAAAATCCCGGCCGGTCGGCGACAAGGTGAGTGAGGCCGCTGGATCCCACTTGGCCGGCTGTGTGGTTCAAGTCCTGGACCTAGAGACTTGAAAAACAGGCACATGTGTGTGTTGCCCAAAATCTCAAGAGAATAGAGAAGAAATTGCAGCATGGCCAGCCTTCCGGGAGGAACTTCTCACCTTGTCTCTCTCTTCTCTCTCTCTCTTACTCTGTGTCTCTCTCCAGTAATGCGCATGCCCAAGAGCACACTAAAAATAAAATAAAGTGTCCTCAAAACATACGTGCACACGAAACTGTACACTGGTGCTCACAGCAGCATGGTTCGCAACACCCAAAGATGGGGACGACCCAGATGTCCACCAACCAGCCGGCGTGGTGGTGCACACCTGCGGCCCCAGCTCGCTGGCAGGCTGGGCACAAGGGGTCGCACACGGCAAGGCCCGGCAAGCATAGCTCTCTCGCGCTCCCTCTCCCCATGCACACATGCTCTCTCTTGCTCTCTCTCAAAAACAAAAGTCCATCAACAGAAAAATGGGTAAACAGACTGTGGCTGAGCCAGGTGATGGTCATTTCCCAGTCACAGAGAGGAACAAAGCACTGACACGCTACGACTCGAAAGAACCTAGAAAACAAGCTCAGGGAGAGGAGCCAAACACGGGACAGGCGCTGTGGGATCGCACGCACGCGATAGTCCAGAGCGGGTGCTCCACAGAGAGGGGAAGTACACAGGTGGTGGAGAGGACGGCTGGGGGAGACGGAGTGAGTGCTAAAGGTACAGGATTTCGTTGCAAAGTTGCAAATAATGTTCTAAAATTATGCTGACGGTTGCCTAAAAAAACCATTGAATTGCACACGTCAGATGGGCAAGCTATGTGTATAAGTTATATCTCAATAAAGCTATTTTTAAAAATAGTGTTTCTGATTCTTTCTCCAAAATCTTTTTTTTTAAGGTTTTTGCCATAGGGTGCATGTGCTAACCGGAGAGAGACAGTAAGAGAAATCACACACACACACACACACACCAGAGTTGGATGGCCACACCACAACCCCTTCTCTTCTATTCTCCTCTTAGGATTTTGGGCACGCATGCACACGCACCCAGTGTGTTTCAAGCTGCTGGGTCTGGGACTTGAACCACAGTTCATCATTTGGGAGTCCAGCACCTAAACCACCATGCTACCTGCTGACCCTTTTTCCGAAATCTTAATGAAACCTATCGTCTACCCTCAAAATATACCCTCAATCTAACCACTTCTTAGCACACCCCCTCTAGCTCCCTGGCTGGCTGCTGTCACCTCTCACCTGGCTTGCCAAATTGACCCTCTCTGAGCTCCTATCAGGTGACTGTCCTCTGAGCACTCCGTCAATGGCTCCCATTGCATGCAAAGGAGGTGCCAACATCCCAGCCCGGCCAGGCCCACAGCCTCTAGCCACTGCTTCCCCTTTGATTCGTCTTGCCCTGTGCACCATGCTGTCCACTCTGCCCAGCAGATGGACCCGCTTCCCTGGCTGCTCCAGCCCCCACCTCACTGGACTTTCACTGAAAGTGCTCTCCCCAGCCAACCTCCTGGCTCACCTCTCCACCTTCTCTGCAAGGCCTCCTGATGGGACTGTCTCCCAGTCAGCCTCCCATCTCCCGTGCTGGTTTATTTTTCTCTGTTGTCTTTACTACCATCTAGCAAACTACACAACTTAACTTACTTGACTTCTTCTCTGTAAAATCCTATATCCCCGGAAGCTAGAACAATCACGGAGTGGACGGATGGGAAATGGATGGGTCATAGTGGCAAAACGGAAGCCCTTCCTTCAGCTCAGTGGCAGAGCCCCAGAAGTCAGGAGGACCGGGTTTGGAACCAGAGGAGGGCCAATGAGGGCGTGTCCTCGAGTCAGTCACCCTCCCACCCCCAGACCCGCTTCTGTGTGACTAAAGCCCTGGACAGAGCTGCCTTCTCAGCTGAGCATCATGGGATAACCGTGAACTGACTTGCTGAGTGGAAATCCTCCCCTAGACGCATTAGGAGGCAGAAAGGGGAGGGGAGGGAAGGAGAGGCAAGTAGGCAGGAAGAGGCCCAGCAGCTCAGGGGGATGTGGACCCCAAGGGCTCAGCGTAGGAGCTCAGGAGGGGCGGGTCATTTGGGGTCAGATGTTGCCAGACCCATGCCAGGTGTGCACAGGGAAATGGCTATGGTGAGGAGGCTGGGAGGAGCTGCGCACAGGAGAGCCTGGAATGCCAGGCTCAGAAGGGCAGCTTGGGCCCTTGGGCCAGGCCTCCCCGATCACTAGTGAGCATTTCTCAAGAGGCCTGGAGACCCTGCAGCTGGGAGAGGTGAAGACCAGGCTCCACTCTGTTCCCCTCTAGAACTGGGAGGAGCCACAGCCATCAGCTTCAAGAGCTGCCCAGACACCTGCTCCCTCATGGGAAGACCCAGCAGCCCGCCCTGCCAGCAGAGCACCCCTGCTGGTGGCTAGGCAAGGTGGAGGCCACAGAATGCTGGGCTCTTGGCTGCATTCCCAGCTCGTTCATGACCAAGTTCCTTTTCCGAGTGGCTTCTGCAAAGGAGCAGGAAGGGCCTGGCGTTCCAGGGGCCCACACGGAGGGGCTGGAAGCAGGGGAAGGAGAGCCCAAGGAGGCAGGCAACACGGCCCTGTGCTTCTGGCCTCTCCGTCCATTGCTCTCTTCATCCATGACTATCTAGGGACCTATCCAGATTTGCTGGCTCATCTGCTCTGTGGAGGCACACCCCAAGGGGGCTCCGCCCACCCAGGAGGCTACACTCTTCCCCAGAGCACCAGGAGGTTGAGCAGGCACACCCCACGGGAGCTCCGCCCACCCAGGAAACCACTCTCCTCCCCAGAGTGCCAGGAGGATGGGCAGCCACTTTCTGCAATTCTCTGCCGGGACCAGCCATCAGTGCATTCATTCAACACCCTTGCTCTGGGTATGTCCTCAGAGATCCACAGTAGCCACTGTGGGCCAGAGTGGGCCAAGGAGCAGGTGCCACCTCTGCTCTGT
Source organism: Tupaia tana (assembly GCA_026018925.1). Lineage (NCBI taxonomy): Eukaryota > Metazoa > Chordata > Mammalia > Scandentia > Tupaiidae > Tupaia > Tupaia tana. The sequence goes on along the minus strand of JAKSZU010000016.1, from coordinate 82,274,294 downwards.
AGAAGACTGCCCCAGGAGGGACGAGAACTAGACATTTAGAGCAACTGCTGAACAATCCGCGGCCCACGGCTCAGGAGCTACTCTGGGGTGAAGTGCCCCCAAACTCATGCCCACCCCAAACCTCAGAATGTGGCTTCATACAGAAAAACGGCTTTAGGAGGCCAGCAGGTGGCATGGTAGTTAAAGGCGCTGGATTCCCACATGGCCAACCGCGGCTCAAGTCCCAGACCTGGTGGCTTGCTTTCTCCCTTTCCCCTTCTCTTTCTCTCTCTCTCTCTCTCTCTCTCTCTCTCTCTCTCTCTCTCAGGTCAAATTACAAAATAATAATAACAAATGGAATTAAATAAATAAATAACTTAAAAAGAAAAACAAAAGAAATAGGGTTTTTGCAGATTAACAAGTTGCGATCAGACTGGACCAGGGTGGGCCTGAAATCCAATGTCCTCAATGTCCTTATCGAGGACAGAGAGAGACATGCCGACAGAGAAGGCTATGTGACGACAGGTGGAGACCGAATGACAAGGCCACCAGCCAGAAACCCCGTGGGTCGCCAGCTACCACGGAAGCTAGAGAGGCAGGAGAGCCTCCTCCAGGGCCTCCAGAGCGACGGCCCCGCCTGCACCTTGATTTCAGACTCTGGCCTCTAGAACTCGATGAAATACATTGCTGCTTCTGTTTTGTTTTTGCTATGGGATATCTGTGCTCACCTGAGAGAGAGAGAGAGAAAGTGAGAAATCACCGCCAAGAGGATAGGGACCGCTTCTCCTCCATTCTCCTTTTGGGATTTTGGGTAAGCACACGTGCCCAACGTATTTTTCAAGCCACAGAGTCCCAGACTCCTTATCTGGAATCCCAGCCACCTTAACCACACCGTGGGCTCCACACCACACCAAAAACACCCATTTTGTTGTTGTTAGCAAAGTTTGTAGAACCTCGTTACAACAGCCACAGGGAACAGTGCGGGAACCTACAGCTAGGCCTGACCCTACAGTCTCTGCGGCACTCTAGCACCCCCACACTAAGCCCCTCAACCCCAGCCCCTGCTCCCACCACCCTGGGATCTGCGTGCTCCAAAACCCAGCGGAACACCCCTAGGAAGCCTCCCCTGACAACCACACCCCTTTCTCTACACTCGCAGGCCACTTGGTTTTAGTCCCTGATTACCTCTGCCCGCCAGGTTCTCTCCGTGAGCTGGACTGTCCCTCCTCACTTGCAAGCTAAGGACAGAAAATCCCAAGGATATGAATCACCCTGAGCATGAGGAGAAACGCTGGATCTCCCTTATGGTTCACAGTTCATCAGATTTGAGGAAACGGGTGGCAAATGTCAAGTCGCAGCACAGAGGGAGACCTCAATGAGTTTGTGGGAAAATGAAATTAAACACGAGTTTCTTTTTTTTTTTTTTAAAGAATTAATTATTTATTTAATTCCATTTGTTATTATTATTTTTCTTAATTTGACCAAAGAGAGAGAGAGAAAGGGAAAGCGAGAAAGCAAGCCACCAAGTCCAGGACTCGAACCGCAATCGGTCATGTGGGAATCCAGCCCCTTTAACTACCACGCCGCTTGCTAGCCCCAAACACAAGGGGTTTTTTTCCATAATATCCATATTCCATGATTGGAAGACCCCCCCTTCATATTTACAATAGTAATGACCTATAATTATGATCATAGTCCTTTTCACCTTAAAAAATATCCAGTATTAAAAAAATATTTTAAACATTCAATAGCCTTTTCTTATTGTAGTCATGTAACAGCCCTGTGCTATAAACAGGCAAGTGTTATTATCCTCATCTTATAGGTGCAGACGGGAAGGAGCTGGGAGGTTAATATGTGACAAAACCAGCACTTGCTCTGTCCCAAGTCCTGCTGCTCTGGCTGAGCCCCGCTCGGGACTGGCTGCTCCTCATGGGCAGCCTCAGTGAGGAGGACTTGGTGGGTGGCCACCGGCCTACGAAGCACTTGGGAAGGGAACCAAGGCAGGAAAAGACAGTGGAAAGCAGTGGATTCACCCCGGGCTTCTATTCCTGTCACCGCTCATACCCAATCTCCTCCTGCTAGCAATCTGAAGCCAGGTGCCCTCCCCCAGACCAGGGAGAGTGCTCGACCCTTCCCTAACTTTTTCCAGCATGCCTGGTCTCTCTCTCTCTCTCTTTTTAAAGTACTATTTATTTATTTAATTCTACTTATTATTATTATTTTGAGAGTTTTTTGCTATAGGGTGTGTGCATTCACCAGAAAGACAGAGAGAATCAGAGAGACAGAAAGCGAGAAATCACCCCCCGGGGGGATGGCCACACCACAATCCCTTCTCCTCCATTCTCCTCTCGGGATCTTGGGCACACATGCACTCACGCCCAGCATGAGTTTAAGCCACCAGGTCCGGGATTCAAACTGTGTTAACTACATGGGAGTACAGCGAAATAGTCATTACACTATCTGCTGATCCCTATTTATTTATTTTTAATTTGACCAGACAGAGATAGCGAGAAAGAGAAAGTGAGAAACCAAGCTGCTAGGTCCAGGACTCACACCGCGTGGTCAGCCATGTGGGAATCCAGCGCCTTTAACCACGCCATCTGCCTGCCCCCAAGCACTCCTGGTCTCTTAAGCAATCTTCTACCTGATACACGGAATAAAGGCAGGGGGAAACGTGGGAAACTAAGTTCTGACAAATTGACGAGGCCTCTCTGCTGGTGCAGGTGTACAGGGGAGGTGAGGGGGAAGTAAACACTGTGCAAGTCAGACGCACGGCAGGGCCATATTTCCCAAGAGCTTGGTCAAGCCTTTACTACTGCCATCTAGGGGAAATGCTATGGGAGACAGCTGGACTGCCCTTGGTCCTAACTGAATGGCCACTTGGAGGAGAACCAGGGGCCACAGTATTGGCAGTGACCTGGTGGGGGAGGGGAAGAGGGGGCTCCCAAACCCCAGGGCTCTCCCCTGGCTAGGTTCTGGGCTGAGCTCCCAGTACAACCCACTTCCTACGAGCCCAGAAGTCCAGGCCAGACTTTGCTTGCACCTGTTTGAGCTCAGAGTGCAGTCCCTACTCTAGAGAGATCTAAAAATATCTAACAGGGGAAAGGAGAGGGGCTAGCCAGAAAGGAGAAAGGCTGAAGTCTGCCGAGGGCCTAAGGAGAGATGCTTGGCTTGGCATTCAAGGCTCTTCCAACTGGCCCCACCCATCAGGGCGGCCTCAGCTCCCCTGAACAGGGGCCCCAGTTCCAGCCAGAGCTGGGCTCATCCCCTCCCTGCCGATGCAATGCTCGGAGCGTCCCACCTCTTGGCTTTCATCACCGTCTTCAGAGGTCTCTGTCTCCACAAATCACCTGCTCATTCACTAGACGCGGTTAACCACCTGGGGTGAGCCCAGCTGTGCTAGGTGTTGGTGATGCCACATGAGGGACTTGAACAAAAGCGTAGCCCCATTCTCTCAGTCCTGACAGCCCAGTGACTGCCCCATCCTCCAACCTGAGCCTAAAACGCTGTCATCACGAGGCCAACCTTCCCGGCCATCCTCAGAACTCCAACCAGAGCACAGGCTGCTGGTGGGAGTTAGCTACGATTTTACTCAGCACTGTCATCTCCTCAAATAGAAGGTCAGCTCCTGGGCGCAGAGACAGCCCGGCCCGTTCCTGCCTGTGCCGTGCAGCTCAATAGGACCTGGCGGGCTGACCGGGCTGGGAGATGCAAGGACCCGTCTGTCCGGCCTCACCCCTCCCACCTGTCCAACATTCTTTCTGCCTCTCAATTTCCGAAACATCTCATCCTGTCCCCTCTAAAATGTAGATTGAAAGATGAGTAAAGGGGGCCAGCAGTTCACGTAATGGCTATGTCACTGGACTCCCATGTAGTAAACCACAGTTCAAGTCCCCACCCGGTGGCTTAAACTCACTCCAGGAATGTGTGTGTGCGTGCCCAAGATCCCGAGGAAAATGGAGGAGAATGGATTGCGGCGTGGCCATCCCCCCAAGGGGTGATGTCTTGCTTTCTGTCTCTGTCTTTCTGGTGAGTGCACGTGCTCTGCAGCAAAAACCTCTCCAAAAAAAAAAAAAGACAAGTAGAGGGTTCTCAGGGAGAAGGAGAAGGACTCCAGAGACAGAGGGGGAAGGAAAACCTTTTCCCACTTCTTGACACCTTTGCAGTGAGCCAGGGGAGCCATCCAGCTGGGCCAATGTTTCACACAGGATCTGCTGGGCCCCAGAACGGAGCTGGATTCAACAAAAGTGACTATGCTTTCCCGTGGCCCTGATGACGTGACCCCAGGAAAGACAAGCTGCTGGGTGGCGCCAGGCAAGAGCTGCCCGCCAGGTCTCATGACACCAAGTCGGCCCATGGACACGCCCACTCCTAGCCAGGGGAGGAATGGAGGGCTGGGGGAGAAGAGGCTGCCGCGAGGCCCCAGGCTGGGCTGGGTGAATGGTTGGCCTCCTAGCAGCTTCAAGGACTTTGATTCAAGTTAAATCTTTTTTTTTTTTTCTTTTAGAGAGATATTTTTTGCTATGGGAGGCATGCACTCACTGGAGAGACAGAGACAGAGAGACAGAAAGTGAGGAATCACCCCCCCTGCAGAATGGCCACATTGCAATCCCTTCTCCTCCATTCTTTCTCTCAGGATCTTGGGCACCCATACACATGTGCCCAGCGTGAGTTTTAAGTTGCCAGGTCCAGGACTCGAACCACAGCCTACTACATGGAAGTGTAGTGACGTAACCATTACACCATCTGCTGGTCCCTAAATTAAATCTTAAGTTTTGACTTAGTCCTGCTTACTAATTATGTCACTAGTTGAATTCTGATTTAATTCTGATTGCTAGTTAAATGTAATACATGATTACTGCCACCCAGATTCCACACCCTGACACCCAGCAGCTCAGAAGCCCTCCACGACTCCTCTGTGAATGAGGAAGTGACAAGTGGCAGGCATGTCCCTGAGGTGGAGGGGGACCTGGGACCTTAACTCTGAGGAAAATCACCTTCGAGGCTGGAGAAGAAAGAGGCTGAAGAAGAAAGAGGCTGAAGCCAGAAAGTCCAGGACTTCCCTGATCCTAGAGAAAGATGAACAGCGCCAGGTCAGCACAGACCCAGGAAGCAGATGATTCTCCATAAATCCAGCTAGATCCGCCCGCTCCCATTTGCCGAGTTATGCCCACCACCTTTGTCTCCTGCTGAAAACCCAAGGCTGGGCATGAGTACAGGGACTGGGCCCTCTGAGCACCAGGCAGGCCTGACTGGCAGCCCACAGCTGAGTTCACCATGGCTCCGACTTGTTCACTCACACATCCAGAAGCAGGGAGAGAAGGCCTCTCGCCACAGCTCAGCTTCCTGCACTCAGAGTCAGTGGATTGCTTACTGCTTCTGTGTTAGATTTAGGGACCTGGGACCAGCAGATGGTATAATGATTACATCGCTGGACTCCCACGTAGTCAACCGCAGTTCAAGTCTCAGACCTGGTGGCTTAAACTCATGCAGGGCGCATGTGCATGCGTGCCCAAGATCCCGAGAGGAAAATGGAGAAGAAGGGATTGCAATGTGGCCATCCTCTCTGGGGGGTGATGTCTCACCTTCTCTCTGTCTCACTGTCTCTCTGGCAAGCATACACGCCTTATAGCAAAAACCTCTCTAAAAAGAAAAACATTCAGCTTCAGACAAGACCCTGCCCAGCAAAGCAACGGGAAATTCACCATGGAGATGCATGCCTTGAGCTCAAACTATCTGAATCCTTTAAAACGAGAGCGGCTTGGAAAGAGAGCCTAAGCTGTTGAGCTGTTGACCCTCCAGGAAGGAGCTGCAGGCCTGTCCTGACTGCCTGTCCTCATAGCAAAAAGTAGAGGACACAGAGGGAGCCAAGTGCCAGCAGGGAAGAGAGCCACAGGGAGGGCATGAAGAGGCCAGACAGGGCGACACAGCGTCTGAAGACCAACTTCTCCCAGTCGGGGTTTGTCTGAGAAGGCAGGGGAGGGCAGGGCCCCTGGGGAGCCTGTACTCCCAGAGCAGACCTTGAGAGGACATGGCCAGCCCCTCACCTTGTTCTTCCTCTCACCCTCTCAGGTAAAGTGAGCTTCCGATGGGCCTCACAGCCAGAAAGCAACAAGGAGCAGAGCCGAGGCTGGACTCCTGCCTCCATGCCACATGGGAGCCAAGGCCACCATCTGGGTACCTGGTGCCATGTCCCTCCCATCCCAATTCCCATTTTAGAAAAAGAATCCTGGGTGGGCAGGGGTGGCCCAGCAGTGACAAAGCTCTCTGTGACGCCGGACGAGGTGTCGCGGTGTCTCTCTGTGCATGCCTGGTGTGGAGGTGTTTCCCTGTGCACACCTGGTGATCTGGGATAGTTGAGACTGGGGCAGATCACTGTGTGAAGACCTGGTTAGGGGCACCTCCCCTTTCCTCTCCCCCTCTCTTTCCCTTTCTCATAGAGGAAGTAAGATAAACTGTGAATATCTGCTAGAATCAGTGCTTTGCCCACTGGAGACTCCACAGATAGCTGCTGGTGAACATCTCGGCTGGTGGAGCTTGGAGCTGACTTTCGCTCTCCACTCTCCACAGCATCCCAGCTCCGGGCGGCAGCTCTCCAGGCCTTTCGTGATCACAGCTCTGAGGCGTCCACTGGCCTCCCAGCCTCCTCTCACTGTGCTGTTTGTTCCAACTCTGCAGACCAGATCTACCACCCAGTACCACATGACTCAGGGTACTGGGAGGAGCCACCAGTACCCTTGGGAAGATTAAGCTGGTTCCTTCCTCTCTGTGGCCTTCCACACCCTCCATAGCAATCTCTAGTGTAGACCAAGACCTCCGACCTTGTTCCTGAGGTAAGCTCCCTGGCTGGCACCAGAGCCACTGAGTCCAGCCCTTATACATGATGTCCACCTGAGGTTTCCTCAACACGTCTCATCAGAGCCAAGCAAGTCTCCCCGTAAGTCATACCTCAGACCTTTCCTACTCGTGAGCCTCTGACATCCCGGTCACGCCATTCCCCTCCCATCTCTCCCTGGTATGCTTCAGTCTTTCTCTCCACAAGACCCTTCCCCAGTGGCCCATAACAAACTTAGTCCTCTCTAGTACTGAAAGACTCCCTCTCCTTCCGTGAGCCCATCTGTCCCCACTTACTGTTACTGTGTTACTGGCTTTTACCTTCCTCAGACTTTTGTTTGTTTATTTTTTAGGTTATGCCATAGGGCATGTGTGCTAGCTGGAGAGAGAGAGAGAGAAAGTGAAAAATCACCCCCTAGGTCAGATGGCCAAGCCATAATCCTTTCTCCTCCTGGGATTTTGAGCATGCACATACAAGTGCCCAGTGTGACTTTCAAGTCACCAGGTCTGGAATTCAAATTCATGGCGGTTGGCCATGTGGAAATCCGGACACCTTAACCACCACACCACCTGCTGGCCCCACCCAAATTTAATTTTTAAGTCTCTGTGTCTAAATATGTTGCCTCCATGTCCTCATACTCTTAAACCTCTCATTACCTGCCAGTGACCTGGTTGTCAAAGTCAGCATCTCATCTCCCTCCGTCTCTCTGTGATGGCTAACCCTGCTGACTGCCCCTCTTTCAGAGGACAACCTCTTCTTTCCAGGTCACTGTCTCTTCTTGAATCTTTCCTCAGCTTTCTGAAATCCACTCATTATTTTCTTCCTCTCTGACTCCCTAAATCCTGTGCTCTTCAATGACCAGTCCCTAGACTTCTGTTTTTCCTCTACACCAGCTCCCAGGCAATCCCATAGCTCACTCTCACATTTACATACATGAATCTCACGCTTACATTCCCAGACCTTTCCCCCAACCTCAATTCTCCTTTCTAGCTATGTCACAGACCTCTATCCAAATGTCCTCTGTCCAAATGCATCCAGCCTTCATAATGGCCCAAACTGAAATTTTATTTCTTTTTTTTAATTGCTAGATGGTGCATGCACCCACCACATATCATGGAGACAGAGACAGAGGAAGAAAGCACATTCCAGTGGGGATAGTCACATCACAATCCCTCCTCCTCCATTTCTCCCTTTTGTTGGAATTTTGGACATGCATGCACATGTGCCTGGCATTTTTTCGAGCCATTGGGACTGGGACTCAAACAACAGTCAGCCATATGGAATTGAACTCCCTTAGCTAGCTACTAGGCTATGGGCCAACCCCCAACCCGAATGCTTAAAATTTGCTCTTCTCTTTTGTTCCTGGTCTTTCTGGCAAAATTACTCATCCAGTGACCTAAGCGAAACCTGTAAGGGCTCCCTGTCTCCCGCTGTGGCTCACAGGCTGAGCTGGGAGGTGCTAACCCTTCTCTACTCTCCCAGCTCTCACCCAGGTCTGCACCTTCTCCTGCACTTCTGGCCCAGCTGACTGGCCAGTCTTCCTCGTGCCACTCCTTCCCACCAACAGCTGCCAGAGAGATATTCACAGAGCCCACAGTCATTACCCACTGCCCACAGAAGCCAGCACTTAGGGTCTGCACGCCCAGTCCCAAACTTGCCTTCCACGTAGGTGCCTCATGGCCCAAGGGGCATCTCTTCACCTCACGTGAGACAGAACAGAGAGGCCCTTTCCTGGTTCTCCCTGGAGCCTCCGTTCTGACACATGAGCTTGTTCAGCCCGTTCCCCTTACATGAGATTTCCTCCCTGCTATCTTCCTGTGCCTGAATCCTATTTCCTGCAAGACCCAGCTTACATATTCCCTCATCTGAAACATTTCCTGATCCACTCAGCTCAAGGAAATCTTCCTCACTCTGTGAGGCTGACTATATGGGAAAGTTCCAGTTCACATCTAGAGACTACCTGAACACAGGGGCACATGTGCGCCCTTGATCTGGGGAGGAAGTACTGGGGGTGGATCGTGGTATCAAGACCCTGTCAGAAGTAGGGTGTGTGTGTGTGTGTGTGTGTGTGTGTTTGTGTGAGAGAGAGAGAGAGAGAGAGAGAGAAGGCATCTCTAATGTCCTTTCCCTCGTCCTTGAGCAGGTCTATCCCCAGGTCAGGTCTTCCTCACCAAAAGGAGGACCCTGGTGGTTGCAGAGGACTGAGGGCAGGACTGAAGGCTAGAGAGGTGTATGGTGGCCAAGCTTGGGTGCTCCACTTGAGTCCAGCATATGCACTGCGAGTGAGGGAGGGGTGCTGGGTCTTCTCACGGAAGGGGAAAAAGGGGGCTGCAGAGCCCACTACCTGTCCAGCAGGACCCAGGAGCAAAGGAGGAAGTAGAGCCCCGCCTGCAGGTGTGGGTGGGAAAACGCTCAGGAGCAGAGATGCCACCTTCGGGTAGGGTGGCACTTATCAGGTGGCACAGCTCTGGGGGGAATGGACCACTAGGAAGGACATTATAGAGTGCGGTCTGGACCCTCTCCAAGGATGCAGGAGGACGCTATCTTTTGGAGCATCTACCGCCTACAAGAGTGGAGTAGTGATAAAGCCACCCAGGTGGATAGGATCCACAGCCCAAAAGCTGAGCAGGAGGGAGGGAAGAACCAACCCTGGTTACAGGACAGGGACAGACACACATCTCAGGGCCCAGGAAGGGAAGGGAAGAGGGGAGACCTTCCCACAAAGTGCCTGCCTAGGCACGAGCCCCTAGCAAGGCCTGAGGAATGTTCCAGATGTCCAGCACCCTCAGTGGGAAGAAAGATAAAGGATATCCCTAAAAGGCTAAAAATCCCTGGGGCCCTGCTCTGTGGAAGCCACGAGAGGCGGCAGCTGGGGCTGGGCCGAGCAGAGGAGGGGCCACCAAGGGGAGAGGGTGACAGTGGCTTGGGGCTCAGGATCCAATTACACTGCTGTTTCCATACTTAGCCACCTGACAGCCGCTCTAGCCCTGCAGCCCCACAGAGCCCAAATTAACTCAAGGACAGCCAAGGGCAGCTCCCAGCTGTACATGCAATGGCTGAAGCCCCCTGCCTCATTCTGTCTCCGACACCCAAAGCGCTGGCTTGCTCTTCCTACGTCTGCTCGCCTGCCTGGGATGGTGCCTTTGCAGCCCCCTCAAGAGAGAGTCTTAAAAGACCTGAGACCAGATTGGACTTGGCCCCACAGTCCCGTGTGCAAAGACTGAGCTGGGCTGGGTGAAGATTGCCAGGTCATGGAAAGAAGCGGGGAATCCTGGGTTCCCAGGCGGGATCCCCAGGGCCCTCCCTGAAGCATCCCCAAGGGGATCCAGCCCCAGGAGTCCTAGGAACAAGAAAGGTGATAAAATGATCTGATGTCCCCTCCACAGCCTATAAATAGCCCCCATGCTGCAACCCGAGCCACCACTCCGCTACACAAAATGCTGAGATGTCAAAGGAAAGCCCAGCGTGCAGGGCCGAGCCCCCTTCCTGGCAAAAGCCCCTGCCCCAGCGGACTCTGCTCCGAAACAGGCCCCTTCCCTCCTGAAGTCCATGCCAGTACTATTCCAGCCCACTTACAACCCTCTTCCCAAGCCCAGCCCAAATGGACTCGCTCTATCCCAGTTCTCCAAGTGATCCCCAGCTTTGCCCGTGTCCCTGTCCTCAGTCATGCAAACCCACGTCTCCAGCAGGGATCAAGGCTGCTGCCCCATCTCCCAACAGGTGGGAGGGTCACTTGAATGACCTCTAATTCCAAGGTTGTATTATTTTGTCCACCTTGGAAGCTCCTCTAGTTTTGATTTTCAGGGTCCTCTTTCTCGGCATCTCCCGGTCAGGCTCCTCTCTGACCCGGCCCAGGCCTCAGCCAGTCTGCCCTCAGCCTATTCCACTTCCACTGCCTCTCCACGAGCTCCCTGCCCCAAGGCTCTCCAGCACCTAGCTTTCTCCACGGCCTTGGCCCCAGGAAGAAAGGTGATGAGTGAGACCAGCATGGAGCAGAGGTTTGCCATCGGCCTGACCCCCCCACCCCCACAGTAAACAGAAGACTTGGGGCATGCAGTGGGGCTCAGAAGAGGCCTGGCCCGAGCCATGTGGAGCATACCTGCTTGTCCCGAGAGCAGAAGCGAGGCCACAAAGCAACAGAGCAGGACCAGAGCCCTCATGGTGACTGCCAAGAGAACTCAGCTGCTCTGCGCCTCTATTTATACGGCTGCGGGTGGCAGGCAGCGGAGGGAGGGCCACACAGTCACTAGGGCAACTGGGCGGACGTGGACGTGAGGAAGAAGCCCAGACCCCGACAGGCTGCACAGAGGCTCAGGCTGCTGCTTCTGCTGCTATAGGCCCAGGGCTGGGCTCGCTCCCCTACCCACGGCAGCCCTGGGATCACGTGACATGGTCACATGATGGGGAAAACTGGAGATAAAGTGGGGCATCCCTTGAACTGAGGTTTAGGAGTTGGGAACCCTGTCTTCCCAGAACTTGCACTAACTTGACTGAAGTCTGAGGCAGGTCAAGGACCTCAAAACTCCTCTGTTCAAGGAAGAAGGTGCAAGGCAAATCAAGAGACCCAATGAGGTAGCCTGACTCGCGGTCTGGCAAATCGTCAGTTAAGGAAAACCTGCAACGTCTGACCTTCGAGGTCAATGGCCAGGAGCTTAACCTTCCTGGGCTTCTGGAAGAGTGCTGACCAGAGAGAACATGGGGCACTAAGAGACGTGGCTGAGGTTTGATGTAAGTTGGAGGGTGGAGGGATAGAGACCACAGGCATTCCAGAATGTCCGTTGCCTCTGCTAAGTGCTATTTGGTGCAATTTTTCTTTTAATATTTTGCTACAGGGTGCATGCCAGGACCAGCTCGGCATGAACACGTTTCTGAGTGAGGAAGGCTGTGGATTAGAAATAGACGCAATAACAAACACACACAGACACACAAGTATAGAAAAGAGAGGATCGGGTGGGCACAACTTTTCTGATGGAGAAACTGCGACCAGAACTCGCCTCAGGTTTGTTCTTTTAAAGGGCAGAGAATGGGGGAAGGGGAAATGGGATGTAAAAGGAATGGGGAAGAAGGAAGTGGAATGCAAAGAGAGTAAGGGAGGAGAAATCGGAATGCAAAGCCAGTTGTTCTTGGATGTAAATTGACTGAAGATGTGAAAGTGACAGGCGCTGTATAATTTCTCTGATCCTTTTGGGGGACAATCTGATAAACGCTTGTGACTTCCTTTAGCCTGATACTAGGCAGTATCGAGGTATTGGGTATCAACAATAACAGGAAGACAACCACTGACAGCAGGCAGGTACTGCTTTCACATGTAGGTGCTTCTCATAGCCCTGCTAGAGTAGCTTATGGAAGCATATCTGCATGTGTCTACAGGCTACATGCTTTAATCACGTTTTCAGATTGGCTGCTCTCCACAGGTGCAGGTACTTGCCAGAGAGAAACAAAGAGACGGAGGCAGAGGGAGAAAGCACCCTCTGATGGGGTGTGGTCATGACATATCCTTTCTCTTCCATTTCTCCATCCTGTTGAGACTTGGGCACACATACACACACACCCTGCCCCCTACTAGGGCAAGACAACCACATGGCTGACCACGTGGGATCCCTTCACCACCAGGCCATGGAGCCAGGTCCGATGCAATTTTCTTAAAGACACCTGTTGCCCCCAGAGCCAGTTGTATGAAGCAAGGAAAAGCAGACACTAACGTGTGAGAGAAGGCAGCATTTGACCATGGAGGGAAGAACTGACAGTAAATTAGGCATCTGTTACAGTCTAAGTGCTCCACATTATTATTATTTTTTTTTTAGTTTGCTACAGGGTGCATACTCTTGCTAGGGGGGAGGAGAGAGAGAAAGTGAGAAATCATGCCTCAGGGGAGCTGGCCATGCCCCCAATCCTTCCTCCTCCAGTCTCCTCTCAGGATTTTTGAGCATGCATGCAAACACATGCACCCAGTGTGAATTTCAAGCTGCCAGGTCCAGGACTCAAAACTGTCATGTTGGCCATGTAAGATCCAGCACCTTGGCCTCCACACCACCTGCTGGCCCTCTTTTGCCCATAAAAAATGTATTCTTGGGGGACCAGCAGTTAGTGTAATGGCTATGTTGCTGGACACCCACATGCCAGCAGTTCGAGTCCCGGACCCGGTGGCTTAAACTCACGCCAGGTGCATGTGCGTGCGTGCCCAAGATCCCGAGAGGAGAATGGAGGAGCAGGGATTGCAGCGTGGCCATCCCCCCTGGGGGGTAATTTCTCGCTTTCTGTCTCTCCGTCTCTCTCTGTCTGTTTGGCGAGCGCATGTGCCCTATAACAAAAACCTCTCCCCCCCAAAAAAAATGTATTCTTTTTTCTTTCTTTCATGAGAGACAAACACCCATATTCTTTGTTCTTTCTTTCATGAGAGACAAACACACACCCTTAACAAGGTCTTACACTATGATCCTCCCCCAGCCTCCCCAGTCAGCCATGATCATGGACATGTATGCATGTACAAATTTCCCCAGCAATCAAACCCCAATGGTTCATATGACTCCAGCATCAGAGTAGCTGCGCTGCACCGTCATGGCTGATCTTTTTGCCTTTTTGAAATCTATAGAGTATATACACTCACTAGACAGAAGAAATGGGAAAATGAGAAAGTACCCCCTGGGGGTTGGCTATGCTGCAATCCCCTCCTCCATTCTCCTCTTAGGATTTTGGCATGCACACACAGGTGCCCAGCATATTTTTCAAGCTGCTGTACCTGGGATTCAAATTGTAGTCAGCCATATAGGATCCAGAAGCCTTAATAACCACACCACCAGGTAGCCCTCTTCTGTCCATTTTTAATTCATTGTTTTCTTTTAATGTGTCTTTTCTTTGGAGCGGTTTTTGCTATAGGGCACGTGCGCTCACCAGACAGACAGAGACAGAGAGATAGAAAGCGAGAAATCACTCCCCAGGGGGGATGGCCACGCCGCAATCCCTTCTCCTCCATTCTCCTCTCGGGATCTTAGGCATGCACGCACACGCGCCCAGCGTGAGTTTAAGCCACGAGGTCCGGGACTCGAACCGCAGTCGACTACGTGGGAGTCCAGCAACATAGCCATTACGCTAACTGCCGGTCCCATTCTTTTAATGTGTCTTAAGACTTATCGTACACAGAGGATACAAATCCTCTATCAGGTATATAATGTGTGGATACATTCTCCTACTCTGTGGCCTATCTTTTCATCTATTTAAGCCCCTCTCAAAGATTAGAAGTTCTTTTTTTTTTTTTTTTTTTTTAAGAATTATTTTATTTGGGGGCCAGCAGCTAGTGTAATGGCTATGTCACTGGACTCCCATGTAGTCAACTGCGGTTCGAGTCCTGGACCCGGTGGCTTAAACTCACGCCAGGCACGTGTGTGTGTGTGCCCAAGATCCTGAGAGGAGAATGGAGGAAGAGGGATTGCAGTGTGGCCATCCACCCTGGGGGGTGACTTCTTGCTTTCTGTCTCTCTCTATCTCTCTGGAGAGCATATGTGCCCTGTAGCACAAACCTCTTATTTTGACCAGAGAGGGACAGAGAGAGAGAAAGTGAGAAAGCCAGTCGCCAGGACTGTGGTCAGCCATGTTAGAGTCCAGTGCCCTTATCCACCATGCCACCTGCCAGCCCCGAAAGATCATAAGTTCTTTATAAGGTGTTCTTTTACGAATTATGTCTTAAGATATCACACTTTATGAATCACACTTTTGGTGTCACTTTTTCCTTTTTTTTTTTTTTTTTTTTTTTTTTTTTTGCCTAACCTAAGGTCACAAAGATTTGTCTTCTGCTAGAATTATAATCATTTCAGGTTCTACATTTACACCTATGATACGCATTACACTCTTTTTTTTTTTTCCTTTGGAGAGATTTTTGCTATAGGGCATGTGTACTCGCCCTAAACAGAGACAGACAGAGACACAGAAAGCAAGAAATCACCCTCCAGAGGGGATGGCCACATCACAATCTCTTCTCCTCTATCCTCCTCTCGGGATTTTGGGCACACATGCACTCCATGCACCTAGTGTGAGTTTCAAGACTCCAGGTCTGAGACTTTAACTGTGGTTAGACATAAGGGAGTCCAGCAATGTAACCCTCATGCCATCTGCAGGTCCCTACACTTTTTTAAAATATGTTGCAAAAAAATGGACCAATTTTTTTTCTTTTTTTTTTTTGGAGAGGTTTTTGTTATAAGGCGCGTGCGCTCACCAGAAAGACAAAGAGAGACAGAGAGACAAAAAGAAATCACCCCCCAGGGAGGATGGCCACGCCTCAATCCCTTCTCTTCCATTCTCCTCTTGGGATCTTGGGCAAGCGCGCCTGGCGTGAGTTTAAGCCACCGGGTCCAGGACTTGAACCGCAGTCGACTACATGGAGTCCAGCGACATAGCTAGTGCACCAACTGCTGGTCCAAAAAATGGACCAATTTTTTAAAAGAATTATTATTTTTTTTTTTATTTTTGTTATACGGCATATGAGCTCACCAAAGAGAGGGAAATTAAGAAAGCAAGCCGCCAGGTCCAGGACTTAAACTGTGGTTGGCCATGAGAGAGTCCAACACAACCACCACACTATCTGCTGGCCCCCAAAGTTCACATTTTTACATACAAGGTTCAATTGTTCCATTTGTTGGACAAACAGTTCATTTGTTGAAGACTATCCTTGGGGCCAGCAAGTGACATAGTGGTTAAGGTATTGTATTCCCACATGGCCAACTGCAATTTGAGTCCCGGACCTGACAGCTTGAAATTTATGCCGGGCACGTGTGCATGCGAGTGTGTGCCTAAAATCCTGAGAATGGAGAAGGGATTGTGGTGTGGCCATCCCCTCTGGGGGATGACTTCTCACTTAATCTCTCTCAGGTGAACCCATGTGCCCTATAGCAACACTCAAAAAAAAAAAAAAGACTATCCTTCTTTCTCTAAATTGACCTTCTATCTTTTTTAAAAATCAACTGACCATATACATATGGCTATTTCTGGACCAGGTTCTGTCCCAGCACACACACACACACCGATCTATGTCTTTTTTTCACTAATACCACTTTGATTACTGTGGGTTCCTAGTAAGTCTTGAAACCAGGCGGCATAAATCCTCCAACTTTGTTCTTCTTTTTCAAAATCCCAGACAGACAAAATTCTAGTTTCTTGGGTTAGCTCATGGCGTGGTGGTTAAGGCAGCCAGATCCCACTATGCAGTTCAAGTCAGCTTGAAAAATATGCAGGCCTGTACCCATGACACCTGGGGTCATCTTGATAGCTGTGTTCACCTCACTCCATTTATGCACTCGGTCAAACTTCCAGTCCAGGATAAAATCCTCATTATCTGTCACCAAAGGACCTGCCTTGTTGATGGCCATTCGAAGTTCAACCACACCTCCAAACTTCTTGGTCACAGCTGGGGCTCACTGGGACAAAGGCCATTGGGATGACCTCGATGGGGACTCCCTTGTGCCACTGATCCCCAAGGTTCTTTGAATCTTTCCTGAAATCAGCAATCATGATGAAGTGACTAGCATAGCCAGCCACAATCTTCTGGGTGAGGCAGCCTCCACAGCCCTTGATGAGATTGAGATCGATGGAGAGGTCAATCTCTGGATGGCGATCCAGGTCACTGAAGGTTAAGCCATACTGCAGGATGAGCTGCCAGGCCTGAAAGGAAGTGGGGATACACAGGAGGTTCAGGTTCTCGTTTCACTCTTTCAGCTATTTGCTGTACAGCATGGACAACTGCAGAACCACTTCCAATTCTCAGTGCTTGGTTATTCTTCACATGGTTTTCCACAGCCACACGGCCCCCCAGCCTCTAAACCTTTTCTGCCTTAAACATTGTGGAGGAGCCCAGGCAAATGCTGTTGGACCCCCCAGTACTTGTGCTGCCAGTAAAGCCTCAGGTCCCAGTCTGTGCACGCCATGGCAGCTGCACGTGGGAGCCCAGGAAGCCCCGCTGTTCTGGCCTCCACTCGAGGCTGCGCCCCCCCGGCCCTCCTGGGCAGGGAGGCCAGGACCTGCCCGTAGAGGGTGCTGAAGGGCCTGGAGCGCTGCATCCCAACACCTCACTCCAGCCTCTGCCAAAGTCCCGCCCTGCAAAATTCATTCTTAAAAAAAAAAGTCTAGGGACCAGCAGTTAGCGTAATGGCTATATTGCTGGACTCCCATGTAGTCGACCGCAGTTCGAGTACCAGACCTGGTGGCTTAAACTCATGCCGGGCACGTGTGCATGCGTGCCCAAGATCCTGAGAGGAGAATGGAGGAGAAGGGATTATGGTGTGGCCATTCCCCCCAGGTGGTGATTTCTCGCTTTCTGTCTCTCTGTTTCTCTTTCTGGTGAGCGCACACGCCCTATAACAAAAACCTCTCAAAAAAAAAAGAAAGAAAGAAAGAAAGAAAGAAAGAAAGAAAGAAAGAAAGAAAGAAAGAAAGAAAGAAAGAAAATATCTAGTTTTTCTACTCTTCCATACAAATTTTAGAATAGCCTGTCTTTATAAAAAATACCCCCTTGGATTTTAATTGAGATTACAGTGAAACTATAGTGAACTAACAAGTTACCAACTGTAATGATTAATTTGATGCGTCAACTTGGCTAGGTTATGGTGCCAAGTGTTTAGTCGAACATCAGACTGTAAGTGGCTGTGAATTTTAATATTTAAAACAGCAAAATTTGGGGTCCAGCAGGTGGAGTGAAGGCTAAACAACTGGGTCCCACATGGACTGTGTGGTTTGGGTCTGGGACCCTGGTGGCTTGAAAATCATGCCAGGCATGTGTGCTTGTGTGCCCCAAATCCCAAGAGGGCAATGAAGAAGAAACTGGTGTGGTCATTCCCTGTGCTTTCTCACCTTCCCTTTGTCTCTCTCTGGTGAATGCATTCATTCTCTGACAAAAAAATTTATTTTTAATTTTTTAACAAATTATATTTTTCTTTAAAAAAAAAAAAAAAGTCAGCTAGGTGGTATGGTGGTTAAGGCAGTTGGATCCCATATGGCTAACTACACAGTTCAAGTCCTGGACCTGGTGGCTTGAGAAACACTCCAGGTGCATGTGCATGATTGCCTAAAATCCTCAGAGAATGGAGAAGGGACTGCAGCATGGTCATTTCCCCTGGGAGTGCTTTCTCACATTCCCTCTCTCTTGCTGTTTCTCTCTAGTGGGCAAACGTACCCTAAAGCAGTTTGTTTGTTTGTTTGTTTGTTTGTTTTTTTGGAGAGATTTTTGCAATAGGGCGCATGCGCTCGCCAGACAGAGAGAGACATTAGAGACAAAGAGAGAAATCACCCCCCAGGGGGGATGGTCACACCGCAATCCCTTTCTCCTCCATTCTCCTCTCGGGATCTTGGGCACGCACGCACACGTGCCCGGCGTTGAGTTTTAAGCCACCAGGTCCGGGACGCAAACCGCAGTCGACTACGTGGGAGTCCAGCGACATAGCCATTGCGCTACCTGCTGGTTCCCAAGCAGTTTTTTTTCATTGTCACTATTTATTTTTTTGAAGTTGCTCAGAGAGAGACAGAGAGAGAGAAGGAAAGTGAGAAAGAAAGCTGCCAGGTCCGGGACTCCTATCACAGTCAGCCACATGCGAGTCTAGCCATCTTAACCACTGCTCCATCTGCTGATCGCAACCCTATAGAGAATTAAGGGGGAGGGGGGGAAAGATAGTTCCAGAGATGAATTGTGGTGATAATTACACAACATTGTAGATGTACTTAATGCCATTGTATATTTAAAAAATGATCAAACTTGAGACCAGCAGTTAGCGTAATGGCTATGTCACTGGACTCACACGTAGTCGACCGCGGTTCGAGTCCCGGACCCGGTGACTTAAACTCACGCCAGGCGCGTGTGCGTGCGTGCCCAAGATCCCAAGAGGAGAATGGAGGAGAAGGGACTGCAGCGTGGCCATCCCCCCTGGGGGGTGATTTCTCGCTTTCTATCTCTCTGTCTCTCTCTGTCTGTCTGGCGAGCGCACACACCCTATAGCAAAACCTCTCCAAAAAAAAAAAAAAAAAAGATCAAACTGGTAAACTTTATGTCAAATAATTATTTTACAATTTTTTTAAGGAAAAAGGTACCCTGTAAAACAAGAAACTAAATAGGAAGACAGATTCAATTGAAAATAAATTCTTGGAGGGAAGCAGCAGGTGGCACAGTGGTTAGGGTGCTGGACTCCCACTTGGCCAACTACGGTTCAGGTCCTGGATCTGACAGTTTGCTTTTTCATTTTCCGTGTCTCTCTCTGGCCAAATTAATAATAATTAATTAAAAATAAATAAGTTTAAAAAAAAAAGCAAAAGGAAAGAAACTCTTAGGGCCAGCAGGTGGTATGATGGTTAAGGTGCTGGACTTGTTACAGAACTCAAATCAGGTCCCCTCGCCCAACCGCTATAAAACCAAGCCATAGGCACATGGTGTGATGAAGGAAAGTACAGCTTTACTGCAAAGCGCAAAGCAAGGAGAGCAGGCAGCTCATGCTGAAAAGACCCGTCTCCCCGAGATGTTCACCACATGCGTTTTTTTTTTGTTTTTTGTTTTTTGTTTTTTTGAGAGGTTTTCGCTATAGGACGCGTGCACTCACCAGACAGACAGAGAGAGACATAGACACAGAAAGCGAGAAATCACCCCCCAGGGGGGATGGTCACGCTGCAATCCCTTCTCCTCCATTCTCCTCTCGGGATCTTGGGCACGCACGCACACGTGCCCGGCGTGAGTTTTAAGCCACCGGGTCCAGGACGCGAACCGCGATCGACTATGTGGGAGTCCAGCGACATAGCCATTACGCTAACTGCTGGTTCCCGAGACCACTGCCACTCCTAAACTTGGCCTTTGTGGTGCAAAAGCAGTCATACTTAATCAATGCAATCAGAAAAGGGAATAATGTAAGACATATTCAAATAGACAAAGAAGAGTTGAAGCTATATCTATTTGCAGATGATGTGATGACAACCCAAAGGTTTCCATGAAAAAACTTCTCAAATAAATGAATACAGTAAAATGGCAGGATACAAAATCAACATCCAAAAATCTATAGCATTTCTATATACGAACAAGTTGAATGAAGGAGAGCTGAAAAACGAATCCCTTTTACCATCACCACAAAATGTATAAGATACCTAGGGATAAACCTAACTAAGGAAGTCAAAGACCTTTACAAAAAACACTATGAAAATCTTAAAAAAGATATTGAAAAGGATATGAAAAAGTGGAAGGATATCCCATGTTCCTAGATTGGAAGAATTAACATAATCAAAATGGCAATTCTACCCAAATTAATCTACGTATTTAACACAATTCCAACCAAAATACCAGAGATATTCTTCACAGATCTAGAAAAGACAATCATAGAATTTATCTGGAATTATAAAAGACCTTGTACTGCCAAAGCAATCCTGCACAAGAAGAATGGAGTAGGTGGCATATCACTCCCTGACCCCAAAACAGACTATAAAGCTGTGATAATCCAATCAGCAGGGTATTGGCACAAAAACAGACAAGTGGACCAATGGAATAGAATAGAGACCCCAGAAATAAACCCCAAGGCTTACAGCCAACTGATTTTTGACAAAGGATACCAGTCAATCCATTGGGAAAAGGAAAACCTTTTTAGCAAATGGTGCTAGAAAAACTGGGTATCTACCTGCAGAAAGATGAAACTGAATCCCCATCTTTCACCATTAACAAAAATCAACTCAAAATGGATCAAGGATCTGAACCTAAGACCTCAAACTATAAAAATACCAGTGGAAAATACTGGGAAACTCTGGGAGACATTGCAGTAGGCAAAGACTTCTTATATAAGATTCTCAAAGCACAGGCAATAGTCCCTAAAACAGACAACTAGGACTATCAGATTAAGAAGTTTCTGCAATGCACTAGGAACATCAGTGCAAGCACACTTCCCAACTGAGATGTTTAAGATAGTCTCTATTTTGACGTCATATAGGACAAACTCTGATTCCACAATAGCTGATGAGGGGACATGGACTTTGGAGGACAGAAAAATGGTCCAGATTGTTCTTACAAAAACAAAGAGAGATGCAGCAAATTGTTGGACTTCTTTACTAGAATCTGAATATGCAGCTGATCCATGGGTACAAGATCAAAGGCAGAGAAAGCTGACATTAGAGAGATTCCAGAAAGAAAATCCTGGTTTTGACTTCAGTGGAGCAGAAATCTCAGGAAACTACACTAAAGGTGGACCAGATTTCTCAAACCTTGAGAAATAACTGCTGTTTTTTTTTGTTTGTTTGTTTCTGCATTTCTTGGATTCTAGCAGAAGTTGCCAGCTTAATCAAAGGAACAGATATGTGGTAGAAGAAAATGTGGATGCCTTTAGTTAACAAATTGCAGAATATATTTAAGTGTGGTTCTAAAAACTGTATTCAAATATGATTTACATAGGAAACATACTATGGGGACTATTCTCTGGATATATGGTGACCTTTTTTTGAACTTATTTTTGCTCAGCATGAAGTTTTATATGCTGCGGTTTACTAATTTCATATTTAACCATATTTTTAATACAAAAAAACATTAGAGTGTAGATCATGTGGAATGAAAGGGTGCCTTCAGGAAAAAATAAGTTTTTCTTTTGATAAGTGTATTGTGGGAATAATGTTCAATAAACTTTTCTAAATAGCAATTATGTACCCCTTTATCTATACCAATGTGCACAAAGAAGTTATAATGACAAAATTTTTACGAAAGGAAAATTCCACAAAGGTATTCTGACTAATTCAATTTTAAGAGTTAATAAAAATTTTGTAATTGTTAAAAAAAAAAAAAAGAAGAAGTTTCTGCACAGCAAAGGACACAGTAACAAGTATGATTCGCCAGCCCTCAGAATAGGAGAATATTTTTGCTGTTTGTTTTTTTTTTAAGAGGTTTTTGCTACAGAGCACATGCGCTTGCCAGACAGACAGAGAGACAGAAAGCGAGAAATCACCCCCCCAGGGGGGATGGCCACGCTGCAATCCCTTCTCCTCCATTCTCCTCTTGGGATCTTTGGCACGCACGCACACACGCCTGGCATAAGTTTTAAGCCACCAGGTCTGGGACACAAATCACGGTCAACTACATGGTAGTCCAGCGACATAGCCATTACGCTAACTGCTGGTCCAAGGAGAATAATTTTGTCAAATATGCTTCAGACAAGGGACTGATCACCAGAATACACAGGGAACGCAAGCAGCTCACCTGGGGGAAAAAAATGATTAAACCCAATTAAAAGATGGGAAAATGAGCTGAACAAAAATCGAAGACATATGAACAGCCAAAAAGCACATGAGGAAGTGCTCAACATCCCTTGTCATAAGAGAGATGCAGATTAAAACCACAGTGAGATACCACCTAACCCCTATCAGAATGGCAAAGATTAAAAATAGAAAAAGTGTTAAGTGTTGGTAGGGAACTCTCCTACACTGTGGGAGATGTAAACTGGTTCAGCCACTGTGGAAACAATATAGAGGTTCCTCAAAGATCTACAAATAAAACTACCATTTAATCCAGCAATCCCACTTCTGGGTATCTACCCAAAGGACAGGAGAATGCTCAGTTGGAAAAACGTTTGCACATCAATGTTTATTGCAGCCTTATTCATGATCACTAAGACATGGAACCAACCCAAATGTCCACAAACAGGTGAATGGATGGAAAAAGTGTGGCACATATACTCCATGGAATACCACTCAGCTGTAAAAAACAAGATCGTGGCATTCGATAGGAAGTGGTCAAATATGGAGGATCTATGGCTAAGTGAATCAAGTCAGGATATGAAAGAAAGATATTTTATGTATCTATGTAATATATACTGACTATCCACACTTTATGGTAGAGACTGAAATATTGGAGGGCCTAAAAGCAGTGAAAATAGTTATGGATGCTGAAGACAGTGTGGAATGGGGCAGGGGGAGAAGGAAAGAGTATAGAGGAGAGCAAGAGAACAAATAGAGAGGCATGACATTAGTGGGACACAAAAATGGTTTATTACCTGTTGATGATGATAACATATATAGTATTTTCAACTGGATTAGTCTGAGAAGTATTTCATGTTGAATAAATTCTTTATATAAGCCAAATGATATATAGTGACTGGATGTTTAAAATAATAACAACAATAATCTGAAAAAAGTCATAGATGATAAAAATGGATACAAATATATCCCAATAAAACTTTATTTTAAAAAAATAGACAGGAGGCCAGGTTCAGGCTGTAGTTTGCAGATTCCTGTTCAGATTCTATATAAATCATTTGAGGGACCAGCAGTTACGTAATGGCTATGTCGCTGAACTCCTATGTAGTCGACCATGGTTTGAGTCCAGGACCCGGTGGCTTGAACTCACACTGGGCACATGTGCGTGTGTGCCCAAGATCCCGAGAGAAGGGATTGCAGTGTGGCCATCCCCCCTGGGGTGGGGGGTGATTTCTTGCTTTCTGTCTCTCTGGTGAGCGCACACACCCTATAGCAAAAACCTCTCCAAAAAAAAAGAAATCATTTGGTCAGGGGCAAGTGGCGTGATGGTTGAGGGCACTAGATTCCCACATGGCCAGCTGTGGTTTGAGTCCTGGATTTGGTGGCTTGCTTTCTTGCTTTCTCTATCTCCCCCTCTCACTCCTTCCCTCTCTGGTGAAATTGAACTAACTAAACAAACAGTTAAATAAAATAATTCTTTTTTTTTTTTTTTTTTTGGAGAGGTTTTCGCTATAGGGCGCGTGCGCTCGCCAGACAGACAGAGAGAGACAGAGAGATAGAAAGCGAGAAATCACCCCCCAGGGGGGATGGTCACGCCGCAATCCCTTCTCCTCCATTCTCCTCTCGGGATCTTGGGCACATACGCACACGCGCCCAGCGTGAGTTCTAAGCCACCGGGTCCGGGACGCGAACCGCGGTCGACTACGTGGGAGTCCAGCGACATAGCCATTACGCTAACTGCTGGTTCCCAAAATAATTCTTTTAAAAAAATCATTTGGTCAATTACTATATAAAGCAGAACATCCTTTGGTAAGGTAAAGGATAGCCAATAAGAGTGCTTTACAGCACTTCCTATGGCTGCTTCAAGTAAGGGTTAAGAACCTAGAAGTGGGGACCAGCAGTTAGCGTAATGGCTATGTCGCTGAACTCCCATGTAGTCGACCAAGGTTCGTGTCCTGGACCCAGTGGCTTACAACTCACGCCTGTGCGTGCGTGCCCAAAATCCCGAGAGGAGAATGGAGGAGAAGGGATTGCGGTGTGGCCATCCCCCCTGGGAGGTGATTTCTAGCTTTCTTTCTGTCTCTGTCTGTCTGGAGAGCGCACGCACCCTATAGCAAAAACCTCTCAAAAAAAAAAGAAAAAAAAAAAAAAGAAACTAGAAGTTTAGAAGATAGAGCAGTGTCAGGAGAACCAGGGGGCAGGTTTGTGGCAAGAACTACTGTGGATCTGAGTCTGGGAGCCATCCCTTCTAGGGACATGTGGGAGGAATTTCTAGAAGGGGAGAGAATTATGTACATTTCTGAAAAATTTTATCCTATACAATGAGAAAAGGTACACAGCCCTGGCAGGTCAGGCGGCCAGATGGGGGTGTAGCTGACAGATGCAAAAGTCCATGAAGCTGACTCCCATGAGAAAGTTCCCAGTCCACACCTGCAGAACTCGCAGTACTCTGGGCATGTGTGTGTCTGTGACCTGCGCTGGCTGAGGATGGGGTGGACTACAGCATCAGGACCCTGTTGGAGGTGCTGTTCCTGTCTCTCTTGCTCAAGGAAGAGATAAACGTACCAAAAAAAAACTGAAAAAGAATTTGCAAGTCAACGTCATGGTCATGAATGTTTACTTGGAGGACCTGACAGCTCTGTTGTCTCAAGAATGTTCCCTTGGAAATTATTGGCTATGTATTTTAAAAGGACCCAAATTTCTTTTTTTAAAAAAGATTTTATTTAACTTTATTTATTTTAATTTGAGGGACAGAGTGAGAAAGAGAGGGGGAGAGAGGAAAAAAGAGAGAGGAAAAAAAAATGAGAAAGCAAGCTGCCAGATCCGGAACTTGAACCGTGGTCAGACATGTGGAAGTCCAGCACTCTCAACCTCTACACCACCTGCTGGCCCCAAGGACCCAAATTTCTACCCAATGTAGGAATCCCTTCCATGACAACTCTGACAAATATTCATCCAGCCTGTTTGCACACCCCAGTGACAAGGAGCCCATTACCAGAGAGCAATAGCTCTGCCCTAAAAGCAGCCAAACTGCTTCAGATCTGCTCATTTGCCATCTCAACTTTCAACTGGAAGCCAGGAGCACACACAAGGATCCCATGGAGAATGCCTGTCCCCTGACCACAAGCAAGCTGCCCCTAACTAACCCTCAGCGCCTGTCCGGCCTCACTGGCTTTCCTTCTTCCACAAGAGAACAGCAGATTCTTATTAATTCTCTTTGCAACCAGAGTTTTCAGAGCACTGTCTTTAACTCCCATAGGGCAGGAGGTAACAGGAGAGGTACAAATATCAGCAGACAAATCTGTGATATGTGTAGGACCTACAACCTTCTAGAATCCCTTGTCCATTTTCCTATTTAATTTAATCCTGAGGCTGTTCACCAAGACAGGCCATACCCCAGGGGAACCTGACTTGGGCCCCCTAATTCAGGATACGTTGCAGCTGTCACCTTGAGCTCTTTTTTCAACACTAGGGGCGTGGTGGGAGAGAGCCGGTTTGGGGAGCTCATTCCTTCCTACAGCTGCTGGGTTTAGGGCTCCTTCTGCCCACAGCCCCCAATTCTACCCTCTTCTCTTGGTCACCACGTGTTCTTGTCAATCACCAGAAGAAACTTGCAACTCAGCAGGGCAAGAAAAGAGAGGAGACCAGGGCAGAGGATGGTGCTAACCCCACCGTCACCCCAGAATTTGAAGCACCAGGGAGGATAAGCAAAACTCCAAAGAGTGAAAAAGACAAACATTACAAGACCAGCAGCATCAAGGAAGGCACAAAGGCAGCTATATAAAGAAGGCACAGCAAGATGGGCTCCATGGACCAGGTGGAACGAGAGCCGCAAAACCTGAGGCTAAGGACAGTGTGGCCAGCCAGTTCCAAGAGGCTGCTCGAGGATTTGCATGTGCTTTACATACTGGTCTGGGGCCAGTTAGTCAACCACTAAGGAGGCCAAGGGCACAGGAAGGGCCCCCTCTTGCACTAGACAGCCCTTCAAGCATCTGACAGAGCTGGGGGCGTTGCCCTGCTGTACGGCCCAAGATGCCCCCAAATCACAGTGCAAAAGGCCTGTTTATTATAACCCACATTGTACCAGCAACGTTTAACAATGGTTCCCAAGAATTCAAAACATACTGCAAAGCATGAACTGAAAATAGTGATAGAAGAAAAACAGAAGTCACACAAATTGAAGCCATTAGCAAGGCTAACAGAAAGAAAGAAAGAAAGTGTGCCCACACATGTGTGTAACTTGACCACCTGCCCAATTCACAGTGTCCTTAAAATAAGAGCAAACCAAATGGTTGGGAGAAGTGAAATTATTTCTGCTACTGAGACTCGACAAGAATTTCTTCTAAGAATCCTCATAAAGAGAATATAGTGTAACATAAGGATCCCTGAGAACATTCTTAGAGACACATTTCCCATGAAATGTATCCCTAATGTAGATCCTTAAAATAGGGCAGGGGAGGGTATGAGGAACCAAGAATGCCCAGCCGTCCTCCCAAAGAAACAACCACCAAAGAGGGTGGATGACACATTCTCAGATGTCACGTTGAGCAAGAGCAGGCAGACAAGAGAACATACACTGTATAATGTACACGAAAATTCTAAGATAAGCAAAACTAGTCAATAGTGAAACTTAAAACCATGAGGATTCCACTACACCCCTACCAAAATGTCTAAAATGGTGATGTAAGGTCTAGGGGAAGGGAAAAGAAACATGGTGGAAACATTCCCGTCAGCAGGAAATTTCCTGTTTTCCGCATCTGGCCCGCCATCACCAACGGACTTCAGCATTTGGCATTCGCCAAAGTTGAACAGAAACAGTGAACTTCACTGGCCAGACAAGGACCCGTGGCGACCACCTATTGGACAATGGCCCTTTAAGAACGAGCAGCAACCATCAGTGCGACTCCCTCGGCCCACGTCACCCGAGAGCTTTTGCAGAATAAATGATATTGGTTTTATTAAACCCCATGGCCTGACTCTAGTATTTTCGTCTTTACCACTTCTGACTCCGCCGCTCCCAAATCAAACCTAACATCTGGTACCGAAACCTGGGAGGGGCTGGATGCCTCTCGGTTAGAGCTCCTCCATCAGACCTCTCACGCGGTCATCCGGCTGGGAAGGTAAGCAAGCCCAACCCCGTTTTAAGGACCTCTGGAGTTTTCCTGTCTGTAGTCACGGCCATGCCAGGAACACTCCCCATCCATTCCCCAGGGGTACCCTAAAGATCGTCTCATCTCAGGGCTAACTGGAGGACACTTTCCTTTACCCTCCTCCATTCTGGGTGCCCCAGGGGTACCCTAAGGATCGTCTTGTCTCTGGGACGCCTGGTCGACACTTTCCTTCATCCTCCTACCCATGGAGAGATTTTACCCAAGAGGGACGTCTCTCAGCTCATTCTCTCTACCCAAGGTCTAATCTGTCATGGGGTCTGCTACCTCCAAACTTGATCCAAAACCAGCTTTAGAGTGTGTCCTCCGTAATCAAAATGCCGCCTGGTCTTCCTGTAGACCATGGCTTGGCCCAAATATTTACTAAACAATGAAACAATCTGGCCACCTGAGGACACTTTCAATTTCAACGTCTTGACCCGATCTTACCAATTTTTGTCAGAGTAAGAACTAACGGACGGAAATCCCGTATGTCCAGGTTTTTTGGTATCTGCACTCTCCCTCCCAGATTTTGCTCGCTAGGCGGGCGCTCCTGGCCTCTCCAAGGAAACTTCTGAACTCCCTGAATCCTCTGCTCTTCACTGTTCCCTGGAATCTCACTCTTCTCTGCTGAGACCCTGTCCTAACCCCCCATTAAACTTTCCTAAACCCTCTGTCCTCCCACCTGCCTACCCTGAAAATCCTCCCCACTCCCCTCGACCAACAATCCCTCTATCCTCCCCCACTGCTGGCCAAACATGCTCGAATGACCCACTTCCACCCCAGGTCATGGCTCCCCTACAGGAGGTGGCAGGGGCTGAGGGAGTCATTCAAGTCCATGTTCCTTTTTCCCTTGCAGATCTGTCCCTCATTAAAAAGGACTAGAGGGGGGACCAGCAGTTAGCGTAATAGCTATGCCGCTGGACTCCCATGTAGTCGACCTCGGTTTGAGTCTCAGACTCAGCAGCTTAAACACGCTGAGCACGTGCGCGTGCGTGCCCAAGATCCCGAGAGAAGAATGGAGAAGGGATTGTGGCGTGGCCACCCCCCTCCCCCGGGGGATGATTTCTCGCTTTCTGTCTCTCTCTGGCAAGCGCACGTGCCCTATAGCAAAAACCTCTCAAAAAAAAAAAAAAAAAAAAAAAGGACTAGAGGGCCCCAAATCGACACCCCTTAACAGCCGAAAGCAGTCAGAGCCGTCATCACCCCTCATCCTTTTAAGGCTGGAATGTAAGGTCTCGGGGAAGGGAAGAGAAACATGGTGGAAACATTTCCCAACAGGAACTTTCGTAAGTTTTTTAAAAAGGAGCTGCATCTGGCTCGCCATCACCAACTGACTTTCCCGCCCTTCAGCATTTGAGACACTGCATCAGCCAAAACTGAACAGAAACAGCAAGTTAACTCCTGGTATTGGCCAGATAAGGACCCATGGCAAGCACCCATCGAACAATGGCCCTTTTTGGTGGGGGAAAAAGGAGCAGCATCGGGAACCAGCAGTTAGTGTAATGGCTATGTCGCTGGACTCCCACGTAGTCAACCGCAGCTTACGTCTCGGACCCGGTGGCTTAAAACTCACGCCTTAAAACTCACGGGCGTGTGTGCGTGCGTGCCCAAGATCCCGAGAGAGAATGGAGGAGAAGGGATTGCGGAGTGGCCATCCCCCCGGGGGGTGATTTCTCGCTTTCTGTCTCTATGTCTGGCGAGCACACGAGCCCTATAGCGAAAACCTCTCCAAAAAAAAGGGCTCTGGAAAACAGATGTTAGGTAGGGGTAACACAATTGGACCCACATAAGAGACCAGCAGCTAGTGTAATGGCTGGTTAGATCCCTGGACTCCCACTAGTCAACCGCAGCCCCAGACCCAAGGGTTTACAACTCAAACCAGGCGCATATGCCTGAGTGCCCAAAATCTGGAGAAGAAAATGGAGAAGGGCTTGCGGAGTGTCCTTTCCCCAGTGGGGGTGATTTCTCACTCTCCCTCTCTCTCCCAAGCGCGCACAGAAAAATAAATAACCAGGGGGGCCAACAGGTAACACGGAGGCGAAAGCAGCTGGATCCCACATGGCCAACTTGGCGGTTTAAGTCCCGCGCTAGGCGGCTTGAAAACCACGCCAGACGCCGGGGGGGGTGCCCAGAACCCCCAGAGCGGGGTGGAGAGGGGACTGGGGCTTTCTCACTACCCGCTCCGCGCCCCGTGTCTCTCCGGCGAGCACACGCGCCCCACAGCCGACTTAAAACAAAAAACAAAAAACAGGCTCCGTTGAACGCTGGTTCGATCCCTTCACTCCTACCCGCCGCCTCAAGTCCCATGTTCCCCCGCGTGCCGCCCGGCCGGGGGCCCGAGGAAAAGGGACGCGCTGTGTCGAGCTCACGCTCACCACACAGGCTGAAAGGACGTGGGCCGAGAAGCTGTGGTCAGAAGCTAAACGTAATAAGAAAACTTGTGTCACCTGCCTCCCGACTTTTCCACTGCGGCTTCCAGAACCGCTGAAGCCACATGTGTAGAGAGCAGGCTCCACCCACAGCTGTGGCCACCCGGTCTTAGCCGCACACTGACGACGTCGGCGGCGTCAGCGTCGTCTGCGCGCGGGGCGTGCGTGAGAGCGCGAGCGCCCGGCGTGGGGTGTGGCCGGGGACGGGGCCTACAAGTGCGCTGGCGGGAGCGCGAACACGGCCCGAAGCACCAGGAGCATGCGCGCCGATGAGGGGGCGGGGCAATTACGGGAAGGGGCGGGGCCCCAGCCTCGCCCTGACTTCCGATGCCTTCTGATGGGACCGCCCATTATAGCAGGGCGCGCGGCGGCAGAGCAAGGGAGGGGAAATTTTCCCCGCCCCCGCCCCCATCCCGCCCTCTGGCCTATAAGAACTAAGCAGTCCTGTAGGGACGGAAAGGAGGCGGGGCCTCCGCCGTCCAGGGGGCCGGGCGTCCTGAGCCAACAGCGCCCTCTGTTGACCTTATGGGGAGCTACAGGGAACCCATCGGGTCTGCAGCCTCAAACCTGGCCAAAAGGGGTCGTTGTACTATTTTGGAAGGGGCGTCTCCGCTCAAACCGTAGCTTAAGCCCTTCGCCCAAGAGGTGCATTTAATTTATGTAAACTTAGCTGGATAAATGAGAGACACTTGACTCAAAAGTTTACATGCTGGGTAACTACATTTATAGGAATTTCTGGACAAGGCAAGATCTATGCCAACAAAAGAGAGCAGTTGTGCCACAGCTGGATTGGCTGTGACAGGACACTGCGGAAACATGGGGCATGAGGGAACTCCTTCACGTCTTGATTGTGTGTGGGTGGTTACACAACACTACCTATTTGTCAAAACCTACAGAACCAAAAACAATGTAATTACATTAATTTTTTTAAATATGCTAAAATCGGAAAGTAGATTGGTGCGTGCCAGGACTGAGGAGGGAGAATGGGTAGTACCTACTTAATAGCAAGAGTTCATTTGGAGTGATGGCAATGTTTTGGATCAGGTGGCCTGTGCCACACTGGATGGGCTAAGTGCCCCTGAATTGTTCACTTTAAATGGCAAACTTAATGTTAGGTGAATTTTGCCAAAAAAAAAAAAAAAAAACGGGGCCATCAGGTGGCATTGTGGTTGGGGTGCTGGACTCACTCCCACATGGTCGACATGGTTCCAGTCCTGGACCTGGAGGCTTGCTTTCTCGCTTCTCCTCTGTCTCTCTGGTCAAGTTAAAGTAATAATGATGGGGACCAGCAAATGGCATAATGGTTACATCTCTAGACTCCCACTTAGTCAACCACGGTTTGAGTCCCAGATCTGTTTGCTTAAACTCACACCAGGCATGTGTGCGTGGGTGCCCAAAATCCCAAGAGGAGAACAGAGAAGGGATTGTGACATGGTCACCCCCCTTAGGAAGTGATTTTCTTTTTTCTTTTCTTTTTTTTTTTTTTTTTTTTTTTTTTTTTGAGAGTATTTTTTGCTATAGGGCGTGTGCACTTGCCAGAAAGACAGAGAGACAGAAAGACAAAAAGCAAGAAACCACCCTGCAGGGGGGATGGCCATGCTCCAATCCCTTCTCCTCCATTCTCTTCTAGGGATCTTTGGGCATGCACGCACACACACCCAGCGTGAGTTTAAGCTGCCGGGTCTGGGACTCGAACCACAGTCGACCACATGGGAGTCCAGTGACATAGCCATTACACTAACGCTGATCCCAGGAAGTGATTTCTTGCTTTCTGTCTGTCTCTCTGGTGAGTGCACAAGCCTTATAGCAAAAATCTCTCATAAAATAAAAAATGAAAACTTAGAAAAATAATAATGATGATAGACTTAAATAATTCTAAAAAAAAAACAACCCTACAGACCCCTGCGTTTGTATTCAGTGAGCTCAGGTCCAGAGGCCTCATGGAGATAGATGCACTGGCCCCTCTGCACTGGTCTTAGTTCCCATGCGCCTGCCAGTGCCAGCACCAGGAGCACCAGGAGCAGCCTGGGGCCTCGCAAAGAGATCTCTGGTCATGGAGGATTAAGGGACTTAAAGAGCACCCCCTCCTCAATAAGATATAATGCCCTTGGGCCAGCAGGTGGCATGGTGGTTACAGCACTGGGCTGTCACATGGCTGACCTCGACCCAGACCTGGCCGCTTGTATTCTCACTCCTACCCTCCACCCCACCACCCTACCCCACCCCACTCTGGTCTCTCTCTGATGATCACAAGTGTCATGTAGCAAATTAAAAAAGTAATAATGATAAATAAAATCAAATTTTTTAAAAAAAAGACAAAATGCCTTTGCGCCATTATGATGTTTAATCTTCAGGAGAAGAAACTGAGGCCCAGAAGTGACTCATCCAGAGTGGAACTGACGGCCAGCAGACCAACTCCAGGCCTTCCCTGAGCACTTAAACACCCTTCCCTCTATAGGTAAGGGGACTGAGGTTCAGAGGGTTACACAAGGAGGAAGTGGCAAGTCCTAGAGATAGCCCAGGACCCCGGAGCCAGGAGTCTGTGGTATGGCTGTTCCTCCCCTCGACTCCCACATTTGAGCGGGCAGTCGTTTCCCACACTCCTGACACACCCCCATCTGCGAATACCAGAGCAGTCCCAGGGACTGGAGGACCACAGTTCTCGCAACACCACACAGCCGGGGTCACCAGACTCATCCACACCCAGTTCCCTGTGGTAGTCCAAGAGCGCCCCCACTCTAGGCCAGGTAACCTTGTCCAGTCCCCCAGGAAAGCACACCCAGGAGACAAAGAATCTAAAAAACAAAGTACAAACTTTATTTTGTTTCTTTACAAAGGCACAATGGCCTCTTGGTTCCCCCCCCCCCTTCTTAACAAAATATAATAGTTTCTCCTTGAACACAAAGACCTCAAAATTGTAAAAAAACAAAAACAAAACCAAAACCAAAATAACCAACAACAAACGAAACAAAAAGAGAGCGACAAAGACGTTTTTGGGGTCACAGATGGGAAAGCCTGGGGGTGGAGCTGGGTGGAGGTGGCGAACGGCCAGTCCTAGTGCTGAGATGGTGGGGGAGGGGAGGGCAGCAGCAAACCCCAGCCAGAAGCAGTGGACCCCCGTCCCCGGGGAGCCTCACCCAGCCTGACCCCAACCCATGTAAGTGCTTAAAGGAGGAAAAGAAAAACCGAGAAGAGGAGGGAGGAGCAGACTGACCGTCGGAGGGCCGGCTCTCAGGAGGAAAGAAATACCTTGGGGTTTTGTATGATTTTCCCTGTTCTTAAAAACATGTTTAAACGAAACAATGCTTTTTGGCAGAGAGGCCAGGCACCTCAGTGTCAGCCCCCCTAGCCCTGGGGCCGAGGCCCAGCCCTGGGTCCCGAAGCTCCCACACTCTGTGCCAGCCCAGCCCCGGGACCTTGGGTTGGGTGGCTTCGTTCAAAGG
Organism: Tupaia tana; assembly: GCA_026018925.1. NCBI lineage: Eukaryota > Metazoa > Chordata > Mammalia > Scandentia > Tupaiidae > Tupaia > Tupaia tana. Next base: position 82,241,275 of record JAKSZU010000016.1, on the reverse strand, counting down.
TCGATTTACAGTATTGAAAAAGAGGTCATAAAAGAGACCCAAATGACATTGTAATTTTGTAAAAATTTCTCACTCATTCGCCTACGTTTCTCCCTGTGGCTGCCCCGGCCCCCTCTATCCCCCAGAAGGGAGAGGAGGGCTGGGGGGTGGTCAGGGAAGGTCCCCATCACCCGCCGGCTCCTCCCGGCTCTGGTCCATGGCGTCACTGTCTGAGGCCTCTGAGTCGGAGGCGGTGTCCGAGGTGTGAGCCTCCAGGCAGCTGCGCACAGGCTTCACGATGACCGCTCGCCGCCGCTCCTCCTCCAGCTCCTGCTTCTCCTGTGTCCCCTCGATGTGCTGGATTGCCTAGGCAGGGACAGGACACTGAGGCTCGGCCAGGACGTGCCAGCCAGGAGACGGTGGGGGCCCCCCGGCCAGCCACGACCTCTCCTCAAACCCAGACCCGAAATGTCCAGAAACAAGCCTGGCAAAGCAGCTGGGGAGCCCAGGGAAATACACTTCAGAAAACCCCTCTGTTGGGGCCAGCCCCACAGCACAGCAGTTAAGCCCTGTGCATAGGGAGCTGGGTCCCTCATGGCCGACCATGGTTCAAATCCTAGCTGGTGGCTTGAAAATCATCCCAGGCTGTGTGTATGTCCAAAATGCCCCACTGAAGGTGCTCTCTCTCCTCCCCCCGTTCTCCCTCTGGCACTTATGAAAAGAAAGGCACCTCCTCTGTCAAGCTGAAAAGCTCTCTGGGAAGACCAGATCCCAGTGCTCGGGCCCAGGCATCTCACAAGTACCTAAGTACCCAGGAGCCCACTGTTAGCTTAGGAAGGGCCGCTGTTCATGCATCTGTCACTTTGCTGGGTTTATGTGCAACTTAAACTTAAGTTGGGTGATGTTTTATTCCCATTTTGGTTTCTTTGGTTTATTTATTATTTGTTTATTTTTAATGTTATTGGTCTCCCAAGGAGTCTTGCCCAAGGCTGGGCACACCTGTGACTTCAGGCTTGACCCACAAACTGGTAATTTGGTTTCTTCTCTCCCCACGAGAGGTGTAACCATCACCCATCCAGCCACTGCCATGTCCACCCTCATCCCAGGTCCTGGGAGATGGAGGGGACAAACACTTGTGGACCATCCCGAAAGCTGAATGGGGGTCTCTGGGAGCAAACTCCACATCAAAGGAAGAAACAGTCTTCCAGGCCAGCTTCCCCACAACCCACCCACGGACTCACTTCCAGACCCTCACTCCTTCCAACTCCAGCCCCGTTTGCACCTCTCCTGCCCCTCATTTTCTCGTCTCCCCTATTCCCAGAGGTTGACCCCCAGGGAATGTCCCTTCCCTGAGCCCAGGTACCTGCACAATGGTGTCCAGATTTTGCCGAGATGTAGAAACAGAGTTGATGACCGAGGAGGGGCCCATGGTGACAACGTTGATATGGTGGGAGGGAGGGGGAGGGGGCGCCGGCACGATCACTGTGGGGTGGTGCGTGGGAGCCGGAGGGGGCAGGAGCTGCAAGACAGAAACCCCGTTTTCTGCCAAGGGTCCTCCCAGCCCATCGCCCTCCTTTACTCGTGGGGAGCCGGCCAGCTCACAGCCTTTCTACCCCCTCTTACATCGCCATCTCAAGAGGGGCTTCCAACCTCCCAAGATTCCATGGCCCCTTCACTGTCCGGCACCAAGCACACAGGCCCACGTCTAACAGAGTGGAACCCAATCCTTGCTCCATGTCACTGGGATTTGGGGCATGTTATAACATTCAACCTGTGCCTCGATTTCCTCAACAGTGAAACGAGAAATAATGCCAGCCTGGGCCTCCATGGGCTTCCGCAGGATTCGGTGGAATAATGGACACAAGATACCGGAGCCCGGAAATGCCTGCACTGTGACAGTTTAGGCCAGAGGCACCCATGTGGAGCCGGAGGCCCTGCGGCAGCAGGCACAGCTCCTCCCAGGCGCCCTTCGCTCACCTGCGTCCGCAGGTGCTGCTGCTCCCGCTCCAGCTTCTCCTGGTGCAGCAGCCGCACCTGTTCCTGCTGCTGCTGCAGCTGCACCTGCTGCGCGATCACCTTGAGCTTTTCCGGGTACATGTGGGCCTCCAGCGACCGCACCTGGGAGGGAGCGGCAGGGCGCTCAGGGCGGGGCGGGGCGCCCAGCTCCAGTGGTCCAGGCAGGACATTGGCTGCTGCTGGACTCAGCGTGGACCGCACACCCCTCGGGGTAGAGAGCAAAGTCCTTCACGTGGACTGCCCCATCTCCTGTCAGCACCACCCGGGCGTCCAGGTGGTCCCCTCGCCAAGCTCCAGCTCCCCACTTTGCCTGGTTACCTGAGCCTCGACCTCACGCTTCAGTGGAAAAGCCGTGGGGCCCGAGAGCCAGGTCAAATCCCGCTGCCGGTCACCGCTCCCGGCCACCCCTCCCACAAGGCCATTCCCTCGGCTGCAGCCTCATGCGGTGAAATCCCTCATCCCTCACCCCAGGCAAGCAGCGCGCCGAGACCAGGGCCCTGTCTGGCCTGCTCCCACTCCCAGGTCGGAACCAGAGCAAGCACTCCCGTGAACACCTGCTAGACGGAAGGGGCCGCGGCAGGAGAGCCGGCGAACAGGAAGAGGCCCGGCCGCTCACCTGCTCCTCCAGCATCATGCGCACCGAGCGCTCCTTGTCCAGCTGCTGCCGCAGCTCGATCATCTCCCGCCGCAGGTCCTCCGCCTTCTCGTCCTCCCAGATGTCTGGCGAGCCGATGCCCTCGTCCTTGTCCTCTGCTCGTCGCCGCTTGGGGGACGAGCCACTCAGCTCCTGGGGAGCACAGAGGTCTGCACGTCCTGATAGTCCCCTGCCACCAGTCCCACGGAGGCGGGAGGCTCCATCGTCCCCCACCCACGAGCTGTCCCAGGCAGGCAGGCCTATACCAGGAAGCCCATTCCACAAATGCGACAGACTGGCCGAGCGCCAGGAAGGAAAGCAGAACGGATGTGCTTTCCGGAAGAGTCGCTCTGTTCCTTCTAGGGCCCACTCCACCCTTCTGCACAGGTTGGGAAACTGAGGCTTGAGCAGAAAAGCAAGTGGCTTAAGCCAGGCAGGTCAGTGGGACCTGCAGCTACATCTGAGCTCCAGGTCAGAGGTTGGGCCCGGGTGCCTGAGCCAAGGACAGGGAGCAGGCAGAGGGCAGGGTGCTGGGCGGGAGCCCTCCCAGGTACCTGGATGAAGCGTTTGAGCTGTGTGTTCTGCTGCAGGAGCCTGGTCTTCTCCTGCTCCAGGGAGAAGATGTACTCAGCTGTCTGCTGGAGAATGGCTGCCTGGGGGCAAAAGGCAGCGTCAGGCTGGCAGTGTTTACCAGGCTCACTTCCTTCCCCTCACCAGCCAGCTGCCTCCTCCAGGAAGCCCTCCGGCCTGGCCCACCTTGCTGAGCTTCTCTCCGTCCGTGTGGGGAATAAGGGTCTTGAGGGACTGGAAGCCCGCATTGATGCTCTGCATGCGCCTGCGCTCGTTGCTGTTGGCAATCTCCCGCCGAATCCGCCGCTCCTGGTCCCGCTGGGTCTCCGGGGTCAGTGGAATGTTGGCAAGGCTGCAGAGGAGGCGGTGCCGTGTTCTAGCTCGGTCCCCCTGTGCCCCTCCCCCAGTGGGCCACTGTCCTTATAATCCATGCCCTGAGCGCCCTGAGCATAACCTGCACCCCTCCACGCCCGCCAAAGCTGCCAGGTCTGTGTGTCGCCGCAGATCAGAGGGAGGGTCCTAGAGGGTGCTCGCTGCAACAGCCGGGCTGACCAAATCGGCTCCTGCTCAGAACCCAACCCTCCCTGGCTTCCTCTGTGCAGAGGCCTCTCCTCCAGGACAGAGGCTCCTAGCTGGTCTATCATGCAGACCCTGTGCCGGCCCTGGCATCTGGCTCGCAGCTGGTGAGGGGGTGAGGTGGGGGGGAACCTGCCTGGCTGTGTGATTCTCACCCAGGTGGCCTCAGCCATTGGCCCCAGTCGACAAACGGAGACACCTGCTCCCTACTCTGCTCTGGACCAGGAAGCTGTCCCTCCTCCCTTCCATCCTCACGGCCACCGGCCCTTAGCCCCCACACTGGCCTGCCCCCCGGGCTAAGACTTCACAGAAGTAAGACAGGTTCCTACTCCACGAGGCGGTGCTAGGCCCACCCCAGGGGCAGTTATCCCGGGCCCACCACTCCGCAAGGCAGACGCGCCCCGCGCCCGGGCAGCAAGGCTCCCCACACGCTGCGGGCTACGTTACTGCACGTGCCAGGGGAGCAGCGGTGAGGGCGGAGAAAGCAGACCACAGGGCACTCGGGCCAGCACCCCTGCTCCCTGGGCCGGCCTGTGTGTGGCCTGGAGGAGGCGTGCCCCCCCTCCCCGTCCACCCCTGCCATGATGGCTTCCAGATGCCGGGCTCCCAGCAGAGGCCGCCAGCCCCGCCCAAAGCCACAGCCCCAGCTTCTTCTCGAGGGGCCCTCCCAGGGTGACCTCTTCCTGGCCTAGGCCAAGGGATCACAGGTCTCTGAGTGGGGGAGCTCTGGACAGTTCTTATCCCACTGATGGGGCCTGGGGTCCAGGAGGTGCCTGTGCCCTGGGCCTGTCCCCAGGCTGAAAGAGAGAACAGGAATCCGGGAGGGGACACATCAGCAGCTGGGAATTGCTCAGCCTCTCCCGGCCCCCATCGTGCCACAGCTCCCCTGGGGACCCAGCGCACTCCTGCCCCTTCCTGGGCCTCGGCTTTCTCTCCTATCAGAGACGGGCAGTGGGCGTGGGCCTATCAGCCGCTGCTGGGTGTCCAGAGGGAAATCAGGACCCAAGGGTCACGGCCCCTGCACGCCAGGGCTTCCCTGCTCCTCCTTCAGGGTGCAGGTGCCTCTCAGGGGCCTTGGAATGTCATCCTGAGAGCAAACCCAGATCCCCACTTCAGAGGAGGGACGTGGTTTTAGGGCCAGACAGCTGGGTGTCCAGCTCCCTGACTTTGGGGCCTGGATACCTCACTCTCCCAGTTCGCTGCCCCTACAGTGGGTGTGCCTTGTGTGGGAGCAGGAGCTGGTGCCCCCACAGGCCTGATGCACAGGGCGGGTCTGCCCTTGGAAGGAGCCCAGGCCCTCAGGCTGCACCACAGGCCAAGGGGCAGGAGCTCCACAGTGAGTGGATCAAAACCAGGCTCTGGGGACAGGAGATAGAAGAGACGTCCGCAAGAAGGCAAGCTGCCAGTCCGGGTGTACCCAGCCCCCCAGGAGAGGCTCCCAAGCCCCTGCATCCCTCCCAGCTGTGCCCAAAGGCCAGAACTGCCTGAGGCTGGGGTCAACAAGGGCCCCATCCCAAGAGCCAGCCCACGTGGAGGGCCTAGCTACAGAGCAGTTAAAAAAAAAAAGTCTGGGGACCAGCAGGTGGAGTAATGGTTACATCACTAGACTCCTGTAGTTAATGGCAGTTCGAGTTCCAGACCCAGCGGCTTAAAACTCACACCGGGTGTGTGTGCATGCATGCCCAAAATCCTGAGAGGAGAATGGAGAAGGAATTGCAGCATAATCATTCCCCCCAGGGGGTAGTTTCTCACTTTCTCTCTGTCTCTTTGTCTCTAGTGAGCACACATGCCCTATAGCAAAAAATCTCTCTTAAACTTTTTTTTTTTTCTCTCTTAAACTTTTAAAACGAGTCTAGACTTGTTAGTGGAATGAATGCTGAAGGCTTGCTCTGTGAGACTGTTCTCAGCGAGTGGTCAGTCTTCCTGCGCGTCAGGTGGCCCGATTATTCCGACTTAAAGGGGAGGACACAGTTCGGGAAGTGACTGTGACAGTAAGTGGTAGAGCTGGGATTAGAGCTCTGGCCCCAGACCAGGTGCTGGGCCACAGTGCAGGACGCTGCCTCCCCCGGAGCCCAACGACCCAAGAGACAGACAGGTGACCCCTTGAGAAGAAGATTAGGCACTCCTTTGGGGCTGTCACTATGTTACTCCCCATTGTTCACAGACCTCTTCTGTTTTCCCAATTCTTCAGAACCCCAGTGTGTGGCTGGGTCCTGGAAGGCCACATGCCCAGGTCACGCAGCCAGACTAGCAGGCGCTGACCCAGAGCTCCAGCCCACACTGACAGCGCCCTCTGAGGGTGCTCACACAGCCTGCAGCTCGAGCCGGCTGTGGCTCCCCTAGCGGTTGCACAGGGGTTTTCAAAGGGCCCTCAAGTGAAGGTCTAGTCTCACCTGCAGACAGGCAGGGCAGCGTGCACTGAGTGTCCCACCTGCACACCCCAGCCCACAACCTCTCCCTTCCCCCAGAATGCCCACGAACAACTCTGAACCTGAGAGCACCAGCCCCGGAGCTTCCAGAAGGAAGAAGGGCCGGGGCCCAGGTAGGGAGCAGGGGCCATGTCGCTCCTTCGCACTGGGCAACCCTCAGCCCCACTTCTCCTGCATCCCATCCTGCCCATTTCCCTCCAAACTCAGGAACCAGCTGCTGGTAACCCAGGGCTTACCCCAGACTTAAATCCAAGAAAGCAGACATCCCCCAAAAAACGATCATTCCTCTGGAGCCAGCAGGTGGCATGGTGGTTAAGGACACAGGACTCCCACATGGTCGACTGCAGTTCGAGTCCTGGACCTGGCAGCTTGCTTTCTCACTTTCCCTCTCTAGTCAAATTAAAAATAAATAAGTAAATATAGATAGATAAAGTTAAACAAAATAATTCAGTTTTTTTTTTTTTAATTAAAAAAAACAGGGGCCAACAGGCATCATGGTAGTTAAGTTCACTGGACTCCCACATGGCAGATCACAGTTTGAGTCCCAGACCTGGTGGCTTGCTTTCTCACATTCCCCCTCTCTCTTTCTCTCTTACTCTCTCATGGTCAAATTAAAATAAGTAAATCAAGTTAAATAAAATAATCCTTAGGGAAAAAAAGAAAACAGGGGCCAGAATGCAGCATAGTGGTTAAGGGCACTGGGCTCCCACATGGCCAACCATGGTTCGAGTCCCAGACCTGCCAGTTTGTTTTCTTACTTTCCCTCTCTCTGTGTGTCTCTCTTTCTCACTCTTGCTCTGTCCCTCTCTGGTGAAAATGAAAATAAATACAGTAAAATAAAATAATTACTTAAAAAAGAATTATTTTATTTAACTGTATTTAATTATTTATTTTTAATTTGACCAGAGTTGAACAGAAAGAGAGAGAGAGAAAGTGAAAAAGCAAGCCACCAAGTCTGGGACTCGAACTGTGGTCAGCCATGTGGGAGTCCAGTGCCCCCAACCACCACACCATCTGCTAGTCCCAATAAAATAATTCTTAAAACAAATAAAAAAAACTATCATTCCTCCTGGGGACTTGGACTTGCCACCAAAACCCTCAATCATAACCCACCTCAGTTTCCCTGGAAGTCCCAGCAGGCAGAATTGGGTAACAGGACTGCATGCTAACCCACGGTTCCAACTGGTGGAGCTAACCAGGACTTAAGTTCTTTAACTTCTTTTATGAGAGTGAGAGACAGATAAGCACCCCCCCCCAACAGGGCCTCATGCTGTGATCCGCACCCCCAACAGCCTTCCCAGTCAGCCAGGACCCTGAGTGTGGGAGCTGGCAGTGCACAGGTCACCAGGGGAACCCAGACTGCCGTCTCCCACCTAGATCCAGCCTGGCTTCAGCAACCCCGGCACCACCTGGGGTTCTTAGTGGTGGAATGCCGGCCAGCCAAGGGTTCTGACTGGTGAAACCACGGCTAGCGAAGAGCTCTGGCTGCTGGACGGCTGACCAACCATGGGTTCCCACCGGTAAAGGACTTCCCAGGTGCCCTTGCACTGGATGAAGTGGATTTTTTTTTTTTTTGAGAGGTTTTTGCTATAGGGCGCGTGCGCTCGCCAGACAGACAGAGAGAGACAGAGAGATAGAAAGCAGGAAATCACCCCCCAGGGGGGATGGCCACACCGCAATCCCTTCTCCTCCATTCTCCTCTCGGGATCTTGGGCACGCACGCACACGCACCCGGCGTGAGTTTAAGCCGCCGGGTCCGGGACTCGAACCGCGGTCGACTACGTGGGAGTCCAGCGACATAGCCATTACGCTAACTGCTGGTCCCTGGATGAAGTGGATTTTTCTGCAAATGCCTGGGTTTCTTGGAGCGCTTGCTGGGTTGTGCAGAAGTAAGCTCAGTTTACAGTAAGTAGCCACATGGTCAAAGTCCTGTTACACTCTTGGCCGACACTCTCAGACTCCCCAGGTGAGAAGTGAAAGTGGCCCAAGTCCATCGTCACTTCCTCCCTCCCCAGCTGCCTGGGGCCAGCCAGGGGATGCCCTGCCTCAGGAACAAAGCGGTGCCCTCGGCAGCCATGGCAAGGAACAAATGTGATCCCCGCTTGGGGTGCCAAGACCAGAGCTGCCACCGCAATGACCACAGTATCCCAGAAATCTCCCGGGAATAATGCCAGTGTCCCGCCAGAGCTTAGGGGCAGGGACGTTCTTCAAGTCTCGATCTCTGACAAGCGCTAGTCCCTCCTGCCCAGCCCACGGCCAAGTATCCCCACCCCCATTAGCCCTCCTGCCCTGCTCCAGCCTCAAATGGCTGCTGTAAGTCCTCATTTCACACCGCCCTAAAGTCACTGAACGTCTACACAGGATTGCTCTCACGCCCATAAGGGAGTGAGGCAGACGACCCCCCCCCCCCCATGAGAACCTAGGTGCTCACCCTGCTCTCATCACCAGTTCAGACTGAGGCTCTGGCCTACCACTGCTGCTTCTATCCATAATCCCCACGCAAGCATGGGCACCTGCCACCTCCTGCCTCTGTCTCTGAACACGCATGTCCAGACCGCTGGCGTCCAAAATACAGCTCCCACTCCCCCAGTTCCAGCAGAGGAAGCCTGCACTGGGCTCATGAACAAGCTCCAGGCTTGCCAGTTACCGCAGGACTCCAAGTCTAGTCAGTCACAAAATCCCTGTTGCTCCCACCTATAAAATGAGAAAACGGACCAGCAGACAGTGTCGTGGTAATGTTACTGGACTCCCACTTAGTCAACCACGATTCAAGTCCCAGACCCAGTGGCTTAAAACTCACACCGGGCGTGTGTGCATGCGTGTCCAGAATCCCAAGAAAAGAACGGAGAAGGGATTGAAGCATGGCCACCCCCCGGGGGGGGGTGTGTGATTTCTTTCTGTCTCTGTCTCTGGGGCAAGCACACACTCCCTAAAGCAAGTCTCTCTCTTCAAACAAAAAGAAAGAAAATCATGCCAGGTGCATGTGCATGCATGCCCAAGAACCCAGGAGGGGAGTGGAGGAGAAAGGATTGTGGTATAGCCATCCCTTGGGAGGGTGATCTCTCACTTTCCCTCTAACTGGCTCTGTTTCTCTCTGGTAAGTACACATAACCTAAGGCAAAAACCTCTTAGAAAAAAAAAAAAAGGGAGAAAATAGCGCCTTCCTTCAAGGTTATGATAAAGACTAAGTCAGTAAGGTGGGGGTAGGGACAAGATGCCCTACTCCTCCAGGGTTTGCACTCGGGTACGACAACCCACGTATCTCTTAGGGGGCTGGCATGACCCTAAACCAGGCCAGAAGTCAGATCTTGTTCGTTGCTATGCATTGCCGGCCTCAGTATAAACTGGTCTTTGTAATTACAGGATCCAGGGCCCAAGAAGCATGCCAAAGCCCTTCCCCCTTTTTCTTTCTTTTAGGATCTTCATTTATCTATTATCATTTTTTTTTTGCCATAGGGCACACACATTCACCCGTAACAGAGAGAGAGAGAGAGGGAAAGTAAGGAAGGACCACCCCAGACCACGTGACAATTCCTTCTCCTCCCTTCCCCTTTCAGGATTTTGCACACGCACACAAGGACGTACCCAGTGTAATTTTCAGGCTGCCTGGACCAGGACTCGGATCTCCCAGTCAATACCTTAACCACCATGCCCCTGCTGGGTCCCTTGGGATCTTTTTTTAAAGAGATCTTTTTTTAAGAGACCACCATGCACCTGCTTTTAAGAGCCTGAATGTTGAGGGCCAGCAGGTGGCGTAGTGGTTAAGGCACTGGACTCCCACATGCGCTGGACTCCCATAAGGCCAACTGTGGTTCAAGTCCTGAACTTGGCAGCTTGAAACTCATGCTGGTGTGTGTGAGTGCATGCCCAAAATCCTGAGAGGAGAATGGAGAAGGGACTGCGACATGGAGTGATTTCTCGTTTTCTGTCTCTCCAGCAAGTACATATACTCTATGGCAAAAAAAAAAAAAAAAAGTCTGAATGCCGCCTTTCCACATTCATGGCTGATCTTCACCAGTGTTTAGGTTTTATTTACGTCCAAAACCCCGCAGCCTACGCAGGGAGCACCGTGCCCTACAGTGCTCCTGGTAGGCCTGACAGACAGGACAGAGGCAGGGAGAGCCCGGGATACTGAGCAACAGAACAGATTGCCAGAGAAGTGAGTCCATCGGGCCAGAAAGGCCTGCCCAACCCACGCACCGGATCCTGGCCAGGCCTTTCACCTTACCCTGCAGTCCTGACTGAAAATGAGCCAACCAGAGGTCCCCACTCTGTGCCTGGTGCCCAGATGACGACTGTCTGGTGGTGGAGCAGGCTGCGGACATCCCTATGCTCAACCCTGGAGGGAGGTCCCGCCAGCTCAAGCACTTGGCCTGCCAAAGCCCTCCCTGGACAGCTGCCAAAGCGGGGCTTGGGACAAGGTCAGGCTGAAGTCAGAGCTCAAGAGGGCCCTGAGGGAGCTCAACCAAGGCCCAGGCATGGCGGCCAGAGGACCCCACTGTCCCAAGCGGGCCCAGGGCCAGGGCCCAGCACGTCCCCTCCAGCATATGGAGCAGCTTGATCCCACCTGGACAGGGTTCAAGTCCCAGACGCAGTACCTGCTGTGGCAGGCCCTTCCCTGCCTGTCCTCGTCTTTACACAGGAGATGTAAGGCAGCTTGACGACTCATGTCACACTGTCCTGAAGTCCCGCAACATCTCCAAAGTCCACAGGATTTCTGCTATACCCAAAGGGGAGAGAGGAAAAGGACCCTTCCCCCCAGAGGGTCCAAGGTGCTCTTCCTGCCCTCATCCAAGGAAGATTGTAACAAGTCAAGGAGAAATGGCTATAAATTCTAGCAGAGTGAGTCCCCAGGACATATAAACAGCTCAAGAATCTTTACTTATTCTGGCTGGGCCCCTCCAGGTGGGCCCTGTGGGAGCCCCAGGTGTGGTCCTACTGGCTGCCAGACTCTTACTGACCCATTCACCTCTACTTATCCACTGTGAACTTGACGTAGGTTTAGGTGGGAGCCACAGGGAGGGAAGGGTAACCGTGTGCAGCAGACTCATGTCCACCAGCCTGGGCCACACCACGCGGGCTCCTCCTCCCTCAACCCCCGCCCTGCTGCCAGCAGAGCACGTGGCCCAAGCCCTAGGGAGCCATTTCGCTCCACTCCGGGAGCTGTGGGGCGGGAAGGCAGCCCACAGGTCCCAGACACACCGGAGACCGCCCCCAACACACACCCCCGACCGTCGGGTCGTGCACAACACGCAGGTGGCCCAGGTTCGAGCAATCGCAGTGCAAGCACGTGCACTTTACAGTATCCTGAGTGATTTGGCTGTGGTTGGCCCCGGAAACCATCACCCGTTAGTAAAGGGTGATGAATCTGGGGCAGCCAAGGGCCAGGCTCACAAAGTGGCTGTGAAGAGCGCTGTGGACCTCAGGCCACTAGGCTGGAAGACCCGACGCTTTCGATTCATGGCTTGGGGGAGGGGCGTGGGATGGCAAAGTTTCTAGGCGACACCCACGTGCGACGGGAAGCGGCCTCTCAAGGCGTAAGGCAGCCTCAGGTGCCCCCTCCCCAGAAAACCTCCCCACCTGGCGGGCCGTGCCCATCCTGCGGGCAGGGACAGAGCTTTGTGCAGGAAAAGCGTGGCCCCGGAGCGCCTACAACTCCCACAATGCTGCACCCTCGAGGAGCAGAAGACTACAGCTCCCGCGAGGCGGCGCGCGCAGAGGTCCGCCTACTCCAAGAGGGCTGCAGAGTCACGTCCAGGCCTCGCTAGTAAACAGCGCCGGGTGCGGGCGGACGAGCTCGCGACCGAGCGAACCTCAGCCACCACGCCGCGCGCCGAGGCTCCGAGGCGGCCACGCCGGTCCCTCGGGGCCTGCTCAACCCAGCGTCCCCCGCAGGCACGCCCCGCTACCCCGCTGCAGCCTCTCTCTCTCTGCAAACACTCACACCACACACCACCAGGCTCCCCGCCCCCCCTTCCGCGCCTGGAGCCGCGGCATGGCTGCATTGTAGCCGCTCGCTTCGCGGCCACACGCGCGCCCCAGGCCACCCAGACCTCCTCGGACGGGGCACCCAGAGAGCGCAAGGAAGCAGGGAGAGGAAGGAAGCCGCCGCGGGAGGGGGGAGGAGGAAGCGCGGGGGAAGGCCACCAGCACCCAGCATGGCCGGGACTGCTGCAGAACCACGTGGGTCTGTTTGCAATTTACAAACGTCGCGAGTCGCCCGCCTGTAGCGGACAAAAGTGGCCAGGGCCGCTCGGGGCCCCCACGTTAATAGGGAGGAGGGTCCCCAGACCGCGCGAGCCCAGCGCGCAGGGCTGCAGCCTGCCCGGACCGCTAAGAAAGGAGAGCGGGGTCCGCGGCGCGGGCCATGCGTGCGCACACGCGCGCTAGCCCGGGCTGGCTGGCCGGGGGCTGCAATGGTAGGAAGGGGGTGGGGGGAAGGAGGAGTACACACCTACAGAGCCCTCCTATCACTTCTTTCTCTGTTTTCCTGAAATGTTGCAAAGAGGGCACCTTCTGAGTGGGCACCATGAAATACTCCATAGCGATCGGCCCCCCTCCTCTGCAAGAGCTGGGTCCCGCGGTCCGCCGGAGAATGCAAAATGGAAATCCGAATCAAAGGGCAGCGCCGGACGGAGGTGCAGAATCGGCCGGTCCCAGATGCTGGCGGCGGCAGCGGCGGCGAGGGGAGGGAGGCGGGCGGGAGGGGCGGGAGGGAGGTCTCTCCGGCCTGCCTCCCCGGGCGTGTGTATGTGTGTGTGTGTTTGCAGCTGATCAGATGTCTGTTTCAAGGCGGGAAACAGCTGGTGAAAACTCAGCACTCCCCCGGCCTCCTTCCGCGGAGTAAGGAATTGCATGTAAACAAAGGACTATTTGCAGCGCCCCCCGGGGCGGCGCGAGGCCTGGGCAAGAGGGGCGCGGGCCCCCGGAGGCTGGCTGCGGCCAGGGTCTGCAGGCCTCCCCGCCTGCTCTGGGGGTCGGGGGCGGAGGACCCGCTTGGGGGGCGCGGCGTGAATGGAGTGAGCTGCGGCCGAGCTACATGCGCCACTATGGGTGATGAGGTCCATCAGCTGACAGGTTGGCAAGCGTTGCAAAAAAAAAAAAAAAAAAAAAAGGCCAGCCACAGCGAGGGAGCCCAGCCTGTGCTGTGCTGCCAGAAGTCCGGCGGGGACTGCCCAGTGCGGTCTACGCACACGGCAGCCCTGGGGGCGCGCTGCTGGGTCCGCCGTGCAGGGGCGGCAAGGAAGCGGCCTGGGGTACGTGCCTGGGGCTCTTGCTTTTTCACGATTGCAACTGCACGGAGTGGAGCCGCTGTGGCGCGCTCCCTCCTAGCCGAGCCCAGGGCCCCCTGGAAACTTGCGTCACAGCCACCGCTTCCCACATGTAACTTGGAGCTGACTTCGGAGGCCCGCCAGCCTCCTCCCTCCCTCTCTGCCCAGCTGGCTGCCCGGCCCAGGCTCCGGAGCTTGGGAATCCCAGAGCCGGGGAAGGGGACAGTAAAAGGCGGGCGCGCCGGGCGTCTCAGATGCTGGGACAGCTCTAGGAAGTCGGGGGTGGGAGGACCCGGGAGTCGAGGGAAGGGTGGAGGCGGGCCAAGGGCAGCGGCCCCCTGGACCGGCTGCCAGCGCCGTGGAAACGTCTGGGGTTGCTTCCTGGGCCTTCCTGGTGCCCCTACCCCTCACTTTCCTTCCCGGCCTGAAGACTGCAGCTTCTCATTCATCGCGAAGCAAGGGCTAGACTTGCTCCTCCACCAGGGTGCGCTCTGTACGAGGGGGTGAAGGGGGAACCCAGCGGCAGGCTTCCGTCCTCCTCCCCCACGCCTCCACCTTCCGGCCCCAGGCCCTCCCTGGCTCCTGGAGGGTTGGCCCCCGGCTCAGGAAGCCCACGCCTGCCTTGGAATGTCCTCGCTCCTGCCCTCCGCCTTTTGCGATCCCTTCCGCCTTCCAGGTTCCGCCCAAATCTCGCCTAAGTGAAATACTCCTGCTAATAACAATGTGGCTGTTATTACTAGAGAATATTGTTGTCACTAGATATTTCCAACATGTAGAGATGCCGAGCACTTTCGGTGCTCAGCATGTTGGTTCGCCTGTCCTCATGGCAACCCGTTAGGCGGATCTAAGAGCACAGTTCCCAGACTAGTTAGCTCCGGGCTCTGGAAGGCTTCAAGTGCGCAGCCCCAGCCCCTGCCCAGGCCCGCTGACCAATGAGCCCAGGCCCTGCCAACTGAGGCGTGCGGAGCTCTTTTTTGGGGGTGGGGGTAGATTTTTGCTATAGGACTCAGGCACTTGCCAGAGAGAGACAGAGAGACAGACAGAAAGCAAGAAATGGGGGGACCAACAGTTAGCATAATGGCTATGTCGTTGGACTCCCATGTAGCCAACTGAGGTTTGAGTCCCGGACCCAGTGGCTTAAACTCACCAGGGCTCCTGTGAGTGCGTGCCCAAGATCCCAAAAGGAGAATGGAGGAGAAGGGGTTGCGGCGTGGCAATCCCCCCTGGGGGGTGATTTCTCGCTTCCTATCTCTCTGTCTCTTTCTGGCAAGCCCACGCACCCTATAGCAAAAACCTCTCCAAAAAGAAAAAAAGCAGCAAGCAAGAAATGGGGATCAGCAGGTGGCATAATGGTTACAGGGCTGGACTCCATCGCAGTAACTACCATTCAAGTCGTGAACCCAGAGGCTTAAAACACGAGTGTGCCGGGACCAGCAGTTAGCGTAATGGCTATGTCGCTGGACTCCCACATAGTCAACTCCCACATAGTTCAAGTCCCGGACCTGGTGGCTTAAACTCACACCGGGTGCGTGTGCATGCCTGTCCCGACCCGAGGAACAGTCGAACAGGTTTCCTGAGAGGGAAGGAGTGAGAGACGGGACAAGCAGCGCGGAGATGACACACACAGTGTTACAACACGGAGACGACACGGTGTCTTCAGGGTCGTCCATTTATTGTGGGCAGCACGATACAGCATGGAGATGACGCAATGTTACAACTCTTCAGGGTCGCATTGTCTATTGTGAGCAGCACGGAGACGATGCAGGGTCTTCCGGAGACGATGCGGTGTTACAAGTTTTCAGGCTCTTCAGGGTCGTCTGGCGATTGTGGGCCAGAGATCGTGGTTGTAGACATGTTGGTGGGTCGTGATTGGTTGTAAAAGGTGGGTTATGGGGAACAGCAGTTAGCGTAATGGCTATGTCGCTGGACTCCCACGTAGTCGACCGCGGTTCGAGTCCCGGACCCGGTGGCTTGGACTCACGCCGGGCGCGTGTGCGTGCGTGCCCACGATCCCGAGAGGAGAATGGAGGAGAAGGGATTGCAGCGTGGCCATCCCCCCTGGGGGGTGATTTCCTGCTTTCTATCTCTCTGTCTCTCTCTGTCTGTCTGGCGAGCGCAGGCGCCCTATAGCAAAAACCTCTCCAAAAAAAAAAAAAAGGTGGGTTATGATTGGTTGCTTTGTGGACCAATCATGAGGTGCCAGATATGCAAATCTGAGGGATTCTAGTGGCCAGTCAGAGTATGGTTTTGAAGGTGAGGTTTTGCAGGGAAGCCAATCATGGCTTTTGGCATTGTGTAATTGTTTGCTCTCTGAGAAACCTGCAATATTTGCTGGTGCGCAGCCTCCCACACGTGCCCAATACCCGGAGAGGAGAATGGAGAAGGGATTGCGGCGTGGCCATCCCCTCTGGGGGGGGTGATTTCTTGCTTTCTATCTCTCTGTCTTTCTCTGTCTGTCTGGTGAGCGCACGCACCCTATAGCAAAAACCTCTCCAAAAAAAACCCACAAGTGTGCCTACGTGTCCAAAATCCCAAAAGGAGAATGGAGGAGCAGGGATTGCAATGTGGCCACCTTCCTTGGGGTGGGTGATTTCTCACCTTCTGCCTCTTTGTTTCTCTCTGGCAAATGCACACACCCTATAACAAAAATCCTCTTTAAAAAAAAAGAGAATGAAAGCTAGAAATCGCCCTCCAAAGGGGATGACCACATCACAATCCCTTGTCCTCCATTCTCTTTTTGGGAATTTGGGCGCTCACGTACATGCACCCAGTTCCAGACTACGACCATGGTGGGCCACGTGGGAGAGCCCCAACCACTAGCCACCTGCTGGTCACAAGGAAGCCCATCTTTCAAGGCCTTAATTACAGTTGTTTCATTTATCTTGCTCTCCCATTCCACTTTGCAAGTGAGAAGACCAAGGCTCTCAGAGCTAAAATGCCTTGCACGGGGCCCCAGGCGGTCAGCAGATGAGGACACACAGAGTGCTGACTCTATAGCATAGTAACCCCTGCCCACCTCACCCTGAACCTTTAGCTCCTTAGGGCACATGCACTCACCAGAGCCACAGACAAAGTGAGATGTCACCCCCCAGAGGTATGGTCACTCGTTCTCACTTTTACACAGTTCATACGTTCTCACACGTGGCTAGTTTGGTCTCAGAGAACAGGGACTATGCTTTCGCCCCTCTGTCTCTTGACAGTGTGGGCACCGAGCTGGGCACACACCTGAACTGCAGGGAGTGATCTAGCAAAAGCTGATGTCCCTGGAGGCAGCCTCTGCGGGGAGGATGAGAAAGAGCCTGGGCACAACCGCTGACCTGCAGACCTGGGAGCTGTGTGCCAGTACTGAGCTGGGAGCAGGCAGCAGCCCCCTCTGCTGAGCCCAGGAAGTGTCCTTACAGAGACAGCATTTCTGGTCCTGCCTAGGAAGTAGCAGAGTGTTGCTTTTTCATTTCTCTTGAAAGTGTTCCAATCTGCACAGACCCTGGTTCCTGGGGCAAGGGGTTGAGGCTGCAAAATTTAAGGGAGCACCAAAAAACCTCGGCATTCTAGATAAATTATTTCTTTCTTTGCCAGAAAGACAGAGAGAGATAGAGACACAGAAAGCGAGAACTCACCCTCTAGGGGTGATGGCCACGCCGCAACCCGTTCTCCATTCTCCTCTCAGGATCTTGGGCACGCACACACACGTGTCCGGCATGAGTTTAAGCCACTGGGTCAGGGACTTGAACCGTGGTTGACTACATGAGAGTCTAGCGACATATCTGTTATGCCACCTGCTGGCCCCAAGATATATTATTTCTTAATGCAACTTGGGTTTTTGTTTTGTTTTCTTTCATGTGAGAGAGAAAACACCCTTGATGGGGGTCTCATCACACTAAAACCTCCTACCCCAACCAGAAGCACAGGCACAAGGTCCTGGTATGTTTCAGGGCAACCAGGGATCTGAACCCTGGTCTTCATGTGGCTCCAGGCAGCTACTGCTGTCTATGCTACCATGGATGAGCCTTAATGCAACTTTTTAAATTGTTTTTTTTAGGTTTTGCCATAGAGCACATGCGTTTCCTGGAGACATTCAGAGAGAGAGGGAGGAAAAGTATGAGAAATCACCCTCCTAGAGAGATGGCCACACCACAATCCCATCTCTTCTATTCTCCTTTCAATATTTTGAGCATGTATGCATAAACGCCTGGTGTGATTTTCAAGCTGTCAGGTCTGGGACTCAAACCACATGGCCATGTGTGAGTCCAGTGCCTTAACCACCACACCACCAGCTGACTCCAACTTAGTGCAACATTTTATTTTTTTAAATAATTTTCTTTTGGAGAGGTTTTTCCTACAGGGCATGTGCACTTGCCAGAAAGACAGAGAGAGACAAGGAGATAGAAAGCGAGAAATCACCCCCCAGGGGTGATGGCCACACCGCAATCCCTTCTCCATTCTCCTCTCCAGATCTTGGGCACACACGCACACACACCTGGCCTGAGTTTAAGCCACTGGGTCCAGGACTCGAACTGCGGTCGCTTACATGGGAGTCCAGCAACATAGCCATTACACCAACTGCTAGCCCCTTAAATCATTATTTTATTTAACTTTGTTTATTTTAATTTGACCAGAGAGGGACAGAAAGAGAGGGAAAGTGAAAAACAAGCCACCAGGTCCAGGACTTGAACCACAGTCGGCCATGTGTGAGTCCAATGCCCTCAATCACCACACCACCTTCTGGCCCCTAATGCAACATTTTAAAAATAAAAATTACTCACCTAAATCCATGATGAACAGAACATCCACATTTTTTTTCCCCTGAGAGATTTTTGCTATAGGGCCCGTGTGCTCGCTGAAGAGACTATAGAGACAGAAAGCGGGAAATTACACCCTGGGGGGATGGCCACGCTGCAATTCCTTCTCCTCCATTCTCCTCTCCAATTTTGGACACACGTGCACATGCACCCAGTGTGAATTTTAAGCTGCTGAGTTTGGGGCTCAAACCCCAGTTGGCTATGTGAGAGTCCAGCGAGATAACCATTTCCATTACTCCACAGGCTGGTCTCCAGAATATTTGCTTTTTTTTTTTTTTGGAGAGGTTTTTGCTATAGGGTGCATGCGCTCGCCAGAAAGACAGAGAGAGACAGGAAGCAAGAAATCACCCCCCGGGGGGATGGCCACGCCGCAATCCCTTCTCCTCCGTTCTCCTCTCAGGATCTTGGGCACGCATGCACATGTGCCTGGCGTGAGTTTAAGCCACCAGGTGCGGGACTCGAACCGCGGTCGACTACATGGGAGTCCAGCGACATAGTCATTACGCTAACTGCTGGTCCCCAGAATATTCGCATTTTAATGACTCAGTTTGATTTCTCCTTGTCCTTCAGGCTTCAACCCAGCTCTCAGCACAGCACTGCTGCTGAGCCTTTCTTTACATTTATCTTTTTTTTTTTTTTGGAGAGGTTTTTGCTATAGGGTGCATGCACTTGCCAGAAAGACAGAGAGAGACAGAGAGATAGAAAGCAAGAAATCACCCCCCAGGAGGGATGGCCACGCCGCAATCCCTTCTCCTCCATTCTCCTCTCAGGATCTTGGGCACACACGCACACACGCCCTGCGTAGGTTTAAGCCACCAGGTCTGGGACTTGAACCGTGGTTAACTACATAGGAATCCAGCGACATAGCCACTACACTAACTGCTAGTCCTACATTTATCTTAAGTTTTTGTATTATTTTTTATTTTTTAAGTATTCCATTAAAGTGTCTTTCTTGATTACTGGGGTTTTTTGGGTGCCTGCTTAAGTTTTGTCCCACAAGCAAGTATCTCGTTGTTCTCAGCCTAGTCCTGCCTTCCAGGGATTGCTCCAAAGGCTGAAGGGCTGACTGCATCTCAGGGCAGGAAGTCGAAGGTCAGGGCTCCCAATGCCTATCTGGGGCCCCTGTGGGTCCCTGGTTCCCTCTGGGCATCTTTGCACAGTCCTGGAGAGGGAAGTAGGAAATCCTTGCCTGACAGCAGAGGGAGTGCCTTGTCCAGTTCCCCTTGCTATTTCTTGCTTTTTTTTTTTTTTTAATTAATAAGAAGTTTTTAGCTTAGGACACACAGGCTCTTCGGAGAGAGAAGGTGAGAGGGAAAGTGAGAAATCACACCCCTTCCCCCAGGGAGATAGCTGCCCTGCAATCCATTCTCCCCAGATCTTGGGCATGCATGCACACGTGCCAGGTGTGAGTTTCAAGTCGCTGGGTCTTGGAAGGGACACCATTTGCTGGCCCCTCTCCCTGTAGTAACATACCCTGTGTTCTTAGCTGGTAGTACAGAGGTCAGAGCAGAACTGCCACTCAAGGAGTGAGTCCCAGACCTGGCAGCTTAAAATTCGCACCAGATAATTCGTGTGTGCGTGCACATGCCCAGAATCCTGAGGGGAGAAGAGAGGAGAAAGGTGTGGCTATCCCCCCCCGGGGGGGGGGGGGAGGGTGATTTCTCACTTTCTGTCTCCCTGGCAAATGCGCACACCCTACAGCAAAAATATCTCTTAAAAAATAGCAATCATAGGGACCAGCAGTTAGCGTAATGGCTGTGTCGCTGGACTCCCACGTAGTCGACCACGGTTCGAGTCCCGGACCCGGCGGCTTAAACTCACGCCGGGCGCGTGTGCGTGCGTGCCCAAGATCCCGAGAGGAGAATGGAGGAGAAGGGATTGCGGCGTGGCCATCCCCCCTGGGGGGTGATTTCCTGCTTTCTATCTCTCTGTCTCTCTCTGTCTGTCTGGCGAGCACACGCGCCCTATAGCAAAAACCTCTCCAAAAAAAGAAAAAAAAAATAGCAATCATAATAACAAATAAATAAAATCAATACATATATGAACTATGTAGAATGGGCAAAGTCATTGAAACAGTAGATTAGAAGGTACCAGGGGATGGGGGAAAGAATGGGTACTTAGTGTTTTATGGGTACAGAATTTGTTTGCAATAATGATGAAAAAGGGCAGTAATGGTGGGACCAGCAGTTAGCGTAATGGCTATGTCGCTGGACTCCCACGGAGTCGACCCCGGTTCGAGTCCCGGACCCGGTGGCTTAAACTCATGCCGGGCGCATGTGCGTGTGTGCCCAAGATCCCAAGAGGAGAACAGAGGAGAAGGGACTGCGGCGTGGCCATCCCCCCTGGGGGGGTGATTTCTCGCTTTCTGTCTCTGTGTCTCTCTCTCTCTGTCTGGCGAGCACATGCGCCCTATAGCAAAAACCTCTCAAAAAAAAAGAGCAGTAATGGTTACACAACATTGTGACTATAATGAACACCACTGAGATGTACACTTAAAATGGTTAAAATGGCACATTTTATTTTACATATATTTTACCACGATAAGGAAGGCTGGGGAAATAAAAACCAGTAGCAGAATCTGGCAAACCACATGGCTCCTGCCCCTTCCCCCCTCACTCCCTTGCAACTCTGCAGCCCCCACCTGCAAAAGCTGGATATGGCTGGGAAAGGGAATCCCACCACCTTACCAACTGCTCTTACTTTTAAATGCCAGACCAAACTCTTTCAGTCTGCCCTTGGGCCCTCCTCCCTCCCACTCTCTTACCTCTTCTGGCCTGGAGACCTCTGACACTTCTCCTCACTCCTGGGGGTGACCTCACCTCCTGTTTCTCTAAGAGAAATGGACATCTGCAGCCCCAGTTCCACCTCACCTCCCTAAACGCACCTGCAGTCTGCCAGCCAGCCCGAGTCTGAATGAAGTCCATGCTCTGTCTGCGTGTACCCCGAGTTGTCACCCAGAAACTGTCCCCTCTTGCATCTTCAATCTGGGTCCTCTGTTGATTCACACCCACCAATCACTACACACAAATTGTCATTACTTCCATTTCAAACAAACGCAAATGCACACCCTAGTTCCCTTTCCAGCTATCACTGTTTTGTTTAAGTTTTTGCTATAGTGTGTGTGTGCTCGCCAGACACAAGAGAGAGAAAGTGAGAAAGCACCTCCCGGGGGGTGGTCATGTTGCAATTCCTTCTCCTCTATCTCCTCTTGGGATTTTGGAAACTCAAACACATAATCCCAGCGTGAGTTTCAAGCCAGCGGGTCCAGCACTCGAACTTCACGGTCGGCCATGTGGGATCCAGCTGCCTTAACCTCCTCACCACCTGCTGGCCCTACTACCACTCTTAGCTCTACTCTGTTTAACAGCAAAACTAGAAATGGGCTCTTACCTCCTCCCCCCTTCCCATCCAGCCCCCACAACTCTATCAGAGCTGTTCTTGCCAAAGCCACAACTCTAAGTCCACGGGCTGTTTTCTGTCTCCCCTGGGTGACCTTGACCTTTCTGAGAGTCAGACCTGGTCTACACGGGCTCCCAGCTCCATGAACAAGAGAGTTCCAGAAAGCAAAAACCGGGCAGTGCAGCAGAGTCCAGGCTCTGCCCAGACTCCAGCTCCGTCATTCCCAAGATGACCCCAGGTACACTCCTTAACCTGACTCCGCTTTCCCATCTGTGAAACGGAGGCCACTCAACAACGAATTTGTGAAAGTGGCAGCTGCCTGGCATGTCGCAGCGTCAATGAGTGTTCACGGTTATTATCATCAGCCCCAGGGTGTCACAGAGTGGTCAGACGCACTGCATGGGCCCTAGGAGAGTGACGGGTTTGGCGGGGAAAGCCAGAGGAAGGCCTCGGCTTTCTCCCTTCCCTGTTACACCTGCTGCAGGCAGAAGCCAGCTGGCACGTGCTGAGGTTCTTTGCTGCTGAATGTGACATCAACCTGGTTTATGGGAGACACCATCATGTGTTGACTAGTATGGACACTGGCCCGCAGACCACCTGCCCTTGCGAGAGATGGGGGTTTGCATTAGCAATGCCGTCATTGGGTCACACTGTGCCATGCACAGGGGTCAGTGCTGTACACGGAAAGTCCAACCTCAGTTCAAAAGCTTGAAAAGCACGCCAGGGAGGGCCAGCAGGTGGCGAAGTGGTTAAGGCGTTGGACTCCCACATGGCCTACCAGTTTAAGTCCCAGAACTGACAGCTTGAAAATCATGCTGGGTGTGTGTGTGTGTGTATATGTGTGTGTGTGTGTGTGTGTATATGTGTGTGTGTGTGTGTGTGTGTATGTGTGTGTGTGTGTGTGTGTGTGTGTGTGCGCGCGCGCGCACATGTGCCCAAAAACATCCCTAGAGGAGAATGGAAGAGAAGGGATTGTGGCCTGGCCGTCATCCTGTGGGGGTGATTTCTCACTTTCCCTTTCTGTCTCTCTAGCAAGCACTCTGTCCTGTGACAAAAGTCTTAAAAGAATAAAAGAAGGGGCCAGCAGGTGCTGTGGTGGTTAAGGTGCTGGACTCCCAAGTGGCCGACCACAGTTCAAGTCCCAGACCTAGCGGCTGGCTTTCTCACTCTCCCTCTCTCAGTGACTCTTGCTCTCGCTCTGTCCTTCTCTGGTCAAATTAAAATAAATAAATAAAGTTAAATAAAATAATTCTTTTTAAAGAATAAAAGAAAAACACACCAGGCATATGTGAGTGCATGCCCCAAATCCCAGCAGGATGGAGAAATGGAGAAAACATGATCACAGCGACACAGCGATTAAGGTGGCTGGATGCTGGCTGACACCGTGGTCCAGGTCCCAGACCAGCAGCGACTGCATGCCCAAAGTCCCAAGGATAATGAAGGAAAAGGGATTGTGGGGTAGCCAGAGTGCTGTCTCACTTCTCCTCTCTCTGTCTCTCTCCAGTGAGCACACTTATCCTACAGCAAAATTTTTTTTTGACTTTTTAAAATAAATAAATAAAAGGGCCAGCCGGTGACATAGTGGTTAAGGTGTTGGACTCCCACCTGGCTGACTAAAGTTCAAGTCCCAGACTTGGAGGCTTGCTTTATCACTTTCCCACTCTCTGTCTCTGTCTCTCTATTGAGTATGTGTGCCCTGTAGCAAATTTTAAAATAGTAATAATGATAAATAAAATAAAATAAAAAATTTATTTTAAAAAGAAAATTGTGGGACTAGCAGATGGCTTAGTGGTTATGTTGCTGGACTCTCACATCACCAGCCATCACCAGCTGTGGTTCAAGTCCTGGAACCGGTGTCTTGAAAATCACACTGGGGGGACCAGCAGGTGGCATAGTGGTTAAGGCGCTGGACACTTCCTCATGGCCGACTATGGTTCAAGTCCCAGACACCAGGTGGTTTGCTTTCTCACTTTCTTTTTTTCTGTATCTCTTTCTGGTCAAATTAAAAAATAATTAAATTAATTAAATTTAATTAATTAAAAAAAAAAAAAAC
Source organism: Tupaia tana (assembly GCA_026018925.1). NCBI lineage: Eukaryota > Metazoa > Chordata > Mammalia > Scandentia > Tupaiidae > Tupaia > Tupaia tana. Next base: position 82,217,549 of record JAKSZU010000016.1, on the reverse strand, counting down.
TCACGCTGGGTACATGTGCGTGCATGCCCAAAATCCCAAGAGGAGAATGGAGAAGGGATT